>CP116448.1:11648998-12248998 GCA_028216015.1 Quercus dentata
AAATAAATAGTATCCAAACAGACCCTTACTATCACCAATACAATCAAATAATATATTTTTAATAATTTTTTTTTCTTTTACCATCTTAGCTACCTTGCACAACCATCTTTAATTGGTTGTGCACTGTAGCTCAAAGGTCAAAAATTTGGCTTTACCTCTATTGATGTAGTCCACTTTGCTATATCTTAATGATAAATTTAGCATTTTAGCAAAATGCCTACACCAATACTAATGCTTTAAGTCTCAACTGCGTACTCAATGCTTTTCTAGTTTCTAATAAAATTATTACATAAAAAAATGAATTATATCTATTGACACTAATAATATCACCTAACTTTTCACACTATTCCCTTTTTCTTGTGTTTTTATTATTTAATCCTAAACAATTATGTTGAATATACAAAAACTACAAGTTGAGTTATTAAGGGGCCGTTTGGTAGAGAAGTTTAGCAATATGTTTTCAGTTTTTAAACAACATTATACTCATTTCCACACATTTTTTCATCCACACGTATTTCCAAAAATACAAACAATATTAGTAGAACAACGTTACCAAACAGCCCCTAATATTCTAGAAGAGGCGATAAAGATGGTATATTATAATCAATCTATAATAAAAGTAATATAACAATAAAAACTAGTCAAAATAAAAGGGAATGAAAACCTTTGGATTTTAATGTAGCAGTGCTAGCTAGAAATTGAATTTAAAATTTGGTAGTTGGGGATGAAGATTTGAATTTTGATGTTAAAAATACAAATAATAAAAGTAGAATAATGCTACATACTTACAAATTTTCACAATATTTTTCATAATGGTTAAGTTGTATGCTTTTACTTATATATTCTCATACAGGTCCACCATTTATAGCATTTTTTAACCTATCACAAAGAGCAATAGTAGCAGATTACCTATATTTTCTTCCTATTTGTTACTTTCCCTATTTTAGCCAACGACTTTTTTCTCACCTATATTGAATTTTCAATTCTAAAACATATTTCATTTTAATGGGCATCACATCATATTCCCCAATTATTGGTAAATGGGTATGGGTAAGTTAATGACTTTGCAACCAATCTACCAAAACTAAATTGAATCAACTCAACCCATCAAGGTTGAGTCAATTTTTAGGGGTTGATGGGTTGGTTAGGTTGTGAAATTTGTTTTTACGATGGTTCGGATTAGGTTTGGGTCATAAGATTCACAAATTCACTTAACCCGATGCAAACCACCTATATTTAATATATATTTAAATATATATTATATAATTTATTATTTACTTTTTTGCCCTTCTTTCTAAATAAAACCCAAACCTTGAGTTCTTTCTCATATAGTTTGTGTTGATTTGGTGTTATGCTCAAGATTATTTGGTTATAAATTTATTCTTTTTTGTAGTGATGTTGTTCTAATTCTCAATTTAATATTAATATTAATAATTAAAAAAAAATCTTTCCAACCCATAGATTCAATCTAATTCATGTGGGTTGAGTTGGATTCCTGTGATAAGTTGGATTGGGTTAGATTTTTTTTAACCTGCCAATGAGTTGAAAAAAGTTGGATTGGGTTAGATTTCTTTTAACCTGCCAATGAGTTGAAAAAACCTCTCAACTTGACCCAATCCAACTCATACACACCCTATATAAGGTTTTTAGGTGTTTGATAACATATATTCATCATTTTATCCCATTTTAGGCAATTTGCTACTAATGCTAACTAGATGCAATGTCAAATTTTATGTGTAGACTCAAAAGAAAAAGAAAAAAAAAAAAAAAAACCACAAATCATTTTACAACTTCTTTGTCACGACTTTCACGTGGCAAAATATAAAAATATCTAAGTGATAGATAACTATTCACAATCTGTCATGTCAAAATTGTGACTCATAAAAGCAACATAACATATATGAATAATGATAGTACTACAACCAAAATTCACAATTTTTGCAACAATCCATTCATGTGGCAAGTCGTGAGTATTAGAATAAAAGTGATGAATCTACAACATTACCACTCATAACTTCACGTAACCAAGTTGTGAGTTTTGTGGTGGTAATAAAATTATTCTGTAAAATATTCAACCAGTAGTATCTTGCCAGGTCAGCAAATCAAAATTTAAAAAGGTAATGAAAAATTTCAACTTTTTTTTTTTTATTTTTATGAGTTTCTTTTCTGGCAGCGGTGCTCTGCTGGCTACGGTTACGGACCACGAGGAACGGGAGGGGAAGAAGGAGTGAGGAATAGTACTACACACCCAAAACAAACGCTCTCACAAACAAACTTCTTCTTCTCTACATATATATAGAGAGAGAGAGAGAGAGATAATTTTTCTAGAGAGAGAGAGGGAAAATGGGGAATCAGAAGCAGAAATGGACGGCGGAGGAGGAAGAAGCACTACTGGGCGGAGTAGCGAAGCACGGCCCTGGAAAATGGAAGAACATTCTCAAAGATCCTGAGTTTTCTCCTTTCCTCACTAACCGCTCCAACATTGACCTCAAGGTCACTCCTTATTTACCTTTTCATGCCACTCCCAATGTCTTAGCTTATCCACTCTCACTTTTAGGGATTTTTTTTTTTTTTTTTTTTTTTGGTTTGGTTCTGAGGGAAAATTGGATTTTTTTCTCTGGATTATTTTTTGCAAATTAGGGTTTACTAGGCCTGTAATGGTGTCATCAAACCCTAAATTTTCAGCATTCTAGTGTCGTTACTTGAATTCTTCTATGCTCATGAACGTAGAGTAATTTTAGTTATATAGAATGAGTTCTCAGCTCTTAATTTGTAGGATTTTTGTTTTATTTTTGGCAGCTAAGGTGCTGTTTGGTTCGAGGGATATTTGGATTTTTGCTTCTCAAGAAATTTTTGCAATTTACGCTTCTATTAGGCCCCAGTGTGAAGCCTTGAATTTTCAGCTTTGTAATGTTGTTACTTGAATTCTTCAGGATTGTTGTTTATGCACAAACACATACTAAGTATAATAGAGCGAAAGAGTGAGAGAAATTTATTTATATAAAATGACTTCTTAGCACTCAATTTGTAGGATTTTTTTGGCAGCTAAGGTGCTGTTTGGTTCTAGGAAAATTTGAATTTCTTTTTTTCTTGAGAAAATTTGTGCAATTTACGCTTGTATTAGGCCCCAATGTGAAACCTTAAATTTTCAGCCTTGTAGATTTCTTAATTGAATTCCTTAAAATGTTGCACGCACAAGTTAGCAAGTTGTGAAAATAGGGTTTTCAGTTTCCATAGCATTATTGATTTTGTTATATGTATAACGACTTATCCATGGGCAAATTTGGAAAATAATTTCACTTTAATATTAATTATTTAAATTTGACACTTTGACACTGTTTTGAAGGTTTTTGGGATCTAAAACTTTTCTAAAGATTGTGTTAAACTCGTTCTCCTCACTTTAATGCTTAAAATTGTATTTTCAAAACAAGATTTTGTAAAAAAGACCATTGCCAAATTCAAAAAAATGTCTATTTAAATAATTATTAAAATAATAATATTTTGCAAATTTTCCCTTATCCACTCAATTTTAGGGCTTTTTTCGGTTTACATTTTGGACCCTAAGGTGTGTTTGGTTATGAGGGAAAGTGTTTGTTTATTTTGCCAGGAACTTTGGTGTAGTTTATGGTTCTGTGTATTTATATTGATAGGCTGTGATTGCTTAGAAAAATCCTAGGTATTTGGCTGTTTGAGTCTGAGCTATGTGTGTTTTAAACCTAACATGGAAATGGTATTATAGAATGCATGTAAAGCAAAAAACCTAAATTTGTTCTCATAACTGAGAACTCCTTTATTCTAGGTCAAAATGTTAATCCTAGACTGTTTTACTTGAAACTCCAATTTTTCAGCATTTTAGTTTTCTTAATTGAATTTATTTATATTTGTTATCTAGTTCTGAGAAACTTTAATGGTGTCATAAAATCAGAAAAAAAAAATGTTATATATATATATATATATTAGTTAAGCTTTTGTGAAGTAGAGCTAATAAGGAAAGGAAGAAGTGTGTTTCAAATATGGAGAAGTGTTTCAAGCCTTTGAGTTATTGTATTATTGTAGTTTATTTCAATTTACTTAGCACAAATCGATTCGAACCTCAATGCTGTTATCTGACTCATTCTTGATTACCTACCAGGACAAATGGCGAAACCTGAGTGTTAGCACTGCTGGACAAGGCTCTAAAGAGAAATCGAGGACCTCAAAGATAAAGGCTATAACAGCTGCTCCACTCCCCAATGTTCAACATTCTGCTCCTGCTGCTCCACTTCTTCTTACTGCACCCCCCGATACTGTCATGGATGACGCCCCTAATAGCACACATGAGGGGAAAAATGCTCCACGGTAAGTGTTTGTCTTCCTCCTCTTCTCCAACTCCTTTATATGACATGTATAGTATGTGAATGTTATGCCAAGAATTAGTTGTCCTTTTATTTATCTCTTTTTCCCATATATTAAGTAATGCATGAGTTGTGTGTACCTATCAGAAGAAATCTATTTCTAAAGTATGGTGTTCTCAAACTTTTATAACTGCTATTGTTTTTGTTGTTATCTTAAATAATTCCTCATAACTTGGTTGGAAAATCTGGCTAAATGGCCACCAGAATTTCTAACAAATGCTTACCAAAATATCTTTAAATAAGGGTGTAGTGTCACTTTGACATTTGTATATAACTAGCAACTCGTGCAATGCACAGGTAGTTTTCTTGATTATTTAGTTTTAATTATCTTGTCGACAAAATATGTAGAATCCAATTCTTTTATTTGTATGGTTAATACCTAAAAACCAGAATGAAATCTTATTTGTAAAATAATGTTATTTTCACCAAGTATCTAGACCCATCACCATTAAGATCCTTTCAAAGATATATAAATTAAAGCAAGCAAAGGGGAAAATTTTGCAATATAAATATAAAAGAATTCAAACAAATTATCAGTTATAATTGTTATAAATTTTATGATTTTCATAATTTAGTAAATATTAATCTACATTGGTCTTGATCTACATATCAAGAATACCCAATTAAAAACACAATATCAATAATCAAGATGTATTGCATTATTCAAAGTCGAAAAAAATTCATAGAAATTAAGCTGTAATCAAACTATTTTTGTATTAATCCACACAACCTATCTTAATTTCAAAGATGGGATCAATTTTTGCAGTTGTTAGTATGATAGGAGTAGAATTCAAATTTACATGTGTTTCCAAAACATCACCTTTTGTAACTTTAGGTAGGGTTTAAAGTGCGAGCCCATCCAAGTATCCCATTATTTTTAGCACATATACCCAGTTTTATGAGCAGAAGTAGTCGCAAAAGTGTTGATCAAAAGAAAAGGAAGCAAAACATAAATTAATTGACTCCTTGAAAATAAAATTTTCTTTAAAAGATAAAATAAATTTGAAATTTTGGAATGATAGTTGATTATTTGATTATTATAGAACTAAGAGTTATTTAAGTCTTATCACATCCATGTGAATCATAAATCTGAAGGATAGATTTATTGCTATTCGAAGTGATAATTTTAAATCAGAACAATGATTTTAATTTTCAATTAATTATTGGTAGAATAAGGGTTGTCAATTAAGGAAGTAATAAAGAGTATCACTTTGGATAGAATAGAATGAAGGAAAATAATACATATGGTTGACCTGGACTAATTTGTTGAGGATCTATAGCCGAATCCAAAAAATTGGGGACTTTTTTATGAATAAAAAAATTGGGGACATGCTTTGTTATAAAGTAAGTTGTATTTTGTAAAGGTCATCTAAATGATACATGTAAATATACATTTGCATGTAATTTCATTTCACATCCATGACAATAAGTTTGCGTTCAATTTCAAATTGGTTCAAGCTGTTATTTTCTTCTCTCTAGTTTTTCTTTGTAACTTTTTTTTATATTGCGATCATGATCTTTTTGTTATTAGAAATATATTGAAGTTTTCTTTCGTTAATGTATAGTTAGCCACTTAATTTCTATATTTTGTAAAAAGAATACGTGTGTGAGAAACTAATGGTTGATCCAAAATCAAACATCCCAAGAGCTCGCTCAGGCCCAACTCGATTTAAGCCACATCAAAAAAGCTTTATTCTACAGTTATGGTAGCATATATATATATATATATATATATATATATAAATTGAGAAGTAATTTTTCTAAGAAATCTTTTAGTTATGGGACTAAGATTTACTATTAGCCAAGTAAAAGTTAACTCATCCTGGAAACTCACTCTATCCTTTCTCAAAATAATAGAGTTTTAGTTAGCTTGGTTTTTTCTTTTTCTTTTTTTTAAAATTTTTTTAATTGTAGGACTATATTTTGTGTAATGTTAGCTATGCCACTTGGCATAATGTATGACACTCTAGACTTTAAAATTGAACTTTCTCTCAGCTTCCACTTTAATATACTATAATAGATAATAGATATGATGTGATGGAAGGTACTTACTAGAAGGTTAACAATGGAAAGGAATGGGGAGCTACCTATTTGATTCCACCAATTTGATTACATTGCTACATGCAGCTATTATGACAATTCAGATCTTAAATTTCTCTGCTTTTCATTTCACATGTTCAATCCAGGATTTGGAGACAATTCATATAATATATGATAATTTGATTTCATCATTTGTTATTCTTATACTTTTGAAGCATTTCATGACTGATGAATCTAGTTTCAAACAACTTGAAGTGGAAAGCCTGTTGTTCATATGTTTTTGACATGCTACAACTTTGCTACCTTACTTTCACAATTATTAATTATACAACATTTGCATAAATATTATATTCTCTTTGCATTTAGTTTGAAGCCATCCGGCTATGTATGTTAATAACAAACATCTTTTCACAACTTTTTTATTTTATCAAGGTCTCTTCACGGGGCACTTGATGCTGTTTTCTTTTTCTTACTAGGTACAATGCAATGATTTTTGAAGCTGTTTCAACAACAAAAGATACAAATGGATGTGATATAGGTGCCATTGTTCACTATATTGAGGTCAGATGGAGGTCTCTTCTTATTTTTAATCTTTGTATGTCTTGGAAAATATTTTGTCCTGAAGGAAGCCCCATTAGGATGTAGAATATCCCTGCCATGGTTGAAAAAACCATCCCTGCATACAATTAGAATGAGAGAAGAAACCAAATTCTACCAAACATTGAAGTTGTGCTAGAAAGACATGAAATGCACTTCTTCAAAGCCTTTCAAGATGACAGGAACTTAAAATCAAACTGATTTGGTTGCACACTTTGAATCTAATTCTGCAATCACTATTTACTGCAAGCTTTGGCATTAAAATACAATGTTGTGAATATGTTTGCCAAATGTCCCAGCAGAGCCAGTGAATGCTTCACAGCTTAAGTATTGTCTAGTGCTCTCTTGCAAGAGAGTAAGTAGAAGTAATTTCCTTTAGGATGGGGTAATGTTGATGATATCAGATCAAGTGAAAGGATATGCTAACTTTTTGCCTTTTATGAGATTACTTATCAAAGATCAAGTGAAAATATATGCTATCTTTTTTCCTTTTATGAGATTACTTATCGAATCAACTACAGAACGTTTAGACTTTGGAACAGTGTTTTCTTCATAAAAGCAAAACTCTTACCATCAGCCGAAGTGATTTCTATATATTTCTCTCTTTATTGGCCACATAATGAATGATGAATTCTTAACTTCAAATGTAAATTGTAGTGTGATGGGGTTGTTAAACCGTCATGGATCATCTAGGAGCACCTTATGTATACATCCAGTGTACATAGGTAGCTCCTCTTCAATAAAAATTGATTACTTATCCCCAAAAAAAAAAGATTGTCATGGATCATCACCTATCTATTACCTTGATGTGAATATACTTAGTTGAGCTGAGCAGTAGCCACATGGTTGTAGTATTGGCTATAAGAAAAAGAAAATACATTTGATCAGATCACTTTGTTTCATGCATTTCACTTTAATTTCCAGTCAACAAATACTCTCTCTTGCAGTCAAATTTTCATTATACGTGAGTTTGGAAGAGATTGTAACTCCTGATTTACATATTGCAGCAAAGGCAGGAGGTGCCACAAAATTTTAGAAGATTATTGAGTTCAAGGTTGAGGAGGCTTGTTGCACAAGGCAAACTTGAAAAGGTGATTGATTTTCTTGAATATTCTTCTCTCACACATTCATCAAATTTTAGAAGATTATTCGAGGTTGAGACGTGCAAATATTGTCGTCTTCACTTCTTTCATATCAATATGACAGATTTTCTGCTCCAAAAAAAAATAAATGACAAAGATTTCTGTTTCTCTTTTTTTTTCTTTTTGGGGGGATTGGAATGACAGCTGCTGCTCCATGATACCAATGACTTGAACAACCTTACTGATACACAAATTCTAATTTATTTTTATGTTTCATTTATACAATATATATGATTAAGGTTATATCACAATGAACCTTTTGTGTGTGAATGTGTGACAGACGCACAAGGTTCATTGTGATATGACCTCAGTCAAAGCAACTTTCAGATTTGGCATTGTTGATCTTTGAAGTAGGTATAATTATCAATGATGTCATGCATCTGCAGCTTGTTCTGTTCACATATTTGAATTAACATCAGCATCAATAGTGTGGAATTTCTGGAAAGGAAGCCTGTTTTTTTGAAGTTCCAACTTTCTTCCATATAAAATGCAGGTCGAAAATTGCTACAGGATCAGAAAAGATACCTCGTTGGGAACAAAAACACCTGCCCCAAAACAAAAGGATGTCAGGCCACGACAGCTACTGAGCTCTGGGCTAATGACTTCTAGCGAGAGTGTGGATGATGCAGCTAATGCTGCTGCCTACAGAGTGGCCGATGCGGAAAACAAAGCGTATATGGCTGCTGAAGCAGTTAAAGAGGCAGAAAGAATTTCGAAGATGGCAGAAGATAGCGATTCAATGCTACAGCTGGTGAAAGATATTTATGAAAGATGTAAAGCTGACATTGCCCTCCCTACTGTAGTCATTGTTATGTTTCTAATTTCTTAATTTATTTAACCATGATATGTTTCTTTGGGCTTATTGTTGCAGGTTCACGTGGTGAAATTGTCCTCTTGGCCTAGGTTATCGGTTGTAATTTGTTCTTTCTTAGGGGTAAAACATCAATAGAATGAGTAGTGAAATTGTTGTAGTTTTTTCAATGTGTATGTAAATTTCATTGATCCAATGCAACAGTCTTAAATTGTTCATGTCTCTATGCCTCAGCATTTTTATAAATACAGCCAGGTTGGGGCAAGGGGGAAATTGGAATTATTCCTGTGGGAGCTACGTAGAAGAATCTAACTGCTTGTTGTTTGTCTTTTGCATTTTGGTTATGCTTATTTTTTAATTTTTAATATCCCCTTCCTGGTTGTAATTCTCCCCAGATTGAAAGCAAAAGGCGAGGTACACCTTACATGTAAATATATGTGGGCAGTTATGTTCCAAGATTTTGATCGACAGGCATCATTTCTGGCATGTTGGTACTATTAATTTCTTATGTGTAATTCTATTCTTTTACCCATTTTTTTCTCTGGCCGGTAGATAATACCAAGCCATCAGCCATGTCTGTGCTTCAAATCTCTTTTGAATTTTGCACCCAATCTGAAAATTGCATTGGACATGTTGAAGAATGGCAGCTATGCTGTGCAATCCAATATCCTTTTCCGTATCCCTTAATATTTCTCACAGATACGAATTCTACTAAGTACAAAATATAAGAATCCATTCTGAGCAATTCTGCCCAAAACAAAATAGAAACAGACAAAAGTTGAGGCTTCCCAGAAGTTGCTTTCACATTTTCTTTGTTGACTGAGTACAAATTATAAGAATCCATTCTGGGCAATTCTGCCCAAAACAAAATGGAAACGTGCAAAAGTTGAGGCTTCCCAGAAGTTGCTTTCACGGTTCCTTTGTTGGCACTTGGCAGTGACAAGGACATGGGAAGTGGGAGCAAGTTCCGTGCATCTTTTTCTGCAATACACTTCAATTCTAATAATTTCCGATACAAAAAGTTTGAAGTACACAATTATTCATACGCAATATACCTGTGTAAAAATAATGCTAAACCAATCATAACTTACTATCAAGGTAAGCCCTGATAAAGATGTGTTTAGCATAGTTCTTTACTATACATCACACTTGATAAGTATACCATGCACGATAAATTTCAAACTAGTGAATACAGTCTCATCTCTCAGCTGTTAGCTTCTTCAATAGGCAATGTTATCTTGTCTCCCCAACCACCAAATACACAAATATTCTCCAAAGAGCCGCAGCATTCTCATTAAGAATGCTAAATGCTATAAATGCTAAATTTTAACATCAAATTTGTAAAAAGCACCAAAAAGCAAGCTACAACAAACATGCTAAACTTAAAAAAAATAGCAACAAAAATGAAAGCTCACTGTAGCTCCAATCTTTAAAAAAACATTATTGTTTTAATGCTTGTGATGGAAAAGGTGGTTTGTTTAGTTGTTTTTTATTATTTTAATGAGTAGTTTATATTATTTTAAACGAAATGATAAAAAAATAGAACCTTTAATGTTGGGTGTATTGTAAAATGAGTTGTTAAAATTGATAAAGTGGTTTTTTGAGATGCTAAATGCTAAAATTTTTAAAAGCTTTGATGGGAATGCTCTGTAGTAGAATTGATAGTAAAATTGTTCAAAAGATATCAGTTCAACCAAAATCTAACATAATTCAGCAAGGCAACAATGAATAAATATGACAAGCAAGCAGCAATTACTAAGAACAAAATTGATTTTCAATTTTCCAATCATCTTTCGGTCCTAACAATACATGAAGCGCATGAAATTCCACAATTTCCTAGAAAAATCAAGCAAAAAAAAAAAAAAAGTTCACAACATTTGTTAGTTTCAATGGCACAATAAAATCTACATTGATTTCCAAAGACAATGCAACCTTAAAACAAACTTTACCAAAGGTAGTTCTAATCCTTGCCACAATCAAAATTTCAGAGCTCAAACTATAAAAGCACAAGTCCAAGCTCCGATGACTTCAGTGCTTGTTTTATCCGATAGTTGTAAAGATAATAGTGCAGTTTTCCATCACCTGGACCAAACTTCAGTTCCTTCAAGAAAGATTCATTTTGCATGACATCCAATGCATTGAAAACATCATAGTCCTTCTGTTTTGCCATGATAAGAGCATCATTCATCAGTTGAAGCAAAGGAGTGCTCGTGGCAACATTATAATATGAATAAGCTGCCTTCAAAATTGAATAATTCTGGTTCCCCAGGATAGATGAAGGAAGTGTGTAGAAACTGCTGAAATCAGTTATTTCATGAGTTTCAGGACTTTCAACCAGATAACTATCCACGACGTCCTCCTTTGGAAGCAACCAATGCTCCACATCATTTTCATCAAAATCTGGTGCAACAGCAAACTGGCTCAAATAGGTCCTAAGTAGCCGTGTAACTGCAGGAACATCATGGAGCTCCATCTTTCTGAAACCTGGAGTAACTGTTGACTCTGGTAACTTGTAGAGCTTGATTGTTCTACTCATTGTCATCCTCGCACCAAGTCTTGAAAACCCAACATCAATCAGCTTTTTGGATTCAAAGATCTATGCCAATATTGGCAAGTTGAAATTGGCGTTGGAAGAACCACTCCTGCAGTATAGGCTGCTTGCCACATGTTCTCCAAGTGAACCCTCCTGGTCACCTCTTTGATCATGACAGGAGCAAGTCTCTTTGATCTAAGCTTCTTATGCACACAAAGGAAATTAACCTCTGCCATGGTGACAATATCATCACGGACCCGGATTCTGGCTGGAACGCCAGTTATAAAAGCAACCAACTTCTTTGAACTTTTGACACGGACACCAATGTGCCAACTCCTGAAATAACCAGGAGGGCGTAAAGCCCAGCGAAGAAACTCTTTTGAATAGTTAAATCTGAACATGCTGTCATCATCCTCAACATAGTTATTAGTGAGAAGGATATACACTTCATTGCACGTCTCTTCGAATCCATATCACAAGTAACCCATTCATAAAGGTTGGGAAGGTTGTAGGGTTCTTGTTTGACTTCAGATAAAGGAGTTGGGGGTTCAATCGGGCCCTCAGGCAAATTGGAATCCCCTACATCCTTAAATTGCCCAACTGGTTGGGTTTCCCAAAACTTATGTTTCTTTCCAAGAGAGAGAGATTCTTGAACCTTTTGAGTTAAAGCATCAAGTGTGAGGTCACTCTCGGAAGGTTCATTCCCATCAGGATTCGGGTTTTGTGTTTCTTCAGGTGATCCAGATGATGCATTGCTATCAACCATTCTGAGTTATTTTGAACGGTCAGTCAGCAAGACAACACCACCAAAAAAAAAAACCTTCACTATACAAATTATATTCATTTAGCACAACAACTGAAACAGTGATACAATTTAAACATAGTTCCATTGCCACAGAAAATCAAAATAAGAAAAAAATGACATACTGTCCTAGCTTTCCATTATAATATGAGCCTCCACTCAAATGTTCCTTATAGAACCATTTTGGCTCGGCTGAGTCTAGGCTGCACCATTTTTCATCGATGACCTAACAAGAAGTAACATAGCAGCATTCTATATTTCCCTCAATTTTCTAGAGGACACAACAAAGGATACATAAACAGCAATTTTAAGTAATAGTCTACCTATACAAAAAGATCCCAAAATCTACAGAAAAGTAAGAACAAAATTAAAGAAAAGTTTCAATCAATTGCTGAACAAGTGAACCATCCACTTTCATGTTAGGTTATGGTGCTGCCACATTAAGCACTTAATTTATTTTTTAGTTATATTTCAGTCAGGAAACAAAAACAGCTAAAATAAGATTCTAAGATTCACATTTCTATCTTTTATATATATTCCTCCATATTTTTAGCTACAAAACTGACACTAAAGGCTTTTCAATCCAAGTTTTGTACTTGGATCAACAAATTTTTAAGACCAAGGAGCATCAATTTTAAATAAAACCAAAATGCTTATAAATATGAGCAACCCCTAGTGTCCATTTTAATTACCTGACTGCAATCCAAATGAGAATTCACTATAGTGATTAGTGAGCCTATTCTAACCATTTAGCTAACCAACATACACGCAAAACCAAACTGCTCAAACAGTAAAATCCAATTCAATTCTTTGACTTTCCTTCTCTTTTCCTTAACTTTCTCAGCAACCAAACCGATATTAATGGAGCCAATAAGATTAAATCCACATTTCTATCATTTTCATTCTACATACATCACAAAACCAAACTCAAATAGTATGGTTCTTTCCTCAATTCAATTCTTTTACTTTCCTTCTCTTTTCCTCAATTTTCTCGGCTACCAAACCGAGACTAAAGAAATCAATAAAACCTGAACCGTGAGCAACAAGACGAATATTCATATCACAGAAAATAGTCTCAAGAATTGAATCAAATCAGCAAACAGCAAAACAATCAAATTCCTCAAATCAATTCTTTTACGTTGTATTCTTCACTTTTCCTTGCTTTTCTCAGCTACCAAACACATCCTAAATTCAATGCAACTCCAATTTGCACATATAAAAAAAAAAAAAAAAAAAAAAAAAAAAAACACTACTTCCATGATCTACGCAGTAAATACTAATCGCCAATACAACGCCATTAACACGATCATGATTAGCTCTTAGTTTCTCATTCTTTCAAAAACACCGAAAAAATAAACCAAAGGCACAAGATTTAATATGAAATACTTTCGCTTTCTATTTCAATTATTTAATTTTCCTTGGTTTTCTGAGTAACCAAACGTAACGTAAAAAAAGAAAAACTAAATTCTAACAAAATAAAAAAAATTTAAAAAAATGAAAAGAATGAATTAAACGATTAATAATACCTGTAATTTCTGTATGAGTGTGCGATTGAAAATTAACGAATCAAGCTGATCTCTTTGAGCTCTCAGAGATCTAGGTTTTCACAGAGAGAGAGAGAGAGAGAGAGTGAGGGTAGCATTGGAAATAGCGGAAATGAAAGCGTGGAAATAGAGCTAATTTCTTATTTATTAATTTTAGACTAATAGAATGGGTATATTTGTCATTTTGGATATTTGAGGGTGGATTTGGTGGTTTATGTGATAATTATTAATTAATACTAGTAGCTAACCCATGCGATACACGGATAGTTAAACAAAATTTATATACATTCACTTTTATTAATACAATCATTTGAAAATAACTCTAACTAATACCCAAATGTAAGAGACGCATTGACTTACTATTTAAAGTAGCTTTCCTCGGAAGAATTTACACATGTTGTGTAATCGAGCCTTAATTTCTTATCAATAATAAAAACATGGAAATTCAAAACATGGAAAGAAAATAAAAATTACAACAATTAATTCCATTATCTTTCATGCTATACTTTGTAATTGTACGGAATTAAGTTAACTCAATTTAAGTAGTTGTAATAAAATTGGCTTCTACTATTCTCTATTCTATAGAGATATGAACATATTGGATTTCTCAAACAATTGCCAAGATTGCAATAAAATGATTTATTATTGAAAATAAGAAACAAAGAAAATCTGTCTATAGCTTAAGAAACACAATATAATAAAATTAAAGAGATAAAATTTTCGGAGGACAAAATATTATAGATAATTTTAAAAACAGATTATACACTTAAAAGGGCTAGTAATTTATAACACTTACCACCCACTATTAGTATACAGACACCAAGTGCGGTCATCGTAACCCTTTGAAAAAACCTTCCCCAATTGGACCCTATAAAAAAAAAAAAAAAAAAAAAAAAAAAAAAAAAAAAAAAAAAAACGCAGGCGTGGCTTTATATTTCTTAACTTAAGAGAGGGGTAAGGTGGCTAGGGTTTTGAGGGTAAGGTTACTAGGGTTTTGAGGTGTTATAATGTTTTTATTTTTATTTTTTAAATATTGTGCTGACGTGGAAATTTGTGGTGCTAACAGAGGCTTTGGTTATATATATATATATATATATATATATATAGACTAGTAGATTAGTGGGTTTTTTTTTTTTTTTGGATGAAAAGATTAGTGGTATTTTTTTTATTAGTAGTAATTAATAATTATCATAATCAAGAGGTTCATAAGTGTCCAAATTGAGTAAATGGGGATTGTTCACTAATTGGGTTTGTGCCCAACCCGCAACCAATTTGATCAAATTGGGTGGAGAATTGCCGGACCCTAAGTTGACCTATAAGGGTATCAAGTTGGTTAGTTCAGGCAAGGCCTTAGGTGTTGGTCAATTTTAGGTGAAGCCAAAAACCGTAAAAAATAAAAAGTGGAGTGATGAGATCTTTTGCTAAATCTAATAAGTTTTCATCAGATCCAAAGATATTTCCGCCAAATCTAGCGGAGAACTCTTCAAATTTGATGAATATATGCCCGATTTAGTGTTTTCTCACCAAATTTTCTTTGCGTTTCGGTTTGCTTGGGTTTTGGAGGGGAAACCCACAACCACCAAATCGTAGCAATTAGATCAGGTGGAGACGAGTTGGGTACGGTGAGGTTGGGCAGGTTGGGTGAGTCTAGGAGTGGCATGGACACCCTTAGAGTAAACACTAAAAAAAAAAATACATATATATATATATAATTTCAATAGTTACAATGGAAAAGAAAAATTTGAAGGTTTCTGTTAAAAACACCGACTCTTGGCGGATGAGTAAACTATTTAAAAACATTACTAGTAGTATATCCTTGAATTAATTAAAAATTTTAAGTAGAACAGATAAAATATTTTATAAATATTATCAAATATTATTAATAATTAATTATTGAGCCACTTTACGAGATGTAGAGGATTCCAGTCATGTTCATGTTGTTTCTGAGCTTGAACCTAAAACCCATATAAAGAAAGTCAAAAGGTTAGATGAAAAAAAAGTAAAAAGTAGACCATAGTTTTTACTTAGTGGATGTTTAGCTAATTTTTTATTCATGTTTTCTAGAGGAAAAAATTTATTGAAGTCCATTGAATTCTAACGCGTCTCGTAATAGAATCCTCTTCACTTGATTAATTTTATTGTTAACAATTTTATTTTTTGAATTTAATAGTGTACAAAAGTATCGCTCATTTAAAAGAAAGAAAGAAAACTCCAACAACCCAACGGTGGAGGCTGCTAGGCAGCCCCGCCGAGAACAATGAAACTCATGTCCCGAACTCGCCGAGGGCTTGGGAACCAACGTGCGGTGGATGTACTCTCACACTTAGTGCGGGTAAAAGTTCCCAAAATTTTGTTTCTAATGGAAACAAAACGATCCTTAGAAGAGATGAAGTGGATTCAGAATGACTTACCCTATCGATGTATGTTTGTGGTACCTAGTGTTCGACGTAGTGGAGGCCTTGCTTTGCTTTGGATGGGGGAGATTGATTTGCACATCCAAACCTTCACTTTAAACCATATTGATGCTCTCATAATGGATGATCCAGCAAACCATTGGCGATTGACAGGATTCTATGGTTGGCCGGAGGAACAAAGGAAGCAAGAATCATGGAAACTCCTAAAACACCTCCACTCTAGACACTCTGTCCCATGGCTCGCTTTGGGGATTTCAATGAAATCCTTCAATCAGAAGAGAAGCAAGGCGGATTGCCTAAACCGTTGGCCCCCATGCTGAATTTTCGGGAAGCTCTCTTGTATTGTGGGTTGGTGGATTTGGGTTACCAGGGTAATATGTTTACATGGACTAATGGGCGTGATGATTTAGTGCGGGAACAATTGGATAGGGCATGCGCCACGATTGAATGGAGGGATAAATTTGCTCAAGTGCAAGTCACTCACCTTGAGGCATCTTATTCGGACCACAACCGAATTCTTGTCACTACCCACATTCGGCCTCACCCCACCTTGAAGAAGAAGATACCACACAGATTTGAGGAGAGATGGGCCACTCACCCCGATTTGTGAAAATATCATATAGATGGCATGAGACTTAATTGTACCGAATGGAAGCCTAATGGCAAAGTTGTTTGAAAAAATAAAAAGATGTCGTTTTGCTCTTGTTGATTGGAGTCGAATTACCTTTAGACTCTCAAAACCACAATTGCGGGAAAAACAAAAAATCCTGGAAGAGTTGTGCCTACAGAATAGAGCCGAGAATGTAAGATCCATCAAAAGCCTCAAGGCCGAAATTACAAAAACTATCCACCAAGATGAGCTTTTTTGGCGACAAAGATCCCGATCAATTTGGCTACCTGTTGGAGACAAGAACACAAAATATTTTCACAACCGTGCTAGCCAACGCCGAAGAAAAAACCATATCTCCGGAGTGTTTGATTTCAAGAGAGATGGTGCACTTCTGATGAGCAAATTGCCAAAGTAGCCGAATCATATTTCCAAGAATTGTTCTCCACGGCCCACCCACAAAACATGGAAAGTGTCTTACAATCGGTTCAAAGAAAAGTCACCCCACACATGAATGAGAGCCTCACCTGTCCATACACTGCCGATGAAGTCAGATTGGCCCTCTTTCGGATGCACCCATCAAAATCACCTAGACCGGATGGTATATCCCTTTTTTTCTTTGAGAAATATTGGCATATTATAGGCAATGATGTTCTTGAAGCTATTTTATCTTTTTTACGATCCGCCCATATGTTGAAAAAAATGAACCACACACATATTGTTTTAATCCCAAAAAAGAAAGACCCAAAATACCTGGCAGACTATAATGTATATGCAATTTGATGAAAAGTGAGCTTCCTCGAAGGTGCATAAAGGGAATATTTTTCATTTTCGATTTTGATTTGATTGTCAACTTGATGGGAAAGCAAGCTTTAAGATGCCTACAATTAATTAATATTGATGGTATAAGGGGTATATTTGTTATTTGAGTATTTGATTTTGAATTTGATTGGAGGAGATGTTAAAGATCGAGATGCCATTATTGACAATTTGTTTGAAATTGAAGCAAATCTTGAAGTTTTTCTTTAGAATAAAGAAATAAATAGAGTCGAAGACTCATAAGTTGAATTCTTAAATTCTGAGAAAAACAATACTATCATAAAGTGTAATTTTAAACTAGGAATTGTATTTTAAATTAGATTTTTCTCTACAAATTTTTACATTTTTTACATATGCTTTTGTATTATTTTTCATATGTGTCTTTTGTAACTAAATAGAATTAGTTATTTGTTAACTAGTTTGTTAGTATTGTTTATTTAATTGTAGTTGTACTTCCTCACTTCTACTTCTTCTTCTTCTTCTTCTTTATTTTATTTTATTTTTTTAAAATACTATTATGGTGGCCTCTTTTATTAAAGTTCTGGTTCCTAATCGATTTTTTATTTTTTTGGTAATCAATCTAAATTTCATTAGTTGTTTAAATGAATCATCTTTTTCGAACCTCATTAAGGTTCTTGAATCTAATACTCACAACAATTTCTATGATTATTTTATGATAGTTTTATATTTATTGTGGCCAAATTCCATCTACCAAGAAATAATTAATTCATTCTCAAAAAAAAAAAAAATTATTAGTAAGTTTTTTAATTTTGTTATTAACATTACTTATAAATTAATAATTAATTTATAAGTAATGTTAGAGACAGAAATATTTGACTTTTGTCATAACTTGATAAAATGGTAAGTTTTTTTTAATTAATTTTTTTATAGAATGATAAAATGGTAAGTTGTGATCAAAGTAAGATTGCTTTTACCTTAACTTAACACTAATACCACTTTTATTATATATCAATTATAACAAATCATGTAAGTAATTATGAAAAATGTATAAAAAAAAGTAATTACAAAAAAAGTTAAATGTCGTTAGAGTTTTTATTTATTTATTTATAATTTACTAGTATTTACCACTAAATTTGATGGTAAGGCCAAAAGTGATCTTAAATTTTGAAAAAATGACATTTTAATGGGTGTTAATTAAATTAAGTGGACAACTGCTGAGAGTCTTATATCTCGAATGCTACCTCTTGCTATTTCTAATATAAGTATTTAGAATTCAAATCTCCCACCCCAATTATCAATACATTAAAAAACAATTTAAGTAGATAACTATTAAGAGTCTTGTAGTTCAAATGCTACCTCTTGATATTTATAATATAGATATTTAAAATTCAAATCCCCCCATTCCAATTATCAATATATAAAAAAAAAAAAATTTAAGCAGATAACTATCAAGAGTCTTGTAGTTCAATAATATGATTGATTTCTTTTATGTGGAGAAACAAGATTCAAGTCTCCCTTCTTCCATTTGTTATATATATATATATATATATATATATAACCTCTACCTTAGATTCACTTTTTGGAACTCAAAAGGCACATTCAAATGCCTATGGAACAACAATGCTAAGACCACAATAAATTATATTACTTTTAACACAACACACCACTTAGCACAATAGATTATACAACTTCCAGCACAACTCGCCAATTAACAAAAAGTTGTGTTCTTAGCATTTTTTCCTATGGAATACCTATGGATTTAGGATAATTATATTGTAATGGTATGTGGTGAGTTGTAGCAAAACTAGTGTAATTTGTTATGATTTTAGCATTTTTTTTCCTATGAAATACCTATGGATTTTGGTTAATTATATTGTAATTATATAGTTTAGTGGTTAAACAAAGTTCTTATTTCTATTTTCTACCATGTAGTTAGGGTTGATGAGGAGGTGGTATTAGACCATGTATCGGGTGTATGTATCATCCCACCTTAATGTAAAAGAGACAATACATGCGTTGGATGCATAATATATCTTTTTATGAATAAAAAAAAGATAAATGTATGTTACCGTCCAATGAGCTCTACTTTAATTAAATGTTAAAGGGCCTTACATGTCATTTTTCAATTTAAAATGTTCACTTCTAAGGTCATTGGGGGCAAACTTCTTGTACAATTGGGTCTCAACTGTGGTTGGGATAGTCGCATTTGGCCTAGACAAGCCGAGAGAGTAAGGCAATTTATGGGTCTGAATGTCTGATGAATGATTTTGTGGATGGTTAGGAACACCGTCAGTGGATATTTTCTCAAAGATCCCATGGAAATGCCGAGCCTATAACGTGCCGAACCTAAAAGGAAAAATGTGGCTATCAAGTAAATAAAATAAAATAAATTTGGCCACCAGCTTTTTAAAAGCATAGTTGAACGGTAAAAAAAAAGATGTACAATTAACCAAAAAAAAAAAAAAAAAGATGTACAGAAGTCAAGAAAAGTGAGCTTAATAATGGTGGATAACTCACATGGTGTGTCCTATTTCATCATTACTCTGGGCAAAGTACTCTCTCTCTCTCTCTCTCTCTCTCTTTCCTCCTCTTTTCGTTTGCTCTGTAGACTATTGAACATAATGGAGAGGAATCTTCCAACTAAAAAAAAATAGCCAATAAACTAAAATCAAGCAAAGATGAATTATTCGGTCCCACGAGTAAAAGCAATTCCAATGACGAGGCTTCATAGTTCATACAACTTTCCTTAACTCTCCAACTTTAAGGCTCTGTTTGTATTCGCGTTTGCTGCGTTGCGTTTCACTTTCTACGTTTTCTCCTCTTTTTTTTTTTTTTTTTTTTTTTTTTGGTTCACGCGTTTTGTGTCTGTTAAGCGGCTACTGTTCATGTACGGTACATGAACAGTAGCCGCAACATTTGACCAGTTTAACGTGAACAGTGCATTCGTGCACTGTTCACGGACCCACAAATTTCATTTTTATCAATTTTTTCATTAAAAATGGGTCCCACGATACTATTCACACATTTAAAAATTATTTTTCTTCTGTGTTTTCAGTTTTCAGTTTTCAGATTTCAAAGAAAATAAGTTCTATCCAAACACAAACTAACTATAATAGTGTTTCTCTTCAATTATTGTCACCCTATTTTTTTCTCTCTCCAACTGAGCACACAGTTTTTCAGCCACCAAATCGTTCAAGCCTACTCGCATTCTTAAATAGTGACGGCTCTAGAAATTTTTCTCAAAATATTCTTTAATAAAGATAAATTATACAATCTAATAAAAAAGAAATTATTAATTATTATTGTTGAGTTATTTTATTAATTTATTTGTCTTTTACAAACTATAGTAATTTGTTATATTGTTGTTTCATTAATTATAAAATTATTAATTATTGTTTAGTCTAACATAATTTAATTTATTTTTCTTTTATAATGTATTGGTTAATTAAATTATTAATTATTGTTTATCAGTTGCTTTTCCCAATTAATTATTGATTAATTAATTTTTTGAGAATATTATGTATTAGTTGCACTAGCACACATCCCATGTACATTTACTTCCCCTAAATCAAATATCCCACTCTGCCCCATGCCCCCATTTACCCCCACTCAACGGACAAGCTCCATGACCCCATTCATAAGAGCCAATTAGATAAATTTACAATCACAAATCATAATATACTGTCAAGGATTTTGTAGCTGAATTGATATCTCTCTATGCACAAGGTGCTTAGATGTTTAGGGAGGAAGGGTTTGAACTACAAGGTTAGTAACATATTGTAATTATCTCTAAAATAAAAATCATAATATACTAAAAGACAATTAATTAATTGTATCTCAATAATACCAACACCAACAACCAAAAAGGGAAACAAATATTAATAAAGTGACAAAGTAATATAAAAATTTATAAATATAAACTGACAAGGTAATATATAAATTTATATAGATAT
This sequence comes from Quercus dentata, assembly GCA_028216015.1. Taxonomy (NCBI): domain Eukaryota; kingdom Viridiplantae; phylum Streptophyta; class Magnoliopsida; order Fagales; family Fagaceae; genus Quercus; species Quercus dentata. The sequence goes on from CP116448.1 coordinate 11,670,616, forward strand.
ATATACAAATTTTTATATAATACTTTCATATATATATATATATATAAGTCCTTTAAAATGATATATAAAAATTATCTAAAGTTCACAACTCATTAGATATAAGTTCTTTTTTTTGAGAAACTCATTAGATATAAGTTCTTAGTCAGCAAGTTCATAAAAAAAAAAAAAAGTTCTTAGTGAGCAGTGGACACCTCACTAATCACTAGCCCTTCAGGTCAAGCCTTAGACCTGGTTTCTTAAGTTTAAAAATAAATTAAACAAAAGTTGAGAAAAGACTTGCCTTTTAAATTTGAAAATAATTAAAACAAATAAATAGACAGCTCATTCCCACTGTCACATTTCCCAAGCAATCTGAATCTGATAAGTGATAATTTCTTCCGGTCTTTAATTATCTTTTCTTCTTCCCAACGTATGCTTCTCTGTCTGCAACTCATTCTTTTCAGTCTTAACGTATACTTCTCAGTCTCCATCTCCTTCTTCTCACTTTTCAGTCTCTACTGTACTTCGTCTTCCCAGTTTTTCAAACACAGAATAAAGCAACAAATTATTTCTCTCTCACAGCTTCAGCCTTCACTTGCTCTACCTCTTTCTCTCCCTCTCTTACTTTTTCTTCTCTGAAGAATAGATCCAGCAAACAGGTAATTGCTTTCCATGAAGACCCAATCCGTGGGTTTGCATCTGTAATCCGTGGCTTTTTTTTCCCTGGTGGGCTTGCTCTGTTACAATTTTTTTTCAGATTTTAGTTCAAAAAACTTTTTTGGGCTTTTTTTTCTCTTGAAAGTAGAATAAATATTTTTTTTTTTTTTTATTTGAGGGTGTTCCTAATTTTACTTGAAGGTGTTCCTAATTTTTTTTAAGGGTAAACAAATAAAAAATTTTAAATTATTATATATAATTTTTATTTTTCAGGTCAGGGTGTGGCGCCGCCACTGCCTCAAGGTCCTATCTATTCTCTTATGCAATGTTTTGTGTGAATTCTCTGTTTTATTTCTTTCTTTCATTCTTTTTATATTTATTTATATGTTTCGATTTCTCTTTTGGATGATGAGAAAGCGGAGGGAATGGGGAGGAGGAACAAACAGATTTTTTTTTTTTTTTCTGGGTTTTGACCTTTTTGTTTTATAGTATCTAAATTTGTCTAGTCTTATACGAACTGTGATTGTTAAATTACAAACACAGAGGATGCTTTTGTAGTGATTTAACGTTAGTTAAATAAATTTCTGCATAAATAATAATCATAATACCGTGAGTTATCCACTTTGTTTAAAAAATAAACAAACAAAAAAATGTTGAATTCACTGAGAATAGAGGATGTGAATGCCCAGCAAGGCTAGGATCACTGACGCTGGCTTGTTTTTTTTTTTCTTACTATTATTTTTTAACAAAATTAAATGGTGCGAGGTAATTAGCAAATTTGGTGTAGTTGAAAGATTGTTGTGACCTTAGTTTGTTTTATTAATGTCTTTCGTCTCTCTTTCACATACTCGCAAACAAAAGAAAAATAATAGTCATTCCTTTATCAAAAAAGCAATTATATAATAGGAATTGAATCATGCGTTGTTTCTAAGATATTTTTGAGCTTTACAATCACTACTGCAAATTCATTTCTCAAATCCATAAGCTTTCACTTTATACACGTCCGTCTCTTTTGTTCTATCCTTTCACTCCCTCCTTAAAATAAAAGATCCATATCAAATCATTCCTTTTTTCTCTAATTTTTTTTCTTTTACTTTTTCTGTCAATTTTAATTGAAACTACCTCTTTTATTTATTTATTTTTCTTTATTGTAGTTCAATACTTGCCGCCAACATATCTCCAATGTCTTCCATTAGCTCTCAGAAGGCCTCCTCTTCGTCATCATTTTCATCTTCAACACCTCGATGGAAATACGATGTCTTTCTTAGTTTTAGAGGTGAGGACACCCGCACTAGTTTTACCGACCATCTATATGTTGCTTTGCAACAAAAGGGCATAGTTACCTTTAGAGATGAGGAAAATCTTGAGATAGGAAAATCTATTTCACCAGAGCTCTTGAAAGCAATAAAAGAATCGAGATTTGCAATTGTCATTCTCTCAAGAAACTTTGCGTCATCAACATGGTGCTTGGATGAACTTACAAAGATAATTGGATGCTTGAAAGAGACGACCACAACTGTTTTGCCAATATTTTATAAGGTGGACCCATCTGATGTACGAAAACAAACAGGCACCTTTGCCCAAGCCTTTTTAAACATGAAGAACGCTTCAAGGACGATATAGAGAAAGTGCAAACATGGAAAGCTGCTTTAGAAGAAGTAGCAAATCTCAAAGGGTGGCACCTACAGGATAGGTAATCCAATTTGACATATTACTTGCTTTTAGATGTTCAAACTTCAAATAAATACTCTTCTTATCTTAAGCCTTGTTTTGAACTTTAAGTAAAGCAACATAGATGTTCACGCTTCATTTTTATTTTTACTTTATCTAACTAATTTACATTTTGTATTTCTTTCAATTTCTCTTGCACCAAGTTATTTACTTTTTCTTGGTTTAACCACCGAGAATAGAACATTGGATGTCTACTTTCTTTTTTGGTCCTATTTGTTCGTGGTACTCACTTGATATGGTCCTATTTGTGCGTGGTACTCTCTTCATTGCAGGTCCGAGGCACAACTTATCCAAAATATTGTGGGGGAGTTAATGCAAAAATTGAGTTATGAATTCTTAGAAGATCAAGACCTAGTAGGAATAGAATCTCGAGTGAAGGAATTGGAGTCACGTTTGGCTATAGGGTCCGATGATGTTCGCATTATAGGGGTTTGGGGGATGGCGGGAATAGGTAAAACAACTCTTGCTAGAGTTGTTTTTTGTAGGGTTTTGAACAAGTTTGAAGGTTGTTGCTTTCTTCGTAATGTCGGGAGGTTTGTGAAAAAGATGGTTTAATTCCATTGCAACAACAACTTATTGGAAAAATATTAAATGAAAGGATGAGTATACAAGATGTTAATGAGGGAGTTTTTGTGACCAAGAATAGATTACATCATAAAAGAATTATTATCGTTCTTGATGATATAAATCAATTAGACCAGTTGGAAAAGTTAGTGGGGAAGCATAATTGGTTTGGTTTCGGTAGTAGAGTTATCATAACAACAAGGGACAAGCATTTTCTGCGTATACTTGAAGTAGATGAAATATTCAAGTCAAGGATTGAGTGATGATGAAGCTCTTCATCTTTTGAGTTTGAAAGCTTTTAAAAAAGACCACCCTCCCGAAGATTATCTACAACTATCCAAAGATGTCGTACAATATACTAAAGGCCTTCCTTTAGCTATTGAGATTTTGGGTTCCACTTTGTTCAAAAGAGACATCGATCAATGGAAAAATACATTATTTAGGCTTCAAAAATTTTAACGTGCAATTTTCAAGCACTTAAAATAAGTTATGATGGACTACACGAAACAGAGAAAAAAATATTCTTGTATATTGCATGTTTCTTTAATCATGAGTACAAAAATTGTGTAGTGAGGAAACTAGATTATCTTGAACTTTACCCTGCTATTGGATTAGTGGTTCTAGTTGAGAAATCTCTCATAAAAATGAATGGCATTGTAGTGTGGATGCATGATTTAGTACAAGACATGGGCAGGAAAATAGTTCATGAAGAGTGCCCTCAAGAGCCACGGAAAGCGTAGCATTTTGTGGTCATTCAAGACATTAATAGTGTGCTAACAAAAATACGGTAAGAGGTTATTTAGAAAACTTGAACATATACCCTATAATATTATGCAAAAAGTTCAACTTAAAGTAGTTTTGGTAATCATACATTTTGGAATTAACTAATCCCTTTTGTTCATGATTATTAGGGAACAGAGAAACAATTCAAGGCATAGTCCTAAAGTTGCCTGAATCAAAAGAGGCATATTGGAATCCTCGAATCTTTCTCAAAGATGCATCATCTTAAATTGCTCACAATTTATAATGTTCAACTTCTTCATGAACCCAAACATCTTCTGTTGGCTTAAGATTTCTTGAGTGGTGGGGATACCCTTCAAAATCTTTGCCATTAAATTTCCAATCAAATGAGCTTGTTGAACTTTACATGTGTGGAAGCTACATTGAACAACTTTGGAAAGGAGCAAAGGTAATTTAAGCATCCTTGTTCTTATTTATATTTGAGTTCCATTAAATTGTAGGGATTTCTTGAAGCTAATTAATTTTTTTTTTTTTTTTTTGGTTGTTGTTGTTTTTAATAGTCTTTTGAGAAGTTGAAAATCATCCAAATGAACAAGTCTCCAAATCTTATGGAAACCCCTGATTTGATCAAAGTCTCAAATCTTGAGGAAATGGTTCTTGAATATTGTTTAAATTTACGTGAGATTCACCCTTCAACTTTGGTTCATAGTAGGCTTACTCTTCTCAATCTGCAAAGTTGTGTAAATGTCAAAACTCTTCCAAGCATGTTCAAAATGGAGTCTCTTGAGGTTCTTATTCTTCTTGGTTGCTACAAACTAAAAAAGATTCCAGAATTTGGAGAAAACATGCAACGCGTATTAGAGCTTTATTTGGGTGGAACTGCTATTACTAAATTACCCACATCAATTGGGCATTTGACTGGCCTTGTTTTATTGAATGTAAGAGATTGTAAAAGTCTTACGTGTTCGCCAAGCACCATTTTTAATTTGAAGTTGCTTAAAGATGTGAATATTTCGGGATGCTCAAAACTTGAGAGACTGCCTGAGAATGTGGGTAACGCTGAAAGTGTAGAGGAGCTGGATGTGAGTGGAACTGCTATAAGAGAGGTGCCTTCTTCCATTAGTCTTCTAAAAAATCTTAAAGTGTTATCTTTTAATGGATGTAAGGGGTTATCATCATTTAACTCTACATCTTGGTATGATCTCCTCCCCTTTTCTTCAAGGCCAAAAATTGCAGATCCCATTGGTTTGTCTTCTTTATTAGGTTTGTGTTCTTTGACTAAATTGAATCTAGGAAATTGCAATCTCAGGGCAATCCCGGATGATATTGGTTGCTTATTCTCTTTAGAAGAAATAAATCTAAGTGGAAGTAGTATTGTTTACCTTCCCGACAAAGATCGGTCAACTATGCAAGTTGGAAATGATGGATTTGAAGAATTGCACGAGTCTTCGATCATTGCCAAAGCTTCCAGTAGATATCGTACAAATTCGGGAGATGGTTGTACCTCATTGGAAACGATAGCAGATCTCCAAAAACTTAATTCTTTTTGTAAGGGAGAACTTTATCTTCAAAATTGCAATAAATTGGTGACAGTCAAGATGTAATGGACATGTTTTTTGCGGTGATAAGAAATCACCATCAGGTCTCTCTCTCTCTCTCTCTCTCTCTCTCTCTCTCTCTCTCTCTCTCTATATATATATATATATATATATGTATGTTCTAAACAACTTGCTTTGTTTGTTTTAGGGAATTTCTCGTCCTAATCAATATGATATGCCAGCCTTCACTAGGAGATATGACATGATTATTCCTGGAAGTGTAATACCGAAGTGGTTTATCCATCAAAGTATTGGGGCTGAAGTGAATATAAAAGAACCTTCTCATTTGTGTGATGATTGGATGGGGACTGCTATTTGCGTTGGATATTCTTCTTCTAATCCCAGATTTTCACTATGCTATAAATTCATAGCAAATGGAAAAGAAATGTCTTTTAGATTAGAGGATCCTGGTTTAAGTGGTGATTTATTATCAGATCATATTTGGCTATGTTATTTGCTGCCTCAATACTACAATGAGGAGGACATAAAATTACCGAACGAATGTGAAGCAAATGAATTTAGTCAGATTGGCCTTAAAATTGAAACCAATTCATGCATGGTGAAGAAATGCGGACTTCGAATGGTATACAAGAAAGACATAGAAGAACTCAACCGGACTATGGCTCAGAGTAGCAATACCAAGATCACTCCTTATGAGGACTTGGGTGTTCTCCATCATAATTTCAACAATTCGGTAGTGGTTACAGAAGATAACAAAGCAAAGAAAATTCATGACTATTACGATGGGACTGGACCTAGTGGAGAAGGAAGCAGTAAAGACGTGGCACACCCAAATAGGATTGGAAGGCTCCATGGTGACTTTGATTGTGAGGACTACTTCGAATGTGGTGAGGAGATCAATGATTAGCAGGAATCTAGATGGAATTGGAAATTGAGTTCAAATGCTCTGTAAGTCAATGAATTCAAATTAACTCCTATTTGTTCTATCTTGTGGTATATATTTGTACTTTTATTTCATTTGATTTTAAATTCTAAGCATGCGTTTGGATTGGGATGAAAAATTACAATTATTTTATTATTCAACTTATTTTTGCTATTATTCATAGGCCTCACTGCACTTTTTGGTACTATTCATGGCCCCACCGTACTATTCCAACTAACTTTTACCTTTATCTATAGTACTTTCAGCAATAAGTTTTCAGTTTCAGCAAAATAAGTGGTATCCAAACACACCCTAAATATTGCTTAGCACTTATTCCAAAAAAGGGCATCATTGAAGATTGTATAGATCACAATCACAATGATTAGTCTAGCTAGATGTAGCATCTTGCTTTCTCGAAGGTTTTATGTGGTTGTTTACTAAATGTCAACCAAAGAAAATGCTCTTTTTTCATTTAAAAGAGTTCAAATGATATTTATATATATATATATATATATATATATATATTGCTCTGCTCTGAAATTTTTATTTTTTTAAAGAAGGATGTTAATGTGATTCATGGTTCAACTCGGTTGATTCGTGGGTCAATTGGAAAGGAAGCTTGTACATACATGTAAACAGTGTGTGATAAACAACTAAATAAATAGCTCTCACTTTGGAGACAATCTTTTATGCTAAAAGCATTTAATTTTGATTTATCGTCACCACAACATGTTTTGAATGACTATAGTCTATATATTGCTTGATTTTTAGACATGCCACGATGAATCGGTGATTTATGATAATAGAATATGGAATATAGTAAGTACTAAATGGCCTCGGCTATGTGCAGCACGTTCGAAATGTAAGGAAATCATCATTCACATCATTGTCCTATCACCTATGTATTGCTTGAGTAGAGGCATTGATGAGGCATTGATCAAGTTTAAAAATACTGGTCTTTGCGACATGAATTATGTAAAATTCACAGTTTAAAAGTCTTAATTATGTAAGTTTTTACCATAAGATTTTTGTGCTTTTGCCTCTTAATGTACTTGAAAGTTTTTCCTCCTTTCTAAAACTTTCCCTTTGAATAAAATTATTGGCTTAAGGCTGTCCATACCCATTTCTAATCATTACCGGACAGGCAAAGTCGAGACAAACCAAAACACCTATCCCAAATCGTATCTTAATTAGATTATACCCAACAAAGAGACTTGACTAGAATTTAAATTAAAAGGATGACAATAGACGGTAGAGAACCCGACCATACAACAAACTTGATTATATATTACTAACCATATCATCTTAGACATATTCGTCTTTACTGAGAATCAGGACTTGAGAAGGCAAACAAGCTGTGTTGACAAGGTTGAAAGTTGTAGAAGGTAGCCCGCTTAGTGCTTAGATTGGTAAGCCCTCTGTTTTACCCGCTATTATTGTTTGTATTACACCTAGAATTAAAGATTTCTCACATTATTCCCATTGGGTTTATTATTTAGAAGGATGTATCATAATCATAGTGGAAAGATGTTATGCTTTCATAATCGTTGTCATTCATTTTTGAAATTCTTATATTTTTTGTATTATAGAATGGGATACCCTTAGAAAAGTAAAAACAATCAGATCTGTTAATACTTATTTAAAGTTATCTTGACACCTTGACTTGGAAACAAAGCACCAAGCTAGGAAGTGATACTCTCTTGAGGTGCCTGCTCAAATTTTAGTCACCTCTATCTCAAGGTGAGGAGCTACTAATAAGCTAATATGGCCTCATGATATAAGGTCAAAATCAGCTACCATTGAAAGTAGGAGGAACTCGATAATGGATTCTCATCTAAGGGACATAGCTCTTAGATGGAGACATTTGTGGAACGCATGAGGACTTGCTCATCAAATCAAAATAGTGAAATGAAACATAGTGAGTGATAGTAAGCGTGTCTTAGGCAATGAGGTAAGAGGAAAACTTGTATCTTTTACCCCTAAAGTGCTCAGGCCATTTTGTTTGGAATCTTTGGATTACATTTGAGCATTGGAATCGAGTTAATTACTCCTTGCTCTTTGAAGCAGTGGTTTGCTCAATGGATGGAGGAGGATCCAAAATTGTATACATTGATGTTTGAGGGTACAAAAGAGAGTGCTTAAGAAGTGATTATTCTTTGTTTTGCAGGTATGCACTAGTTTTCATTACAACAGCAGATTAGAGTAACTACGGGGAAAGTACAAAGGCAAGCATGTCCGATTGTGGATGTTCTTTGACAATTGAGAGACACTAGTAGAGATGGTGTGGATGGGGTGGTTTTGGCTATGAAGCCAAATCATGCGATGGCTGGTTGTTATAAGGCTCTGGGCACTCCACAACTTTAGTATGGTTAGAGTAGGTCGAGGAAAAATATGAAAAGTCATGTCAAGACATATAACCTAATACATTCCAATAAAATGACATGATACTGAGAAATGTCGAAACACTACCAAATGTAATTCGTATTGTTAACGTACACTAGCCATAATACGATTTTGGGCGAGTTAATTCTCAAGTTCACTCCAATTTAGAAAAGATATTAAAACCCAATTTAAGGAAATAAGACAAGAAGAAAACCATCCTGTCTCTACCCCTATTGGAAAATTAGTTGAAGACTAACTCTAAGTCAACTTTATAATTTCTTCTGACATGATTTATTATGAATAATGCTCAAATGTTTTTAAATAAAACCATCATTTGATTTCCTTACATGATTCCAAAGCTTTATAAGCATTTGATTGCAAAGAGGGGAAAAGAATCACGTTTTCTTAAAATGGATGCTTGATTGAACCTTGCTTGGTAGCACTTCCAAAATGCGCGAGTTAGCAAGTTCTGTTTTGCCAAAACCTAAAAGGGCACAAGTTCCCAAACTAATGTCAAGACTTGAGGCCACAATTCAAATCCATGCGGGTTGCAAAATACATCGGTCTGACTCTGTTCCCATATTAGTAGCTCTATGCATCACGTACCAAAATAAATAAATAAAATGGTATGTGCAATTAAAATGGTTACAAACCTCTTCTTCCAATACTTTGACCAATCTTTCCTGTTGTTGATCCCACCTACGAACAATTACTGCGGCGACCATTTACATGAGGAACATCATTCTTGGTGCCAATTTTCCAGCTCTTTTGAAAACCACATATGTTTTGAATGACTATATATTGCTCAATTGGATCTTTTATCCCTTAAGGGCTCATGCTATCTTGTTTGGATTAGATTTGAGCCTTGGAACTGAGTTAATTTCTCCTTGCTCTTTGAAGCAGTGGTTGGCTCAATGGATGGAGGATCCAAATTTGTATAGATTGATGTTTAAGGGTGCAAAAGAATGTGCTTAAGAAGTGATAATACTTTGTTTTGCAGGTATGCATAAGCCTCTATTGCACATCGGGCGGATCGAGTCACTGCAGGAAAGTACCAAGGTAAGTGTATCCGATTCGGATGGTTGTGGATGTTGTTGACAATTGAGGGACACTAGCAGAGATGGTGTGAATGGGGTGGTTTTGGCGATGAAGCCAAATCATGTGATGGCAAGTCATTGCAGTTCTTCCATATGCAACCAAATGGCATGTAGCTAGATGCCTGGGTGTGCAAAAAGCATTAATCGAGGCAAATTTTTGAGAAAGAAAGTCCCGTGGCAAATTTTTGTCTTTGATTGAAGACCACAAGTGTATGGAAGTTGGTGAACACTAGTGGTTATGTATGTTGTGCATTAGAGAGTCATTGCGAGATCTTGGGGCCTTGGCTACTCTTGCTTTCTAATCTTATAGACATTTTTGGACTCTACTAATAGCCAACCATTCGATATTATTGTATCCAAAAACCAAACCAGGAAAAAATGTTATCTTTATACCTTTTTTGGACTTATTTAAGCCTTGGGCATAGGTCTGTGTGCATTCATTAACATTTTAAGGCATTACATAAGAGATTTGTTTCTTTGTGTAAATTCTGTTAAAGCAAATAAGAGCAATTGACTTGACCATTTAAAATTGCTTGAGACCAGACTTTTCTTGCCTCCGGAAGCTTCGCCATCCTGGGTATTCCATTGAGTCGTGGCTGCCCTCCAGGTAAAATTGCTTGGGCTTACTCCCCATCGGGTTTGTTCACCACAAGCGGCGCCTATAAGCTCCTTGTTTTCTGTGATCTTTGTCGGACAAGCGGGAAGCTCGAATGTGGATACTCAAAAACATTTTTGGAAGGGAGTTTGGAGGCTACGGGTTCCTAACAAGATTAAACATTTTATTTGGCGAGCTTTTAATGACGCTCGCCAACTATGAGCGACCTCTTTTGGCGATTACGTCCCTCGATAAGTGTGAACTTTGCCAACTCTGCCCGGAAGATCCGTTGCATGCCATCCGGTCTTGCAAGGATGTTGAGAGTACTCGGAGCTCGGTCCAATGCTTCCACCAATCAAGCGCCCCCCAACCCCTGAATTTTTGTGACTTACTCTCTCGGTTTTGCGGGTTCGGGAAGATTACAAAAAGGATGTGTTTGCTATATCAGCTTGGTTCTTGTGGAATCGGAGAAACGCTATCCATTTTGGCTGAGCGGTGCACCATCGGCTCATATCATCTCATTGGCGGGTAACTTGCTGCAAGATTTCTTGGCTACTCAAGAACTGGACCCAGTGTTAGCTCGCTCTCCCATCCTGCAACAATGGCGCCCTCGGGAGCTAAACCAGCACAAAGTCAACTTTGATGCTGCAATATTCTGAGCTACAAATTCGGCTGGAATTGGAGTAGTTGTTAGAGACTGGAGTGGTGAATTTTTTGGCGCGTTTTCTATCTCGTGCCATTTGCCTCATACCGTTGCTGATATGGAAGCCTTAGCGTGTCAAAAAGCTGTCGAATTTGCTACTGAGATTGGTCTGCAGAGAGTAATTTTTGAAGGGGATTGACCATGGTTATCAATGCTTTAAATCAAGGTAGTCTTGGATTATCAACCTATGGAGTCGTCATTGATGACATTTCCGCCAAGCTATGGTTTTTCCGTCCTCTGTTTTCAATCATGCTAGTCGTTCTTGTAATCGTGTTCTTTGATGCTTTAGCGAAAAAAGCTAAAGGCGGTCGGGGTACCAGTGTGGCTCAACGATCCCCTATAAGGATATTGCCTCCTCGTTGTTATTTGATGTTCATCAAGTTCTTGTTCTTATTCAATAAAATCCCAGGCTTCTTGTCCGGTTTCTCAAAAAAAAAAGAGACTTGACCATTTAATGGCTCCGGTAGAGTAACTATTGTATACATTTTTGTTATGCATCAACAAGATATCGTCTTTTTGAGTCACGACGTCACGTTATATAAATTTCCAAAAGAAAAACTTTGCTCAAATGGGTTAGAATGGTAATAATAAGAAGATAAATGAAGTTTAGAATAGCTTCTCTTGTTTGTTAATGGAATGATGAAAATTGCATAATTAGTTCCAATTTAAAAGGATCTAGGGCAAAACCATCTAGTCTTTTCAAGCGTGTAGTAATGAATTATTGCTATCTTTGCATAACATGATCATTTTGGTTTCACCAAGAACGCAAAGCAGTTGTAGAGAATTCACAACACTTGGTAATGTATTGAGAAATCTCATTAGTGCTTAGAGAATTTAGAAGTCATTAGTGAACTTATCAAAACCCTCATATACCTCATGACGCAAATCCATTCGCGAAGTCATGAATTTTGAAGATGGGGTTCCCACTAAATTTTTTTAGATTACATTTTCAATCTTCATTTATTATTATTCATTTTTTAAAATGGTTACATCTGAAATCGTAAATAATGTCTTCGACTACCTTTTGTTCATCTACCCAAAAAAAAAAACCTTCAACCGCCTTTCAAAATCCCCTGCCTCTTTTTTTTCCTCTCTCTCTTTCAAAGAACACAACAAGCTTTCTCTTCCTATCCTATCAACAATTTCTAGGCATTTGCTATAACCTTTTGGATTTGCAATGCAACAAATCACAAAAACTACATTACACATAAAAAAATTTCCTAGTCTGTAACAATCATCAATTCATTAATGTATGTGAAATGCAGCAAAGGAACGATTGCATGACAATCCTTTGACTTCCAAAGAATTTGGGTGCAATTGTGAGACCAATATAGCTATTTTGTTTGAAAAGATGGAAACCAAGATATAAATCATTGTGATGCAAAAATTTCACAAGTCTAGGTTCTATGAAAGAAACAAATTTTATATTATTGAAACCCTCATATAGTTCCCATTGAATTTTATATTACATTTCAATCTTGAGTTAATATTAGTGTATTACTAATTTTGTAAAAACGGTTACATCTAAAACCAGTAATAATGTCTTCAACTACCTTTTGTTCATCTAAAAAAGAATCTTCAATAGAAAAGTAAGAAAAAAAATTAAAGAAAAGTTTCATTGTATTCTTTTCCGTTATATTCTTCACTTTTCATTGCTTTTCTCGATTACCAAACACATCCCCAATTCAATGCAACTCCAATTTGCATGTACAAACACACTACTTCCAAGATCTACACAACAAATTTAACTAAAACACACCATATAATCGCCAATAGAACACCATTAACATGATCATCATTAACTCTTATTTTCTCATTCTTTCTAAAAAAAAACCGAAAAATAAACTCAAGGCACAAGATTTAAAATCAAACACTTTATTTTTCCTTTTCAATTATTTAATTTTTCTTTGGTTTTCTAAGTAACCAAATGTAATGTAAAAAAAAAAAAAAAAAAAAAAAAAAAAAAAAAAAAAAACCTAAATTCTACCAAAATTTTTATTTTAAAAAATATACAAAAATGAAAAGATTGAATAAAATAATTAATACCAGTAATTTATGTATGAGTGTACGATTGAAAATTAAAGGATCAAACTGATCTCTTTGAGCTCTGGAAATAGGGGAAAATGAAAGAGTGGAAATAGAGCTACTCCGTACTATTTTTCCTTTTTTGGTGGTAATTTTAGACTAATGAGAATGGGTATACATGTCATTTTGAATATTTGACGGTGGATTTGGTGGTTTATGTGACAATTAATAGTAGATTAGTGGGTTTTTTTTTAAAAAAAAAAAAAGGATAATATGTACAATTTCAATAGTTATAACAAGGGGAAGAAAGATTTGAAGGTTTCTATTGAAAATACTAGCTCTTGGCAGTTTAGTTGAGTAAACTATTTTAAAACACTACTAGTAGTATATCCTCGAATTAATTGAAAAATTTAAGCAAAATAGATAAAATATTTTATAAATATTATCAAATTGTATTAATAATTAGTTAATGAGCCACTTCTTTGAAATGTAGAGGATTTTATTCATGAGATTGTTTGAATTTGAACCTAAAATCCTTACGAAGAAAGTGAAAAGATTAGATGAAAAAGAAGAAGAGTAAATCATAGTTTTAACTTAGTTGATCTTTGAGCTAATTTTTATTTATGTTTGTCTAGAGGAAAAAATTTATTTAAGTCCATTGAATACTAATGTCTCTCGTAATAGAATTCTCTTCATTTTATCAATTTTATGGTTAAGATTTCTATTTTGTGAATTTAACAATGATAAAATATGTTCATGTAAAAATTTAAATAACTTGAAATTCATGTACTTTAAATTTGTAAAATTTAATTTAAATTATGAAATAGATTGATTTTAAATAGAGATTATCATTTTCCATAAAAGAGAGTGAGGTTTTTAGCCTCAGTAATTTTATAATAAACTTCTTATTCATGGTCCTATCTTACAATAATTTAGCACTTTATACAATAATCTATGATTCATGCTACCTTTTTCAAACGATAATGTATTTCCATATCATATGGAATTTGATGAAGGAGAGCTTCCTTGAAGGTGCATAAAAGGAATATTTTTCATTTGTGATTTTGATTTGATTGTCAACTCAACTTGATGGAGAAGCATGCTTTAAGATGCCTACAATTAGCTAATATTAATGGTACAAAGGGTATAAAAATTTTGGTGTTATTAGATTTATTTTTAATTTACTAGTACTTACTACTGGGTCTCTGCAGTCTCTTTTCTCTTCTTCTTCGTATTTTCTCTCTCAACCCGGCTCTGCTTCATCTCGTTCTTTTTTTTTCTTTTTTTTCTTTTTCTCCTCTTTGCGATGATCCAGTGTTTTAAGGAGTTTACTTTGTATCTATTGGGCTAATAGATTTTTAAAAATTTTTTTTTTTTAAAAAGTTTTTGTTTTGTGAAGTTTTTGGGTTTGTTTGGGTGTGTTTGGATAGAACTTATTTTGCTAAAACTGAAAAATATCATGAAGCAAAATAATTTTTAAATGTATAAATAATGCCGTGGGACCTATTTTTAATGAAAAAATTGATGAAAAGTGAAGTTTATGAGTCTATAAACAGTACATCGTGTATCTTGTTCATGAAAGAAAAGTCAACATAAGCTGCTAAAAAAAAAAAGAAAAAAAAAAAAGAAAAAAAGAAAGAGAAAACGTAGGAGAAGAAAACGCAGCCGTCAAAAGTTGGATCCAAACATGCACGTAGTCAGTTGGGCTGGGTTGGACTGACTGGTTTGATTCATGATTAGAGGGGAAGGGCCAACTGTAATAATGAAAAAGAAATGCCTAATAAAAAAAATTTCTTAGGGTCAATGGCCCGGGCCCTTTGGGCCCCCCACCGATCCGACCCCGCCACTAACTATTTGAAAGCAAAATTAAACAGTACAATAAGATGTACAAAAGTGAAGAAAAGTGAGCATAATAATGGCGGATGAGTCACATTGTGTGTCCTATTTCAGTCAGCCATGGGGACCAGGTGTTAGAATTATAACATGATATCATCATTACACTGAGCAACGTACTTTTTTTTTTTTTACTCCTGCTTTTCTTTTGCTTTGTAGACTATATAGAAAGCCAAAAACCTATGTTGGTAATTGGCTAAGGATGGCTATTAGAGCTGCATCACATGTAAACATGCTAATCTTATCATGACTTTTGTTTTAAAATTTTCTTAACTTAAATCATATTATGATCTCTCTCTCTCTCTCTCTCTCTCTCTCCAAGTAGACTATTGGAAATTCTAAGGCTGTGTTTGGTTGCCGTAAAACGTTTTCCGGAAAATACATATTTTCAGGAAATGCTAATTTCTGGAAAAGGAAAATATTTCTGTGTGTTTGGTTGTATTTCAAAATATTTTCCGGAAAATATTTTCTAGTGTTTGGAAAAGAAGAAAGGAAAACACAAATCGTAAAATCGAAACCAAGAAAACCCGGAAAACACAAATCGAACGCGATCTCGCCGGCGCGATCGCGCCTTCACATCCAGAAAACCCGGAAAACAGAAAGCGAAGGCGATCTCGCCGGCGCGATCCCGTTCGCGAGATCGCGATCTCGCCTTCACATCCGAAAACCCGTAAAACACAAATCGAAGGCGATCTCGCCCGGCGCGATCGCGTTCGCGAGATCGCGATCTCTCGCGGCGCGATCTCGCTAAGGCGAGATCGCGATCAACGTCGCGATCTCGCTGACGGCCGCGATCTCGCGTTCGCGAGATCGCGGTCGACGCTTTTTCAGCGAGATCGCCGTCGATCGCGATCTCGATCCGTAGCGATCTCGCGAACGACGCTTTCGCGAGATCGCGCCGTCGATCGCGATCTCGATCCGACGCGATCGACGCCGCGAGATCGCGATCGACGGCGCGATCTCGCTGGCGTCGATCGCCGTCGTCGGATCGGGTCTTAGGATTTGGAGATCGGCGCGGATTTGGTCTTCTCCTCGCGCGACTTTGGTCTTCTCCCTCGCGCGCGCCTCTCTCTCTCTCTCTCTCTTTTAGGAAATCCATTGAAGTGAAAATAGCCACGGTAATTGATTTCCGTGGTCAAAGCGTTTTTTCCGGTCAACGGATTTTCAATTTCCGGAAAATAGAATTTTAGGACCACCAAACACACCTATTTTCCGGAAAACCATTTCCGGAATGCGTTTGAAGTCGATTCAAACGCTGCCTAAGTGGAAGATCAACTCATCAACCACTTCTTCAGCATATGTACTCTAGGGAGGAGAGAATGTATGGATTTAATATCTATAGTTTTATGGGTCTTTTAAAAACCAAATCGGACTATAATTATATATAGTCACACACATTCTAAAAGCCAAGGTTTCGGTTCTTAAATTAAAAGGCATGCTTATAAAAAAAATTTTAAAAATTTAAAATTATAATCTAAATTCAATTCATGGCAATCATGTCAATGACTTATTCTATAATGTTTTTTATTAAACACCTCAAATTTGGCTAGTTAAAATTAAAGATGCCTAACTTTTTATGTTATATTAAATTTCGTTCAAATAGAATGTTATTTATTATTTAGTTAATAAATTTATTTTTTATGTATAATTTTATATATTATATTAAATTTCGTTCAAATAGGATGTTATTTATTATTTAGTTAATAAGCTTATTTTTTTCATATAATTTTAAATATTTAATTGATAACATTTTTTTTTTTCCCTTTCTAAACACGCAATGCAATAGTGGAAGATAAACCTTTTCCGACTAATAAATGCCAATAACTTTGATTCTATTTTTAGGAGCGGAGATACAGAGAAAATGGGACAAGGATCAATTATCCGGTCCCACGAGAAAAGGCAATTCCAAAGATGAAACTTCCAAGTTCCTACAGCTTTTCTTAAACTCTCCAACAAGCTATTATAGTTTTCCTCTTCAATTATTGTCTCTCTATTTTTCTCTTTTTCAAACTGAGCACACGGAATGTTTTATTTTTTTACCACCAATCGTTCAAGCCTACTCGAATCCTCAAGGTCCTCTCTCTTCTCTTATGCAATGCTGTGTGTGAATTCTCTGCTTTCTTTCTTTTTCAAACAGAGAATGTGAATGCCCAGCAATACTAGGATCACTACAGAATTCACAAGAGTTTACAATATCAATAAATGAGAGATATGTTGTAAAAAATAACTACCCCACTAACTTTTTTTTTTTTTTTTTTTGGTGTGGAATTAAAGACATATTAATGGGTAGTTATTTTTACACACATATCTTTTATTTATTGGATTTGATACAAATGACATGATAATATTTGATACAAAATACTTTTTTTCACCTGGCACTACCCACCAGCTTCTTTTTTTCTCATATATTTATTTTTTAAAATGGTCTATGTGCAAGGTAGTTGGCAACTTGAATGTAGACGTAGTTGTGAGAAGTGAGATTGTTGAGAATTTTATTGTGACCTCCGCCCCTCTTTCACATATTCACAAAATAATAATAATAATAACAACAACTAGCCTCTAAGCATGCGCGTGAGTGCATGCTTAGAGGCTCTTCTATATTTTTTAAAGGTTAAAATTTTTTGTTGATGTGAAATGCTTAAGACTTATTAAAGGTAAAAAATAAAAAAGTGAAATTTTTTTTTGAAAACATGAGTTTAGATAGTTGGAGCATTTCAAATACCCGAATAGAGTGTATTCTTATTTTGTAGGCAATGTTTTAGTATAAGTTAGACATAGTTTTACATAACTATTCTTCAATTTTTTCTCCACTCTTTTTTTTTTTTTTTTTGAGAAACAATTTTGTCTCTACTTAAACTTAGGAGTGTTGAAGGTATTTTTGAAGCAACAAAATGTCCGATCCAAATTAAAAAAGTCCCTTAAATAGTAGTATAGATAAATAGGGAAATTATCATGTAGTCCCAATCAATAAATACAAGACACCTCATTAAAAAAAAAAATGCTTACACAGGCTTTTATGCCACGTCAGCTCAATAACCCCAGCCCATCTTAATGTCTGTTAACCCAATGTCTATTAACCCCGTTTGAGTAGAATTCAAAATTTAGAAGTGAATTGGGCGGGCTTCACTAGAATTGCAGTCTTAGTCAAACTTTCAAATTTCAAATTTCATTTTTTAGATATGCCATCTACATCAAAATTCCAAGAACCTACTCTTTCAGTCTCCTTGCCATAGCAGTGTCCACCTCTCCTCCTTCAGCTCTCAGATCGATCTCTACAGGCCCTCCTCTCTCTCTCTCATTTCCTTCCATTTAGAGTTTTGGTTCTTACTATTGATTGTACTAAAATTCCTTTCTCTCTCTCAGGGTTTTTTTTTTTATTTTTTATTTTTTATTTTAGGACTAGGTTCATCTGGAGTTTATTTTGCGGTTTCTGAATTGAAGAGATTGATTTAGTTTGCATTTAGGATTTTTCGTTAGATTTGATAAAAAAGATTTTTCACCTTTGTTTCTTTGGTACCGATGCTTTGATAGGCAATCCAAACCTTTTAGATTTCAATTGAGTATTTCCTTTTGGTTCTTGTTTCTGTTCTAAAAATTCATTTCTTTGGCTTGATTGAACGGTACACTTTCTTGAATATTTACCTTTATTACTGATATGTGAGTCCAAGCATATTGTAGTTAAGTATTTCATGTATTTGAAGTTGATAGTTCACTGAATATTCATAAATTTGTAAATGGACTTTCAAATTGAAATTTCATATGATTGACCTCTTGAGAGATTGCCTTTAAGGTGTTTGTGGAAATGCTTGTTTTTCTTGGCATTTCTTTGTTGGCTTATGCTCTTATTTCTGGTGGGTGGGTATATGAAAGTGTCATTTGTGGTGGGCATGTTTTAGCTGTGTTAGGGTGGGAAGTGGATTTAGAAGGGGGAAATATATGCTTTGGCCTGAATGAGGCACTTGTAAGAGCATAGTTTCTTTTTCCTATTTTCATATGTTCATGTGTTTTATAATTTTGCATATGAGGTGTTTAAGAAAAATGCAACTTAATGATAACTATGGATGTTTGTATGGTGTAAATTAAAATGGTTTGTTGGGTTTTACTGATGTAGAATCAATTTGAATAAGAAGCAAATGCAACAATGCATAAGCATCTCTTGTTTAGTTCCATTAGAGTTGATGTCACATGCATATTACTTTTAGCAACCATGTGCAACTTCATTTTTAATTAATATTCATGAATTTTTACTTGCAGAGGCAATTAGCATTGATGCCCAAATTAGAGCAGTTGAAGTTGCCCTATGAATGAAGGTTGAGGGCTAGAGGTTAAACTGAAGCAACAGTGGGAGAAAAAGTAAAGTTGCTAGGATTGAAGTCCAAATTGGAACATTTAGATTTATTCATCTAAGATAATCAGGTCAATGTAGATGGGAAGGATAGGGAGATTTTTCCCCTCCCCCTAAGTTGAACTCTCTTGTAGTCTTTATTTAAAAGAGGTTTTTTTTTTTTTTTTTTTTTTTTTCACTCTTTGTTTATATCCGCATAGTAGAGGGAAATTTCTTTTCTTTAGTTGTAAGAATCTTTTTGATCTTTTTCTTGTTTATGTGATAATAGAGGGAAAAGAGATTGGTTGTAAATGACTATAATAGAAAAGAGATGCAAAAAATATTGAACTTATTTTAAATCTTGTTGCTCAAGACATGCAATAAGCTTTGGATGGGTTGTTATAGCTGCTCTAGGAATGACTAGTATTGAAAATACTTTCAGAAAGCAACTTGGGGGTAAAAAGCTGCAATTCCAAAGATAGTTGTTGCAATGCTCAAAATTGAAATGCAAGCATATAAATATGAATCATCGTTTTTCATGAGAAGCAATAGATGCCTAGTAATAGCTATCCAATGTTCATACATTTCAACCTAAAATAACTTCAAATGCTCCTTGTCATTATAACAACCATTATATTAATATATACTATAGAATGTTATGAACTAGCCTCTTGAAATTGTGAGGGAAAAGAATTTGAGTTCTAATTTTCTATTTTCATCTTTATTAATTTGTTTCTCTTTAAATAGCATACAATACATGACATATGTACAATACAACTTATGATAAACACCCAACTCATAACTGAAGCTTAATAAAAAACAAGCAAACAACCCAATCCTCCTCTACACTTCAAGTCTAGGAAATAAGCTATTAATAATTTTTATCTCTAACTAATGAATCCATCTCATCCAAAGTCAATAATGACAGCTCCTTCATGTTTAACTTGTTGACCCTCATCTTTGGCCTATTGCTCATCCTCATCTTTGGCAAGCCGAGATCCCCTCTACTCCAAGCATCTTCCAAAATGCAAATGCCTTCTAGGTTTTCCTCAATCATAACACAAAATCTCTAAATTATTGTTCATCAATAAAAATCTATTGTCTAACTACTTCATGGTTTCAACTATCCAATATTCACCATTGCATCATTAATCGTATTCAAAAGTACATTAAAATGCACACAAGTTTGCTAGCACAAATGTCAATTATTATTACTTTCAATTAGATTGACAAGCCTTTATACTATCAATCATTACCTTTGGTTGTGAAAATAAGATTTTTTTTTTTCATGGTAAGGATAACTTGAACTTCATATAAGGCATAAAAGCCAATATCTAACTAGCGATATATTCAAAGTTCTAAAGTTTTTGCCTATCCAAATTTTCACCATATCTACTGAAGTTAGGAAACCATAATGCACATTAAACTTTATTTCGTGGATTCAATTCTCTCTTGCTTTGTCATTGACCTTCATTCCATGCGAATGGTCACCAATCGAAAATATGACCGGACACCACTGCTCATGCATGTATGCCTATAATTATCACAACACTCATAAACAAAGAATAAAACTTATAGCATAGTCATAGCATTAATCTTGATATAGTATATAGAGCATTGCACCTCGGATCTAGCAACTGAAATTGCTTGCAAATTAAAGTTAAACAACACTCAAGAGTTCACGTGAAAACAAGTCCAAGAATGAGTCTTGATGATTGAACTAAGCTTTTCTCATGGAAATAAACAAGCTAAATGAAAAGCCTATACCCAAATTCTTTAAAAATGACATGGTCTTTTCATTGGGGCATTTTATCAAACACGTTGATTACAATGAGTCGGTGTGATGGGAGGAATGAACATAAATCGTGAAATTAATTGGCCATAAATACCTAAATACCCAAAAGAAAAATCATCAAAGAGATCAACATGGATATCAATGGTAACTAGAGAAAAAAAAAAAAAAGGTCACCAAGAACACCTATACAATAAAATGTCATGGGCTAAGAAATCCGGCAATTTCATCCCACAAAAAGAAAGGGAAAATAGAATTCACCCCATTCATTGCTTGAATCTTGAAGCATTATCATCCTTTGTTAAAGGAACAACATACCTCTCAAATCTAAAAATTTGGATTACCCATCAAAGCATTTTGTATATCCAAGATGAGGAGGCGAGGATTACGATAGAAAACATAGAGGAGGCGTGCGGTGATAAGCAAGGCAATCCGAGGTTGTTGTTCATTCTTGGTGAGTGGGAACGCTAGAGGCGATTTCTCCGTAAATACATTTTGTTTGGTGTTGGGAAATATGTGATATTCCATAAAACAAATTTTGAAGAAAAGTTTTCAGATCTCGCCATTTACATCTCAAATTTGAATTTGGTCTGAAAACAAAATTTGAAAACACTCTCAAAAGAACTAACGGGGTTAAAGGGACATTAGACATAATGGGTGACATGGTAGGTTAGCTTACATCATCAGTTTTTAATGATCTGTCTTCTTCTTATTGGTTAGGACTACACAACAATTTCCCCCGTTTTTGAATGTTTTTTCATGTCTCTTTAGTAACGTATTAGAATTAGTTATTTGTTAACTAGTTTGTTAGTATTGTTTATTTAATTGTTGTGCTTCCTCACTTCTTCACCTTCTTCTTCTTCTTTTTTTTCTTCTTTTTTACTATCATGGAGGCCTCTTTATTAATGTTATGATAATTTTATATTTTGAAAGTTTAAATATGTGTATAAACACCCTTGAACGTTTAGACCCCCAATTACAAAATAACCAATTCAAGCTTTATATCAAACAACTAGGGTGCGGAAAATGAACAAAAGCTATACACAGAATTGGTAAACAATCTAAGCCAATTAGAATCACATCCACGGCAGAAAATAAAAGGCAAAGATTAAGGGAAGAGAGATGCAAACACAAGGACAACACACAATGTGTTATCGAAGAGGAAACCGAAGCCCTCGGCGTAAAACCTATTCGCCACCCTCCAAGCGGTCAATAATCCACTAGAAAATGTAGTTGGGATATATGAACAGTAATAGACCCTCCAAGCCTAATCTACCCGATGTACCTAAGTCCTCCAAGCTTCTTGCTTCAACGAGGTTACGCCGAACCTTTTTCTTTTCTAACTTATTGGATTCTGCTATAATCTATAGCATCCGCCAACCTTGGCATCTTCCAATGCTTCCCAAAACTCCAAAAACACTCAACACTCAACACTCTAAATGGGTGTGGGTAATGTTTGGATAGAAATCTCCTCTCAATAGGTATGACAATGAGAGAGGGAATGAGAAGATACTACAAAGATTTCTTTATAAGAATGAGTAGCTCTCTCTAATTGGGTGGGTGTTTTGAAGAAACCTCTCTTAGAGTTTTTCTTTACGAATAGCCACACATATTTTGTGGGAATGAGGGGTATTTATACTTGGTGTGAGAATGGAATGCGAAGAGTCGCTTTTTCCAAAACGAGTTGGTTGGCGACTTGACCTCGCGACTTAACCGAGTTGCGAGTTCAAGCCGCGAGCTAGCTAAATGGCCAGTCTGGATTTTTGTCCTGTAGTGCTTCAGGTGGCATGACTGTTCAGCTTCCCCGCATGCTCTATGCGTGTGCAACTTTTGGCGGCTTGCAAGCCGTGAGTCTCCCGCGAGATCAAGCCGCGAGTCTCTCGCTTCTTTGCACGTCTTGAGCAATTCTTCACACTCTCTCACACACTACTCTTACATGATTCCCACCTAAATAAAGGGTTTCTAAGTCTTTGTCAGACAGGCAAATTTGTTACGGAATAAAGCCAATACATGGTTGATTTAATTCAACCTTACATATTTATTGTGGCCAAATTCCATCTACCAATAAATAATTAAATTATGATTAAGTTTTTGGCTTTTGTCATTAACATTACTTATAAATTAATAATTAATGGTAACATTGCTTTCACTTTAACCTACACACTAAGGGTCTATTTGAGATCCGTTTATTTGTTGAAACTGAATTTTTTTTTTGCTAAAAGTATTGTAGATAAAGGTAAATGTTAGTTGAAATAGTACAGTAAGATTTATGAATAGTACCAAAAAGTGCGGTGAGACTCATAAATAGTAGCAAAAATAAGTTGAATAGTAAAATAAGTTAGCAAAAATTAAGCTAGCCAAATAGACACTAATACTACTTTATTATACATCAACCACAAGTCACATAAGTAATTATGAAAAATGTATTAAAAAAAAAAGTAATTATGAAAAAAGTTAAGGGTCTGTTTGGAATCTGCTTATTTTGCTATATTGAAAATTTTTTGTTGAAAATACTATAGATAAAGGTAAAAGTTAATTTGAAATAGTACAATGAGATCCATGTATAGTACCAAAAAGTACAGTTGGACCCATAAATAGTAGCAAAAATAAACTGAATAGTAAAACAAGTTGGCAAAAATAAATTTTGCCAAACACACACTAAATGTTGTTAGATTTATTTTTGATTTACTAGTTTTTAATATGATATGTGATGATAAGGCCAAAAGTGATCTTAAAGTTTGAAAAAGTGACATTTTAATAGGTGTTAATTAAATTAAGTGGACAACTATTGAGAGTCTTGTAGCTCAAATGCTACCACTTAATATTTCTAATAGAGATATTTAGAATTCAAATTCCCCACCCCAATTAGCAATACATAAAATAAATATTAAACCGATGTGTATATATATATATATATATATATATATATATAAAACCTCTACCTTAGACTCACTTTTTAGAATTCAAAAGGCACACACAAACGCCTATGGAACAACAATGCTAAGACCACAATAGATTATATAACTTTTGCTACAATACACCACCTAACACAATAAATTACACAACTTCCACCACAACTCGCCACGTGACAAAAAGTTGTGGTTTTAGCATTTTTTTCCTATGGAATACCTATGGGTTTATGATAATTATATTATAATGATATGTAGTGAGCTGTAGCAAAACTAGCATAATTTGTTATGGTTTTAGCATTTTTTTTCCTATGAAATACCTATGGATTTCGATAATTATTTAGTGGTTAAACAAAGTTCTTATTTCATTTTTCTACCATGTAGTTAAGGGTTGAAGAGGAGGTTGTATTAGACTATGTATTCGGTGCATGTATTGCCCCACTCAATGTGAAAAGAGTGATACGTACATGAGATGCATGGTATATCTTTTTGTTCGAGAGACAAATAGAGATATGTTGTTATCCATGGGCCTAACTTTAATTAAATGTTAGAAGGGCCTTATGTGTCCTTTTTATATATAGTGTTGGTTTGGATAGAACTTAAACGTGTTGCGTCTGCGTTTTTTTTTTTTTCCTTTTCACCGTAGAATCGTTGATCGGTCTTCTATGAACAGTAGACTTGTATCTTGTTTATGGGTTTCACAAACTTCACTTTTTTTCAACTTTTTCATTAAAAATGGGTCTCACAATACTATTCACATATTTAAAAATTATTTTTCAATTTTAACAAAATAAGTTCAATCCAAACAAATCAATAAAATGTTCATTTACAAGATCATTGGGCCAAACTTTTTATGCAATTGGGTCTCAATTGTGTTCAGGATAGTTACATTTAGGCCTAGACAAGCCGAGTGAGTAAGGCAATTTTTGGGTCTATGGATGATCTTGTGGATGATTAGGAACTACAGTAAATAAAATAAATTTGGCTACTAAAGGCATTTCCAAGTGCCACCAGCTTTTTAAAAGCATAGTTGAACAGTAAAAATAAGATGTACAGAAGTCAAGAAAAGTGAGATCGATAATGGTGGATGACTGACACGGTGTGCCCCATTTCATCATTACACTGGGCAAAGTACTCTTCTTCGTTTTTTCCTCCTCTTTTCGTTTGCTTTTTAGACTATTGAACATAATGGGGAGGAATCTTCCAACTAAAAAAAAAAAAAGGCCAATAAACTAAAATCAAACAAAGATGAATTATCCGGTCCCACGAGTAAAAGCAATTCATAATCAATGCATATCATCCTTTTCAACCAAAAAAAAAAAAAAAAAAGAGTAAAAGCAATTCCAATTCCAATGACGAAACTTCATAGTTCATACAACTTTACTTAACTCTCCAACTTTAACTATAATAGTTTTCCTTTTCAATTATTGTCTCACGCGCCCATTATAATGTGCGCTTACTATGTGATTCATTACATCATATTATTCCATTCCACGCGCAATCATGAGCGTGGGTGTGGGTTTTTATACTAGTATTATGTCCCCCAATATCCCCCATCGCTGTACTTTTATACTATTAAGATGAAAAAAGTCAAAAGGTTAGATGAAGAAGAAGAAAAAAGTAGATTGAAGTCCATTGAATTCTAACGCGTCTCGTAATAAAATCCTCTCCATTAGATTAATTTTACGGTTAACAATTTTATTTTTTGAATTTAGTAGTGTACAAAAGTATTACTTATTTAAAATTTTAATAATCTATATATATATATATATATCTAAAGATTTTAATTATTAATATTATTGTTAACAATATTGCAAATCACCTATATTGTAGATTCATTAGATATTAAATTCTTTTTTTTTTTTTTTTTGAAAATGAACTCAAATTCAATTAACCAACAAAGAAGCAGAGTCCTCATACAAAGCTCGTTGAGCAGGCAGAGGGGTTTCCTCCAGCCATATACAATCATCATTAATCTGTCTAGCATAACGGGCAAGAGAATGGGCCACCCCATTTGCGGATCGTCTAATGCATTTGAACTCCACAAAGCGTGATCTAGCGACCAAGTATCGAACATCATCGTAAATGTTTCCCGGTCTTGACCAATCCGGTTGAGCAGAGGCAATAGACCGCAACACGTTTGAGTTATCACCTTCCACAACTAAATCAGCAAAGCCGGTATCAATTGCAAACTCCAAGGCTCGCCGGCAAGCTAGAACCTCCGCCTCTTCACTATCCATAACAGCAGGACCCCTTGCCCTTGGTAGCCGCCATCACCTCGACCATCCCCGTTCAGGATCACCACACCAACACCGATGTGAGCAGTGACCCATTGAACATCGCAAAGACATCATAGTTCATCTTGTATGACAAGCCTAAGGGAGGCCGCCACTTCCGGGAAGGACCGCTGGACACAAGGGGCATGGAAGAAACCCGGTGAGTCCGAGCCCCCAAAAACTCATCTAAGAGATCGCTTGCACGACCAACCAGAGCTCCAGGTTCCTGCAGAATTCCCCCATGCACAACACGGTTCTGGCGATGCCAAAGAAGCCAACAAAGCACCAACGAGAAATCCAGCACATCCGGAGGCGGCTTGTGCAGAAAATCCCCCACCAAATTGAACACAGAAGCTTGGACAGTCGGCCCCTTTTGCAAAGAATCGATTAGAGCAGCCAGCCCACACATCTTGGGCTGCCGCACACTCCCACAAAGAATGCAGAATTGTTTGAGGGGCTTGGTTGCAGTGCAGGCGAGAGATCAAAATCAATGATTCGTCATTTGCCTAAGCTTTTCATAAGTTGGAAGAATATCGTGGCGGGCTCGCCACACAAAGACTTTGATCTTAGTTGGGATGTGAAGCCCCCAAATCTTCGCCCAAACGTCTCTGCCGGCTCTTGGGTTAGACCCCTCACCCAAATGTTTTGACTCCCTAGCCAACACCCTTGTCGTATAGTAACCCGACCGCACCGAGTACCGCCCATTTTTGTTATGCGGCCAGGACAAAGACATCCGAGGTATACCTTCTGCTCAGGGGAATTCGATAGATAGCTTGAGCATCAAATTTTTTCAACGTCCTATCAATGATAGAGTGATCCCATTGGAAGTTATTTCCATCAATTAGCTCCGCCACATACCAATCTTCCTCTACTTCATTTGGTGGAATCGGGATTTTATTTGTTGGGTGGTGAGGCAGCCACTTGTCGCCTAACACCCGGATAGAAGAGCCCGAACCAACCCGCCAACAACACCCCTTTCTCAAAATAGATTGCGCCGCAATTAAGCTTATCCAAACAAAGGAGTCATTAGGATGATCACCCGCCTCCAAGAAGGTGCATCGGGGGAAATATTTTGTTTTAAAACATCGATAAAGAAGAGAGTCATGGTTGGTCAACAATCTCCACCCTTGCTTAGCCAACATGGCTAAGTTGAAACTCCGAATGTCTCTGAAACCCAATCCTCCCTCCTTCTTTGATTGGACAAGAGACTCCCAACTCTTCCAGTGTATCTTTTTTTCATCCCCACTTTGTCCCCACCAGAACCTAGCACACAACATGTTTAATTCGTTCTGAGTTTTCTTGGTAGTAGAAATACTCCCATTGTGTATGTAGGGATTGATTGGGCCACCGCTTTTATTAGGACTTCCTTCCCCGCTTTGGACAATAACTTCCCCTTCCACCCTTGGATCTTCTTCCACACCCTCTCCTTCAGAAAGGCAAAAGCATGATATTTTGACCGGCCAATCAAAGTGGGTAATCCAAGATAGGACTCGAATTTGTCCACTTCCTTCACCTTCAAAGCACTCTTTATCCAGTCCCTATGCCCCTCAAGTATTATTGTTTGAAAAAGATCAAGATTTTTCCAAGTTTATACATTGGCCTAAGCCGCATGACATACAAGTTTAAAACATCTGAGACCACTTGAACTTCCTCCTGTTTAGCTTGACAAAACACAAGAGAATCATCAACAAAAAGCAAATGGGAAATAGAAGGAGCAGACCGACAAATGGGCACTCCATGAAGCCGGCCCACAACCTCTTCCCTAGTCAACAGAGATGAAAAGGCTTCAGCGCAAATCAAAAATAAATAAGGGGAAAGCGGGTCTCCTTGGCGGAGTCCCCTAGTAGGTCTGAAATTACCATAAGCCTTACCATTGAGGCGGACGGAAAAGGACGGGGTAGTTACACAACCCATGATCCGGTCAATCCACCCCTCCGGAAAACCCAATTTGTTCAACATTCCCTCCAAAAACGGCCATTCGACCCGCAAACGCCTTACTAATATCCAACTTTAGTGCAATAGCCCCTTTCTTTCCCTTTTTCCGGCCATGCATAGCATGCAAGGTTTCATAGGCCACAAGAACGTTATCGGTTATTAAACGACCCGGCACAAAAGCAGCACGAGAGGGAGAGATTAATTGAGGCAAAATCAACTTTAATCTATTAGCCAACACTTTAGAAATTATTTTATATATAACATTGCACAAACTAATAGGTCTAAAGTCGGACATTTTATCCGGGTACTTTACTTTAGGAATGAGAACAATATGGGTATAATTTAATTCGGGCATCATAATACCAGAGTTCAAAAAATCTAACACAGCATTAGTTACATCATAGCCTACAATATGCCAAAACTTCTGATAAAATAGAGCATTCATACCATCCGGTCCAGGAGCTTTAGTCGGGCCCATCCGAAATAACGCCGTCTTCACCTCTTCGGCACTAAACTCTCCCGATAAAATATTTAGCATATTAGGCGACATCCCGTGATTGACCGCATTAAGACATTCCTCCACTCGTGACTTTTCCCGGTAGAAAACAAGTTTTCAAAATATTGACCGCCACCCCACCCACATCCTCAATCCTGTCAACCCACACCCCTTCAGAGTTTTTTATCCCCCGTATGAAGTTTCTACGGCGCCGTTGCGAGGCCTTGGAGTGAAAAAATTTTGTGTTTTTGTCCCCCGATTTCAACCAAGCCAGTAGGGACCGTTGAGCCCAATAAAGCTCTTGCTTAAGCAGAAGATCATCCAAACATGTTTCATCGACTACCAAAAACTCGGACCTGGTCGCTTCGTTTTGAACGCCATTATGAAGCCTTTCAAGCACTTTTTTCAATCTTTTTATTTCCACCACCTCGGGCTTTGTCCTCGACGACCCCCACGCACCTAAAGCAGCCCCACGGTGATTTATTTTAGCACTAACGGTGGCCATAGGAGAACCGGCTCCACCCATCCGAGTCCAAGCTTCATCAACCACATTTCCACAATCCTCCTCTAAAAGCCACCGTTCTTCAAATTTAAATCCTTTAGCTATTCTACCATGGAAATTACTATCCGTTCCTGTCTGTAAAATTAGCGGCATATGATCCGAAGCATGTGAAAAAATATGAGCCACACAACTAGCAGGAAACATATCACGCCACTCCTTGTTTTTGTTTGCCCTATCTAGCCTTTCTCTAGTATTTGCTGTACCAGGCCTTTTGTTATTCCAAGTGAATTTATAACCACAAAAACCCAAGTCAATCAAATTGCACTCTTCCAAGGCAGCCCCAAACTCTTCCATCTGTTTAACCGAAGGTGGGTGGGAGCTAAGTTTTTCAGGAGCGTGTAAGAACGCGTTAAAATCACCAACACAACACCACGGACCATCAACAAAAGAAGAAATGTGTTTTAAAAGTGCCCATGATTTACGTTTTTGATTTGCTTCCGCCACCATAAAACCCGTTAAAAACCATTGGAAGCCATTATCCTCCACAACTTTTGCTAGAATATGATTATCGGTGTAATTTATCACCTCTAGCCTAGTCTCTTCTTTCCAAACTAAAGCTAACCCACCACGAGAATCAGGTTTTTTAACTATCAATTTATTCGGATAATTTAACTCTCTACAATGATGCTTAAACCCTTCTTTGTCAAGTCTAGTTTCCATAAGAAAGCAGATAGTGGGAGCTTGATCCCTCACCAAATCATGAAGGCTTCGAACTGTCCAAGGGTTCCCAAGCCCTTGGCAGTTCCAACTTAAAAGCCTCATTGCGCTCGGCAGAGGTGTTCCGACACCCCCGCCGCTTGAGTTGAATGTGGAGCAATATCGGTTTTTGTTTCTTACCTGTTTGCTCTTCCGGACTATCACTTCCCTTGTTTCCGTGTGTTGTGTTCATTCTTTTGCCCAGAGTTAACTTTGCATTCTCCTTTACGTTCTCCAAAGGCCCACGGTCCATGCGTGCTCGCCTGGTCCAAGTCCGTAGCTTCTCAACTCCTTGAGGCTTATTTTTCCCACTTTCATCTATAAGCCCATCCGGTGCATTGACCCATCCAACTTTGGCCCAACCGAGACATCCAGCGTGTTCTTCTCCATCACATCCTTGTCTGCAGACTCTGACTTTGCACGATTCACGGGATACGCCGGTGATGCTTCCGGACTGACTCACGATTCACGTTAGCCTCATTAAAGCGCATGTCTCCTCCATCCCCGATCACCGACTCATCCCTTCCGCCCTCATTTACCATCCCGGATGACTCATTCTCGATGTTCTTTGCATTGTTCTCCTCTCGGCGTTCCCTTTGTCATCTGCCTCACGAACTTGGTCTCGCCGATTTGGAGACCGACCACGACTTCCCGAGGCCTTGACCATTCCCCATATCGGCAAGGATCTTCTCTACCTCCCTTTGTTATCGCGAAGTGTTGAGCACAATGCTTGATATCGTGGCCAAGCAAGCCGCAGTGATGGCAAAAAGCAGCAAGCCTTTCGTACCTAAAGGAGACCCATGTCCTCTGTCCATTTGATCCAGCAACAAACGCCCCTCTCCGAAGCGGTTTTGATAAAGGTAGCGCCACCTTAACTCTCATAAACATGCCCGGAGTATCCTGTTTGAGCCTCTTCTCCACTTCTTCTACAACCCCCAACCGACACCCTATTTCCTCTGCTACTTTTGGAGAGACCATATCAAACAGGGCTCCCCAGATTTGCACCCAAAAGGACGCATACTCAAACTTGACATTGCTAGCAGTCATTCCAGCTCTCCATCGAACTAGTAATAGAGCTTGGTTATCGAAAGTCCACGGTCCATTCTTCAAAACCCTTTCCAAATCAAACTCGGTCGGAAACTTAAACTGAAATAGATTTGCTCCAACGTCCACAACCTGTACTTTGTTTTCCAATCCCCACGCCCTCTTCATTGTGCTTAGAGCAGCTCTTTTATTAAAAGGTTTTGCGGTGAGAAATTTACCGATTAAACTTAGGACACATCTCTCAATCTCTTCTTGCCTACCCTCATCGGGGATAGGTATAACTTCCTCCTCTTTCGTAGTCGGTTTCATACCCTCCAAGCTGTGTATCACTTCATCCGCCATATCCAGGACTAGCTAAAACAGTACCCAAAAGGAAAGTCAAACCCTTAGTTATAAACTAAGGGAGAAAGAGACTCGTACCCTAACGAGAGAGAAAAGCTCCTACCCTCATTAGATATTAAATTCATACGCTAATAGTTTGATACATGTAACTACAAATGATATTATAGCACAACTGGTATGTTAGAAGATAATTTTGTATTAAGGTGTTATCATTTTATATTTGATGGTTGTTATACCAATGCAATTTATTCATTTCATTATAATAATTACTTATTTGGTTTGCTTATACGCCGTGGTTACATTACGTGACTTTACCAAATTGCATAAATTTTATTAAATTTTTAGATTTTTAAAAAACTAAAAATGAATAGCATACTACTAGGACTCTAATTCATTCTTATTATTAAGTAAAATTAGATTAACATTGTTTTTTTATTTGTTAGGATATATTTCTTAAATTTAGGGATAATATTTAACATACAAAAATTTAATTTAGATAGTATTTATCATCTAAATTTTCAAAATTTTCATATTATTTTATCAGAATATCAAGCTACAAAACTTGATTATTAAGGGATAAGCACAATCCAAATTCTTCAAGAGGTGATTAATATAAATCTATCCCAAGAAACAGTATATATCTCTAATAATTTGATAGTCTCTATCTATTCCAAAAAACAGTATATATCTCCATTAATTTGATAATTTCTACATTGATGACATTTAATATATATATATATATATATATATATATATCTCTCAAAATTCCTTATAGCTATCTGTGGGGCCGGAGAACTTGTCACCCCGACCCACTTTGCTTTAGGGCCCAAGGCCCGAGCCGAGGAGGGATATAGCCGAGGACATACGGTGAAAGTCTAAATGGCCTAGAGATATAGCCGATGATGATTTTATCCTCGGCATCCCAACTCGCTCCTAAAAAAAAAGTGCAGGGACGGCATAGGAACAGTTTAAGGAAAAAGTGAACACCTCCACATTGATGGAGAAAGGACCCCTGGACAATATGACGACAAAGGACAAAGGAAAGGCTGCCATTATCGCAATTAAATACTCTGCGCTAGACAGAGCAATGATTTTCAGCTTTTACAACCACCCCCAACCACTTTGGGTATAGGCCGATGGGACAAGTATCGATCCTGGAAAGTTGAGCCTACACGTGGACGTTGGAGGAAGAGTAAAGGCTAATATAAAAAGAGAAGTAAGCAATCCGGGAGAAGGGGCTGGGAAAAAAGGCCAAGAACTAGAGCCTCCCAGGCCATGCCGAGGAGAAAGACTTCTCGAGCAAATATGGTTCATCTCTGTATGAGTACCATGACTAACCACCGTCCGGTGACCAAGGCCTAGCCTTTCAGCCCACGCTCTACAAATTATATTGTTTGGGCCCTTAACGTGCGAACACAATACCATTTTGGGGTCGCTACAAATTGAGTCCTTACACTATCAACCACGTTCTCTTTCTTTTTTTTTTTTTAAAAATTTTTTTAATTTTTTATATGTTACGTTATGTTGAATCAACTCCTTTTTTTTTTTTTTTTTTCATATGACCTTTTTTAATTCCAATTTTTATGGGATAAAAACAAGCACATTTATTAGATATCTATAATTTCAATAAGATTTAAATAAATTATATTTCAAATGGAACTCTACCAATATATATAACCCTATATATCCTTTTTGGAGTGAAACTTATTTTAATATGTGAATGCCTAAATCTCATGACAATACAAGTATGCATTCTTTTTTCTTTTATTATTATTATTTTCATTTTGTTTATTTTCTTTAGTGTTATTATTGGTTTTTTGTCTTCATGTGATTTTAATTAATGAATTCAAAACATTCAAAAATATTGTCAAGTTTCTAAAGGTTCCTTCTTTGTTTTTGTATGTTGTTTTTATTAAATTGATTAGGTTTTGTGTATTGGTTACCTTTTGTTTAAACTAATTTTCTTAGCTTTGATCTAATTTATATGCTTAGGGTTAGGGTCTTAGAATTAATGATTAAATATGGATAGAATTAATAGATTAATTTTAACAATTTTCTTATTTGATTTTTATGTTACATCAAATTATCAAGATGTTCTACACGTGTATTCTTAAATTATCAACTTTAATTTTAATTTATAATATTATCAAGATTATATTAATTTTAGATTTATCAATTGTTTAGTACTTTTTTTAAAATAATTATCAATTTAAAATTCAATTTGGAATTATCAATTTAATTTAGTTTTAGGAAGAAATCTTACCCCTTATTTTAGTGAGATAATTATTTACACTTGATAATTTTTTCTTTTATCTTTATTAAATCTATTAAAATATATAATTATTTATGCATTTATTTTATAAGTTTTTTCACAAAACCGTGCAACGCACGGGCCTATAACTAGAATATATATAAAACCGAAATCTTTGCTGACACCACAATTTTCCACGTCAGCACAATATTTAAAAAAATAAAAATAAAAATTATAACTCCTCAAAATCCTAGCAACCTTACCCCTCTCTCAAGTTAAGAAATCTAAAGTCACGGTTTCTGTAAACTCTCTATATATATATATATATAAAATCAAGCCTTTCTTTGACACCACAATTTTCCACGTCAGCACAATATTTAAAAAATAAATAAATAAATAAAAATTATAACTCCTCAAAACCCTAGCAACCTTACCTCTCTCTCAAGTTAAGAAATATAAAGCCACGGTTTCTGCAAACTCTCTCTTTCTCCGGACGTAGGAAGCCCTAAAACATTCAAGATCTACAAAACCCTAGCAACCTTACCCCTCTCTCAAGTTAAGAAATATAAAGCCACAGTTTCTGCAAACTTTCTCTCTCCAGACGTAGAAAGCCCTAAAACATTCAAGATCTACAATGCACGGTATAGATCTTAGCTTATAAAGTTCAACTTTTGTAAGATTAGTTTTGTTTATATATTAATTAATGCATAGTACTTTGTTCACCATTGAATACTTATATAATCAATTTCCAATTCAGTGTTCAAGAATTAAACCAAAATTCTAACTGCGCTATCATAAAATATTATTATTAGTATGAAATTTATGGAGTTGCGGTGTTCAAGAATTAAACCAAAATTCTTTTAAATTATCTATAATATTTTGGCCTCCGAAAATTTTATCTCTTTGATTTTAGTATATTGTGTTTCTTAAGCTATAGAGAGATTTTATTTGGTTTCTGCAAACTCTCTCTCTCTCCAGATGTAGGAAGCCCTAAACGCACGGTATAGCATTCAAGATCTACAACTCACGGTATAGATTTAGTCCTTACGTTTAGGTTTAGGTTTTAAGAGATTTATATATTACTACTATCTGGCTGAATTTCCCGTGACATCAGTTTTATGTTTTTAACCAAATACATCGGGAAGTTTAGGTTTTAAGAGATTTATATATTACTACTATGTGGCTGAATTTCCCGTGACATCGTTTTATTTTTTTTTTTTTTTTTTTTTTTTTTTTTATAATTTGTTTTATGTAAGATTAGTTTGTTTACATCAGTTCTTTATTTCAAAGATAAGGCTTTTATTTCTACCGCAAGAACTATTTAGGTATGTATCCTTTGCAAGCACACATGAACTTAAATTGTCTTTTAATATATGCATGCTTTATTATTTTCTAATAGTTTTCCCGTGCATTGCACGGGTTAGCGACTAGTAATCTTAAATTTGTATACCTTTAAATTTTAAAATAGATTCATTTTAAATAGAGATAATAATTTTTCATAAAACAGAGTGAGGTTTTTAGCCTAAGTAATTTTATAATAAACTTCTTATTCATAGTCATATCTTACAATAATTTAGCACTTTATACCATACATGATTCATGCTATCTTTTACAAACGATAATGTATATGCAATTTGATGAAAAGTGAGCTTCCTTGAAGGTGCATAAAGGGAATATTTTTCATTTCTGATTTTGATTTGATTGTCATCTTGATGGGAAAGCAAGCTTTAAGATGCCTACAATTAATTAATATTGATGGTATAAGGGGTATATTTGTTATTTGAGTATTTGATTGTGAATTTGATTGGAGGAGATGTTAGAGATCGAGATGCCATTATTGACAATTTGTTTGAAATTGATGCAAATCTTGAAGTTTTTCTTTAGAATAAAGAAATAAGTAGAGTCGAAGACTCATAAGTTGAATTCTTCATTACAGAAAAACAATACTATGATAGAGTGTAATTTTGAACTAGGAATTGTATTTTAAATTAGATTTTTCTCTACAAATTTTTACATTTTTTACATATGCTTTTGTATTATTTTTCATATGTGTCTTTTGTAACTAATTAGAATTAGTTATTTGTTAACTAGTTTGTTAGTATTGTTTATTTAATTGTAGTTGTACTTCCTCACTTCTTCTTCTTCTTCTTTTTTATTTTATTTTATTTTTTTAAATACTATTATGGTGGCCTCGTTTATTAAAGTTCTGGTTCCTAATCGATTTTTTTTTTTTTTTTTGGTAATCAATCTAAATTTCATTAGTTGTTTAAATGAATCATCTTTTCGAACCTCATTAAGGTTCTTGAATCTAATACTCACAACAATTTCTATGATTATTTTATGATAGTTTTATATTTATTGTGGCCAAATTCCATCTACCAAGAAATAATTAATTCATTCTCAAAAAAAAAAAAATTTATTAGTAAGTTTTTTAATTTTGTTATTAACATTACTTATAAATTAATAATTAATTTATAAGTAATGTTAGAGACAGAAGTATTTGACTTTTGTCATAACTTGATAAAATGGTAAGTTTTTTTTTTTTTTTAATTAATTTTTTTATAGAATGATAAAATGGTAAGTTGTGATCAAAGTAAGATTGCTTTTACCTTAACTTAACACTAATACCACTTTTATTATACATCAATTATAACAAATCATGTAAGTAATTATGAAAAATGTATAAAAAAAAAAGTAATTACAAAAAAAGTTAAATGTCGTTAGAGTTTTTATTTATTTATTTATTTTTAATTTACTAGTATTTACCACTAAATTTGATGGTAAGGCCAAAAGTGATCTTAAATTTTGAAAAAATGACATTTTAATGGGTGTTAATTAAATTAAGTGGACAACTGCTGAGAGTCTTATATCTCAAATGCTACCTCTTGCTATTTCTAATATAGGTATTTAGAATTCAAATCTCCCACCCCAATTATCAATACATTAAAAAACAATTTAAGTGGATAACTATTAAGAGTCTTGTAGTTCAAATGCTACCTCTTGATATTTATAATATAGATATTTAAAATTCAAATCCCCCCATTCCAATTATCAATATATTAAAAAAAAAATTTAAGCAGATAACTATCAAGAGTCTTGTAGTTCAATAATATGATTGATTTCTTTTATGTGGAGAAACAAGATTCAAGTCTCCCTTCTTCCATTTGTTATATATATATATATAACCTCTACCTTAGATTCACTTTTTGGAACTCAAAAGGCACACACAAATGCCTATGGAACAACAATGCTAAGACCACAACAAATTATATTACTTTTAACACAACACACCACTTAGCACAATAGATTATACAACTTCCAGCACAACTCGCCAATTGGTAAAAAGTTGTGTTCTTAGCATTTTTTCCTATGGAATACCTACGGATTTAGGATAATTATATTGTAATGGTATGTGGTGAGTTGTAGCAAAACTAGTGTAATTTGTTATGATTTTAGCATTTGTTTTCCTATGAAATACCTATGGATTTTGGATAATTATATTGTAATTATTTAGTTTAGTGGTTAAATAAAATTCTTATTTTTGTTTTCTACCATGTAGTTAGGGTTGATGAGGAGGTAGTATTAGACCATGTATCGGGTGTATGTATCGTCCCACCTTAATGTGAAACAGGCAATACATGCATTGGATGCATAGTATATCTTTTTATGAATAAAAAAAAGATAGATGTATGTTGTCGTCCCATGAGCTCTACTTTAATTAAATGTTAAAGGGCCTTACATGTCAATTTTTCAATTTAAAATGTTCACTTATAAGGTCATTGGGGGCAAACTTCTTGTACAATTGGGTCTCAACTGTGGTTGGGAATCTTGGGATAGTCGCATTTGGCCTAGACAAGCCGAGCG
The DNA here is from genome assembly GCA_028216015.1 of Quercus dentata. Taxonomy (NCBI): domain Eukaryota; kingdom Viridiplantae; phylum Streptophyta; class Magnoliopsida; order Fagales; family Fagaceae; genus Quercus; species Quercus dentata. Next base: position 11,707,955 of record CP116448.1, read on the forward strand.
AATAAGGCAATTTATGGGTCTGAATGTCTGATGAATGATTTTGTGGATGGTTAGGAACACAGTCAGTGGATATTTTCTCAAAGATCTCATGGAAATGCCGAGCCTATAACGTGCCGAACCTAAAAGGAAAAATGTGGCTATCAACTAAATAAAATAAAATAAATTTGGCCACCAGCTTTTTAAAAGCATAGTTGAACGGTAAAAAAAAGATGTACAGAAGTCAAGAAAAGTGAGCTTAATAATGGTGGATAACTCACATGGTGTGTCCTATTTCATCATTACACTGGGCAAAGTACTCTCTCTCTCTTTTTTTCCTCCTCTTTTCGTTTGCTCTGTAGACTATTGAACATAATGGAGAGGAATCTTCCAACTAAAAAAAATAGCCAATAAACTAAAATCAAACAAAGATGAATTATTCGGTCCCACGAGTAAAGCAATTCCAATGACGAAGCTTCATAGTTCATACAACTTTCCTTAACTCTCCAACTTTAACTATAATAGCGTTTCTCTTCAATTATTGTCACCCTATTTTTTTTCTCTCTCAAACTGAGCACACACAGTTTTTTCAACCACCAAATCGTTCAAGCCTACTCGCATTCTTAAATAGTGGTAGTTTTAGAAATTTTTTTCAAAGTATTCTTTAATAAGAATAAATTATACAATCTAATAAAAAGAGAAATTATTAATTATTATTGTTTAGTTATTTTATTAATTTATTTGTCTTTTATAAACTATAGTAATTTGTTATATTGTTGTTTCATTAATTATAAAATTATTAATTATTGTTTAGTCTAACATAATTTAATTTATTTTTCTTTTATAATGTATTGATTAATTAAATTATTAATTATTGTTTATCAGTTGCTTCCCCCAATTAATTATTGATTAATTAAATTTTTTTTTGAGAATATTATATATTAGTTGTACTAGCACATATCCCATGTACATTTACTTCCCCTAAATCAAATATCCCACTCCGCCCCATGCCCCCATTTACCCCCACTCAATAGACAAGCCCCATGACCCCCACTCATAAGAGCCAATTAGATAAATTTACATTCACAAATCATAATATACTATCATTGCTCAAAAAAAATAATATACTATCAAGGATTTTATAACTGAATTGACATCTCTCTATACACAAGGTGCTTAGATGTTTAGGGAGGAAAGAGTTTAAATATGTTGTAATTATCTCTAACAAAAAATCATAATATACTAAAAGACAATTAATTAATTGTATCTCAATAATACCAACACCAACCATCACCAACAACCAAAAAGGGGAACAAATATTAATAAAGTGAAAAGGTAATATAAAAATTTATAAATATAAAGTGACAAGGTAATATATAAATTTATATAGATATGTATATAAATTTTTATATAATACTTTCATATATATAAGTCCGTTAAAATGATATATAAAAAATATCTACAATTCACAACTCATTAGATATAAGTTCTTAGTCGTTTCTCAAAAAAAAAAAAAAAAAAAAAAAAAGTTCTTAGTGATCAGTGGGCACCTCACTAATCACTAGCCCTTCAGGACAAGCCTTAGACCTGGTTTCTTAAGTTTAAAAATAAATTAAACAAAAGATGAGAAAAGACTTGCCTTTTTAAATTTGAAAATAATTAAAACAAATAAAGAGACAGCTCATTCCCACTGTCACATTTTCCAAGCAATCTGAATCTGATAAGTGATAATTTCTTCCGGTCTTTAATGAGCTTTTCTTCTTCCCAAACATATGCTTCTCTGTCTCTACTGTACTTCGTTTTCCCCAGTTTTTCAAACAGAGTAAAGCAACAAATTATTTCTCTCTCACAGCTTCAGCCTTCACTTGCTCTACCTCTTTCTCTTCCTCTCTTACTTTTTCTTCTCTGAAGAATAGATCCAGCAAACAGGTAATTGCTTTCCATGAAGACCCAATCCGTGGGTTTGCATCTGTAATCCGTGGGTTTGCTACCATCTGTAATCCGTGGGTTTGCTCTGTTACAATTTTTTTTTTTTTTTTTCAGATTTTAGTTCAAAAAACTTTTTTGGGTTTTTTTTTTCTTGAAAGTAGGACAAATAATTTTTTTTTTTTTTATTATTTGAGGATGTTCCTAATTTTACTTGAAGGTGTTCCTAATTTTTTTTAAGGGTAAACAAATAAAAAAATTTAAATTATTATATATAATTTTTTTTTCAGGTCAGGGTGTGGCGCCGCCACTGCCTCAAGGTCCTATCTATTCTCTTATGCAATGTTTTGTGTGAATTCTCTGTTTTATTTCTTTCTTTCATTCTTTTTATATTTATTTATATGTTTCGATTTCTCTTTTGGATGATGAGAAAGCGGAGGGATAGGTGAGGAGGAACATGCAGATTTTTTTTCCTGGGTTTTGACCTTTTGTTTTATAGTATCTGAATTTGTCTAGTCTTATACGAACTGTGATCGTTAAATTACAAACACAGAGGATGCTTTTGAAATGATTTAACGTTAGTTAAATAAATTTCTGTATAAATAACAATCATAATACCGTGAGTTATCCACTTTGTTTAAAATATAAACAAACAAAAAATGTTGAATTCACTGAAAATAGAGGATGTGAATGCCCAGCAAGGCTAGGATCACTGACGCTGGCTTGTTTGTTATTTTATTTTTTCCTTACTATTATTTTTTTAACAAAATTAAATGGTGTGAGGTAATTAGCAAATTGGGTGTAGTTGAAAGATTGTTGTGACCTTTGTTTATTTTATTAATGTCTTTCGTCTCTCTTTCACATACTCGCAAACAAAAGAAAAAATAATAGTCATTCCTTTATTAAAAAAGCAATTATATAATAGGAATTGAATCATGTGTTGTTTCTAAGATATTTTTGAGCTTTACAATCACTACTGCAAATTCATTTCTCAAATGCATAAGCTTTCACTTTATACACGTCCATCTCTTTTATTCTATCCTTTCACTCCCTCCTTAAAATAAAAGATCCATATCAAATCATTCCTTTTTTCTCTAAATTTTTTTCTTTTACTTTTTCTGTCAATTTTAATTGAAAACTACCTCTTTTATTTATTTATTTATTTTTCTTTACTGTAGTTCAATACTTGCCGCCAACAAATCTCCAATGTCTTCCATTAGCTCTCAGAAGGCCTCCTCTTCGTCATCATTTTCATCTTCAACACCTCGGTGGAAATATGATGTTTTTCTTAGTTTTAGAGGTGAGGACACCCGCACTAGTTTTACAGACCATTTATATACCGCTTTGAGGCAAAAGGGCATAGCTACCTTTAGAGACGAGGGAAATCTTGAGATAGGAAAACCTATTTCACCGGAGCTCTTGAAAGCAATAAAAGAATCGAAATTTGCAATTGTCGTTCTCTCAAGAAACTTTGCGTCATCAACATGGTGCTTGGATGAACTTACAAAGATAATTGGATGCATGATTGTTTTGCCAATATTTTATAAGGTGGACCCATCTGATGTACGAAAACAAACAGGCACCTTTGCCGAAGCCTTTTTTAAACATGAAGAACGCTTCAAGGACGATATAGAGAAAGTGCAAACATGGAAAGCTGCTTTAGAAAAAGTGGCAAATCTCAAAGGGCGGCACCTACAGGATGGGTAATCCAATTTGACATATTACTTGTTTTTAGATGTTCAAACTTCAAATAAATTATCTTCTTATCTTAAGACTTGTTTTGAACTTTAAGTAAAGCAACGTAGATGTTCACACTTCATTTTTATTTTTACTTTATCTAACTAATTTACATTTTGTAATTCTTTCAAATTTCTCTTGCACCAAGTTATTTACTTTTTCTTGGTTTAACCAACAGAATAGAACATTGGATGTCTACTATCTTTTTTGGTACTATTTATGGATGGTATTTACTAGATATCATTCTCCCTTCATTGTAGGTCCGAGGCACAACTTATCCAAGATATTGTGGGAGAGTTATGGCATAAATTGAATTATGCATTCTTTGAAGATATTGAAGACTTTGTAGGAATAGAATTACAAGTGATGGAATTGGAATCATGTTTGGCGATAGGGTCTAATGATGTTCGCATAATAGGGATTTGGGGGATGGGGGGAATAGGTAAAACAACTCTTGCTAGAGTTGTTTTTAGTAGGGTTTGGAGGGAGTTTGATGGTTGTTGCTTTCTCGATAATGTTAGGGAGGTTTGTGAAAAAGAAGGTGTACTTTCATTGCAAAATCAACTTATTAGAAAAATATTAAACGAGAGTATACAAGATGTCAATGAGGGAGTTTTTGTGATAAAAAATAGATTAAGTCATAAAAGAATTCTTCTCGTTCTTGATGATGTAAGCCAATTAAACCAGTTGGAAAAGTTAGTTGGCAAGCATAATTGGTTTGGTTCTGGAAGTAGAGTTATCATAACAACAAGGAATATGCATTTACTGCATATACTTGAAGTAGATAAAATATACGAAGCTAAAGGATTGAGTGATGATGACGCTCTTCATCTCTTAAGTTTGAAAGCTTTTAAAAAAGACCGCCCTCCCGAAGATTATCTACGGCTATCCGAAGATGTCGTACAATATACTAAAGGCCTTCCTTTAGCTATTGAGATTTTGGGTTCCCTTTTCTTTGAGAGAAGCATCAATCATTGTAGAAGTATATTACTTAGGCTTAAAGAATTCCCTGAACCCGAAATTCTCCAAGTACTTAAAATAAGTTATAATGAACTACACGAAACCGAGAGAAAAATATTCCTATATATTGCATGTTTCTTTAATCATGAGGACAAAAATTGGGTAGTAGGGAAACTAGATTATCTTGGTCTTTACCCCGATCTTTGGATTAGAAGTTCTAGTTGACAAATCTCTCATAAAATTAGAAGACTCTAGAGTGTGGATGCATGATATACTACAAGACATGGGCAGGGAAATAGTTCATGAAGAATGCCCTAATGAGCACGGAAAGCGTAGCATTTTGTGGTCATTTGAAGACATTGACAGTGTACTAACAAATAATACGGTAAGAGGTTATATAGAAAACTTGAGCACATACCCTGTCATATTATTCAAAAAGTTCAATTTAGAGTAGCTTTGGTAATCATACATTTTGCAATTCTCTAATCCTTTTTGTTCATGATTATTAGGGAACAGAAGCAATTCAAGGCATAGTCCTAAAGTTGCGTGAATCAAAAGAGGCATGTTGGAATACTGAATCTTTTTCAAAGATGCATAATCTTAAACTACTCATAATTAGAAATGTTCAGCTTCTCTATGAACCCAAACATCTTCCTATTGGCTTAAGATTTCTTGAGTGGATAGGGTACCCTTCAAAATCTTTGCCATTAAATTTCCAATCAAATGAGCTTGTTGAACTTTACATGTGTGAAAGCTACATTGAACAACTTTGGAAAGGAGCAAAGGTAATTTAAGCATCCTCGTACTTATTTATATTTAAGTTCCATTAAATTGTAGGGATTTGATGAAGCTAATTGTTCTTGTTTTTTTTTTTTTTTTTGGTTGCTTTTAATAGTCTTTTGAGAAGTTGCAAATCATCCAAATGAATGGGTCTACAAACCTTAAAGAAACCCCTGATTTGCTCAAAGTCCCAAATCTTAAGGAAATGGTTCTTGAAGTTTGTTTAAATTTACGTGAGATTCACTCTTCAACTTTGGTTCATAATAGGCTTACTCTTCTCAATCTACAAGGTTGTGTAAATGTCAAAACTCTTCCAAGCAAGTTCGAAATGGAGTCTCTTGAGGTTCTTATTCTTTCTGGTTGCTCAAAACTAAAAAAGATTCCAGAATTTGGAGAAAACATGCAACGTGTATTAAAGCTTTATTTGGGTGGAACTGCTATTACTAAATTACCCACATCAATTGGGCATTTGACTGGCCTTGTTTTATTTAATGTAAGAGATTGCAAAAGTCTTACGTGTACGCCAAGTAGCATTTTTAACTTGAAGTTGCTTAAAGACGTGAATATTTCGGGATGCTCAAAACTTGAGAGAATGCCCGAGAATGTGGGGAACATTGAAAGTGTAGAGGAGATGGATGTGAGTGGAACTGCTATAAGAGAGGTGCCTTCTTCCATTGGTCTCTTAAAAAATCTTAAAGTGCTATCTTTCAATGGATGTAAGGGGTTATCGTCATCTAACTCTACATCTTGGTATGATCTCCTCCCTTTTTCTTCAAGGCCAAAAATTGCAGATCCCATGGGTTTGTCCTCTCTATTAGGTTTGTGTTCTTTGACTAAATTGAAACTACGAGACTGCAATCTCAGGGAAATCTCTAATGATATTGGTTACTTATTTTCTTTAGAAGAAATAGATCTAAGCAAGAATAGTTTTGTTTGCCTTCCCGATAGCATCAGTCAACTATGTAAGTTGGAAATTATGGATTTGGGGAATTGCACGAGTCTTCGATCATTGCCAAAGCTTCCAGTAGATATCGTACAAATTCGGGGAGATGGTTGTACCTCATTGGAAACGATAGCAGATCTCCAAAAACTTAATTCTTTTTGTAAGGGAGAACTCTATCTTCGAAATTGCAATAAATTGGTTGTGATCAAGATGTAATGGACATGTTTTTGCGTGATTGATAAGAAATCACCATCAGGTCTCTCTCTATCTCTCTCTCTCTCTCTCTCTCTCTATATATATATATATATATGTTCTAAACAACTTGCTTTGTTTGTTTTAGGGAATCTCTCGTCCTAATCGATATGATATGCTAGACTTCACTAGGAGATATGACATGGTTATTCCTGGAAGTGTAATACCGAAGTGGTTTATCCATCAAAGTATTGGGGCTGAAGTGAATATAAAAGAACCTTCTCATTTGTGTGATGACTGGATGGGGACTGCTATTTGCGTTGGATTTTCTTCTTCTGATCCCCAATTTTCACTAGTCTGTAAATTCATAGCAAATGGAAAAGAAATGTCTTTTCCAGTAGGGGAACCTAGATTTGGTTGTGATATTTTATCAGATCATATTTGGCTATGTTATTTGCTTCCTCAATACTACAATGAGGAGGACATAAAATTACCGAACGAATGTGAAGCAAATGAATTTAGTCAGATTGGCCTTAAAATTGAAACCAATTCATGCATGGTGAAGAAATGCGGACTTCGAATGGTATACAAGAAAGACATAGAAGAACTCAACCAAACTATGGCTCAGAGTAGCAATACCAGTATCACTCCTTATGAGGAGGACTTGGGTGTTCTCCATCATAATTTCAACAATTCGGTAGTGGTTCGAGAAGATAACAAAGCAAAGAAAATTCATGACTATTACGATGGGACTGGACCTAGTGGAGAAGGAAGCTGTAAAGATGTGGCACACCCAAATAGGATTGGAAGGCTCCATGGTGACTTTGATTATGAGGACTACTTCGAATGTGGTGAGGAGATCAATGATTAGCAGGAATCTAGATGGAATTGGAAATTGAGTTCAAATGCTCTGTAAGTCAATGAATTCAAATTAATTCCTATTTGTTCTATCTTGTGGTATATATTTGTACTTTTATTTCATTTGATTTTAAATTCTAAGCATGCGTTTGGATTGGGATGAAAAATTACAATTATTTTATTATTCAACTTATTTTTGCTATTATTCATAGGTCCCACTGCACTTTTTGGTATTATTCATGGGCCCCTTTGTACTATTCCAACTAACTTTTACCTTTATCTATTGTACTTTCAAGAATAAGTTTTCAGGTTCAGCAAAATAAGTGGTATCCAAACACACCCTAAATATTGCTTAGCACTTATTCCAAGGGCATCATTGAAGATTGTATAGATCACAATCACAATGATTAGTCTAGCTAGATGTAGCATCTTGCTTTCTCGAAGGTTTTATGTGGTTGTTTACTAACTGTCAACCAAAGAAAATGCTCTTTTTCTGTTTAAAAGAGTTCAAATGATATATATATATATATATTGCTCGCTTCTGAAATTTTTATTTTTTTAAAGAAGGATGTTAATGTGATTCATGGTTCAACTCGGTTGATTCGTGGATCAATTGGAAAGGAAGCTTGTACATACATGTAAACAGGTGTGTGATAAACAACTAAATAAATAGCTCTCATTGGAGACAATCTTTTATGCTAAAAGCATTTAATTTTGATTTATCTGTCACCACAACATGTTTTGAATGACTATAGTCTATATATTGCTTGATTTTTAGACATGCCATGATGAATCGGTGATTTATGATAATAGAATATGGAATATAGTAAGTACTAAATGGCCTCGGCTATGTGCAGCACGTTCTGAAATGTAAGGAAATCATCATTCACATCATTGTCCTATCACCTATGTATTGCTTGAGTAGAGGCATTGATGAGGCATTGATCAAGTTTAAAAAATACGGGTGCTGCGACATGAATTATGTAAAATTCACAGTTTAAAAGTCTTAATTATGTAAGTTTTTACCATAAGATTTTTGTGCTTTTGCCTCTTAATGTACTTGAAAGTTTTTCCTAGTTTCTAAAACTTTCCCTTTGAATAAAATTATTGGCTTAAGGCTGTCCATACCCATTTCTAATCATTACCGGACCAGGCAAAGGCGAGACAAACCAAAACACCTATCCCAAATCGTATCTTAATTAGATTATACCCAACAAAGAGACTTGACTAGAATTTAAATTAAAAGGACAGCAATAGACGGTAGAGAACCCGACCATACAACAAACTTGATTATATATTACTAACCATATCATCTTAGACATATTCGTCTTTCTGAAGAATCAGACTTGAGAAGGCAAACAACTGTGTTGACAAGGTTGAAAGTTGTAGAAGGTAGCCCGCTTAGTGCTTAGATTGGTAAGCCCTCCTGTTTTACCTGCTATTATTGTTGTATTACACCTAGAATTAAAGATTTCTCACATTATTCCCATTGGGTTTATTATTTAGAAGGATGTATCATAATCATAGTGGAAAGATGTTATGCTTTCATAATCGTTGTCATTCATTTTTTGAAATTCTTATATTTTTTTGTATTATAGAATGGGATACCCTTAGAAAAGTAAAAACAATCAGTATCTGTTAATACTTATTTAAAGTTATCTTGACACCTTGACTTGGAAACAGCACCAAGCTAGGAAGTGATACTCTCTTGAGGTGCCTGCTCAAATTTTAGTCACCTCTATCTCAAGGTGAGGAGCTACTAATAAGCTAATATGGCCTCATGATATAAGGTCAAAATCAGCTACCATTGAAAGTAGGAGGAACTCGATAATGGATTCTCATCTAAGGGACATAGCTCTTAGATGGAGACATTTGTGGAACGCATGAGGACTTGCTCATCAAATCAAAATAGTGAAATGAAACATAGTGAGTGATAGTAAGCGTGTCTTAGGCAATGAGGTAAGAGGAAAACTTGTATCTTTTACCCCTAAAGTGCTCAGGCCATTTTGTTTGGAATCTTTGGATTACATTTGAGCATTGGAATCGAGTTAATTACTCCTTGCTCTTTGAAGCAGTGGTTTGCTCAATGGATGGAGGAGGATCCAAAATTGTATACATTGATGTTTGAGGGTACAAAAGAGAGTGCTTAAGAAGTGATTATTCTTTGTTTTGCAGGTGTGCACTAGTTTTCATTGCACAACAGGCTGATTAGAGTAACTACAGGAAAGTACAAAGGCAAGCATGTCCAGTTGTGGATGTTGTTGACAATTGAGAGACACTAGTAGAGATGGTGTGGATGGGGTGGTTTTGGCTATGAAGCCAAATCATGTGATGGCTGGCTGTTATAAGGCTCTGGGCACTCCACAACTTTAGTATGGTTAGAGTAGGTCAGAAAAATATGAAAAGTCATGTCAAGACATATAACCTAATACATTCCAATAAAATGACATGATACTGAAATGTCAGAAACACTACCAAATGTAATTCGTATTGTTAACTGTACACTAGCCATAATACGTTTTTGGGCAGTTAATTCTCAAGTTCACTCCAATTTAGAAAAGATATTAAAACCCAATTTAAGGAAATAAGACAAGAAGAAAACCATCCTGTCTCTACCCCTATTGGAAAATTAGTTGAAGACTAACTCTAAGTCAACTTTATAATTCTTCCGACATGATTTATTATGAATAATGCTCAAATGTTTTTAAATAAAACTATCTTTTGATTTCCTTACATGATTCCAAAGCTTTATAAGCATTTGATTGCAAAGAGGGGAAAAGAATCACGTTTTCTTAAAATGGATGCTTGATTGAACCTTGCTTGGTAGCACTTCCAAAATGCAGCAGGTTAGCAAGTTCTGTTTTGCCAAAACCTAAAAGGGCACAAGTTCCCAAACTAATGTCAAGACTTGAGGCCACAATTCAAATCCATGCAGGTTGCAAAATACATCAGTCGACGACTGTTCCCATATTAGTAGCTCTATGCATCACGTACCAAAATAAATAAATAAAATGGTATGTGCAATTAAAATGGTTACAAACCTCTTCTTCCAATACTTTGACCAATCTTTCCTGTTGTTGATCCCACCTACGAACAATTACCTGGGGCAGCGATTTACATGAGGAACATCATTCTTGGTGCCAATTTTCCAGCTCTTTTGAAAACCACATACGTTTTGAATGACTATATATTGCTCAATTGGATCTTTTATCCCCTAAGGGCTCATGCTATCTTGTTTGGATTAGATTTGAGCCTTGAACCGAGTTAATTTCTCCTTGCTCTTTGAAGCAAAGTGGTTGGCTCAATGGATGGAGGATCCAAATTTGTATAGATTGATGTTTAAGGGTGCAAAAGAGTGTGCTTAAGAAGTGATAATACTTTGTTTTGCAGGTATGCATAAGCCTCTATTGCACATCGGGCGGATCGAGTCACTGCAGGAAAGTACCAAGGTAAGTGTATCCGATTACGGATGGTTGTGGATGTTGTTGACAATTGAGGGACACTAGCAGAGATGGTGTGAATGGGGTGGTTTTGGCTATGAAGCCAAATCATGTGATGGCAAGCTGTTGCAGTTCTTCCATATGCAACCAAATGGCATGTAGCTAGATGCCTGGTTGTGCAAAAAGCATTAATCGAGGCAAATTTTTGAGAAAGAAAGTCCCGTGGCAAATTTTTTTGCTGATTGAAGACCACAAGTGTATGGAAGTTGGTGAACACTAGTGGTTATGTATGTTGTGCATTAGAGAGTCATTGCAGATCTTGGGGCCTTGGCTACTCTTGCTTTCTAATCTTATAGACATTTTTGGACTCTACTAATAGCCAACCATTACGATATTATTGTATCTAAAAACCAAACCAGGAAAAAATGTTATCTTTATACCTTTTTTGGACTTATTTAAGCCTTGGGCATAGGTCTGTGTGCATTCATTAACATTTTAAGGCATTACATAAGAGATTTGTTTCTTTGTGTAAATTCCTGTTAAAGCAAATAAGAGCAATTGACTTGACCATTTAAAATTGCTTGAGACCAGCTTTTCTTGCCTCGGGAAGCTTACGCCATCCTGGGTATTCCATTGAGTCGTCGCTGCCCTCCAGGTAAAATTGCTTGGGCTTACTCCCCATCGGGTTTGTTCACCACAAGCAGCGCCTATAAGCTCCTTGTTTCTGTGATCTTTGTCGGACAAGCAGGAAGCTCGAATGTGGATACTCAAAAACATTTTTGGAAGGGAGTTTGGAGGCTACGGGTTCCTAACAAGATTAAACATTTTATTTGGCGAGCTTTTAATGACGCTCTGCCAACTATGAGCGACCTCTTTCGGCAGATTACGTCCTCTGATAAGTGTGAACTTTGCCAACTCTCGCCTTAAGATCCGTTGCATGCCATCCGGTCTTGCAAGGATGTTGAGAGTACTCGGAGCTCAGCCCAATGCTTCCACCAATCAAGCGCCCCCCAACCCCTGAATTTTTGTGACTCTCTCTCAGGTTTTGCAGGTTCAGGAAGATTACAAAAAAGACGTGTTTGCTATATCAGCTTGGTTCTTGTGGAATCGGAGAAACGCTATCCATTTTGGCCGAGCGGTGCACCATTGGCTCATATCATCTCATTGGCGGGTAACTTGTTGCAAGATTTCTTGGCTACTCAAGAACTGGACCCAGTGGTAGCTCGCTCTCCCATCCCGCAACAATGGCGCCCTCGGGAGCTAAACCAGCACAAAGTCAACTTTGATGTTGCAATATTCAGAGCTACAAATTCGGCTGGAATTGGAGTAGTTGTTAGAGACTGGAGAGGTGAATTTTTGGCGCGTTTTCTATCTCGTGCCATTGTCTCATACCGTTCTTGATATGGAAGCCTTAGCGTGTCAAAAAGTCGTCAATTTTTGCTACTGAGATTGGTCTGCAGAGAGTAATTTTTGAAGGGGATTCAGCCATGGTTATCAATGCTTTAAATCAAGGTAGTGCTGGATTATCAACCTATGGAGTCGTCATTGATGACATTCACTGCCAAGCTATGGTTTTTCTGTCCTCTGTTTTCAATCATGCTAGTCGTTCTTGTAATCGTGTTCTTTGATGCTTTAGCGAAAAAAGCTAAAGGCAGTCAGGGTACCCAAGTGTGGCTCAACGATCCCCCTATAAGGATATTGCCTCCTCGTTGTTATTTGATGTTCATCAAGTTCTTGTTCTTATTCAATAAAATCCCAGGCTTCTTGTCCGGTTTCTCAAAAAAAAAAAAAAAAAAAAAGAGACTTGACCATTTAATGGCTCCAGTAGAGTCACTATTGTATACATTTTTTGTTATGCATCAACAAGATATGCGTCTTTTTGAGTCACGACGTCACGTTATATAAATTTCCAAAAGAAAAACTTTGCTCAAATGGGTTAGAATGGTAATAATAAGAAGATAAATGAAGTTTAGAATAGCTTCTCTTGTTTGTTAATGGAATGATGAAAATTGCATAATTAGTTCCAATTTAAAAGGATCTAGGGCAAAACCATCTAGTCTTTTCAAGCGTGTAGTAATGAATTATTGCTATGCTGCATAACATGATCATTTTGGTTTCAGCCAAGGAACGCAAACAGTTGTAGAGAATTCACAACACTTGGTAATGTATTGAGAAATCTCATTAGTGCTTAGAGAATTTAGAAGTCATTAGTGAACTTATCAAAACCCTCATATACCTCATGACGCAAATCCATTCGCAAAGTCATGAATTTTGAAGATGGGGTTCCCACTAAATTTTTTTAGATTACATTTTCAATCTTCATTTATTATTATTCATTTTTAAAAATGGTTACATCTGAAATCGTTAATAATGTCTTCGACTACCTTTTGTTCATCTACCCAAAAAAAAAAACCTTCAAGCGCCTTTCAAAATCCCCCTGCCTCTTTTTTTTTTTTCTCTCTCTCTTTCAAAGAACACAACAAGCTTTCTCTTCCTATCCTATCAACAATTTCTAGGCATTTGCTATAACCTTTTGGATTTGCAATGCAACAAATCACAAAAACTACATTACACATAAAAAAATTTCCTAGTCTGTAACAATCATCAATTCATTAATGGAAGTGAAATGCAGGAAAGGAACGATTGCATGACAATCCTTGGACTTCCAAAGAATTTGGGTGCAATTGTGAGACCAATATAGCTATTTTGTTTGAAAAGATGGAAACCAAGATATAAATCATTGTGATGCAAAAATTTCACAAGTCTAGGTTCTATGAAAGAAACAAATTTTATATTATTGAAACCCTCATATAGTTCCCATTGAATTTTATATTACATTTCAATCTTGAGTTAATATTAGTTTATTACTAATTTTGTAAAAACGGTTACATCTAAAACCAGTAATAATGTCTTCAACTACCTTTTGTTCATCTAAAAAGAATCTTCAATAGAAAAGTAAGAAAAAAATTAAAGAAAAGTTTCATTGTATTCTTTTCCGTTATGTTCTTCACTTTTCATTGCTTTTCTCGATTACCAAACACATCCCCAATTCAATGCAACTCCAATTTGCATGTACAAACACACTACTTCCAAGATCTACACAACAAATTTAACTAAAACACACCATATAATCGCCAATAGAACACCATTAACATGATCATCATTAACTCTTATTTTCTCATTCTTTCCAAAAAAAACCGAAAAATAAACTCAAGGCACAAGATTTAAAATCAAACACTTTATTTTTCCTTTTCAATTATTTAATTTTTCTTTGGTTTTCTAAGTAACCAAATGTAATGTAAAAAAAAAAAAAAAAAAAAAAAAAAAAAAAACTAAATTCTACCAAAATTTTTATTTTAAAAATATACAAAAATGAAAAGATTGAATAAAATAATTAATACCAGTAATTTATGTATGAGTGTACGATTGAAAATTAAAGGATCAAACCGATCTCTTTGAGCTCTGGAAATAGGGGAAAATGAAAGAGTGGAAATAGAGCTACTCCGTACTATTTTTTCTTTTTTGGTGGTAATTTTAGACTAACAGAATGGGTATACATGTCATTTTGAATATTTGACGGTGGATTTGGTGGTTTATGTGACAATTAATAGTAGATTAGTGGGTTTTTTTTTTTTAAAAAAAAGGATAATATGTACAATTTCAATAGTTATAACAAGGGGAAGAAAGATTTGAAGGTTTCTATTGAAAATACTAGCTCTTGGCAGTTTAGTTGAGTAAACTATTTTAAAACACTACTAGTAGTATATCCTCGAATTAATTGAAAAATTTAAGCAAAATAGATAAAATATTTTATAAATATTATCAAATTGTATTAATAATTAGTTAATGAGCCACTTACTGAAATGTAGAGGATTTTATTCATGAGATTGTTTCGGAATTTGAACCTAAAATCCTTACGAAGAAAGTGAAAAGATTAGATGAAAAAGAAGAAGAGTAAATCATAGTTTTAACTTAGTTGATGCTGAGCTAATTTTTTATTTATGTTTGTCTAGAGGAAAAAATTTATTTAAGTCCATTGAATACTAATGTCTCTCGTAATAGAATTCTCTTCATTTTATCAATTTTATGGTTAAGATTTCTATTTTGTGAATTTAATAATGATAAAATATGTTCATGTAAAAATTTAAATAACTTGAAATTCATATACTTTAAATTTGTAAAATTTAATTTAAATTATGAAATAGATTGATTTTAAATAGAGATTATCATTTTCCATAAAAGAGAGTGAGGTTTTTAGCCTAAGTAATTTTATAATAAACTTCTTATTCATAGTCCTATCTTACAATAATTTAGCACTTTATACAATAATCTATGATTCATGCTACCTTTTTCAAACGATAATGTATTTCCACATCATATGGAATTTGATGAAGGAGAGCTTCCTTGAAGGTGCATAAAAGGAATATTTTTCATTTGTGATTTTGATTTGATTGTCAACTCAACTTGATGGAGAAGCATGCTTTAAGATGCCTACAATTAGCTAATATTAATGGTACAAAGGGTATAAAAATTTTGGTGTTATTAGATTTATTTTTAATTTACTAGTACTTACTACTGGGTCTCTGCAGTCTCTTTTCTCTTCTTCTTCTTCTTCTTCTTCGTATTTTCTCTCTCAACCCGGCTCTGCTTCATCTCGTTCTTTTTTTTTCCTTTTTTTCTTTTTCTCCTCTTTGCGATGATCCAGTGTTTTAAGGAGTTTACTTTGTATCTATTGGGCTAATAGATTTAAAAAAAAAAAACAAAATTTCAAAGTTTTTGTTTTGTGAAGTTTTTGGGTTTGTTGTAGTTAGTTGGGCTGGGTTGGACTGACTGGTTTGATTCATGATTAGAGGGGAAGGGCCAACTGTAATAATTAAAAAAAAAATGCCTAATAAAAAAAATTTCTTAGGGTCAATGGCCCGGGCCCTTTGGGCCCCCCACCGATCCGACCCCGCCACTAACTATTTGAAAGCAAAATTAAACAGTACAATAAGATGTACAAAAGTGAAGAAAAGTGAGCATAATAATGGCGGATGAGTCACATTGTGTGTCCTATTTCAGTCAGCCATGGGGACCAGGTGTTAGAATTATAACATGATATCATCATTACACTGAGCAACGTTTTTTTTTTTTTTACTCCTGCTTTTCTTTTGCTTTGTAGACTATATAGAAAGCCAAAAACCTATGTTGGTAATTGGCTAAGGATGGCTATTAGAGCTGCATCACATGTAAACATGCTAATCTTATCATGACTTTTTTGTTTTAAAATTTTCTTAACTTAAATCATATTATGATCTCTCTCTCTCTCTCTCTCTCTCTCTCCAAGTAGACTATTGGAAATTCTAAGTGGAAGATCAACTCATCAACCACTTCTTCAGCGTATGTACTCTAGGGAGGAGAGAATGTATGGATTTAATATCTATAGTTTTATGGGTCATTTAAAAACCGAATCGGACTATAATTATATATAGTCACACATTCTAAAAGCCAAGGTTTCGGTTCTTAAATTAAAAGGCATGCTTATAAAAAAAATTTAAAAATTTAAAATTATAATCTAAATTCAATTCATGGCAATCATGTCAATGACTTATTCTATAATGTTTTTTATTAAACACCTCAAATTTGGCTAGTTAAAATTAAAGATGCCTAACTTTTTATGTTATATTAAATTTCGTTCAAATAGGGTGTTATTTATTATTTAGTTAACTAGTATGTAACCTCGTGCTACCGCACGGAAATGGATATATTATTAATCTTGAGTTTATTCATGTTTAAAAGGCTCGGTTAAGTCTAAATTTATATTATTAACCAGAAAATTTCATTAACAAAACTTAGCAGTATATATATTTTACACAGAAAGATGAACCTTGGTGACAATGTTTATCCAAAAGATCCATTCACGCTTTTGAATCTTCAATCTCTATTGGTGATTGAAATTTTCTCAACTTAAAAATTTTAAAATTTAAAAAAAAAAAAAAAAAAAAAAAAAACCCTCAAAGTTGTACTCATTTTGTAGTTTTATGATGGATCATTTTGTAACATGATGGGCATTTGTGTGAAGAAAAAACCTCTGAAATTTCATGGCTGATAAAAGAAATTCTCTCCAATCTCTTTTTATAGAGAGAGGGGTTTGTGTGTGTTTTTATACATCCTTCATAGTTATATTATCACGAAACAGGTCCAATGGATTTAGATTGGTACTACTGATTCCCAAAGCATGAGTGTTTAATGTGTTATTAATTTCATCTCATTTGCTTCTGCACATGACAGCAAAATTAAAAATAATTAGATTGTACACGTGTATAGTAAAATTGGACTCCAATTTCAAATTCTAATTGAACAATTGGAATGATAATATATGATAGTAACAACAATAGGAAAATTCAAATTAAATTGTAACAATCTGAATAAAAAATTTCAGTAGAAAGACAGGGTGGAGTGATCCACTCCAAGAAGGCGACCAAACTTGTGTAAATATAGAATAATAAATCTCTCTCCGAAAAATTTCCATTGTTCATAACCTTTACCTTCATTGAACATTTTAAAAACATAGTGACTCACATCTGCCATCCGGACATCTACAATCGGGTCCTCCCCAATTCGCGTGAGATTCCATTGATCACTAAGTTCCTTTGCAGACTGCAAAAAGTATCATCTATCGGTCCACAGTAGTGCTTTCTTCATTTTATAGGTGCCAAACCTGAACAAAAAGCCAAATATAAGGATAGTGAATTTTAAGCATAATGTGCATCTAATCACATATTAGCAATTTATAACAAATGTAAAGATGTAAACTTTGTAAGTGAATAGTAAACAAAACTCAATTTCAGAACCAAGAAGAAAACATTTTAATCCGAAACTCGGTGCAAATGTAAAGATGCAAACTTTGTAAGCAATTTATAACAAAGATGCAAACTCTGGCTTTGCTATCTTTTTGGAAATTATGCAATGTACCCAAACCAAGTTCTTATCACCGATATTAATCTCTTTGGTTTTCACGTTTGACTACAAAATCAAGAAAAAACTTAATTAGCACAAGAACCCACTTGACTCGATACATAGAAGTGGTTTTAATGAGAATGAGCCCAAATACATTTAGCCACATGATGCAAAATTCAACTTCAATTTCAGATTCTAGACACATGGCACAAAATTAGAGTTCTAATTTGGAATTCAATTTCACACCCCCTCCGCTTCACCTATTATTTTATATATAGATAAACTTATTTTTTATGTATAATTTTATATATTATATTAAATTTCGTTCAAATAGGATGTTATTTATTATTTAGTTAATAAGCTTATTTTTTACATATAATTTTAAATATTTAATTGATAACATTTTTTTTTTTTTCCCTTTCTAAACACGCAATGCAATAGTGGAAGATAACCTTTTCCGACTAATAAATGCCAATAACTTTGATTCTATTTTTAGGAGCGGAGATACGGAGAAAATGGGACAAGGATCAATTATCCGGTCCCACGAGAAAAGGCAATTCCAAAGATGAAACTTCCAAGTTCTTACAGCTTTTCTTAAACTCTCCAACAAGCTATAATAGTTTTCCTCTTCAATTATTGTCTCTCTATTTTTCTCTTTTTCAAACTGAGCACACGGAATGTTTTATTTTTTTACCACCAATCATTCAAGCCTACTCGAATCCTCAAGGTCCTCTCTCTTCTCTTATGCAATGTTGTGTGTGAATTCTCTGCTTTCTTTCTTTCTTTTTCAAACAGAGAATGTGAATGCCCAGCAATACTAGGATCACTACAGAAATCACAAGAGTTTACAATACCAATAAATGAGAGATATGTTGTAAAAAATAACTACCCCACTAACTTTTTTTTTTGGTGTGGAATTAAAGACATATTAATGGGTAATTATTTTTACACACATATCTTTTATTTTTTGGATTTGATACAAATGACATGGTAATATTTGATACAAAATACTTTTTTTCACCTGGCACTACCCACCAGCTTCTTTTTTTCTCATATATTTATTTTTTAAAATGGCCTATGTGCAAGGTAGTTGGCAACTTGAATGTAGACGTAGTTGTGAGAAGTGAGATTGTTGAGAATTTTATTGTGACCTCCGCCCCTCTTTCACATATTCACAAAATAATAATAATAATAACAACAACTAGCCTCTAAGCATGCGCCTGAGTGCATGCTTAGAGGCTCTTCTATATTTTTTAAAGGTTAAAATTTTTTGTTGATGTGAAATGCTTAAGACTTATTAAAGGTAAAAATAAAAAAACAAAAAATAAAAAAGTGAATTTTTTTTTTTTTGAAAACATGAGTTTAGATAGTTGGAGCATTTCAAATACCCGAATAGAGTGTATTCTTATTTTGTAGGCAATGTTTTAGTATAAGTTAGACATATTTTTACATAACTATTCTTCAATTTTTTCACCACTTTTTTTTTTTTTTTTTTTTTTTTTTGAGAAACAATTTTGTCTCTACTTAAACTTAGGAGTGTTGAAGGTATTTTTGAAGCAACAAAATGTCCGATCCAAATTAAGAAAGCCCCTTAAATAGTAGTATAGATAAATAGGGAAATTATTATGTAATCCCAACCAATAAATACAAGACACCTCATTAAAAAAAAAAAAAAATGCTTACACAGGCTTTTATGCCACATCAGCTCAATAACCCCTGCCCATCTTAGAGTCCATTTGGATTGAGCTTATTGTTGCTGAAACTGAAAACCGAAAATATCAGTAGCAAAATAATTTTTAAATGTGTGAAAAGTACCGTGGGACCAATTTTTAATATTTTTAATGCGTGAGCAGTCTTTGTCTCTGATAAAGACGTAAACAAGATCTTGCCAAACGGTGCATAAACAATCTTTGCTAAAGGTGTATAAACAAGTAAATTTTTGTCTGCGCACAAGAAATTTATTGTTCATGCGCTTTGAAAAAAAAAAAAAAAAAAAAAAAGGACAGAAACGCAGAAATGAAAACGTGAACGTTGGTTTCACCAAACCAAACGCTCACTTAGGGTCCGTTTGGATTGAGCTTATTGTTCTTTGAAATCAAAATCGAAAACACTCGTAGCAAAATAATTTTTAAATGTGTGAAAAGTCTTGTGGGATCCATTTTTAATATTTTTTAATGCGTGAACAGTGTTGCTACAATACATGAACAAGATCTTGCTACTGAGTGCAAAACAGTAATTTTTGTCCCCTAAAGTCAACTTATGCGAAAAAAAAAAAAAAAAAAAAAAACGCAGCACCAAACGTGGACGCAGGAAAACGGGCAAGCCAAACGCTCACTTAATGTCTATTAACCCAATGTCTATTAACCCCATTTGAGTAGAATTCAAAATTTAGAAGTGAATTGGGCGGGCTTCACTAGAATTGCAGTCTTAGTCAAACTTTCAAATTTCAAATTTCATTTTTTAGATATGCCATCTACGTGAGCGTTTGTGCTCCGCGTCTTGCGTTCGCGTTTTCTGGAGTACACGTTTTCTCTTTTTTTTTTTTTTTTTGGGCCCGCATTTGTTGACTTTTGGGGGGACAATTTTTACTGTTATGAACAGTAAATATCCTGTTTACGTCTTGTCTTGATTAATCGTTCACGCATTAAAAAATATTAAAAATAGGTCCCACGGTACTATTTACACATTTAAAAATTATTTTTCTACTGATGTTTTCAGTTTTTGTTTCAAGAACAATAAGCTCAATCCAAACGGACCCTACATCAAAATTCCAAGAACCTACTCTTTCACAGTCTCCTTGCCATAGCAATGTCCACCTCTCCTCCTTCAGCTCTCAGATCGATCTCTATAGACCCTCCTCTCTCTCTCTCTCTCTCTCTCTCCCATTTCCTTCCATTTAGAGTTTTGGTTCTTACTATTGATTGTAATAAAATTCCTTTCTCTCTCTCAGGGTTTTTTTTTTTATTTTTTTTTTTTTTTAATTTTTTTATTTTAGGACTAGGTTCATCTGGAGTTTATTTTGCGGTTTCTGAATTGAAGAGATTGATTTAGTTTGCATTTAGGATTTTTCGTTAGATTTGATAAAAAAGATTTTTCACCTTTGTTTCTTTGGTACCGATGCTTTGATAGGCAATCCAAACCTTTTAGATTTCAATTGAGTATTTCCTTTTGGTTCTTGTTTCTGTTCTAAAAATTCATTTCTTTGGCTTGATTGAACGGTTCACTTTCTTGAATATTTACCTTTATTACTGATATGTGAGTCCGAGCATATTGTAGTTAAGTATTTCATGTATTTGAAGTTGATAGTTCACTGAATATTCATAAATTTGTAAATGGACTTTCAAATTGAAATTTCATATGATTGACCTCTTGAGAGATTGCCTTTAAGGTGTTTGTGGAAATGCTTGTTTTTCTTGGCATTTCTTTGTTGGCTTATGCTCTTATTTCTGGTGGGTGGGTATATGAAAGTGTCATTTGTGGTGGGCATGTTTTAGCTGTGTTAGGGTGGGAAGTGGATTTAGAAGGGGGAAATATATGCTTTGGCCTGAATGAGGCACTTGTAAGAGCATCGTTTCTTTTTCCTATTTTCATATGTTCATGTGTTTTATAATTTTGCATATGAGGTGTTTAAGAAAAATGCAACTTAATGATAACTATGGATGTTTGTATGGTGTAAATTAAAATGGTTTGTTGGGTTTTACTGATGTAGAATCAATTTGAATAAGAAGCAAATGCAACAATGCATAAGCATCTCTTGTTTAGTTCCATTAGAGTTGATGTCACATGCATATTACTTTTAGCAACCATGTGCAACTTCATTTTTAATTAATATTCATGAATTTTTACTTGCAGAGGCAATTAGCATTGATGCCCAAATTAGAGCAGTTGAAGTTGCCCTATGAATGAAGGTTGAGGGCTAGAGGTTAAACTGAAGCAACAGTGGGAGAAAAAGTAAAGTTGCTAGGATTGAAGTCCAAATTGGAACATTTAGATTTATTCATCTAAGATAATCAGGTCAATGTAGATGGGAAGGATAGGGAGATTTTTCCCCTCCCCCTAAGTTGAACTCTCTTGTAGTCTTTATTTAGAAGAGGTTTTTTTTTTTTTTTTTTTTTTTTTTTTTTTTTTTTTTTTTTTTCACTCTTTGTTTATATCCACATAGTAGAGGGAAATTTCTTTTCTTTAGTTGTAAGAATCTTTTTTGATCTCTTTCTTGTTTATGTGATAATAGAGGGAAAAGAGATTGGTTGTAAATGACTATAATAGAAAAGAGATGCAAAAAAATATTGAACTTATTTTAAATCTTGTTGCTCAAGACATGCAATAAGCTTTGGATGGGTTGTTATAGCTGCTCTAGGAATGACTAGTATTGAAAATACTTTCAAAAAGCAACTTGGGGGTAAAAAGCTGCAATTCCAAAGATAGTTGTTGCAATGCTCAAAATTGAAATGCAAGCATATAAATATGAATCATCGTTTTTCATGAGAAGCAATAGATGCCTGGTAATAGCTATCCAATGTTCATACATTTCAACCTAAAATAACTTCAAATGCTCCCTGTCATTATAACAACCATTATATTAATATATACTATAGAATGTTATGAACTAGCCTCTTGAAATTGTGAGGGAAAAAGAATTTGAGTTCTAATTTTCTATTTTCATCTTTATTAATTTGTTTCTCTTTAAATAGCATACAATACATGACATATGTACAATACAACTTATGATAAACACCCAACTCATAACTGAAGCTTAATAAAAAACAAGCAAACGACCCAATCCTCCTCTACACTTCAAGTCTAGGAAATAAGCTATTAATAATTTTTATCTCTAACTAATGAATCCATCTCATCCAAAGTCAATAATGGCAGCTCCTTCATGTTTAACTTGTTGATCCTCATCTTTGGCCTATTGCTCATCCTCATCTTTGGCAAGCCGAGATCCCCTCTACTCCAAGCATCTTCCAAAATGCAAATGCCTTCTAGGTTTTTCTCAATCATAACACAGAATCTCTAAATTATTGTTCATCAATAAAAATCTATTGTCTAACTACTTCATGGTTTCAACTATCCAATATTCACCATTGCATCATTAATCGTATTCAAAAGTACATTAAAATGCACACAAGTTTGCTAGCACAAATGTCAATTATTATTACTTTCAATTAGATTGACAAGCCTTTATATTATCAATCATTACCTTTGGTTGTGAAAATAAATTTTTTTTTTTCATGGTAAGGATAACTTGAACTTCATATAAGGCATAAAAGCCAATATCTAACTAGCGATATATTCAAAGTTCTATTGCCTATCCAAATTTTCACCATATCTACTGAAGTTAGGAAACCATAATGCACATTAAACTTTATTTCAGGGATTCAATTCTCTCTTGCTTTGCCATTGACCTTCATTCCATGCGAATGGTCGCTAATCGAAAATATGACCAGACACCACTGCTCATGCATGTATGCCTATAATTATCACAACACTCATAAACAAAGAATAAAACTTATAGCATAGTCATAACATTAATCTTGATATAGTATATAGAGCATTGCACCTCGGATCTAGCAACTGAAATTGCTTGCAAATTAAAGTTAAACAACACTCAAGAGTTCACGTGAAAACAAGTCCAAGAATGAGTCTTGATGATTGAACTAAGTTTTTCTCATGGAAATAAACAAGTTAAATGAAAAGCCTATACCCAAATTCTTTAAAAATGACATGGTCTTTTCATTGGGGCATTTTATCAAACACGTTGATTACAATGAGTCGGTGACTGGAGGAATGAACATAAATTGTGAAATTAATTGGCCATAAATACCTAAATACCCAAAAGAAAAATCATCAAAGAGATCAACATGGATATCAATGGTAACTAGAGAAAAAAAAAAAAAAAAAAAAAAAAAAGATCACCAAGAACACCTATACAATCAAATGTCATGGGCTAAGAAATCCGGCAATTTCATCCCACAAAAAGAAAGGGAAAATAGAATTCACCCCATTCATTGCTTGAATCTTGAAGCATTATCATCCTTTGTTAAAGGAACAACATACCTCTCAAATCTAAAAATTTGGATTACCCATCAAAGCATTTTGTATATCCAAGATGAGGAGGCGAGGGATTACGATAGAGAAAACATAGAGGAGGCGTGCGGTGATAAGCAAGGCAATGCCGAGGTTGCCGTTATTGGTGAGTGGAACGCTAGAAGCGATTTCTCCAGAAATACATTTTGTTTGGTGTTGGGAAATATGTGATATTCCATAAAACAAATTTTGAAGAAAAGTTTTCAGATCTCGCCATTTACATCTCAAATTTGAATTTGGTCTGAAAACAAAATTTGAAAACACTCTCAAAAGAACTAACGGGGTTAAAGGGACATTAGACATAATGGGTGACATGGCAGGTTAGCTTACATCACCAGTTTTTAATGATCTGTCTTCTTCTTATTGGTTAGGACTACACAACAATTTCCCCCGTTTTTGAATGTTTTTTCATGTGTCTTTCGTAACGTATTAGAATTAGTTATTTGTTAACTAGTTTGTTAGTATTGTTTATTTAATTGTTGTACTTCCTCACTTCTTCACCTTCTTCTTCTTCTTTTTTACTATTATGGAGGCCTCTTTATTAATGTTATGATAATTTTATATTTTGAAAGTTCAAATATGTGTATAAACACTCTTGAACGTTTAGACCCTCAATTACAAAACAACCAATTCAAGGTTTATGTCAAACAACTAGTGTGCGGAAAATGAACAAAAGCTATACACAGAATTGGTAAACAATCTAAGCCAATTAAAATCACATCTACAGCAGAAAATAAAAGACAAAGATTAAGGGAAGAGAGATGTAAACACAAGAACAACACACAATGTGTTATCGAAGAGGAAACCGAAGCCCTCGGCATAAAACTTCTCCGCCGCCCTCCAAGCGGTCAATAATCCACTAGAAAATGTATCAAGATTATAGTAGGCCACATCAGCAAGACAGAAAAGAAATGAAGCAAAAGAAGAGAGCAACGAAGAAATGATTTTTCTGTCTAAACGACATTAGTGTAATATAGTTGTTGTAGTTTTATAATTTCTGTACATAAGCTACTTGTAGTTTTCCATGTATTTAAGTTGAAGGAGTCACACACGTGGAATAACAGAAAGTCACACGTCTTTAATGATTTTGGGTGTAACTGTTTTTCCAGGCCTCTATTTTTGGTATTTAGACACAGAGCTTGTACAGATTCATTATTGAATTGAAATCAGAATTTTTCATTCTCTTTTCTCTCGTTCATTGTTTCTCTGTTTCTTCTTCAACGTTTCTGTACTTTCTTATAAAATGTAGTTGGGATACATGAACAGCAATAGACCCTCCAAGCCTAATCTATCCGATGTACCTAAGCCCTCCAAGCTTCTTGCTTCAACGAGGTTGCGCCGAACCTTTTTCTTTTCTAGCTTACCGGATTCCGCTATAATCTATAGCATCCGCCAACCTTGGCATCTTCCAATGCTTCCAAAAACTCCAAAAACACTCAACACTCTAAATGGGTGTGGGTAGTGTTTGGATAGAAATCTCCTTTCAATAGGTATGACAATGAGAGAGGGAATGAGAAGAGATTACAAAGATTTCTTTCTAAGAATAAGTAGCTCTCTCTAATTGGGTGGGTGTTTTGAAGAAACCTCTCTTAGGTTTTTTTTTTTTTTTTTTTTTTTTTTCTGAATAGCCACACATATTTTGTGGGAATGAGAGATATTTATACTGGTGTGAAAATGGAATGCGAAGAGTCAATTTTTCCAAAACAGAGTTGGTTGGCGACTTGACCTCACGACTTAACCGAGTCGCGAGTTCAAGCCGCGAGCTAGCTAAATGGCCAGTCTGGATTTTTGTCCTGTAGTGCTTCAGGTGGCATGATTGTTCAGCTCCCCCGCATGCTCTATGCGTGTGCAACTTTTGGCGGCTTGCAAGCCGTGAGTCTCCCGCGAGATCAAGTCGCGAGTCTTTGTTTTCACCGCAGTCTTGAGCAATTCTTCACACTCTCTCACACACTACTCTTACATGATTCCCACCTAAATAAAGGATTTCTAAGCATTGATTACAAGCAAATTTGTTACGGAATAAAGCCAACACATGGTTGATTTAATTCAACCTTACATATTTATTGTGGCCAAATTCCATCTACCAATAAATAATTAAATTATGAGTAAGTTTTTGACTTTTGTCATTAACATTACTTATAAATTAATAATTAATGGTAACATTGCTTTCACTTTAACCTACACACTAAGGGTCTATTTGAGATCCGTTTATTTGTTGAAATTGAATTTTTTTTTGCTGAAAGTATTTTAGATAAAGGTAAATGTTAGTTGAAATAGTATAGTAAGATTTATGAATAGTACCAAAAAGTGTAGTGGAACCCATAAATAGTAGCAAAAATAAGTTGAATAGTAAAATAAGTTAGCAAAAATTAAGCTAGCCAAATAGACACTAATACTACTTTTATTATACATCAACCACAAGTCACATAAGTAATTATGAAAAATGTATTAAAAAAAAAAAGTAATTATGAAAAAAGTTAAGGGTCTGTTTGGGATCTGCTTAATTTGGTGAAATTGAAAATTTTTTGTTGAAAATACTATAGATAAATGTAAAAGTTATTTGAAATAGTACAATGGGATCCATGTATAGTACCAAAAAGTACAAGAGGGACCCATAAATAGTAGTAAAAATAAACTGAATAGTCAAAATAAGTTGGCAAAAATAAATTTTGCCAAACACACACTAAATGTTGTTAGATTTATTTTTGATTTACTAGTTTTTACCATGAAATGTGATGATAAGGCCAAAAGTGATCTTAAAGTCTGAAAAAGTGACATTTTAATAGGTGTTAATTAAATTAAGTGGACAACTACTGAGAGTCTTGTAGCTCAAATGCTACCACTTAATATTTCTAATAGAGATATTTAGAATTCAAATTCCCCACCCCAATTATCAATACAAATAAAAAATTTAAGCAGATGTGTATATATATATATATATATAAAACCTCTACCTTAGACTCACTTTTTAGAATTCAAAAGGCACACACAAACGCCTATGGAACAACAATGCTAAGACCACAATAGATTACATAACTTTTGCCACAATACACCACCTAACACAACAAATTACACAACTTCAAAGACAACTCGCCACGTGACAAAAAGTTGTGGTTTTAGCATTTTTTTCCCATGGAATACCTATGGGTTTAGGATAATTATATTATAATGATATGTAGTGAGCTGTAGCAAAACTAGCATAATTTGTTATGGTTTTAGCATTTTTTTTCCTATAAAATACCTATGGATTTCGATAATTATTTAGTGGTTAAACAGAGTTCTTATTTCATTTTTCTACCATGTAGTTAAGGGTTGAAGAGGAGGTTGTATTAGACTATGTATTCGGTGCATGTATTGCCCCACTCAATGTGAAAAGAGTGATACGCACATGAGATGCATGGTATATCTTTTTGTTCGAGAGACAAATAGAGATATGTTGTTATCCGTGGGCCTTATGTGTCCTTTTTATATATAATGTTGGTTTGGATAGAACTTAAACGTGTTGCGTCTGCATTTTCTCTTTTTTTTTTTTCTTTTCCTTTTCAGCCGTAACTGTTGACCGGTCTTCTATGAACAGTAGACTTGTATACTGTTCACGGGTCCCACAAACTCCACTTTTTATCAACTTTTTCATTAAAAATGGATCTCACGATATTATTCACATATTTAAAAATTATTTTGTTACAGTGTTTTCAGTTTTCAGTTTTCAATTTTAGCAAAATAAGTTCAATCCAAACAAACCAATAAAATGTTCATTTACAAGATCATTGGGCCAAACTTTTTATGCAATTGGGTCTCAATTGTGTTCAGGATAGTTACATTTAGGCCTAGACAAGCCGAGTGAGTAAGGCAATTTTTGGGTCTATGGATGATCTTGTGGATGATTAGGAACTACAGTAAATAAAATAAATTTGGCTACTAAAGGCATTTCCAAGTGCCACCAGCTTTTTAAAAGCATAGTTGAACAGTAAAAATAAGATGTACAGAAGTCAAGAAAAGTGAGCTCGATAATGGTGGATGACTGACACGGTGTGCCCCATTTCATCATTACACTGGGCAAAGTACCCTTCTTCGTTTTTCCCCCTCTTTTCGTTTGCTTTTTAGACTGTCGAACATAATGGGGAGCAATCTTCCAACTAAAAAATAAAAAGGCCAATAAACTAAAATCAAACAAAGATGAATTATCCGGTCCCACGAGTAAAAGCAATTCATAATAATCAATGCATATTATCCTTTTCAACCAAAAAAGGAGTAAAAGCAATTCCAATTCCACGAGGGTGACTCTTTAATTGTAACATCGGCTCTATGTAGAGGTGATTCGAATCATCCCGAGTTCGGCCTTGTTATTTCGGACTCCTTGCTTCTGGCTCGCAGCTTCCGTTCCTGTAACTTTGTTCATGTAAAACGTTTAGGCAATTTAGTTGCCCATTATCTTGCTAGAATGTCTAAGTCTGGTAACGAGCTTCAAGTTTGAATTGAATCCGTTCCTAGCGAAATAGCTCCTCTTGTTTCTAATGATGTTTTGTAGTCTCTGTTTTCTTTCATTATAGCAGACCTTCGGGTCTGGTTTCTCAACAAAAAAAAAAAAATTCCAATGACGAAACTTCATAGTTCATACAACTTTACTTAGGGCCTGTTTGGGTAACCTTTTTTCATCACTCAATTTCCGTCACTCAATTTCCATCACTCATCACTCATCACTCATAACTCATCACTCATAACTCATCACTCATCACTCATCACTCATTTTTTCACACTCATTTGGCAACATCACTTTTATTTTCATCACTCAATTTTTTCACACTATTCATGGGTCCCACACCTGTCAGCTAGAACAATAGTTTTTTTTTT
This sequence comes from Quercus dentata, assembly GCA_028216015.1. NCBI lineage: Eukaryota > Viridiplantae > Streptophyta > Magnoliopsida > Fagales > Fagaceae > Quercus > Quercus dentata. The sequence continues at coordinate 11,736,644 of CP116448.1, forward strand.
TTTAATTAATACCCAACTCACCGAAGCTTAAAAAAAAAAAAAAAAAAAAAAAAACCGAACAACCAACCCAGGAAAAGAAAAAGAAAAAGAAAAAAATAAAAAAAGAACAACGCTAACCCAGAAAAGAAAAAAAAAAAGGAAAAGAAAAAGAAAAAGAAAAAAAAAAAAAAAGAACAACGCCAACCAGAAGAAAAAAAAAAAAAAAAAAAAAAAAAAAAAAAAAAACTGAACGGCCAACCCAGGAAAAGAAAAAAAAAAAAAAAACCGAACAGCCAACCCAGGAAAAAAAAAAAAAAAAAAAAAAAAAAAAAAGAACAACGCCAACCCAGAAGAAAAAAAAAAGTCAAAAGGTGGTCAAAAGTTGCGGCTGTGGGTCCCTCATGTGTGTTTATTTACGGAAATGCCATTGAGTTATGAGTTATGAGTTATGAGTTATGGAAACCGAAAACAGCCTTTTGTTGTTTTCGGTTCCATAACTCATAACTCAAAAATCGAGAGAATTGAGTGATGGAAACGAGTTATGGAAACAGAGTTATCGTTTGGCCAAACAACCTTTTTACTATGGGTCCCACCATTTTTGAGTTATGAGTTATGGAAACAGAGAATTGAGTTATCAAAAAACTCAATCCAAACAGCCCCTTAACTCTCCAACTTTAACTATAATAGTTTTCCTTTTCAATTATTGTCTCACGCGCCCATTATAATGTGTGCTTATTATGTGAATATCATTACATAATATTATTCCATTCCACGCGCAATCATGAGCGTGGGTGTGGGTTTTTATACAATTATTATGTCCCCCAATATCCCCCATCGCTGTACTTTTATACTATTAAGTCTATTATAATGAAGAAAGTCAAAAGGTTAGATGTAGAAAAAGAAGAAGAAAAAAGTAGATCATAGTTTTTACTTAGTGGAAGTTGAGCTAATTTTTTATTCATGTTTTCTAGAGGATATTGAAGTCCATTGAATTCTAACGCGTCTCGTAATAAAATCCTCTCCATTAGATTAATTTTATGGTTAACAATTTTATTTTTTGAATTTAGTAGTGTAGAAAAGTATTGCTTATTTAAAATTTTAATAATAATCTTAATTTTGTATACCTTTAAATTTTAAAATAGATTCATTTTAAATAGAGATAATAATTTTTCATAAAACAGAGTGAGGTTTTTAGACTAAGTAATTTTATAATAAACTTCTTATTCATAGTCATATCTTACAATAATTTAGCACTTTATACCATACATGATTCATGCTATCTTTTACAAACGATAATGTATATGCAATTTGATGAAAAGTGAGCTTCCTCGAAGGTGCATAAAGGGAATATTTTTCATTTCTGATTTTGATTTGATTGTCAACTTGGTGGGAAAGCAAGCTTTAAGATGCCTACAATTAATTAATATTGATGGTATAAGGGGTATATTTGTTATTTGAGTATTTGATTTTGAATTTGATTGGAGGAGAAGTTAGAGATCGAGATGCCATTATTGACAATTTGTTTGAAATTGATGCAAATCTTGAAGTTTTTCTTTAGAATAAAGAAATAAATAGAGTCGAAGACTCATAAGTTGAATTCTTCGTTACAGAAAAACAATACTATCATAAAGTGTAATTTTAAACTAGGAATTGTATTTTAAATTAGATTTTCTCTACAAATTTTACATTTTTACATATGCTTTTGTATTATTTTTCATATGTGTCTTTTGTAACTAAATAGAATTAGTTATTTGTTAACTAGTTTGTTAGTATTGTTTATTTAATTGTAGTTGTACTTCCTCACTTCTTCTTCTTCTTCTTTTTTATTTTATTTTATTTTTTTAAAATACTATTATGGTGGCCTCTTTTATTAAAGTTCTGGTTCCTAATCGATTTTTTTTTTTTTTGGTAATCAATCTAAATTTCATTAGTTGTTTAAATGAATCATCTTTTTCGAACCTCATTAAGGTTCTTGAATCTAATACTCACAACAATTTCTATGATTATTTTATGATAGTTTTATATTTATTGTGGCCAAATTCCATCTACCAAGAAATAATTAATTCATTCTCAAAAAAAAAAAAAATTTATTAGTAAGTTTTTTAATTTTGTTATTAACATTACTTATAAATTAATAATTAATTTATAAGTAATGTTAGAGACAGAAATATTTGACTTTTGTCATAACTTGATAAAATGGTAAGTTTTTTTTTTAATTAATTTTTTTATAGAATGATAAAATGGTAAGTTGTGATCAAAGTAAGATTGCTTTTACCTTAACTTAACACTAATACCACTTTTATTATACATCAATTATAACAAATCATGTAAGTAATTATGAAAAATGTATAAAAAAAAGTAATTACAAAAAAAGTTAAATGTCGTTAGAGTTTTTATTTATTTATTTTTAATTTACTAGTATTTACCACTAAATTTGATGGTAAGGCCAAAAGTGATCTTAAATTTTGAAAAATGACATTTTAATGGGTGTTAATTAAATTAAGTGGACAACTATTTGAGAGTCTTATATCTCAAATGCTACCTCTTGCTATTTCTAATATAAGTATTTAGAATTCAAATCTCCCACCCCAATTATCAATACATTAAAAAACAATTTAAGTGGATAACTATTAAGAGTCTTGTAGTTCAAATGCTACCTCTTGATATTTATAATATAGATATTTAAAATTCAAATAAAGAGTCTTGTAGTTCAATAATATGATTGATTTCCTTTATGTGGAGAAACAAGATTCAAGTCTCCCTTCTTCCATTTGTTATATATATATATATATGTATATATATATATAACCTCTACCTTAGATTCACTTTTTGGAACTCAAAAGGCACATACAAATGCCTATGGAACAACAATGCTAAGACCACAATAAATTATATTACTTTTAACACAACACACCACTTAGCACAATAGATTATACAACTTCCAGCACAACTCGCCAATTGACAAAAAGTTGTGTTCTTAGCATTTTTTCCTATGGAATACCTATGGATTTAGGATAATTATATTGTAATGGTATGTGGTGAGTTGTAGCAAAACTAGTGTAATTTGTTATGATTTTAGCATTTTTTTTCCTATGAAATACCTATGGATTTTGGTTAATTATATTGTAATTATATAGTTTAGTGGTTAAACAAGGTTCTTATTTCTGTTTTCTACCATATAGTTAGGGTTGATGAGGAGGTGGTATTTTTTTTTTTTTTTTTTGATTGCCAAACATATAACAAAGTTCATTGATTCGGACCAAGGTCCATTAGAAGTACATCATTTTGAATTTGGAGTTCAATAATGTGGGGAGTGTCCTCCACCCATATAACACAATCAGCAACATTTAAAGCATTCCTAGCAAGTAAGTGGGCAGCCCTATTATTATTCCTGTTGGTGTGATCAACCCTCCAAGACTTGAAAATGCTAAGGCACCTCTGTGAGCCTTCAACCACTTTACGGATGACCCAAGCGGGGAGATTGGAGCCATTTAGCGCCAACATTACCAGCTGAGAATCCCTTTCCACCATAATGTCCCTCAATCCCAGGTCCCAAGCAAACATAATTCACCAGCAGCCTTTGCTTCGGCCTCTAAGGCTCCCCAAGGAGCAGCCACCTTCTTGCATAACGCCCCCATCATCTGGCCTCTGTCATTTCTAATAACCACTCCAAGACCGCAGCACCCCTGCTCCTTAAACACCGCTGCATCAACATTCACCTTATACTTACCTTGAGGAGGCGGGGACCAATGTTTGCCCCGAGTGGTTGGCTGGGTTTTGTTGCTCATATTCGGACAAGCCGCACGATATTCTTTCATATAACTCCTTGCTTTCCCTTCAATGGTCTTCCCATTCTTGCATTTGCCCCCATACCGATGACAAACATTTGTTGTTCCAAAGTAGCCACGCCGTAACCGCAAACTTCTCCCAATCCTTTCACCGACGAAGCCATTAGCAACCAAACCACATCAAGGAACTCCCTTAGGGGCGGTCAACACTGTCCAGCTTGAAGCATGTCTCGCTCCAAGCTTCTTTTGCGACTTTACACCCCCACAAAACATGGCCCGATGATTCACACTCTCCACAAAAATCACATTTATCCTCCTCAATAACCTTCCGGTGCACTAGGCATTGTTTCGTGGGTAGAGCATTTTTGCAAGCCCGCCATGGTATTAGACCATGTATCGGGTGTATGTATCATCCCACCTTAATGTGAAAGAGACAATACATGCGTTGGATGCATAGTATATCTTTTTATGAATAAAAAAAAGATAAATGTATGTTACCGTCCCATGAGCTCTACTTTAATTAAATGTTAAAGGGCCTTACATGTCATTTTTCAATTTAAAATGTTCACTTCTAAGGTCATTGGGGCAAACTTCTTGTACAATTGGGTCTCAACTGTGGTTGGGATAGTCGCATTTGGCCTAGACAAGCCGAGAGAGTAAGGCAATTTATGGGTCTGAATGTCTGATGAATGATTTTGTGGATGGTTAGGAACACCGTCAGTGGATATTTTCTCAAAGATCCCATGGAAATGCCGAGCCTATAACGTGCCGAACCTAAAAGGAAAAATGTGGCTATCAAGTAAATAAAATAAAATAAATTTGGCCACCAGCTTTTTAAAAGCATAGTTGAACGGTAAAAAAAAAGATGTACAATTAACCAAAAAAAAAAAAAAAAAAAAAAAGATGTACAGAAGTCAAGAAAAGTGAGCTTAATAATGGTGGATAACTCACATGGTGTGTCCTATTTCATCATTACTCTGGGCAAAGTACTCTCTCTCTCTCTCTCTCTCTCTCTTTCCTCCTCTTTTCGTTTGCTCTGTAGACTATTGAACATAATGGAGAGGAATCTTCCAACTAAAAAAATAGCCAATAAACTAAAATCAAGCAAAGATGAATTATTCGGTCCCACGAGTAAAAGCAATTCCAATGACGAGGCTTCATAGTTCATACAACTTTCCTTAACTCTCCAACTTTAAGGCTCTGTTTGTATTCGCGTTTGCTGCGTTGCGTTTCACTTTCTACGTTTTCTCCTTTTTTTTTTTTTTTTTTTTTGGTTCACGCGTTTTGTGTCTGTTAAGCGGCTACTGTTCATGTACGGTACATGAACAGTAGCCGCAACATTTGACCAGTTTAACGTGAACAGTGCATTCGTTCACTGTTCACGGACCCACAAATTTCATTTTTTATCAATTTTTTCATTAAAAATGGGTCCCACGATACTATTCACACATTTAAAAATTATTTTTCTACAGTGTTTCAGTTTTCAGTTTTCAGTTTTCAAGAAAATAAGTTCTATCCAAACACAAACTAACTATAATAGTGTTTCTCTTCAATTATTGTCACCCTATTTTTTTTCTCTCTCCAACTGAGCACACAGTTTTTTCAGCCACCAAATCGTTCAAGCCTACTCGCATTCTTAAATAGTGACGGCTCTAGAAATTTTTCTCAAAATATTCTTTAATAAAGATAAATTATACAATCTAATAAAAAAAGAAATTATTAATTATTATTGTTGAGTTATTTTATTAATTTATTTGTCTTTTACAAACTATAGTAATTTGTTATATTGTTGTTTCATTAATTATAAAATTATTAATTATTGTTTAGTCTAACATAATTTAATTTATTTTTCTTTTATAATGTATTGGTTAATTAAATTATTAATTATTGTTTATCAGTTGCTTTTCCCAATTAATTATTGATTAATTAATTTTTTTGAGAATATTATGTATTAGTTGCACTAGCACACATCCCATGTACATTTACTTCCCCTAAATCAAATATCCCACTCTGCCCCATGCCCCCATTTACCCCCACTCAACGGACAAGCTCCATGACCCCATTCATAAGAGCCAATTAGATAAATTTACAATCACAAATCATAATATACTGTCAAGGATTTTGTAGCTGAATTGATATCTCTCTATGCACAAGGTGCTTAGATGTTTAGGGAGGAAGGGTTTGAACTACAAGGTTAGTAACATATTGTAATTATCTCTAAAATAAAAATCATAATATACTAAAAGACAATTAATTAATTGTATCTCAATAATACCAACACCAACAACCAAAAAGGGAAACAAATATTAATAAAGTGACAAAGTAATATAAAAATTTATAAATATAAACTGACAAGGTAATATATAAATTTATATAGATATATATACAAATTTTTATATAATACTTTCATATATATATATATATATAAGTCCTTTAAAATGATATATAAAAATTATCTAAAGTTCACAACTCATTAGATATAAGTTCTTTTTTTGAGAAACTCATTAGATATAAGTTCTTAGTCAGCAAGTTCATAAATAAAAAAAAAAGTTCTTAGTGAGCAGTGGACACCTCACTAATCACTAGCCCTTCAGGTCAAGCCTTAGACCTGGTTTCTTAAGTTTAAAAATAAATTAAACAAAAGTTGAGAAAAGACTTGCCTTTTAAATTTGAAAATAATTAAAACAAATAAATAGACAGCTCATTCCCACTGTCACATTTCCCAAGCAATCTGAATCTGATAAGTGATAATTTCTTCCGGTCTTTAATTATCTTTTCTTCTTCCCAACGTATGCTTCTCTGTCTGCAACTCATTCTTTTCAGTCTTAACGTATACTTCTCAGTCTCCATCTCCTTCTTCTCACTTTTCAGTCTCTACTGTACTTCGTCTTCCCAGTTTTTCAAACACAGAATAAAGCAACAAATTATTTCTCTCTCACAGCTTCAGCCTTCACTTGCTCTACCTCTTTCTCTCCCTCTCTTACTTTTTCTTCTCTGAAGAATAGATCCAGCAAACAGGTAATTGCTTTCCATGAAGACCCAATCCGTGGGTTTGCATCTGTAATCCGTGGCTTTTTTTTTCCCTGGTGGGCTTGCTCTGTTACAATTTTTTTCAGATTTTAGTTCAAAAAACTTTTTTGGGCTTTTTTTCTTGAAAGTAGAATAAATAATTTTTTTTTTTTTTTTTTTTATTTGAGGGTGTTCCTAATTTTACTTGAAGGTGTTCCTAATTTTTTTAAGGGTAAACAAATAAAAAATTTTAAATTATTATATATAATTTTTATTTTTCAGGTCAGGGTGTGGCGCCGCCACTGCCTCAAGGTCCTATCTATTCTCTTATGCAATGTTTTGTGTGAATTCTCTGTTTTATTTCTTTCTTTCATTCTTTTTATATTTATTTATATGTTTCGATTTCTCTTTTGGATGATGAGAAAGCGGAGGGAATGGGGAGGAGGAACAAACAGATTTTTTTTTTTTTTCTGGGTTTTGACCTTTTTGTTTTATAGTATCTAAATTTGTCTAGTCTTATACGAACTGTGATTGTTAAATTACAAACACAGAGGATGCTTTTGTAGTGATTTAACGTTAGTTAAATAAATTTCTGCATAAATAATAATCATAATACCGTGAGTTATCCACTTTGTTTAAAAAATAAACAAACAAAAAAATGTTGAATTCACTGAGAATAGAGGATGTGAATGCCCAGCAAGGCTAGGATCACTGACGCTGGCTTGTTTTTTTTTTCTTACTATTATTTTTTTAACAAAATTAAATGGTGCGAGGTAATTAGCAAATTTGGTGTAGTTGAAAGATTGTTGTGACCTTAGTTTGTTTTATTAATGTCTTTCGTCTCTCTTTCACATACTCGCAAACAAAAGAAAAAATAATAGTCATTCCTTTATCAAAAAAGCAATTATATAATAGGAATTGAATCATGCGTTGTTTCTAAGATATTTTTGAGCTTTACAATCACTACTGCAAATTCATTTCTCAAATCCATAAGCTTTCACTTTATACACGTCCGTCTCTTTTGTTCTATCCTTTCACTCCCTCCTTAAAATAAAAGATCCATATCAAATCATTCCTTTTTCTCTAATTTTTTTCTTTTACTTTTTCTGTCAATTTTAATTGAAACTACCTCTTTATTTATTTTATTTTTCTTTATTGTAGTTCAATACTTGCCGCCAACATATCTCCAATGTCTTCCATTAGCTCTCAGAAGGCCTCCTCTTCGTCATCATTTTCATCTTCAACACCTCGATGGAAATACGATGTCTTTCTTAGTTTTAGAGGTGAGGACACCCGCACTAGTTTTACCGACCATCTATATGTTGCTTTGCAACAAAAGGGCATAGTTACCTTTAGAGATGAGGAAAATCTTGAGATAGGAAAATCTATTTCACCAGAGCTCTTGAAAGCAATAAAAGAATCGAGATTTGCAATTGTCATTCTCTCAAGAAACTTTGCGTCATCAACATGGTGCTTGGATGAACTTACAAAGATAATTGGATGCTTGAAAGAGACGACCACAACTGTTTTGCCAATATTTTATAAGGTGGACCCATCTGATGTACGAAAACAAACAGGCACCTTTGCCCAAGCCTTTTTAAACATGAAGAACGCTTCAAGGACGATATAGAGAAAGTGCAAACATGGAAAGCTGCTTTAGAAGAAGTAGCAAATCTCAAAGGGTGGCACCTACAGGATAGGTAATCCAATTTGACATATTACTTGCTTTTAGATGTTCAAACTTCAAATAAATACTCTTCTTATCTTAAGCCTTGTTTTGAACTTTAAGTAAAGCAACATAGATGTTCACGCTTCATTTTTATTTTTACTTTATCTAACTAATTTACATTTTGTATTTCTTTCAATTTCTCTTGCACCAAGTTATTTACTTTTTCTTGGTTTAACCACCAGAATAGAACATTGGATGTCTACTTTCTTTTTTGGTCCTATTTGTTCGTGGTACTCACTTGATATGGTCCTATTTGTGCGTGGTACTCTCTTCATTGCAGGTCTGAGGCACAACTTATCCAAAATATTGTGGGGGAGTTAATGCAAAAATTGAGTTATGAATTCTTAGAAGATACTGAAGACCTAGTAGGAATAGAATCTCGAGTGAAGGAATTGGAGTCACGTTTGGCTATAGGGTCCGATGATGTTCGCATTATAGGGGTTTGGGGGATGGCGGGAATAGGTAAAACAACTCTTGCTAGAGTTGTTTTTTGTAGGGTTTTGAACAAGTTTGAAGGTTGTTGCTTTCTTCGTAATGTCAGGGAGGTTTGTGAAAAAGATGGTTTAATTCCATTGCAACAACAACTTATTGGAAAAATATTAAATGAAAGGATGAGTATACAAGATGTTAATGAGGGAGTTTTTGTGACCAAGAATAGATTACATCATAAAAGAATTATTATCGTTCTTGATGATATAAATCAATTAGACCAGTTGGAAAAGTTAGTGGGGAAGCATAATTGGTTTGGTTCTGGTAGTAGAGTTATCATAACAACAAGGGACAAGCATTTACTGCGTATACTTGAAGTAGATGAAATATTCGAAGCTGAAGGATTGAGTGATGATGAAGCTCTTCATCTTTTGAGTTTGAAAGCTTTTAAAAAAGACCACCCTCCCGAAGATTATCTACAACTATCCAAAGATGTCGTACAATATACTAAAGGCCTTCCTTTAGCTATTGAGATTTTGGGTTCCACTTTGTTCAAAAGAGACATCGATCAATGGAAAAATACATTATTTAGGCTTCAAAAATTCCCTTAACGTGCAATTTTCGAAGCACTTAAAATAAGTTATGATGGACTACACGAAACAGAGAAAAAAATATTCTTGTATATTGCATGTTTCTTTAATCATGAGTACAAAAATTGTGTAGTGAGGAAACTAGATTATCTTGAACTTTACCCCGCTATTGGATTAGTGGTTCTAGTTGAGAAATCTCTCATAAAAATGAATGGCATTGTAGTGTGGATGCATGATTTAGTACAAGACATGGGCAGGAAAATAGTTCATGAAGAGTGCCCTCAAGAGCCTGGAAAGCGTAGCATTTTGTGGTCATTCGAAGACATTAATAGTGTGCTAACAAAAAATACGGTAAGAGGTTATTTAGAAAACTTGAACATATACCCTATAATATTATGCAAAAAAGTTCAACTTAAAGTAGTTTTGGTAATCATACATTTTGGAATTAACTAATCCCTTTTGTTCATGATTATTAGGGAACAGAAACAATTCAAGGCATAGTCCTAAAGTTGCCTGAATCAAAAGAGGCATATTGGAATCCTGAATCTTTCTCAAAGATGCATCATCTTAAATTGCTCACAATTTATAATGTTCAACTTCTTCATGAACCCAAACATCTTCCTGTTGGCTTAAGATTTCTTGAGTGGTGGGGATACCCTTCAAAATCTTTGCCATTAAATTTCCAATCAAATGAGCTTGTTGAACTTTACATGTGTGGAAGCTACATTGAACAACTTTGGAAAGGAGCAAAGGTAATTTAAGCATCCTTGTTCTTATTTATATTTGAGTTCCATTAAATTGTAGGGATTTCTTGAAGCTAATTAATTTTTTTTTTTTTTTTTTGGTTGTTGTTGTTTTTAATAGTCTTTTGAGAAGTTGAAAATCATCCAAATGAACAAGTCTCCAAATCTTATGGAAACCCCCGATTTGATCAAAGTCTCAAATCTTGAGGAAATGGTTCTTGAATATTGTTTAAATTTACGTGAGATTCACCCTTCAACTTTGGTTCATAGTAGGCTTACTCTTCTCAATCTGCAAGGCTGTGTAAATGTCAAAACTCTTCCAAGCATGTTCAAAATGGAGTCTCTTGAGGTTCTTATTCTTACTGGTTGCTCAAAACTAAAAAAGATTCCAGAATTTGGAGAAAACATGCAACGCGTATTAGAGCTTTATTTGGGTGGAACTGCTATTACTAAATTACCCACATCAATTGGACATTTGACTGGCCTTGTTTTATTGAATGTAAGAGATTGTAAAAGTCTTACGTGTCCGCCAAGCACCATTTTTAATTTGAAGTTGCTTAAAGATGTGAATATTTCGGGATGCTCAAAACTTGAGAGATCGCACGAGAATGTGGGGAATCTTTGAAAGTGTAGAGGAGCTGGATGTGAGTGGAACTGCTATAAGAGAGGTGCCTTCTTCCATTAGTCTTCTAAAAAATCTTAAAGTGTTATCTTTTAATGGATGTAAGGGGTTATCATCATTTAACTCTACATCTTGGTATGATCTCCTCCCCTTTTCTTCAAGGCCAAAAATTGCAGATCCCATTGGTTTGTCTTCTTTATTAGGTTTGTGTTCTTTGACTAAATTGAAACTACGAGATCGCAATCTCGTGGAAATCCCTAATGATATTGGTTGCTTATTCTCTTTAGAAGAAATAGATCTAAGTGAGAATAGTTTTGTTTGCCTTCCCGATAGCATCAGTCAACTATGTAAGTTGGAAATTATGCATTTGACTAATTGCTTGAGTCTTCGATCATTGCCAAATCTTCCAGTAGATATCATAGAAATTTGGGGAGAAGGTTGTACCTCACTAGAAACGGTATTAGATCTCCAAGAACCTAATTCTTTTTGTAAGGGAGAGCTTTTTCTTTCAAATTGCAATAAACTGGCCGACAATCAAGATTTCATTGACATCTTTTTGGCTATGATAAGAAAGCACCATCAGGTCTCTCTCTCTCTCTCTCTCTCTCTCTCTCTCTCTCTCTCTCTCTGTATGTTATAAACAACTTGCTTTGTATGTTTTAGGGATTCTCTCGTCGCGGTAGCTATGACAATCCAAATTACAATTGGAGATATGACATGATTATTTTCGGAAGTGTAATTCCAAAGTGGTTTATCCATCAAAGTATTGGGGCTGAAGTGAATATAAAAGAACCTTCTTCTCATTTGTGTGATGATTGGATGGGGACTGCTATTTGCGTTCTATTTTCTTCTACTCCCAATTTTTCACTATCCTGTTCCTGTCGGCTGATAGCAAATGGAAAAGTAATGTCTACTAATGAATTTATCCTTTCGACGGTAAGATTTATGCCATTAGACAATGTATCAGATAATATTTGGCTAGTTTATTTGCTTCCTCAATACTACAAGGTGGAGGACATAAAATTACTGAACGAATGTGAAGCAAATGAATTGAGTCAAATTTGCATTAAAATTGAAACCGATATTTCAAGCATGGAGGTGAAAAAATGCGGGTTTCGAATGGTATACAAGAAAGACATAGAAGAACTCAACCGAACTATGGCTCAGAGTAGTAACACCAGCATCATTCCTTATGAGGACTTTGATGTTCTCCATCATAATTTCGACAATTCAGATTTGGTAGTGGAAGGTAAAATAGCAAAGCAAATTCGTGACGATTATGAAGGTCTTGGACCTAGTGGAGAAGGAAGCTCTAATGATGTGCCGGACCCAAAAAGGATTGAAAGGCTCCATGGTGACTCTGATTGTGAGGAATACTTCGAATGTGGTGAGGCAATTAATGATTAGCAGGAATCTAGATGGAAGTGGAAATTGGGTTCAAATACTCTGTAAGTCAATGAATCCAAATTAATTCCTATTTGTTTTATCTTTTGGTATATATTTGTACTTTTGCTTGATTTGATTTTAAATTCTAAATAGTATATTGCTTAGCTTCGTTATTCGCACTTATTTTAGAAAGGGGCATCATTGAAAATTGTTGAACACATTGTCTTTTTCTTAATCAACTTTTTTCTCTTGATTGCTCGTAAGTCACTGTTTTTCTTCTTCATTAAATTTTTGTTGAATTTACCATCGTTAACTCATGTATAGATCACAATCACAATGATTAGTCTAGCTAGATGTAGCATCTTGCTTTCTTGAAGGTTTTATGTGGTTGTTTACTAACTGTCAACCAAGGAAAATGCTCTTTTTTCTGTTTAAATGAGTTCAACTGATTTATATACATGCATATATATATATATATATTCTGCTCTTCTCTGAACTTATTTTTTTTAAGTAGGATGTTAATGTGATTCGTGGTTCAAATGAAAAGGATCTATATCATCTACATTCTTCATAATTGATCTGTGGGTCAACCGAAAAGAATCTATATCTACATCAGTAGTGGTTTTGTTAAGATTCTTAAGCTAGCATAATTAGGAAGCTAAACTTGTACCCATATGTAAACAGTTGTGTGATAAACAACTAAATAAAAAGCTCTCACCGGAGACAATCTTTTATGCTAAAAGCATTTAATTTTGATTGATCCGTCATCACAACATGTTTTGAATGACTATATATTGCTCAATTTTTAGACATGCCATGATGAATCAGTGATTTATGTTAATAGAATATGGAATGGTAGGTAGTACTAAATGGCCTCAACTATGTGCAACTTTTGTTCTAGAATGTAAGGAAATCATCATTCACATCATTGTCCTATCACCTATGTATTGCTTGTGTAGAAGCATTGATGAGACCTTGATCGAGTTTAAAAGAACATGGTTGCTACGACAGGAATTATGTAAAATTCACAGTTTAAAAGTCTTAATTATGTAAGTTTTTACCATAAGATTTTTGTGCTTTTCCCTCTTAATGTACTTGAAAGTTTTTCCACCTTTCTAAAACTTTCACTTTGAATCAAATTATTGGCCTAAGGTTGTCCATACCCATTTCAAATCATTACTGGACCAGGCAAAGTTGAAACAAACCAAAAGACCTATCTCCAAATCGTACCTTAATTAGATTATACCAGCAAAGAGACTTGACTAGAATTTAAATTAAAAGGACAGCAATAGATGGTAGAGAACCTGGCCATACATCAAACTTGATTATATATTACTAAGCATATCATCCGAGACATATTCATCTTTACAATAATCAGACTCGAGAAGGCAAAGAACTGTGTTGACAAGGTTGAAAGTTGTAGAAGGTAGCCCGCTTAGTGCTTAGATTGGTAAGCCCTCCTATTTTACTTGCTATCATTGTTGTATTACATCTAGAATCAAATTTTTCTCATATTATTCCCATTGGGTTTATTATTTAGAAGGATGTATCATAATCATAGTGGAAAGATGTTAAGCTTTCATAATCATTGTCATCCATTTTTTGAAAATCTTATATTTTTTTTCATTCAAAACAATCTGCATCTGTTAGTAGGAATTTAAAGTTATCTTGACACTTCGACTTGGAAACAGCACCAGGTTAGGGAGTGATCCTCTCCTGAGGTGTCCGGTCAAATTTTAGTCACCCCTATCTCAAGGTGAGGAGTTATTGATAAGCTTATATGGCCTCAATGATATAAGGTCAAAATAAGCTACCATTGAAAGTAGGGGAACTTGGGTTATAGGAGACATTTTTGTGGGGATTGAAGCTTCCTTTGAAGTTAATAATTTTTTTGTGGAACGCATGAGGACTTACTCATCAAATCAAAATAGTGAAATGAAACATAGTGAGTGACAGAGTGTTTTATGCAATGAGGAAGAGGAAAACTTGGATCTTTTATCCCTTAAGTGCTCATGCTATCTTGTTTGGATTAGATTTGAGCCTTGGAACCGAGTTTATTTCTTCTTGCTCTTTGAAGCAGTGGTTGGCTCAATGGATGGAGGATCCAAATTTGTATAGATTGATGTTTAAGGGTGCAAAAGAGTGTGCTTAAGAAGTGATAATGCTTTGTTTTGCAGGTTAACCCCTGAATTTTTGTGACTTACTCTCTCGGTTTTGCGCAGTTCAGAAGACTACGTAAAGATGATGTTTGCTACATCAGCTTGGTTCTTGTGGAATCGGAGAAATGCTATCCATTTTGGCCGACCTTCGGCTCATATCATCTCATTGGCGGGTAACTTGTCGCAAGATTTCTTGCTTACTCAAGAACTGGACCTGTTGGTGGCTCGCTCCCCATCCCCGCAACAATGGTGCCCTCTCGAGCTAAGCCAGCACAAAGTTAACTTTGATGCTGCAATATTCAGAGCTACAAATTCGGCTGGAATTGGAGTAGTTGTTAGAGACTGGAGAGGTGAATTTGTTGGCGCATTGTCTATCTCTCGTGCCTTTGTCTCATACCGTTCTTTGATATGGAAGCCTTAGCATGTGGAAAAGTCATTTAATTTCTTTGTTGAGATTGGTCTGCAGAGAGTAATTTTTGAAGGGGATTCAGCCATGGTTATCAATGCTTTAAATCAAGGTAGTGCTGGATTATCAACCTATGGAGTCATCATTGAAGACATTATTTGTCAAACTATGGTTTTTCAGTCTGTTTTCAATCATGCTAGTCGTTCTTGTAATCGTGTTGCCGATGCTTAAGCGAAAAAAGCTAAAGGCAATCGTGGTACCCAAGTGTGGCTCTACGATCCACCTAAGGATATTGCCTCCTTGTTATTTGATGTTCATTAAGTTCTCGTTCTTATTCAATAAAAGCCCTGGCTTCTTGTCCGCTTTCTCAAAAAAAAAAAAAAAAAAAAAAAAAAAAAAAAAAGACTTGACCATTTAATGGCTCTAGCCGAGTAACTATTGTATACATTTTTTTGTTGTGCATCAACAAGATATGTGTCTTTTGAGTCACGTTATATAAATTTCCAGTAGAAAAACTTTGCTCAAATGGGTTAGAATGGTACTAATAAGAAGATAAATAAAGTTTAGAATAGCTTCTCTTGTTTGTTAATGGAATGATGAAAATTGCATAATTAATTCCAATTTAAAAGGATCTAGGGCAAAACCATCTAGTCTTTTCAAGCATGTAGTAGTGAATTATTGCTATGCCGCATAACATGATCATTCAGCCAAGGAACACAAACAGTTGTAGAGAATTCACAACACTCGGTAATGTATTGAGAAATCTCATTAGTGCTTAGAGAATTTAAAAGTCATTAGTACAAGTGTGTATGGGTCGGGTTGAGGAGACTTTTTGACATAACCCATCATGGTAGGTCAAAAAAAATTCAACCCAACCTAACCCAACCCACCTGGGTCGGGTTGAACCCATGGCTTTTACAAAATTTTTTTTTATTATTATTAAATTGAGTAGAAAAAAAATATAAATATTAACACTAATGACTAAACAACAATAGTAATTTATTAGAATTTGTGTAAACTAATTGGTTTTTATATAGGATAGGAATAATTGGTTATTTAAATAAATTTATTAATTATATAATATATATTTTTTATATATATTAAATTAGTATTAGTAGGAGGAATTGAGGAAATGTCGCTCTACAACTGGTTTTTTTTTTTTTTTTTTTTTTTTTTTCTAAAATTATTAAATATATAATATATATTTAAATATATATATATATATATATATATTTGAAAAAAAAATCCCTACAATTGATTTAAAAAAAATTATTAAATATAAAATATATTTTAAATATATGTTAAATATGGTGGGTGGGGTCGGGTTTGGTGGGTTTGTAATTTTATGACCCAAACCCAGCCCGACCCGCTATAAAATTATTTTTTGTAACCCAACCCAACTCACCAAGCTTTAAAAACCGACCCAACTTGGTGGGTCGGGTTGGGTTGGGTCGAGTTTGGCAGGTCGTTTGGTTTTCTGCACACCCCTAGTCATTAGTGAAATTATCAAGTCTCTCATATACCTCATGATGCAAATCCATTCGCAAAGTCATGAATCTTGAAGATGGGGTTCCCACTAAATTTTTTAAGATTACATTTTCAATCTTCATTTATTATTATTCATTTTTAAAAATGGTTACATCTAAAATCATTACTAAATACAAACTATCCAAAAAAAAATAAAAAACACAAAAAATATAATCTATTTAGAAACAACCAGGAACTACCCAACATTGCAAAAGGGCATATACTAGTATTGACAAGACATGAATTAAAAAAAGTCAATAACTTCGATTTTTTTCAGGAGTGGAGTAGGTAAGAGAAAATGAAACAAAGATTAATTATCTAATCCACAAGTAAAGGCAATTCCAATAATGAAACTTCCTACAACTTTCCTTAACTCTCCAACATAAAATTATAATACTTTTCCTCTTCAATTATTGTCTCTCTGTTTTTTTCTCTTTCTCAAACTGAGCACACGGATAGTGTTTTTTATACCACCAATCATTCAAGCCAATTCACATCCTCAAGGTCCTCTCTCATCTCCTATGCAATGTTTTGTGTGAATTCTCTGTTTTATTATTATTTTTTTTAATATTTATTTATAGGGCAAATCACAATATTTATTTCTTTCTTTTGTATTTTTTTTTTCATTTGTGTCTTTCGTAAAAAGCTAGAATTTGTTATTTGTTAACTAGTTTGTTAGTATTGTTTATTTAGTTTTAGTTGTATCTCCTCACTCCTTTTTTTTTTCTCTTTGTTTTTTTCATGGCTTAAATACTATTATGGAGGGCTATTTGCTGAAGTTCTAAATTCCCAATCAAAATTTCATAAGTTATTTGAGTGAATCATCTTTTCCTAACCTCATTAAGCTTCTTGAATAAAATACTCACTGCAATTTCCATGATTATGTTATAATAGTTTTATGTTATAGCGGCCAAATTCCATCTACCAATAAATAATTAATTTATGAGTAATGTTAGAGAGGAGAGATAAAAGTTTTTGACTTTGGTCATAACTTGATAAAATGGTAAGTTGTGATTGGAGTTCACTTTAACCTAACATTAATACCGATTTTATTATACATCAACTATAACAAGTCACATAAGTAATTATGAAAAAAATTAAGTGTCATTATATTTATTTTTAATTTACTAATATTTACCATGAAATATGATGGTAAGGTCAAAAGTGATCTTAAAGTCTTAAAAAATGACATTTTAACAGGTGTTAATTAAATTAAGTGCCACTAGCTATTTAAAAGTATAGTTGAACAGTAAAATAAGATAGGGACAAGATCTTCAATTATCTTTAAAGCATTTTCAAGTGCCACTAGCTATTCAAAAGCATAGTTGAACGGTGAGATAAGATTTACAAGAGTCAAGAAAAGTGAGCATAATAGTAGTGGATGACTCACATTCACATGGTGTGTCCTTTTTCATTCATCCATAGGACCAGGTGTTGAAATTATAACATCATATCATCATTACACTGGGCAAAGTACTTTTTTTTTTTTTTTTTTTTTTTTTCATTTGCTTTGTAAAATATAGAACATGTTGCAGAGGAATCTTATCCAACTTAAAAAAAAGCCAATATCTTTGATTTTCTTTAGGAGTGGAGTGGGTATAGATGAACTATTCGGTCCCACGCGTAAAGGCAATTCCAATAACAAAAGTTCCTACAACTTTCCTTAACTCTCCAACATAAAACTATCGTAGTGTTCCTCTTCGATTGTTGTCTCACTATTTTTTTTCTTTCTCAAACTGAGCACACTGAAAGTTTTTTCTAGCACCAAATCGTTCAAGCCTACTCGCATCCTCAAGGTCCAATCTCTTCTCTTATGAAATGTTTTGTGTGAATTCTCTGTTTTATTTCTCTCTTTTTTTCTTTTTATATTTATTTATATGTTTCGATTTCTTTTGGATTATGAGAAAGCAGTCTAAGCAGAGGGAAAGGGGAGGAACAGACAGATTTTTTTTTACTGGGTTTTGACCTTTTGTTTTATAGTATCTGAATTTCTCCAGTCTTATACCAACAGTGATTGTGAAATTACAAACACAGAGGATGCTTTTGTAATGATTTAACGTTAGTTAAATAAATTTCTGATAAATAATAATCATAATAACGTGATTTGTTTTAAAAATAAACAAACAAAAAATGTTGACTTTACTGGGAACAGAGGATGTGAATGTCAGCAAGGCTAGGATCGCTGCCATTAGTTAGTTAGTTAGTTAGTTATTTTTTTTTCTTATTATTATTATTTTTTAAAAATAAATTAAATGGTGTGAAGTAATTAGCAAATTGGGTGTAGTTGTAAGATTGTTGTGAATTTTGTTGGGACCTTAGTTTTATTAATGCCTTTTGTCTCTCTTTCACATACTAATAAACAAAAGAAAAAATAATGGTCATTCCTTTATTAGAAAAAGCAATTATATAATAGGAATTGAATCATGTGTAGTTTCTAAGATATTTTTGAGCTTTTAATTTTTCTTTTGAATTTAATTGAAAACTACCTTTTTTTTTTTTTTTTATTTTTTTTTTTTTTTTTTTTTTTTTAAAATCTTTATTGTAGTTCAACACTTGCTGCCAACATATTTCCAATGTCTTCCATTAGCTCTCAGAAGGCCTCCTTGTCGTCATCATTTTCATCTTCAACACCACAGTGGAAATATGATGTCTTTCTTAGTTTTAGAGGTGAGGACACCCGCGCCAATTTCACAGACCATCTATATGTTGCTTTGAAACAAAAGGGCATAGTCACCTTTCGAGATGAGGAAAATCTGGAGAGAGGAAAATCTATTTCACCAGAGCTCTTGAAAGCAATAAAAGAATCGAGATTTGCAATTGTCATTCTCTCAAGAAACTTTGCGTCTTCAACATGGTGCTTGGATAAACTTACAAAGATCATTGGATGCATGAAAGAGATGACCAAGACTGTTTTGCCAATTTTTTATGATGTGGACCCATCTAATGTACGAAAACAAATAGGCACCTTTGCCCAATCCTTTTTTGAACATGAAGAACGTTTCAAGGATGACATAGAGAAAGTGCATACATGGAGAGTTGCTTTAAGAGAAGTGGCAAATCTCAAAGGGTGGCACCTACTAGACAGGTAATCTAATTTGCCATATTACTTTCTTTTAAATGTTCAAACTTCAAATAAATACTTTTCTTGTCTTTGAGCCTTGTTTTAAACTATATGAAAAGTGACATAGATGTTCACACTTCTTTTCTATTTTGACTTGATCTAATTAATATACATTTTTGTATTTCTTTCAATTTTTTCTTGCACCAAGTTATATACATTTTCTTGGTTTAGCCAACAAAATAGAACATTGGATGTCTACTTTCTTTTTTGTTCCTATTTATGGGTGGTACTCACCAGATATCATTCTCTCTTCATTGCAGGTCCGAGGCACAACTTATCCAAGATATTGTGGGAGAGTTATGGCATAAATTGAATTATGCATTCTTTGAAGATACTGAAGATCTTGTAGGAATAGAACCACGAGTGAAGGAATTGGAGTTATGTTTGGCTATAGGGTCTAATGATGTTCGCATTATAGGGGTTTGGGGGATGGGGGGAATAGGTAAAACAACTCTTGCTAGAGTTGTTTTTCGTATGGTTTCAAAGAAGTTTGAAGGTTGTTGCTTTCTCCCTAGTGTTAGGGAGGTTTTTGAAAAAGATGGTTTACTTCCATTGCAACAACTTATTACAAAAATATTAAATGAAAGTATACAAGATGTCGATGAGGGAGTTTTTGTGATCAAGAATAGATTACGTAATAAAAGAATTCTTCTCGTTCTTGATGATGTAAATCAATTAGACCAATTGAAAAAGTTAGTTGGGAAGCATAATTGGTTTGGTTCTAGTAGTAGAGTTATCATAACAACAAGAGATAAACATTTACTACATTTACTTGAAGTAAATGAAATATATGAAGCTGAAGGATTGAGTGGTGATGAAGCTTTTCATCTTTTGAGTTTGAAAGCTTTTAATAAAGACCATCCTCCTGAAAATTATCTAGAGTTGTCTAGAGATGTTGTACAATATACTAGAGGCCTTCCTTTAGATATTGAGATTTTGGGTTCCTTTTTGTTTAATAGAAGCATCAATCAATGGAAAAGTACATTAATGAGGCTTAAAAAATTTCCTGAACGTGCAATTCTCCAAGCACTTAAAATAAGTTATGATGGACTACACGAAACAGAGAAAAAAATATTCCTACATATTGCATGTTTCCTTAATCATGGGTACAAAAATAGTGTAGTAAAGAAATTAGATTATCTTGACCTTTACCCCGATGTTGGATTAGAGGTTCTGGTTGATAAATCTCGAATAAAAATGAATCACCTTGAAGTATGGATGCATGATTTACTACAAGAAATGGGCAGGAAAATAGTTCATGAAGAGTGCCCTCAAGAACCTGGAAAGCGTAGCATTCTATGGTCATTTGAAGACATTAACTGTGTATTAACAAAAAATACAGTAAGTGGTTATTTAGAAAACTTGAACATATACCTTATCATATATATTACTAAAAAAAATTCAACTTAGAGTAGCTTTGGTAATCATACATTTTGCAATTCACTAATCCCTTTTGTTTATGATTATTAGGGAACAGAAGCAATTCAAGGCATAGTCCTAAAGTTGCCTAAATCAAAAAAGGCATATTGGAATCCTGAATCTTTTTGAAAATGCATCATCTTAAATTGCTCATAATTAGTAATGTTCAACTTCTTCATGAACCCAAACATCTTCCTATTAGCTTAAGATTTCTTAAGTGGAGTGGGTACCCTTCAAAATCTTTGCCATTAAATTTCCAATCAAATGAGCTTGTTGAACTTTACATGTGTGGTAGCTACATTGAACATCTTTGGAAAGGAGCAAAGGTAATTACCAAATTTATTTCTTGTACATTGAACATTAAACATCTTGTACAAATTTATATTTGAGTTCTATTAAATTTTAGGGATTTCTTGAAGCTAATTAATTTTTTGTTGTTGTTGTTGTTGCTTTTAATAGTCATTTGAGCAGTTGAAAATCATCAAAATGAACAAGTCTCCAAATCTTATAGAAACCCCTGATTTGATTAGGGTCCCAAATCTTGAGGAAATGGTTCTTGAAGATTGTATAAATTTACGTGAGATCCACCCTTCAAGTTTCGTTCATAATAGGCTTACTCATCTCAATCTTAATGGTTGTGTAAATGTCAAAAATCTTCCAATCAAGTTCGAAATGGAGTCTCTTAAGGTTCTTATTCTTTCTGGTTGCTCAAAACTAAAAAAGATTCCAGAGTTTGGAGAAAACATGCAAGGTGTATTGAAGCTTTGTTTGGATGGAACTGCTATTACCAAACTACCCACATCAATTGGGCTTTTGACCGACCTTGTTTTATTGAATGTAAGAGATTGCAAAAGTCTTATGTGTTTGCCAAGTAGAATTTTCAATTTGAAGTTGCTTAAAGACGTGAATATTTTTGGATGCTCAAAACTTGAGAGACTACCTCAAAATGTGGGGAACGCTAAAAGTGTAGAGAAGCTGGATGTGAGTGGAACTGCTATAAAAGAGGTGCCTTCTTCCATTGGTCTCTTAAAAAATCTTAAAGTGCTATCTTTCAATGGTTGTAAGGGGTTATCATCAATTAACTCTAAATCTTGGTATGATCTCGTCCCTTTTTCTTCAAGGCCAAAAATTGCAAATCCAGTGGGATTGTCCTCTCTATTGGGTTTGTGTTCTTTGACTAAATTGAAATTGAAAGATCGCAATCTCGGGGCAATCCCCGATGATATTGGTTGCTTATTCTCTTTAGAAGAAATAAATCTAAGGGGAAATAGTTTTGTTTGCCTTCCCGACAAAGATCGGTCAACTATGTAAGTTGAGAAGGATGGAATTAAAGAATTGTACGAGTCTTCAATCATTGCCAAAGCTTCCAATAAGTATCATACAAATTTGGGGAAATGGTTGTACCTCACTGGAAACAGTTCCAGATCTACTAAAACCTAATTCTTTATGTGAGGTGGAGCTTTATCTTACAAATTGCAGTAAATTGGTCGACAATCAAGATGTCATTGACATGTTTTTTCAGTGATAAGAAAGCACCTTCAGCTCTCTCTCTCTCTCTCTCTCTCTCTCTCTCTCTCTCTCTCTCTCTCGTGTCCGTGTTATAAACAACCCGCTTTGTTATAAACAACCTGTTTTAGGGACTCTCTCTTCATGGTAGATATAACTCGAGAAATTTCAATTGGAGATATGACATGATTATTCCTGGAAGTGTAATACCGAAGTGGTTTATCCATCAAAGTATTGGGGCCGAAGTGAATATAAAAGATCCTTCTTCTCATTTGTGTGATGAGTGGATGGGGACTGCTGTTTGCATTGTATTTTCTTCTCTTCTCTATTTTTCACTATCCTGTCGATTGATAGCAAATGGAAAAGTAATGTCTGCTACAATGTACTTTGTTGGCAACTTTGATCGTTCATCATATCATATTTGGCTATTTTATTTGCTTCCTCAATATTGGAGGGAGGAGGACATAAAATTACTAAACGAATGTGAAGCAAATGAATTGAATCAGATTGGTATTAAAATTGAAACCCATGATTCAGGCATGGAGGTGAAGAAATGCGGATTTTATATGGTATACAAGAAAGACATAGAAGAACTTAACCGAACTATGGCTCAGAGTAGCAACACTAGTATCATTCCTTACAAGGACTTAGATGTTCTCCATCATAATTTCGACAATTTGGCAGTGGTAGCGGAAGGTAAAAAAGCAAAGCAAATTCGTGATGATTACGATGGCGCTGGACCTAGTGGAGAAGGAAGCTCTAATGATTTGCCACACCGAAAAAGGATTGAAAGGCTCGCAGAATTTATGCCCCAAGGTGACTCTGATTGTGAAGAGTACTTCGAATGTGGTGAGGAGATCGGTGATTAGCTGGAATCTAGATGGAACTGGAAAATGGGTTCAAATACTTTGTAAGTTAATGAATCCAAATTAATTCCTATTTTTTCTCGACTACCCGACTTGTTTTGCTGATTGTTGCATTATCTTTTGGCATGTTCTATTATGTAGCATCTAGCTTCCTCTACGGTTTTATACTTTTGTTTACTAACCTTCAACCAAAGAAAATATTCTTTTTCTGTCTAAGAGTTCCGCTGATTTTTATATTCTTTTTTTTTTTCCACTCTGCTCTGAATTTTTTATTATTTTAAAGTAGGATAACAATCATAAAATTTATTAAAATGATTTGTATTAGCATGTTTGAGGACATTGTTAATGTGATTCTCATAAAGCAACAAACTTGAGAATAAACTTGCAGTTAGTGAATGTTCAAAATTTCAAACATTTGGTGCTTGAGCAAAACTGACTTTTATGAGAAATTACTGCTGATTTGCAAAATTTCCTCATTGACCAAATATTTCAACTGAGTTTTTGATATATCCAAATATCATCTACATTCTTCATAATTGATTTGTGGGTCAACCTAAAAGGATCTATATCTGCATCAATGAGGTTTTGGTAATTTGCTTAATATGAAAACAAATGTGTGATAAACAACTTAATAAAAAGCTCTCATCAGAGACAATCTTTTATGCTAGAAGCACTTAATTTTGATTTATCCGTGATAGGCCAAGAATGTATTGACCTCTTGTGATGAATTAACCAATTAATTAGCCAAGTTAATTAATTAATTCAATTAGCATGCAATAAGTGTGGTAGCACAAACAAATCACCAATTAAGTTAATATGCAGTGGAAAATAAATTGACATGGTGATTTGTTTACGAATGGGGAAAACCTACACAACAAAAACCCTATTGGGTGATTTTAAGGTCACCACTCCCAAGAATCCACTATTATCACAACAAGTGGTTATAAGTAAAGGAATCCTAGTACCTTAAACCAACGTATAGTTGAACCCTTACCGGTACCTTAATACCTAATTGGACTTGTTGTGTAGTGACAATCTCTCCTTTCAATGCACAGCTCCAAGTACGTGACTAACCAATTCGATGTGTGGATCCTAGTACGCAACTTACACACCAACTTGAGAAGGATATTGGCTGCAAAGTTCTTGAGTTCATCAACACAATGAAGATCACGAAACTCCTTAGTTACAAAATCCTACGGTGTATAAATGCAACAGCTTCTTGAAGAGAAAGATGAACTTGGGCATGTCTCTGGTTCACAATATGCTTGTGAAAAACTTTTGCATTAAGGTGCATCATTTGTGATGGCCCTTAAAACAATCCTTATATATGTTTAAGGTTGTGAGAAAAGAAAGCCCAAACATCTATACATGGATTGAAGTGAAATCAGATCTCAAGAACTGATTTTCTTAAATCTCGATAGATACCCTATCTATCGAGCAACTGTTGAGCATTGGGTTTAAACAGCCTTTTAAACCTCAATAGATACTAGCTGTCGAGATTTAAAATCCAACACTTCTTCACTTGATTCTTGGACAGATTGCATGACTTTAACACTTGAACTTGAAACCTTATTCCTTGAAGTATTAAACACATCCTAGATCTACCCAATTACAAGTAAAGTGCATTTTGTCAAAGGATTAGCCAATTCTATATTGATATATATTCCTAACATGATTCACATATGTCCTAACAATTCCCCCTTTTGGCAATCCATGAAAAAACCATAAAAAACAAATGAACATATGAGAGAAGTCATAAATCACTCAACTCATACTCATTTGTTGAATACAATGAAATCTATTCTAACACAAACTCTTGAAAAACTTTGCAAGAAGAGAGTTCTTGGCAACAGAGACTTTGACAACCTGTACTTCTAAAACACTTTAAATAAAACTCATTATGGCATCTTAGGCTATGTTTGGTTTATGTAAAATATTTTCCTGAAAATAAATATTTTTTGGAAATGCTATTTTTGGGAAAGGAAAATATTTTCAAGTGTTTGGGTGTGTTTCTTGAAAATAATATAGAAAACACATTTTCTTCTTGTTCCTCATATTTTTTCACATTTTCTCAGCTTTCAAACAAATATATAATACCATTTCTCAATAGATAAACACAGAAACAAAACCCAACCAAAAAAAAAAATCATCAAATCTGGTCAAATTCATCAAAACCCAACCATTTCTCAATTGTGATCTTAGTGCGATTGGTGCGATCTCGACAAAGTCGAATGCGTGATCTGGGCTCTGGGTTCGCCGGCGAAGTCAAAGGTGTAATCTGGGTGCGATTCGAAGTCGAAGTCGATCGGTGAAGTCGAAGGGCGAAGTCGAAGGGTGCGAAGTCGAAGGGCTCTGGGCTCTGGGTTCGATCTCTCTCGGGCCGCGATCTCTCCGGGCCGGAGCTTGGCTGGCCGGAGGGGTGTGCTCTCTCCCTCTCTCTCTCTCTCTCTCTTTGTCTGTGTTTTCCGGAATCCATTTGAAGGTAAAATAGCAACTGAAATTTATTTCCGGCTTGAGAGGGGAATTTTCGATCAAAGCTGAAATTAATTTCCGTTGACCCTATTTTCCTATGCTTACCAAACACACATTTTTACGGAAAACCATTTCCGGAATTGATTTGAAGCCAAAATAAACGCTGCCTTAGTGTGAAACAAAAATAAAAGATTGCATACAAATAAAAAGAAGCATGTGCATAAAGAGAGAAAAGAAACAACACATGAAAAGATAGGTGAAAGAACTGTAATAACATAACATCATAAGTACAAGGTTTGCTATCACAAAGTAAGAACATTGTATCTATAAAAGAAGAAAAGAAGAAAATACATAAGTCCTCACTACATCCCTCAAAATATAAACACTCCCCATAACAAAAATCTCCTATGCTAACTCTCTCCCTATGTACATGATTACTCTCATATCCAAAACTACTTCCCATTTTTGTCACGAATGACAAAGGGTAAGTAAATCAAACAGTCATCTCATCATCATCGGAAGAGCTAGCATCATCATCATCGTCGTCGGAGTCACCGTCATCGTCCTCGTCCTCAGATGCCCTTGGAGAAGGAGAGGGAAAGTTTACGAAGCCACTAAGGTGAGCTTGTCGTCAAGCAATACGGCCGACATGTGTGTTCACTTGACATAACTCATCACCGAGTGTGTCAAGGCGAGCATTCATGTGCTGCAGTTGTGCCATGACTGCCTCGAGGGTCACACCACTTGCCAATGAAGAAGGAGCGGATGTGGAAGGAGCGGAAGAAGTTGGAGAAGTTGTTGTCTTTGTTCGTGGCCGCTTTGGTCGAAGCCGGGCCTCGCTTTGTCTGACGGTAGTAGTGTTTATGGCACATATAACCAAAAAATAAGGAGACTCAGGATAGGAGATAGAAAAATGGCAAAGAATTTGCATGATAGCCGAAGGAAAAATGAGCTTATCATGGGTCGCCGTATCCCTGTAGACATCTATGAGGGATACAATAAAGTGAGAAGGAAAATCAATAGTGAGTCCTTCAAGGAGAGAGAACAAAAATCGAGCACAAGGCTCTGTGATAGAGTTATAGTGAGACAATGGATGGAGAACAAATGTCATCACCATGTTAAGGAATCTCGGACCTTTTGCAAAACCCGAGCAAGGGGTGTTTTGATGGTCACCCCAAAATGAAAGTGTCTCACAGAAAAGAGACGAGAGTTCGTCTTTAGACATAGTCTTAAGACGATCGCAGCCAGGGTAGTTAGGATGTGTTACCACGGGAACATGTAGCACCTCGGATACAATATTCGGAGTGACTATGATGTACATACCTTGAACGTGAGTAACAAAATGAGGTACTAAATAATCGAATATGTGCATATTAGAGTAGAACTTCTGTATGATCATGGAGGGACAAGTGACTGGGAAGCCACATAGTGACTCCCAACCCTTACTGTAGATGACAGTGGGAAGGTCAGTATTAGAAAAATTCAATAGAATGACTTGACATTCCAAATGAATGCCTCATCGTGAGAAATTCTTCAAAAAGTCCTTACGGGCTTTATCATCACAAAACCAGATGTGAGATGGAGTAGAATCAGGGGGGGAAGAAGAACAAAATTCCCCAGAATAAAGAGGGTTCCGGGATGGAGTGGATTTTTGTTTAGGTGCTATAGAGCAACTAACGAAAGAAAGAGAGAGAGAAGGGGACAAACAGAAAAGCACCAAACAGATCAATATAAGAATATAAAGAAATGAAGGTACGTATGCATGAAAAATGCATGAGCATGTGATATGCAACAATAAAGACATCATGGGCTTAGCTCAATCCAAACCTACTAGCACACATCATTTCAACATAATAATCACACATCTAAAAGGCATGAATCATAGTTAAAATGTATATGTGATGCAATGCATGATGATTTAAAATCATTTAAACAAAAACCTGTCCCAAAAATTTCACAAAAACCTCATTAAACATGAAAAACCCAAAAACTTTTCAAAAATCCAAAACTTAGGTCAGAAAATATGAAATGAATGATAGAATAAAGAAAAAGGCTCATACCGGATGAAGAAAACTTGATTTAGGCCGAAGATCAAGTGTGGTAAGTGAAGAGGTTTAGTTTGAGGTGTTTGGGAGAGAGAGGAGAGAGTTTCTATTGAGAGAAATCGAAGAAAATGAGAAAAGAATTGCACTGACCCTTTTTATAGAAATCTCGGTTTCTTGATGGATCGAAAGGTATCGAGAGCTGTCGAGAATAAAAATTTTCAAAATGAGCTGTCGAGGAGCTAATGCAAGGTGTCCACAGCAAGGTTACCTCGATGGATCGAGAAGCTATCAAGCATACAAAAACTTCCTCGATAGATTGAGTAGCTGTCGAGTAGCTATCGAGATTGAATCTTAAGAATCTCGATGGATCGAGATTGCGATAACGACTATCGAGAAAGGAAGCTAAAGAGCTTGATAGATAGTCTAGTTGTCGAAAGGTGTCAGCAGCTGTCAAGATTGCTTAAAAATAATTTTTCAAAGAAGAGAAAAACACAGACATGAATGCAATCAAATATGCTACTCAACCAACGATCCAAACAACATTTTAAGCTCTCAAAAACATCTCTCATCAAGAAAAATGTCAAGCATATGA
Source organism: Quercus dentata (assembly GCA_028216015.1). Taxonomy (NCBI): domain Eukaryota; kingdom Viridiplantae; phylum Streptophyta; class Magnoliopsida; order Fagales; family Fagaceae; genus Quercus; species Quercus dentata. The sequence goes on from CP116448.1 coordinate 11,765,032, forward strand.
ATCCAAAACACACACACACACACAACAAGTCTAACCAATTTTATATTTTAAAAACAAGTTAAGACATTTTAGTGAGCATACATTAACACATGTATTCCTTGTGATGGCTAAATCACATTGTACTTGCACATGTATCAAGAGTAGTAAAGATTATTGCATGTTGTGTGTGAAAAACATCGCAAGATTGCATAAGTGTCTATATGTTATGACGATTTAAGAAATGAGAAAATCAATTTAACTCACACACAATCATAATCGCTTGATGGGGATTATCACCTTCGAGGTACATCCTATAATTCCCACATTTCCTAGAAGAAACACTTGCAATCATATATAAAACATTTTTATTCTTTTTGCTTTTATTTTTCTTTGCATATTTTCTTTGGTTAAGAGTATCATGCATGGGCATATAAGTAAGAGAAAAGAAATAACCAATAATGTTAAACTTTTGACATTGCACATTTGCTATGCTGAAGCATATAGATGTCATTTCATGATTGACGAGCAACAGTGGTGAGATGGTTATTTATGCCTTTCTCTTAGGATTTTCTAGTCCTTCTCATCAAAAAGAGTGATACGAGTGTTAAATACAAGAGATTATTTAATCTTACTCATCACAAACACGAGCCACAAAAGATACACAAAAGATACAAAGTTTAAAAAATTTTGTTTCAATGGCCATTCAAGGTACACAAATACCAATGTACACAAAACACACACTATTTTTGTACTTTTCTGATTTTTCAATTTTTATTTTTTTATTTTTATGAAAAACAAAATAAAACAAAACTGAAAATGAACAAACAAAAAACATGTTAAACAAAGCAAAGCATAAACTAGACTGACTCAAAACAAGAAAGCAAAACACACAAGTAATGTAAACTCAAAAATAAGAAAGGGAAGAGAGAAAAAAAGTGACTAAATCACTTGGATCCTTTTTCTTTCCACACCTTGGAAGAACCTTTCCGTTTTGCAAACCCTTGATCCGACAATAAGGGGGAAGAATTGAAACCGTTCAAGTTCGAAAGGAACATGAGGGCTTTGAGTAGATCTCTAAGAGGAGCAAAAGAGGATAGAAAGCGATTCTTGTTTCCCGATGAGATCATACTATTGCTCTGTTGAGTGGCTAACCACTTGTAGCAATTAGATCAAGTATGTCCAGCTGCTCCATAGTGATGATGGAGATGCTACTTCTTCTATTTAGACTTTTGAGTATTTCCCTTCTTAGCCCTAGGGTTCTTAGTCTCTTTCTTATCCAGCTTAGGAGGTGTTCCTAAGATAGATTTACCCTTGTCTGCGTTTTCACTAGCCAACACATTTTTCACATCATTGTTCTCAGATTCAACATTATTACTATGAGAAACAAAAACAGTAGTACTATTAGAAGCAATACTAGGAGAAGAGAAATCATACCCTAAACCGGTTTGATCGGAAGCAAATTTCTAAAGACTAAGCATCTCGTCAAGTTTTTCACTTGAAGTCCTCTCTAGCTAAGCTTTGACTTGAAACAATTCTGTCTCAAGCTTCTTGGTCTTCTCAGTCAAGAAATTATTCTCAAATCTTAATGCTCCAATGGTCCGATTAGCTTTATCAAACTTCATGGAGATTTCTTCTCGTTCAAGCTCCACTTCACTAAGCTACTTGGTGGCCAACCTATACAACTTCTCATGTTTTTTTGAGGCCTTCTATAATTTTGCAAGGTTGTGTGGATGTCATCTTGTTCATCCATCTTCTCAAATTTAGACTCCACCAAGTCCTCTTCTTCATCTACATCTTCAACAATCCCCTCAATTGGATTTACAGTGGCGGTGAAGGCATTTAGGATTCCATCATCCTTATTATCAGAATCATCTTCAAGCTTGGTGTCGCTCAAAGTAGCAGCAAATGCCTTGCTCTTCCTAATGGTCTTGAGATACGTAGAGTACTCTTGTTTCATGTGACTGAAGCTTTGACACCCAAAGCACTTTGGTACTGAGGGAATAGTGTACTAACCGCCATCCCTAGCATCCTTCTTTCCTTTGTCTTGGTTCTTGAACCGAGATGAACTGGATCGCTTGCGGTCTTTGTCAAATCCTTTAGCATTGACATTCTTCATAAACTTTTTGAATTGCCTAGTGATATAGGATTTCATTTTGGAATCTTCATCGTCTAAAGACTCATTAGTGTCACTGTTCTTGGCCTTCAATGCCATGCTCTTTCCCTTACTAGATTTCCTTATCCTTGTTAAACTCAACTCATAGGTCTATAGATTGCCAACCAGCTCTATCAAAGGAATTTTATCAATATCCTTTGATTCCTCAATCGCAATGATCTTGACATGAAATCTCTCGGGTAGAAATTTGAGCACCTTTCTAACAATCTTGAGTTCGGGAATGGTTTCTCTAAGATTAAAGACTGAGTTCACTATGTCTTTGAGCTTGGCATAAAACTCATCGAATGACTCATCCTCCTCCATCTTAATCTCTTTGAAGCTTGTAGTAAGCCTTTGAAACTTCGAATCCTTGATGACCTTAGTTCCTTCATAAGTTATCTGAAGGATGGTCCATGCTTCCTTTGCAGTTTCAGGAGAGGATATCTTCTTGAACTCCTTATTCGTGACCGCACTGAATAAAGCATTCAATGCCCTGCTGTTGAAATTTGCCACCATGATCTTAGCATCATCCCAATCGGTCGGCACTTCCTTTGGCTTGGTCCAACCTATCTCCACAACTTGCCACACTTTCTCATCTAATGACTGCAAGAAAGCCCTTATGCGTATTTTCCAGTATGCATAGTTAGTGCTATCAAATAAAGGAGGTATAATAAGAGACTGTCCTCTATCCATGACAAACAGGGGTCAATGGATCACACAACAAAGATTAACCCTAATTAGAGTGTGCCTGTTTCGATACCACTTGATAGGCCAAGAATGTATTGACCCCTTGTGATGAATTAACCAATTTAATTAATTAATTCAATTAGCATGCAATAAGTATGGTAGCACAAACAAATCACCAACTAAGTTAATATGCAGTGGAAAATAAATTGACACGGTGATTTGTTTACGAATGAGGAGAACCTACACGGTAAAAATCCCTTTGGGTGATTTTAAGATCACCACTCTTGAAAATTTACTATTATCACAATAAGTGGTTACAAATAAAGGAATCACAGTACCTTATACCAACCTACAGTTGAACCCTTGCCCCAATACCCAATTGGATTTGTTTTGTAGTGACAATCTCTTCTTTTAATGCACGGCTCCCAGTATGTGACTATCCAATTCAATGCGTGAATCCCAGTACGCGGCTTATACATCAACTTGAGAAGGGTATTGGCTGCAAAGTTCTTGAGTTGATCAACACGATAAAGATCACAAAACTCCTTGGTTACAAAACCCTACGACATACAAATGCAGTGACTTCTTGAAGAGAAAGATGAACTAGGGCATACGTCTTTGGTACACAATATGCTTGTGAAAAACTTTTGCATTGAGGTACATCAGCTATGATGGCCCTTAAAATAGTCCTTATATATGTTTGGGATTGTGAGAAAAGAAATCCCAAAGATCTATACATGAATTGGAGTGAAATCAGATTTGAAAAACTGATTTTCTTAAATCTCGATAGATACCCTATCTATCGATCGATTTGTTATCGAGCATTGGGCTTAAACAGCCTTTTAAACCTTAATAGATACTAGTTGTCGAGATTTAAAATCCAGCACTTCTTTACTTGATTCTTGGATAGACTTGCATGGCTTTAACACTTGAACACGAAACTTTGTTCCTTGAAGCATTAAACACATCCTAGATCTACCTAATTACAAGTAAAGTGCATTTTGTCAAAGAATTAGCCAATTCTATGTTGACATATGTTCCTAATATGATTCACATATGTCCTAACAATTTGTCACCACAACATGTTTTGAATGGCTATATATTGCTTGATTGTTAGACATGCCATGATGAATCAATGATTTACCATTATAGAATATTGAATAGTAAGTAATACTAAATGGCCTTAGCTATGTGCAGCTTTTGTTCTGCAATGTAAGGAAATCATCATTCACATGATTGTCTTACCATCTATGTAATGCTTGTGTAGAAGCATTGATGAGACATTGATTGAGTTTAAAAGAACATGGGTGCTACGACATGAATTATATAAAATTCACAGTTTAAAATTCTTAATTATGTAAGTTTTTAAAGTAAGACTTTTGTGATTTTCCTCTTGTTGTACTTGAAAGTTTTTCCACCTTTCTAAAACTTTCACTCTCAATCAAATTATTGGCTTAAGGTTGTCCATACTCATTTTAGATCATGACCAAGCAAAGCTGAAACAAACCAAAAGACCTACCTCCAAATCGTACCTTAATTAGGTTATACCCAGTCAAAGAGACTTGACTAGAATTTAAATTAAAGGACAGCAATAGACGGTAGAAAAACCTGACCATACAACAAACTTGATTATATATTACTAACTGTATCATCTGAGGCATATTCATCTTTGCAGTAATCAGACTTGAGAAGGCAAGCAACAGTGTTGACAAGGTTGAAAGTTGTAGAAGGTAGCCTGCTAAGATTGGTAAGCCGTCCTCTTTTACTTGCTATCATTGTTGTATTACATCTAGAATTAAAGTTTTCTCATATTCTTCCCATTGGGTTTATTATTTAGCAGGATGTATCATTATCATAGTGGAAAAAGTATACTGGCTGTTGTATGCTAGGAATTGTAGAAACTAAGTGGGCAGGTCTATTATTGATCTTACTGACACAAGCTTAAGTGAGGACACTGAACTTTGGAACCATTTTTGTCTATTATAATTACCTTCTTAAATGATTGTCTTTATTTGGAGGATTTTATTGAATGCTCATCCTATGAGGGTAGAATTGAGAAGACATATCAGGACTGAGGATTTTTTTACCCCCTTGACATCTACAACAATTTGGTTTGATCTATCCCTTAATATTAATTTCATTCAACCTTACTCGATTCAAGCATGGAAGGGTGTCAAGGGCAATTTAGAGAGCATTTAGTACTTCTCGGTGTCTTTTGTCTTTATTTTTTGGTCTATGGACTTCTCAGAACAAGGCAACTATGAAGAGAGAGCCTTTCTCTTCCACTTATTTTGTACTCTTTTCTTCTTGTGTAGTTTTTGTTCCTTTGCTTCAATGTGCCAAAAAATGATTTATATGTGTGTGCCGATCGTTGTCATTCTTTCTCAAAAATTAGTAATTTTCAAGGATACAAAAAGTATATTTTAGGGATTAAGTGTGTTTGGTGGACCGACTTAGCCTGGGTGAACTCATGATTTCCTAGAGTTTAAACCACATACTTCCTTGCTATTGATGCAACTCTCTGATGCACCACCAAACCTCAGAACTAATTAAGATTGACCATGCTGTTTTATTCTATACTATTCTCTATCTTCTCTGCTACTAAAACAAAAAAAATTCAAACCTGACCAAATAACTCAGTGAAATGCGATTTTTTAAATGAGGATACTTGCATAGAGCTCACATTCCCAAATTATCCTTTACAAAAATCAAAATCTATCAAAACAAAAAAACACCAAAAATAAAATCTATTTAGAAACAACCAGGAACTGCCCAACACTGCAAAAGGATATACTACTGTTGACAAAGAAATGGGCAATGCCCTGCTCATTGCCGCAAGACTCCTCCGTGTTTCCTTGTCTTGAATAGATGAAGAGTATGTTTTTCTCTCTCATTCTTTCACCCCATGTCTTTGGGTGCGGATGATGGATGGGCAATCCAAACCTTGTAGATATGAGAATCAATATGTTGGATTTCAATTGCAATTTCATGTTCTTTTTGTTTCAAATATTTCCTTTTGGTTCTTGTTCTTTATGTCTTTGGCCTAGTTAAACTGTTACGTTTTTTTATCTTTATTTCTATTACGGACCTGTGAGTCCGAGCTTTTCCTTTAAGGAGGTCTTTGTGAGTGCATTAGGCCTTGTTTGGTTTAAAAAAATGGTCACTCATCGCTCAGTTTTCATCACCATCGCTCATCACTCAGTTTTCATCACTCATCACTTATTACTTATCACTCATCACTTAAAACACCACACCATGTTTGGCACCATCACTCACTTATCATCACTCAATATTTTTCAATTATTTGTGGGTCCCATACATGTACCTTGTGTAGCTTTTACTTTTTTTTTTTTTTTCTTCAACCCCCAGTAGCTAAATTCACCAAACCCAGTGAAAAAAAAATTAAAAAAAAAAAAACCAAACTCACTGAACCCAGGAAAAAAAAAAAAAGAGGATGAACTCAAGACCGAACACCAAAAAAAAAAAAAAAAGAGAAAGAGACGAAAAACTGAAGAAAGAATCAGTGAAGAGAAAAAAAAAGGATGAATTGAAGACCGAATAGTGAAAAAAAAAAGAAAAGAGAGAGAGACGAAGAATTGAAGAAAGAATCGGTGAAGAGAGAAAAAAAAAAAAAAGAAGATGAACTCAAGACCGAATAGTGAAAAAAAAAAAGGAGAGAGAGACGAAGAATCGAAGAAAGAATCGGTGAAGAAAAAAAAAAAAAAAAAAAGAAAAGAACGGAAAGACCAAGTGAAAAAAAAAAAAAAAAAAAGGAGTCAAAGGTCAAAAGTTTTGGTGTGGGTCCCTCCATGTGTATAATTACAAAAATGCCATTGAGTTATGAGTTATGAAAATTGAAAAACACTAAAATGTGTTTTCGGTTTCCATAACTCATAACTCAAAAATCAGAGAATTGAGTGATGGAAACTGAGTCACGGATCATGAGTGATGGTGTCCAAACAAAACTTTTCCGTGGGTCCCACAAATTTTGGATGATGAATGATGAAAACAAAATCATATCACTCAAAACTCACTCATCCAAACAACACCTTAGTCTTTTTTCCCTTTTCACATGTGTTCATATGTGAAAGCTCGAAATTTGTGTGAAACACAAGAACTTGTTTAGACCCCCAATTAAAAGTTACGGCTAGATTGCTTTTACTCTAACTTAAACTAAGTACAGAATAGAGTAAATGCAAGCGTACAAACGATAGAACTACTCTAAGCCATATTCATCAAATCATAGCAATAAAATGAAAGTTAAAGTTAAAAGAGTAGGGGAAAAGAGATGCAAACACAAGATAACACTACGATGTGTTATCGAAGAGGAAACCGAAGATCTCGACGAAAAACCTCACCACCGCCCTCCAAACAGTAAATCGATCCACTAGAGAATAAAGTTGGAGTACACGAATAACAAAAGACCTTCCAATCCTAGTTTATCCAATGTACTTGAGCCCTCCAAGCTTCCGCTACCAACTGACTTTACCAAGCTTTGTCTTCTCTAGTTCTCCGGATCCCGCAATATGCTCGATTGCATCCGCCAAGCCTCACAAGCTTCTTTTGGCAAATCTCCAATGCTTCCCGGCTCCAAAACACTCTCTCACACTGCGAAAAGGTGTGGGTTATGTTTGGGTACAAATCTCCTCTCAAGGTATGGCAATGGGAGAGGGAAGGAGAAAAGGCTAGAATGATTTCTCACTAAGGATAAGTAGCTCTCTCTTTAAAAGATGGGAGTGTGTGTTGTAGAAAACCTATCTAAGGTTTTTCTCTTCGAATGACCTTCTTACAATTTGTGGGTAATGAGGGTATATTTATAGTACGAGTGAAGGGTAAGAAAGTCACACTTAAAAATCTTCCAGGCAAAATGTTTAGCGACTACCTTGCGGTAAGGCCTTACCTGCAAGACACTCGCGAGATTGATGACTGGCACGACTCTTTGACTTCTAGTCATGTGCTTCTCACATGGCTACTTCAAGTGGTTAGTTTCTCGCGAGCTTCTCACAAAATACACTTGATCTTCAATTAACCTTGAGTCTTCACCAACTTAATACTAAACCCAATACAATAAAATCCCACAAGATACAAGGAACAAAATTAAAGCAATTACAACACTTTTTGTCATGGAATAAGCCAATACTAAAACATAGTTGTAAATCATAACTTTACAATATGTTTGATAATTTTGCGTATGAGCAGTTTGAGAAAATGGAACTTAATGATAACTATGGATGTTTCTATATTGTAAACTAAAATGTTTTATTGGGTTTAAATCGTTGCCTCAATTTACAACTTTTGCCTCTATATCAGTAGCTAGTCGGATGAGTTTCCTATAGATAGCGTCATTTTTTGACAATTGAATATTGAGTAACTAGATTAGTTTGGTAATTTGTTCTTTTCTTGCATCCTGTGTTGTTTTTATGAAAAATAATGGCATGTTGTTTAAGTAATGAAATCCATCTATCACATCTAATTATGATAGTTTTAATCTTTTATATTGGTGTCTTTCTTTTTTTGGTTTTCTTCCAAAAATAAATCGGATTTATCTTTAATTTTTACGATAGTCAATAAATTTTTTAATCTTTAATTTTTACTAGGTACTTTGCAACAATACAAGAATCTTATAATATAGTTTTATATATTTCTGAAGCATGTTATGGCACTATTATTTCCAAAAGCTATGGGACTTATGGCTTGTTTTGAATCTTTTGATACCCCACCCAAGTTTCATTTGCATGAGAATGTTCTGTGTAGTCTCTATGTTTCTGGCTTTCTGCTATTGCAACAATGATTAGAAAAAAAGAAGCAAGTATTTGTTCATTAGTTGGGTGTATCTCATTTTCACCTTTTTGAGTCTTTCTTTGATGGGAAAATTTGAAGTGGGTCATTGCCATTGAAGCTAGTCTTGTAATTCTATCCTGCATTTTAGTTCATTTTTATATTTTAAATGTTATGAACAAAGTTTGTACCTAATAATAGATTTTGATAGACGTTAAAAAGGGAATTTTGAAGTTGGTCACTGTCCATAAAGGAGTTATGAAGCAATGACCTCTAAATCAATAGGCAATTGATTCTAAAAAAAGTTCGCTTTTTAGATATACTGATTATCTTTTTTTTTTTGCTTCATTTCTATAATTCTGCTATAATTTCCTATTTTATCTTAAACCTATTATATGGTATTCATGAGGAAGTTAGAAATTTGTCTCATTACTTGGTTTGTTGGACTTTAGCTATGAATTTGTGTGGTCGGGAGTGGCATTTTGAAATTGATGCTTGATTGCAAAATCTTGACACCAAATTTTAAGGACTGATTCTTTGTGTATTTGGCTTGCTCAAGTTTGTTACTCTTTGCTTTGCTTATTTCCACACCTTTGTTGTGCAGCAATGGAGTGAGCCAACTAATGAAGCTATTTAAGGGCTTTGAAGGTGCTCTCGTTCTAGTCAAGAACTCGACTTACAGGATTTAAACATTGAATATGTTTGGCTATTGGTGTATTCAATTCTACTCAACTAAATTCAATACTTACAGCTCTGGTCATCTATTACATAATGTCAAAAGATGAGATGGCCTTTTTTTGCAGTGTTGAGTTTAAACATGTATATAAGGCAGGTAATACAAGTGCTTAATATTCTTAGATGGTAATAGGTAGCCTTTGGACAAGAGTTGATGGCACTTATAGTTGGGCCACTTTTTTTTTTTTTTTTTTTTTTTGATAAGTACTTATAGTTGTTCCACTTGAGATCAACAAAGCAAATGAAATTGAAGCCCACATTTTTTTTCCTTTAGTTTATTTTATTTTTTGCATGCATTATGTATTTTTAATGGTGGGAAAATTGGCCTTGTAATCAAATTCATCATTTCAATTGAATTTGTTCAGTTTTGGAACAATTTTTCTTTTTCTTTTTCTTTTTATGTGTGTTTTTTTTTTAATATTGCATTTGTCACCTTTTTTTTTTTTTTTTTTTTTTTTTTTTTTTGAGAGAAAGAGACTGTACTTTTTATAAAACTTCAAAGCCCATTACAAGACATTATCATGAATGATAATTGCAATACAGTCAGAAATTTCTTCAGCCATATGATCTCATCTTACTAGAATTGTGCATGTCTTGCAGAAGTGTATGATTTTCATAATTCACATCTCTGCGTGTGTGCTCAAAGGATCAGCCTTTTAACTGATTTGCTAGGTGTCTTACATACTCTATGACATGACCAATAAATTGGTTACTCAATTATGTGTTGTCTACCAATCTCAATGAACAAAAAATGTCCAAAGATAATAAACTCTCTAAACATCTTCTTTAAGAAATTAAAACAACCATAATTGGCTAGATAACTTTCAAAAGAATCACAAACATCATTATAGATATTGAAAAGAATAACTGCATTTTATTATATTCTCTTGGTTTGTACAATACATCCTTGTAATGGATTTGTATGTATAAACGAAGACACTCAAGTGTCAAAATTGGACAATAAATAAACGAAGACACTCAATTCTTTTTGCCTCATTACTTAAAAATAAGTTAACATGTATCAAATCTAAAACTTTAGTAAAACTAAAAATTAGTCCTGCTAACTTCAAAGATAAATGACTTCAATCTCTCAAGAATGCTTCAAACCTTTTCTGGCAATGAAGCTTGGCTGGGGCCAATCATCATGCAAGGTTAAAAAACAAATTTCAATCTGCACAGTAACATCCTAGAAGACTAATCCTCTATTTACTAGCAAAAATCCTATATGATTCATTTGGTTTCAAGTGAGATAGACCAGCAATTCGATTGGAATTTGAATCATAGTTGCTATAAACACTTTTCTAGTACCCCACACAGTCCACACCTTTTGGAATCATAACAGCCCTTATTTCAAGCTTGGTTAAATATAGATTGTGACAAAGGCAACCCAATAGAAGAAAAACTAAATCTACCATAATTCAGGAATTTATCAATCATTTACTGCAATTATAGCAGAAGTCAAATAAAAAGCCTAGTTGTATACTTGATCGGATGCCCACCATTATCCATAATTGCAAATCAAACCAACCAAATGCTTTAAGAATACTGCCAAGTCATGCTCAAATTTGTGGTGGAAACCGAAGCAACTAAGACAATGCCTATCTCTCCAGTATTAACATATGAAGATGCAATATCAACATGAGAAATTGTAATATTTGGAAGAAAAAATATGGACTTTGCCAACAAGTGGGATTTTCACAAACTTCTTAATATCAGGTAATTGAAGGGGAATAAAAGAAGAAACAACGCTGTCTATGAGCACATCTTTGGCAAAATCAAGACCCCATTTGAAAATGTGCAACATTCACATTGCAGAAGAAGACCATCCAAACCACATCCCCATACCCAAAAAAAAAAAAAAAAAAAAAAAAAAAGAAAAAAAAAAAATCCTCAACAGAAAAACAAAAAAAATTACTCAATGATGAAATATAGCGACAGAATAGTAGTACACCTAATGATTACCTATTGAAAAGAGAGATATTGATGAAAGAAAAAACCTTTAGTTTCTTTCAACTATTATTTGGCACTAGTAGAACTAATTATTCGCAATATCTATGTCTTCTGTAGACAATGCACTAAGTTCTCAGATGGTGTATACAACTATGACATTTTAAAAAGAGACAATGCACTCAAAGTTCATTTCTTTTATATCACATTGTTGTCTCGAGTAATTCTATATCTGTGTAACAGGATTCAATGCCTTTTATATTAAACTTTCAAGTTTGAAATTTGAACTTTTTAAAAATTTGAAAGCTAAGGTCGAAGGACCTAATTGGACTCTGCCTACAATCTTCCTGCTTAACATTTGTTCACCTTTGGGTTAATTGGAGTTCCATTAAAAGAACCTAAAGCACTTGCAGGCACTTACATCTGCCAGTTAATAGTTCTTAATAATACAAGGCTAATCGTGCTTAAAAAAAAATCACTCATGCTTTTATTATATGTTGTATTTCATGTCTTTTTTCTTAACTAATGCAAATCATATGGATTTTTTTTTATTTTCCAATAAATTATGCTTTCTTTTATACATATATATTAATATTACATTAATCATTTCATTTAAAATTGAAACATCACTACAAGAGAAAGCAATGTTACAATTCAAAATTTTATACATGACTGCACTGTTATAGGCTGCAGAGTACAACTCAAGAATCAAAGCCAAGCAGACCACGGAACCAAACAACATGAAAAACCCATAAATCCCATAGCTTTTGAAAGAGAACCAGATCAACACAACCCATGAACCCCACAAAACAGATCTTACTTTCCTTCGCTTTCCCAGCAAGCAAACAGAGCTAATTAAAAAATCCATAAAAAAAAGACACAGATAGAGAGAAACAGAAAACTTACTCGGCAGTGGCGCCGGCAACGTCGCAGTTGGGTTGAAAGAGAGCACAAGGAATCGTTGGGGAGAGAGGCCACGGCAGTGGTTGGTGCGACGACGCGGCTTCACATAAAGGTGATGGTGGCAGCGGCAACGGCGGTGTTGAGAGTGAGAGTTTCCTTTTTGAAATAATTGAGAAACAAAGAGGTGGGTTTAGGATGTGTCTCCACCGTTGGATTAACTTAGGGGCTGAGATTTGACTTGGTTTCCTATTATTTGATGTCAACCCTTTATCTTACTTATCACATTTTTTATTGGTCGGGAGTTCAAAGCCAAGCATGCTGACCTTGTAGTCGAGACTACCTAATAATTTCTCAGTAAATCTGATATCACAACTATTTTCATAATTTTGTCGCAACTTGTATACGTATCATGTTATGAATGGTGTAATTGTGAACCCATATAGACTCACTATATTTTTTTCTACCACATATGACTCATCATGTAGGCAAATTATGGTCAAAGTTGTGATAACAGAGAGAAGACGTACTCCGGTAGAGAAAGCGAGAGACCTGGAGAGAAAAAAGCCAAAACTTTGATATTTCTTAGGAGTGGAGTGGATATAGAGAAAATCAGCTGCTAATATTAATAGCATTGCTCTTTGATTATGCACGTTTTTACGGATTTTTTTTCAAAATAACTACAAAACCCAAACAATTTTATTAGTTAGCAACGTTTTCAAACTATTTAGGAAACTAACAACTCGAGTATATGAGACTCGATTTCAACGTAGCAAGATTTCTTGAGGAACTCGAGTCTTTAGGACTTGATTTCCTGTTCATCATCTTCTTCGTTCGTTCTTTTTTTTTTTTTCTCCATCTGCCGTCCCACACCTTCTTCCCAACCCCCAAAAAACCCAAGGCAGTGCTTCCTTCTTCAACTATATCCATTTCTCAAAATCCCAAACCCAAATCACAATCGGAGAGAAATGGGTTTGGATTTTGAGAAATGGATTTAGATGAGGGGTTTGGATTTTTGCTCCAATTGAGATCATGATTTGGGTTTGGGATTTTGAGAAATGGATATAGTTGAAGAAGGAAGCCTTTGTCTTGGGTTTTTTAGGGGTTGGGAAGAAGGGTGTGGGACGGCAGATGGAGAAAAAAAAAAGAACGAACGAAGAAGATGATGAACAGTGAAATCGACTCTCTTATACTCGATTTCCTGAAGAAATCGACTCTCTTATACTCGATTTTCTAGTTTCCTAAATAGTTTGAAAACGTTGCTAACTAATAAAATTGTTTGGGTTTTGTAGTTATTTTGAAAAAAAATCCCGTTTTTACCATATGACTTTTGTGCTTTTGACATGCTTTTAAGGAATCTTTCTAACTTTGTGCCTTATTTGGTTGAAAAAGTATACAGGCTGTTGCATGCTAGGAATTGTAGAAACCAAGCGAGCAGGTCTGTTATTTATCTTACGGACACAAGCTTAAGTGAGGTCGCTAAACTTTGAACCATTTTTGTAGGATTGAGAAGATATATCAGAACTCGGGAATTGTGTCCTCTGTGTGAAAGATAAACCTTAAGCCATTTTTTTATAAGATAATTGCCATGGGTTTTGAAAATTAATAATTGTCATAGATTTCATGGGCTTTTGATATTATAATAATAGGTTTAAGAACTTGAAACATTTTTTATCATTTGCCAAGTATTAATAATCTTGAACTTTTAACTAAATAGTGCTAAGTAGCTAGTTTGGGTTTTTAATAGTGTTAACATAAATTGAGTTTTTATATTGTCAATAAGAATTGAGCTTTTAATATTGCCAATGTGAATTAGGTTTTTGATATATTGTTAATGAGAATTGAGCTTATAATATTGCCAATGTGAATTGAGCTTATAAAATTGTCAATGAGAATTTGGCTTTTGATATTACCAATAAGAATTGGAGAATTGGGCTTTTGATATATTGCCAATGTGAATTGAGTTTTTGATATATTGCCAATGTGAATTGAGTTTTTGATATTACCAATAAAAATTGGGCTTTTAAATGTTCAAACTTGAAACTACAGTACAGTACGTGTACAAACTTGAAACTACAGAGTACAAACATCACACACAATGGGAGTTCCTACTTCCTAGAGTCTACTCTATCCCTATCGATATACTTCCTTGCTGTTGTACTATTCTCTATCTTCTCATTCAAACCTGAACCAAGAACTGTGCGAAATATGACTTTTTAAATGTGGATACTTGCAGAGATCTTACATTTCCAAATCATCCTTTAAAAGAAAATCACAAATCATCAATAAAATAAAAATAAAATAAAACACACAAAAAATAAAACAACCTGGAACTGGCCAACACTGCAAAAGGGTGTATACTATAGTATTGACAAAGACATGAACTTTAAACAATTAATAGTAAGTGGTAATGGAGCAAAGCCGGTGGAGAGAAACTGATATAGTCAATAACTTCGATTTTTTTAGGAGTTGATCAATTATCCGGTCCCACGATTAAAGTCAATTCCAATAATGAAACTTCCTACAGCTTTCCTCAACTCTTCAACATTAAACTATTTAGTTTTCCTCCAACGGAGAGTTTTTTTATATTCCACTAATCGTTCATATTAGAAATACTGAATGACATGAATAAGGTGACAGAGTGTGTAATACAAGTATGTATGCTATACAAGTAAATAAGGTGGGCCTAAAATTCACATCCTATTACACATTAACAACCCCCCTCAAACTCAAGGTGGGTGTGAGACCAACTTGAGGTTGTTAACTAAAGCACGAAGGCGTCCCTTAGGATGTGACTTGGTGAAAATATCTACAAGTTGATTTTTAGAGGAGACTGAGAACAACTTGAGAGCACCATGGACAAGATGATAACGGATAAAATGACAATCGATCTCAATGTGTTTAGTTTGTTCATGGAAGACATCATTGTGAGCAATATGAATGACACTCTGGTCGTCACAATAAAGAGGAGTAGCAGAGGATGTGGACACATCTAAGTCCTTAAGAAGTCATCGTAGCCAAATGAGCTCAAATGTGGTATCAGCAAGGCCACGATATTTTGCTTGATCTTGGAGCGGGCTACAAAGGTTTGTTTCTTGCTTCGCCAAGAAATCAAAGAAAAACCAAGAAGAAAGCAATAGCTAGTGGTGGACCTACGATCAGTGGGATCTCCTACCCAATCAGCATTAGAGAATGCACAAAGAACAAGAAGAGATTGAGCAGAGTAGAAAAGGCCATGGAATTAGAGAGTGCTCTTCAGGTATCGAAGAATGCGTAGAACAGTAGTATAGTGAGTCGATCGTGGAGCGGACAAATCGACTCACTTAGTGAACAACATAGGAAATGTCGGGACGAGTGACAGTGAAATAAACTAGGCTGCCAACCAAGCGCTTGTAAAGAGAGGGATTAGACAATGGTTTCCCCCCTGAGGGAGTCAGATGCGGATTAAGTTCATTTGGAGTGTCATGATCTTGCTATCAATGAGTCCAGCTCAAGATAAAAGTTCTGAAGCATACTTGGCTTGAGTAATATAAAGTTCATCTGTAGAATGAGTGATTTCAAGACCTAGGAAGTAGCTGAGATGTCCAAGATATTTCATCTCAAACTGTTGATTGAGAAAATCCTTGAGTTCTTGAATGCCGCCGAGGTCATCACCGATTATGATCATACCATCCACATATAGGAGAAGTAAAATAATGCCTTTGTCAATGTAACAAAAAAATAAGGCGAAATCATAATGACTAACAATGTAACCCAAGCGAGAGATGGTAGAGCTGAACTTGGCAAACCAAGCTCGAGAAGCTTGTTTAAGGTCATAAAGTGCACATTAAAGGTGACAAATCTTGTTTGGTTCAATAGAGAGACCATTTGTAGAATGAGTGATTTCAAGACCCAAGAAGTAACTGAGATGTCCAAGATCTTTCATCTCAAACTGTTGATTGAGAAAATCCTTGAGTTCTTGAATGCCACTAAGGTTATCATTAGTTATGATCATATCATCCACACAAAGGAGAAGCAAAATAGTGTCTTTGTTAGTGCAACAAAAAAATAAGGTAGAATCATAATGACTTACAATGTAACCTAAGCGAGAGATGGTAGAACTAAACTTAGCAAACCAATCTCGTGGAGCTTGTTTAAGGCCATAAAGTGCATGTCGAAGGTGACAAACCTTGTTTGGTTCAATAAAGAGACCAGGAGGAGGTTGCATATAAACTTCTTTACTTAAATTCCCATTAAAGAAGGCCTTTTTGACATCCATTTGAAAAAGGTCTCATTTCTTGGCAGCGGCAACAACTAAGAGGGCACGAACAGATGAGATTTGAGCAACTAGAGCAAATGTCTCTTCATAATCAATCCTATACTCCTATGTAAAACCTTTTGCAATAAGACGAGTTTTATATCGCTCAATGGACCCATCAGTGCGAGTCTTGATCTTGTAGATCCATTTACAACCAACCACAAATTTCCTAGGGGGGAGAGTCACTAAATCCCAAGTATGGTTTTTAGATAATGTATCAAATTCCTCTTTCATTACAATCTGCCATAAAGGGTCGGTGGAGGCCTCACGATAGGTGTGAGGCTCGTGTAGTGTAGTAAAGGCAGTGTGATAGTCAAGTAAATGGGCAGGAATGAATTTTACCCGAGTTGAGTGACAAGGTAGAATGTCCTGTGCAAGATCTTCAGGCGAAGCGGGAGCAGGGAACCCAAGCTCGGGGTTGGGTGGCTCATCTTCGACCTGTTCATCTTCCACATGTTCATTAGAAGGTGATCTAGGAGAGACATCAATATTATCTGGTGGTTGGATAGAGAAGTCTATAGGAGGATTAGGAGCAACTATAGAAGGAATGTGTGGCTCATCCGGAAAAATATCTAAGATAGAGGAGGTAGATAGGGAGGCATGGAAGTGAGAGAGCTCGACAAATGAGCGATGTTCCCAAAGGACAACATTACGGGACATACGAAGACGATGAGAGACAGGATCATAATACCGACACCCCTTTTGAGTTTTTCCATAGCCAACAAAACAACAAAGTCTAGACCGAAACTCAAGTTTATTATGCTCATGTGGTTGAAGAAGAATGAAACAGGCAGAGCCGAAAGAGCGAAGGTGGTGACAGTCTAGAGGTGACCCAAAAAAGCACTCATATGAAATTTGATTTTAGACAATAGGACTGGGAATGCGATTAATAGCATGAACAATATGAAGAGCGACTTCGCCCCAAAAAGAGTAGGAACTTTAGTAGAGAGAAGGAGAGCACGAACATTGTCAAGAATATGACGAAATTTTCGTTCAGCTCTACCATTTTGCTGAGAGGTACTTGGACAAGTTTGTTGATGAATAGTGCCATAGGAATGAAAAATAGCTTGGAAAGTCTATTAAGTGTATTTAAGAGGATTATCGGATCAAAAACTTTTAATTCGTTTGGAAAATTGAGTTTCAACCATTTTTGCAAAATTAGAATATACTTGCAATAATTCAAAACGATATTTCATAAGAAAAATCCAGCTATAGCGGGAATAATCATCAACAAAGACAACAAAGTATCGAAATCCACCAATACTAGAGACATTGAAGGCCCTTAGATATCAGAATGAATTAAATCAAAACTATCGGTGGATATTGATTCACTAGTATTAAAAGGAAAAGCTAGTTATTTTTCTAACTGACATGAAACACAATCAAAATTTTCTGTGGACACTGAACCTAACAAACCTCTATAAGACAATAGTTATACCCGAGAGGAAGATGCGTGACCAAGTCGGGCATGCCAAAGTGCAAGGGAATGAATAGAAGAAATTGCAACAACTACAGCAATGTGAAAGATAAAGGTTGTCCACGGAAAACATACGCCCAACTCGGGGACTGGTCCCAAGCTCTTGTCCTATCCTCGAATCTTGCACAATACACCCAGAATAATCAAAGGTAATGCGATAACCCAACTCAGCTAATTGTCCCACAGAAAATAAATTGTAAGAAAGGCTAGAAACATTAAAGACTCCAAGAATTGAGAGGTTAGAGGTCGAGATAGAACCTATATTATGACCAAACATTGTAGAAACATTAGATGTGCGAATATTAAGAGGGTGTGGTGTAGGTTCAAGTTGACAAAATAAGGATGAGTAAGGTGTCATGTGGTTGCAACAAGCAAAATCAGTAAGCCAAGAGGAAGGAGACATACCGGATGTGGCGAGAGAGAAGAAGAATAAGATGCATTACCAACCATACGAATGTATTAGCGATGATGTTTTAAAAGTCAACTATGGAAATGGTGATAGTGGATCTAGAAAACTTGGACTTTACGAAGACGGGAGCCATTGGTTGGATACTCTCGGTGTTAGCAACAATAGCAGTAGAAATGGAAACAACTGATTTGTTGCGTTGATAGCAAGTCTCAATATTATGGCTAAGACATTTGCAAAAATTGCAAAATCGTTTGTTAGATTGTTGGCGGCGATTGTTGCCATAAAAAGAAGACCTGTCCTTGTTCTTCATTTAGAAGCAAAATATGGAAAAATATACTGCAAAAATGAAATCTACGAGAAAAACTGGGCAAGAAGCACCTAGATCAGAAACGTCAACTCTGGGAAAAAAGTCAACGGTTAAAGTCAACCAAGGAGTGATGACGTCAGCAAGATGACGTGGATAATGACGTAAGTCAAGACTGGCGATGACATGGCGGTGGCGTAAGCTAGGGCTGACATGGTGGTTGACGTAAGCAGGATGACGTCATAGATGACGTCAATAGGTTGCTAGAGGTGCGTGAAGCACATGGATGCGTGGGAGCATGAATCGCGTTGTCGCGTGAGGCGTATGAGCGTGTGGAAAAAGAAGTAGAATCTTTTTGTAAAGTTGTGATTTCCAACTATATTTTATGTTAGCTTTATTCCATGACAAAAAGTATTGTAATTGCATTAATTTTGTTCCTTGTATTTTGTGGGATTTTATTGTATTGGGTTTAGTATTAAGTTGGTGAAGACTCAAGCTTAATTGAAGATCAAGTGGATTTCGCGAGAAGGTCGTGAGAAACTAACCCGTGAAGTAGCCACATGAGAAGCACATGACTAGAAGCTAAAGAGTCATGCTAGGTTGTCAATTTCGCGAGTGTCTCAGTAGGCGGTAAGGCCTTCCTGCGAGGAAGTCGCGAAACATTTTACCCGGAGTATTTTTAAGTGTGACTTTCGTACTCTTCACCTATACTATATATACTCTCATTACCTATAAATTGTAAGGAGGCCATTTAGAGAGAAAAATCCTCAATAGGTTTTCTACAACACACACACACACC
Source organism: Quercus dentata (assembly GCA_028216015.1). Classification (NCBI taxonomy): domain Eukaryota; kingdom Viridiplantae; phylum Streptophyta; class Magnoliopsida; order Fagales; family Fagaceae; genus Quercus; species Quercus dentata. The sequence goes on from CP116448.1 coordinate 11,784,496, forward strand.
CATCTTTTAGAGAGGGAACTACTCATCCTTAGTGAGAAATCATTCTAGTTTCTTCTCCTTCCCTCTCCCATTGTCATACCTTGAGAGAAGATTTGTATCTAAACACAACCCACACCTTTTCAGAGTGTAGAGAGTGTTTTGGAGCTTAGGAAGCTTTGAGGATTTACTAAAAGAAGCAGGTGAGGTTTGGCGGATGCAATTGGGCGTATTGCGGGATCCGGAAAGCTAGACAAGACACAGTTTTGAGAAGTCTTGTTGGAGTAGGAGCTTGGAGGGCTTAGGTACATTGGGTAAATTAGGCTTGGAGGGTCTCTTGCTTTTCGTATCCCAACTTATTGTCTAGTGGATCGATTTACCGCTTGGAGGGCGGCGAAGAAGTTTTTCGTCGAGTTCTTTGATTTCTTCTTCGATAACACATCTCGGTGTTATCTTATGGTTGCATCTCTCTTCCCTTACTCTTATACTTTACTTTTATTGTTTGTTATTCATGTTTATGCACTAGAGTAGTTATGGTTTATTGTGCATCATTTATTCTTGTTCCATACTTAGATAAGTTAGAGTAAAAGCAATCTAGCCATAACTTTAAATTTGGGGGTCTAAACAGCTTTTGTGTTTTTACACAAATTCGAGCTTTCATTACCTAAATGTGATCCTTGACCTCTTGTGTGTTTTGCCATGGATAATGCTTTGTATGCTTCTATGGATGTTGTTGATTGTAACATGTCATGTGTTTGTGAAAATGCCTCTATGAGTGTTTATCCTCATGATTGTGATGCTATGTTACATGAATCTTTGGGTGTTGTTGATCTTCCTAACATCAAACTCTTAAAGAAAGGAGTTAAGAAGTTTCATAAGAATTTAAGCAAGTTTCGTTGTGAAAAGGATGATTTGATTGCTAAGCTCAATGAATCCAATAAATTGGTTCAAAAATATAAGAAACTTGTTGAAAATTCTCTTGAAAAACTGAAAGAGTTTGAATGTTTGAATATGGACTTGGATGCTAAACTTGTTTTGTCTAACAAACTTGTTGATGAGCTAAAATGTGAAAATGAATCTCTTAAAATGCATGCCAAGTGTTTGATTGTTGAACCTATTGCTAAAAAGGATGAAAATATTTATTGCAATCATGTTGTGGTACCCAATTTTGTGCCTATTGTTTGTTCTACCTCAAAGGACAAATCGGTGTACATTCCTTCACATAAAAGAAATCAAAAGGTGGAGAGAAAGACTCTTAAGCCTAAGCCTCTGTTTAGGTCCCTACGTAGGGAATTAAGTGGATCTAAACTGGATGTGATTGAAAGTGGTAAGTTGTTGAAGCATGTGGTTAATACTCTTACCTCCTTGTCTATGTGTATCTCTGGTTCTCATTCTTCCAACCCTCATCTCACTTCTCATGAGATACTCATTCCAAACAATCGTTTCATTTGGATGAGGAAGAGTTCCTATGGTTGAGCTTTTACTCTTTTGGTCCTTGATCTAATTCTTTCGATCTTTGTATGACTCTTCATGTATTAGATGCTCCATTGTCATGCATTTATGCATCATGCATCTCTTTATATGCATTGTTTTGTTTTTGTTTTTGATCTTACTTTTATATCTTTGTTTTATGTGTGTAAAAATCCAAAACCACATAAAAAGTAAAAAATTCAAAAAGTTTGATCGATCGTATATGTTTGAGCACATATCACATGTGAGTTTGGCCTAGTACCTTCGTACTAATGGTGTAGTGCATTTACGAGCTTAGCTTGTTATGTATACATATTTATCTTTGTGGGAAGAATCTTGAAATCTATGTCTGATTGTTGTAAATCGATCTTCAAACTTGTCATGAATGATTGGTCAATAGTCTTTACAGTTTTGATACATGCATAGATTTATGCCTATATATCTTCCCATATTTTTTTTGTTTTTGCTTAAAGAGCTCAACAAATTTAAATCTCAAAATTAAAAGAAATAATGAGCTGTAAAAGTCATCGTACATACTAGTATTTGACTAGGAAAAAGGAAAAGTGACTTGTATTAAAATGTATGGTGTCCAAAAAGCCAAAAGTTTATTCTCAAAAATAAAATATCAAAATTTCAGACACTGATCTCAAAATGAGATGTATTATTCAAAAATGATCAAATGTTATGAATTGTAAAGAAGCCAAATGAAAAAGCTTCAGAGCTATGTAATCATTTTTATGTGAGTGCTTGCTTATGCATGCACACTAGATGCACATACTCTAACACTTGACATGTTTTGCATTCACTTATGTTAGTTAAGTCTTTTTAGACCTTTTAGCACATATAATACGTTTTTGTGTCTATGTCATACCTTGGTCTATACTTTATTTCATCATCCTTAACATGTCATGTTTACTTTATACTTTATAGCATTGTGTCTTTAAAATGTTTTATCTTTTGTTTGAGTTTCATTTTCTCATTCATCTTACACCTCTCATGCATCATCTTTTACCCTTGTTCATATCTTCTTTTCTTTCCCTCATTCCTCTTGATTCATTTGTCTATTCGTGACAAAAATGGGGAGAGCATACCGGTGTGTTTTTTCATTTTTATATGACTCATGTGCATATTCTTAGGGAAAGAAATTTTACCTCGTGCACATTCGTATGGAGAAAAAGCCATAGGGAGATGCATATACCAAAGGGGAGAAGACATTCTTTTTATGAGAAAACCTTGTTTTGTTTGCTTTACTTTATGCTTTTTTCTCGTTATTTTACGATGCTTTGAGTTATGTTTAGTATCTATGCTTTGTTATTCTCATCGCATCATGCTTATATGTTGGACATGCATAGATCCTTATGCCATTGTGCTTTATTGGTTGCATGTTCGGATGATCATTTGCTTTGCTATATGATCATTGTAGTCATTTCCATATGACTGTTTGGTGTATGATCAAGTTGCTCAAATGTTTCACATCATGTTTACTTGATCGCAGTTTAATTGTTACATTATACTTGTCCTTTTATCACTTGATTTACCTTGAGGATCTAATGTGTTTTGTGCAAGTGTTTGAGGTTACAGGTATATATGTTCCAAGTTCATCACAACTTCTAGATTTAGGTGTGAGTGAGTTTTACCATTGTTCCCAAACTCACGTTTAAGTCTAGAGTCTATTATAGGGTGTTTTGTCACGGAATAGCCAAAGGGGGAGATTGTAAAGTTGTGATTTACAACTATGTTTTATGTTGGCTTTATTCCATAACAAAAAGTGTTATAATTGCATTAATTTTGTTCCTTGTATTTTGTGGGATTTTATTGTATCGGGTTTAATATTAAGTTGGTGAAGACTCAAGCTTAATTGAAAATCAAGTAGATTTTGCGAGAAGCTAACTCGCAAAGTAGCCACATGAGAAGCACATGACTAGAATCTGAAGAGTTGTGCCGGACTGTCAGTTTTGTGAGTGTCTCGTGGGTAAGGCCTTCCCGTGAGATAGTCACGAAACATTCTCACTGGAGGATTTTTAAGTGTGACTTTCTTACCCTTCACCCATACTATATATACCCTCATTACCCATAAATTGTAAGGAGGTCATTCAGAAAGAAAAACCCTATATAGGTTTTCTACAACACACACACCCATCTTTTAGAGAGAGAGCTACTCATCCTTAGTGAGAAATCATTCTAGCCTTTTCTCATTCCCTCTCCCTGTAAGGTTGAATTTATTCAATCATGTGTTTGCTTTATTCTGTGCCAAATTTGTTTGTAATTTAGCAATTAGATACTGTAAGGTTGAATTTAATCAACCATCTTGTTGGCTTTATTCCGTGCCAAATTTGCTTGTATTTCAGCAATTAGTAACCCTGTATTTAAGTGAGATTTTTGTAAGGGTAGTGAGTGAGATAGTGTGAAGAAATGCTCAAGAATGTGCAAGAAAAACAGAGACTCGCGATTGGATCTCGTGGGTGACTCGCGATCGCAAGCCGCGAGAAAGCGCACACGTGCCAGGCATGTTAGAAGTTGAAGCGTCATGCTAGCTAGAGCATTACAGGACAAAATAGGACAACTGGCCGTACGGTTATCTCGCGATTGGATCTCGCGACTCAGTTAAGCTGCGAGGCCAAACCGCGAGCCGATCCTGTTTTGAAAAACCCGACTCTTCACATTCCATTCTCACCCAAGTATAAATACCCCGTGTGTCTTTGATGCAGATTTCTTGAGAGGCGCATGGTATGTCCGATGACGTTGATTCTTATCCGATGACGTAGATCGGAAGAAGATGATTTTAATGGTACTGGTGACTAGAGGATCAGAACATAATTTATGGCGGCGATTGGAATGGCAGTGGTCTTGAGTGTATAATGGCGACGGCGACGGAAATTTCGACGGTGATGTCGACGGCGGAGGCAACAGAGAACACCGAGAAGACAGGATTGCGAATTGCACATCAAAAAAAAAATTCTGAAATTTGTGGCTCGAATACCATGTTAGAAATACTGAATGATTGTATTGTATTTTTCTATGAATAAAATATACATGAGTGGCTTTATATAGGAGACAAAGTGTATAGTACAAGTATGTGTGCTATACAAGTAAACAATGTGGGCCTAAAGCCCACAACCTATTACACACGTTAACAGTTCAAGCCAACTCGAATCCTCAAGGTCCTCTCTCTTCTCTTATGCAATGTTTTGTGTGAACTCTTTGATTTCTTTCTTTCTTTCTTTTTAAATTTATTTATATGTTTCAATTTCTCTTTGGATTTTTTCCAGGATTTTGACTTTTGTGCTTCACTTTTTGTTTTTAATAGTATCTGAATTTCTCCTCTTATACAAACTTTGATTGTTAAATTACAAACATTTTTCTCTTAATAATCATATTATGTGAAAAGCTAACTATAAGCATATTTGGGAATAGTGGTAAATCTGACATAATTTGTGTATTTAATCTAAATGGATTCATCATTTTAGTTTTGACAGGGGGAAGGGTTTTTCCTGTATATAGATAGGATCACTAAAAACATAGAGGATGTTTTTGTAATAGGAGAAAATGGGCAAATGCCCTTTTCAAAAAAAAAAAAAAAAAATTCAGCATTTTGCCCTCTTTCCCAAACTAATTAGGGAAATGCCCCTCTTTTGAAACTCTATTTTCTTAAAATCAAGTTATAAAAAAAAAATAAATAAATAAATTCTAGAGCTCTATAGTAGCATTTTAAGGAGCCTATAGTGATGTTTTAAGGAGTCTATAGTGACGTTTTAAGAACCTATAGTGGTGTTTTGTAACTCGATCTCCATGAAGTCGAGTGACATGCAATTTATTTTTCTTTTTTTTGCCTATAACTCGATTTCAAGGAGCTTTAGTTTCAAAACACCACTATATGTCCTTAAAACGTCACTATAGGCTCCTTAAAAACGCCACTATAGGGCTTAACTTGATTTTGAGAAAATCGAGTTTCAAAAGAGGGGCATTTCCCTAATTAGTTTGGAAAAGGGGGCAAAATGCTAGATTGTTTTTTTTAAAAAGGGCAAAGGCCAATTTTTTCCATAAATTTCTGCATAAATAATAATCATAATAATGTGAGTTATCCACTTTGTTTAAATCCACAACTTAAAATTACTTTTTTGTCTACCCATAACAACTGACTACCTAAAATTTGTTGTAAGTATATTGTGTATATAGCATTTCTCATAAATTTTTTTTTTTTGACTTCATCGAAAACTGATGATGTAAATGCCAAGCAATGCTAGTATCACCTCAAAATTCACAAGAATCTACTACCCAATTTCCCTATAACCCCTCACTTGGGCCTATCACTTCCCACTAGCTTCTTTTTTCCTTATTCTTTTTTTAAAAAAATGGTCCATGTGTGAGGGAATTGGCAAATTGAGTGTAGTTGTGAGATTATTGTGAATTTTGTTGTGAGCTTAGTTTTATTAATAACTCACACACACATTCTTCATAGTGGTATATACTTGTACTTTTGTTTTTGCAAATTAATTCTTGCCTTTTTTTATTAATCTTATTTTTGATTGATTTATTTCTAAATTCTAAATAGTATACTGCTAGTTGCAGTTAGCTTCGTTATTCGCACTTATTCCATGAAGGGCATCATTGAAGATTGTTGAACTTCTTGTCTTTTTTCTCTTGATTGCACGTAAGTCACTATTTTCCTTCTCAATTAAAGTTTTGTTGGTTGCTGCATTATCTTCCCTTTCCTTTGAATTAACTATCTCTACATATTAAATAAATTGAATTCATGTATAGATCACAATCACAATGATTAGTCTAGTTAGATGTAGCATCTAGCTTCCTCGAAGGTTTTATGCTTTTGTTTACTTTCAACCAAAGAAAATTCTCTTTTTCTGTTTAAGAGTTCAGTTGATTTTTATATATTTTTTTTTCTTCTCTGCTCCGAAATTTGTATTGTTTAAAAGTAAAATAACAATTATAAAATAAAATAGCAATTATAAAATTTATTATAATAATTTGTATTAGCATTTTTTGTGGAAATTGTTAACGTGATTCTCATAAACAACAAACTTCGAATAAAATTGCAATTAGTGAATGTTCAAAATTTCAAACATTTGGAGCCTGAGCAAAACTTACTTAGTAATTGCAGATATGCAAAATTTCCTCTTTTGACCAAATAATTCTACTGAGTTCTTGAAATATCTAAATATCATCTACATTCTTCATAATTGATTCATGGGTCTACGGAAAAAGGATCTATATCTGCATTAGTAACGGTTTTGGTAATTTGCTTAATCTATCATAGAGGGAATATTTTTTATTTGTGATTTTGATTTGATTGTCAATTTGATGAGAAATCGTGCTTTAAGATGCCTACAATTAATTACTATTGATTTTATACGGGGTATTTTTGTCATTTGTAGTTTTTGATAGGCTAAGAATGTATTGACCTCTTGTGATGAATTAACCAATTAATTAACTAAGTTAATTAATTAATTCAATTAGCATACAATAAGTGTGGTAACACAAATAAATCACCAACTAAGTTAAAATGCAGTGGAAAATAAAATGACATGGTGATTTGTTTACAAATGGGGAAAACCTATATAGCAAAAACCCCACCGGGTGATTTTAAGGTCACTACTCTCGAGAATTCACTATTATCACAACAAACGGTTACAAGTAAAGGAATCCTAGTACCTTATACCAACCTACAATTGAACCTTTACCCCAATACCCAATTGGACTTGTTCAGTAGTGACAATCTCTCATTTTCAATGCACAACTCCCAATACGTGACTAACCAATTCGATGCGTAGATCCGAAGACGTGGCTTACTCACCAACTTGAGAAAGATGTTGGCTGCAAAGTTCTTGAGTTCATCAACACGATGAAGATCACGAAACTCCTTGGTTACAAAACCCTATGGTGTATAAACACTACAGCTTCTTGAATGGAAAGATGAACTAGGGCATATGTCTCCGGTTCACAATATGCTTGTGAAAAAAACTTTTGAATTTTGTTGCATCATTTGTGTGACGACCCTTAAAACAATCCTTATATATGTTTAGGGTTGTGAGAAAAGAAAGCCCAAACATTTATTCACAGATTGGAGAGAAATCAGATCTAAAAAAACTAATTTTCATAAACCTCGACAGATACCCTATCTATCGAGCAATTTGTTAAGCATCGAGCTTAAATAGCCTTTTAAACCTCGATAGATACTAGTTGTCGAATTTTAAAATTCAGCACTTCTTTACTTGTTTCTTGGACAGATTTGCATGGCTTTAACACTTGAACTTGAAATCTTGTTCCTTGAAGTATTAAACACATCCTAGATCTACCCAATTACAAGTAAAGTGCGTTTTGTCAAAAGATTAGCCAATTCTATATTGACATATGTTCCTAACATGATTCACATATGTCCTAACAGTTTTGACTATAAATTTGACGGGCAGGCTTGATTTACTTGATTGAGATTGAGATGCCATTTTTTGACAATTTGTTTGAAATTAATGTTAATCATGAGGTTTTTCTTTAAAAAAAAAATAATAATAATGTAGGAGACTCAGAAGTCATATCCTTCATTACGGAGAAATAATAATAACAAAAATTGTATTTTGATATTAAAAATTGTATTTTAGATTAAATTTTTCTCTACACATTTTATATTTATCATGTGTCTTTTGTAACGTGTTAGAATTAGTTAATTTGTTAACTAGTTTGTTAGTCTTGTTTATTTTATTTTAGTTGTACTTCTCCCCTTTATTTTCATGGCTTAAATACTAATATGGAGGCCTATTTGTTATAGTTCTACTCAATTCATAATTGAAATGACCTTCTCTCTTTTTTTTTTTTTTTTTTTTTTTTTTTTTTTTTTAGGTTTGGAAAAATGACACTTCATCCCAAACTTGAAGGGAAAAAACACTTTAACACCTTAACATCCGTTTGAACAAATTTTGTTAAATTAATAATAAAAATATTGTGTACTAACCTGCCTTTTGCTTAAAGGTAGGTTTTCAAAATTATCCTCCATTTTAGAATTAAAATATGTTATTTTAATATTTTAATTAAAGTGTAATTAAAATATTAAGTACGACGTTTTTTTCTTTTCTTTTTTCAACAAGCTACGAAGAGATTTGTCATTGCCAGTGTTTTAATGCTTGATAGTTTTTGCATTTTTGTTCTAAATTTATAGGTTATATATTTACTAACCAATGTTTATTTCTTCAAACGTTAAGGGTGGGGAGTGTTTTTTCCCTACAAGTTTAAGGTAGAGTGTGATTCTCCCAAATTTTAAGAGAGGAGAGTGTTATTACCCTTTAAATTAATGATCCTTTCTAACCTCATTAAGCTTCTTGAATAAAATACTTGCTAAAATTTCCATGATTATGTTATGATAGTTTTTATTCATTCTGATCAAATTCTATCTACCAAGAAAAAATTCACTTGTGAGTAATGTTAGAGACAAGTTTTTGCAACTTTTTTCATAACTTGATTTCTTCCGTTATTCCAACTCTCATTTAGTCTGTTTTATTTTTATTTTTATTGTTATTATTATCAAATCTATATCTATATATATATATATATATATATATAGATATATATATCTAAAAACTGAAACGTAGTATTTATTATTATTACGCTCTTGTTGAGCCACTTCATCCCCACGTCATTGGCTAAATCATTATTATTTTTCTTACTTATTTTATACCTTTAATTATTATTATTTTTTTAATAATAGTAAATATATAAATATATTGGCTTTACAAATTCATCTTAGGTGGAGGGTTTTAGGTGTGGCTGACTATTGAGGGACACTAGCAAAGATGGTGTGGATGGGGTGGTTATGGCTATGTAACCAAATCGTGCGCTGGCAGGCTGTTGCTGTTCTTCCATATGCAACCAAATGTCATGCAGCTAGATCAGATGCCCAGCTATACAGCTTGGTTTTTGCAGACTTGTTTTGATAATTTCTAGAGTGGAGGACCTCTTCTGAGAAGGAAGGTTCCTTGGCAAGTTGCTGTGCTAATTGAAGACCTCAAGTGCATGAAATTTGGAGAACGCTAGTGGTTATATATGTTGTGCATAAGAGAGTCGCTGAAGATGTTGGCGGCCCTGGCTACTCTTGCTTCAAAGTCTTATAAACATTTTTGGTCTCTACTTCTGGCCAGCCAACTCTTCTGACATAATTGTAACAGAAAACCAAACCCCAAAAAAAAAAAAAATGAAGAAGGAGTTATCTATTTACCTTTATGGATTAGTTTATCTATATACCTTCCAGACCTTTACAAGTTTAGTAGAATATATAAAATGACAAGTTTGAATGGAAATGGGTGCTTCCAGCCTTCCACGTGAATTTTCTCATCAGCCTGTAATATTAATAGCATTGCTCTATAAGTATGCATGTTTTTACCATGACTTTTGTGCTTTTGACATGTTTTTAAGTTTTAAGGAATCTTTCTAACTCTGTGGCTTATTTGGTTGAAAGAGTATACTGGCTATTGCATTCTAGGAATTGTAAAAACCAAGCGAGAAGGTCTGTTATTGATCTTACTGACACAAGCTTAAGTGAGGACACTGAACTTTGAACCATTTTTGTAGGCTTTAGAAGACATATCAGGACTTAGGAATTGTGTCCTTTTTGTTAAAGATACACCATAAGCCATTTTGTTTCCCCTCAACATCTACAGCAATCTGGTTTGATCGGTCCCTTAATATTAATTTCATTCAACCTTAATCAATTCAGGCATGGATCAAGAGCTAGCTGAAGGGGGTATTAGGGGCAATTTAGAGAACATATAGTACTTCTCCCTGTATTTTGTCTCTATTTTATGGTCTATGGATTTCTAGGAACAAGGCAATTAACCATGAAGAGAGAGACATTCTCTGCCACTAATTTTGTACTCTTTTTCTTCTTGTGTAGTTTTTGTTCCTTTTGTTTCAATGTGCCAAAAAACAATTCATTATCCTTGGCATTCTTTCTCAAAACATTAGTATATTTTAGGGATTTAGTGCGTTTTGATGGACCGACTTAGCCTGCGTGAGCCCCATGAGTTTAAACCACATACTTCCTTGCTGTTGTACTATTCTCTATCTTCTCATTCAAACCTGACCAAAGAACTGAATGAAAATACGACTTTTTAAATGTGGATTCTTGCACACAGCTCACATTTCCAAATCATCCTTTAAAAAATAAAATCACAAACTATCAAAAGAAAAAAAAAACACAAAAAAATATAATCTATTTAGAAACAACCAGGTACTACCCAACATTGCAAAAGGGTATATACTAGTATTGACAAAGACATGAGCTTTAAACAATTGATAGTAAATGGTAATGGAGTGGACCTCGTAGAGAGAAACTAAAAAAAGACAATAACTTCGATTTTTTTAAGAGTGGAGTAGATAAGAGAACTTGAAACAAAGATTAATTATCCGATCCCACAAGTAAAGGCAATTTCCAATAATGAAATCTCCTACAACTTTCCTTTACTCTCCAACATAAAATTATAATAGTTTTCCTCTTCAATTTTGTGTCTCTATTTTTTTCTCTTTCTCAAACTGAGCACACGGAAAGTGTTTTTTCTGCCACCAATCGTTCAAGCCAATTCGCATCTTCAAGGTACTCTCTCTTCTCTTATGCAATGTTTTGTGTGAATTCTCTGTTTTTTTTTTTTTCTTTTGTTTATATATATATATATATATATATATATATATTTATTTATATGCTTCAATTTCTCTTTTGGATGATGAGAAAGCAGAGGGAAAGGAGAGGGAACATACAGATGTTTTTCCTAGCTTTTGACTTTTAGTTTTATAGTATCTGAATTTCCCCGTCTTATACCAACTGCGATTGTTAAATTATGATTATATACTATATAATAAAAGTTGAGCTTAAAAGTCATGGTTGCGTCAAGTGACTTCACCAAATTGCAAAAAAAAAAAAAATAATAATAATAATAATTTTAAAAAATAGATATAAATATTTTTGTTCTTATCTTCTTCTCCTATAATTTTTTATGTATTTATTTACTCTAATTTTTTTTTTCCATTAAATTGAATAGGTTTTGTGTATTTCTTGTGTTTTGTTTAACCAAGTATGATTTGAGAATCAATTATTAAATATGCTTAGACATGATTTTATAAATTATTTTGTGTGTTTATGACATGAGTTCCAAAGGTGACATGTTGCTTTCATCCTCTCAATTTTGATTTAGAGAATGATATTCTTTTTAGCTTATTATTAAGCATGTCTAGATATAAATTTGATGATAAATTGTTCATAACAATTTGATTTTTTTTTTTTTTCTAATTGAAATAGCTTTGGCTAACTATTGGAGTTGTACACTTTGACCTATAAAAGAAGGCAGTCTGTCCATTTTGTTTTGTTTTTTTTTTTTATTATTTTTTTCAATCATTAAAAACAAGGTTTGACATGATTTTTATCGATCATTAATTTTTTCTAATAAAGAAAAATGAAAAACAAGAACAATGATACACTAAAAATATAGTGTACAAATAAGTATCCAATAGTCTCCCATAGATACAAAATTTTCATTAGAGCACAATTGGTATGTTACAAAATAATAATAATTTTTTTTTAGGTTTATCATTTTATACTTGATAGTTATTATAACAATAAAATTTATTCCTTTTTTATTATAATAATTATTTATTTCATTATTGTTTATCAGATAAAATATATATATTCTATAAGTTTATGATAAAACTGTATCTTTGCACGGGCCTTTAACTAGTATATATAATAAAATAAAAGTTAACGTAAAAAACTAACAGCACACTAATGGAGGGCTTAACTGGGAACGAATGAAACTTAGAGGACAGAAATTACAAGGGGATTCTAGCCTTTTACCCTTATTTTTTAAAATATTTGGCAATATGCCCCTGTTTCCAAACTATTTAGGTCTATACCCCTGTTTTGAAACTCGATTTTATCAAAATCGAGTTTCAATGAAGAACTTGATTGGTTTAAAATTGAGTTATGCCCGATCAAACTTTTAAAAAAACAAAAAATTTGCATGGAACTCGAGTTTAAGGAGCTTGAATTCCCTTTAAAACGCGATTTGAACGCAGCTATAGGTTTTGGGTTGATCAAACTGGGGAAAAAAAAATTGCATGGAGCTCGAGTTCCATTTAAAACGCCGCTATAAGTATGGAACTCGAGCTCCACAAACTCGAGTTCCATGCAATTTTTTTTTTCTTTTTTAAGTTTGATCGCCCCATACTCGATTTTCTACCAATCGAGTTTTTGATTGAAACTCAATTTTAATAAAATCGAGTTTGAAACAAGGGCACAAACCTAAATAGTTTGGAAACAGGGGCATATTGCCAAATATTTTTAAAAATAGGGGTAAAAGGCTAGAATCCCCGAAATTACAAAACCCAAACTTATAAGTCTGAAATGAAAAATAGTGAAACTTACGGTCTGTTTGGATACCGCTTATTGCTAAAAACTGAAAACACCGTAGAAAAATAATTTTTAAAGGTGTGAATAGTACCGTGGGACCCAGTTTTAACTTAACATTTGTGTTTTTCCGTACTTGTAGGTCCCGTGAACAGTGCAAGGGACCCAAAAAAAAAACGCCAAATGTAGACTCCACATTTTTTCGGTGCAATCCAAACTCAACCATAGAAGGTGAGTTTTGATTTTGGCCAAAAATAAACAAACAAAAAAAATGTTGACTTCTCTGAAAGTAGAGGATGTGAATGTCCAGCAAAGCTAGAATCACCACCAAATTTACAAGAATCTACAATACCCAATTTCCCTACCACCGCCCACTTGGGCCTATCACTACCCACTAGATTTTTTTTTTTTTTAATTAAAAAAAAATTAAATGGCCCATCTGCAAGGTAATTGGAAAATTAAGTGTAGTTATAAGATTGTTGTGAATTTTGTTGTGAACTTAGTTTTATTAATGCCTCTGGTTTCTCTTTCACATAGTCATTTGGTTATTAAAAAAGCAATTATAAAATAGGAATTGAATTATGTATTATTTCTAAGATATTTTTTAGCATTACAATCACTATTACAAATTCATTTATCAATTTTGTAAGTTTTCACTTTTTATACAGGTCCATCTCTTCTATTCTATCCTTTCAATCCCTCCTTAAAATGAAAAATCCATATCAAATCATCCCTTTCTTCTCTAATTTTTTACCTTTTAATTTTTCTTTCTATTTTAATTGAAAACTACTTTTTTTTTTTTTTAATATTTATTGTAGTTCAATACTTGCTGCCAACATACTTCCAATGTCTTCCATTAGCTCTCAGAAGGCCTCTTTGTCATCATTTTCATCTTCAAAACCTCAATGGAAATATGATGTCTTTCTTAGTTTTAGAGGTGAGGACACCTGCGCTAGTTTTACGGACCATCTATATGTTGCTTTGAAACAAAGGGGCATAGTTACCTTTAGAGATGAGGAAAATCTTGAGAGAGGAAAATCTATTTCACCGGAGCTCTTGAAAGCAATAAAAGAATCGAGATTTGTAATTGTCATTCTCTCAAGAAACTTTGCATCTTCAACATGGTGCTTGGATGAACTTACAAAGATAATTGGATGCATGAAAGAGATGACCACAACTGTTTTGCCAATATTTTATGACGTGGACCCATCGGATGTACGAAAACAAACAGGCACCTTTGCCCAGGCCTTTTCTAAACATAAAGAACGTTTCAAGAAAGACATGGAGAAAGTGCAAACATGGAGAGCTACTTTAGAAGAAGTGGCAAATCTCAAAGGGTGGCACCTACTAGATAGGTAATCCAATTTGACATATTACTTGCTTTTAAATGTTCAAACTTCAAATAAATACTCTTCTTATCTTAAGCCATGTTTTGAACTTTAAGAAAAGCGACATAGATGTTCACACTTCATTTTTATTTCGACTTGATCAAATTAATTTACATTTTTGTATTTCTTTCAATTTTTCTTGCACTAAGTTATTTACATTTTCTTGGTTTAGCCAAAAAAATAAAACATTGGATGTCTACTTTCTATTTTGGTCCAATTTATGGGTGGTACTCACTAGATTTCATTCTCTCTCCATTACAGGTCCGAGGCACAACTTATCCAAAATATTGTGGGAGAGTTATGGCATAAATTGAATTATTTATTCTTTGAAGATATTGAACACCTTGTAGGAATAGAATCTCGAGTAAAGGAGTTGGAGTCATGTTTGGCTATAGGGTGTAATGATGTTCGAATGATAGGGGTTTGGGGGATGGGGGGAATAGGTAAAACAACTCTTGCTAGAGTTGTTTTCCGGATGGTTTCGAACAAGTTTGAAGGTTGTTGCTTTCTCCCTAACGTCAGAGAGGTTTGTGAAAAAGATGGTTTAATTCCATTGCAACAACAACTTATTACAAAAATATTAAATGAAAGTATAAGTATACAAGATGTTGATGAGGGAGTTTTTGTGATCAAGAATAGATTACGTCGTAAAAGAATTCTTCTTGTTCTTGATGATGTAAATCAACTAGACCAATTAAAAAAGTTAGCTGGGAAGCATAATTGGTTTGGTTCTGGTAGTAGAGTTATCATAACAACAAGGGATAAGCATTTACTACGTATACTTGAAGTAAATGAAATATGCGAAGCTGAAGGATTGAGTGATGATGAAGCTCTTCATCTTTTGAGTTTGAAAGCTTTTAATAAAAACTATCCTCCCAAAGATTATCTAGAGGTATCCAAAGATGTCGTACAATATACTAAAGGCATTCCTTTAGCTATTGAGATTTTGGGTTCCTTTTTGTTCAGTAGAAGCATCAATCAATGGAAAAGTACATTAATTAGGATTAAAGAGTTTCCTGAATGTGCAATTCTCCAAGTTCTTAAAATAAGTTATGATGGTCTACATGAAACGGAGAAAAAAATATTCCTATGTATTGCATTTTTCTTTAATCATGAGGAAAAGAATAGTCTAGTAGAGAAACTAGATTATTTTGGTCTTTACCCCGACATTGGATTAGAGGTTCTAGTTGATAAATCTCTCATAAAAATAAATGACCACGGAGTGTGGATGCATGATTTACTACAAGACATGGCCAAGAAAATAATTCACGAAGAGTGCCCTAAAGAAACCGGAAAGCGTAGCATTTTGTGGTCATTTGAAGACATTAACAGTGTACTAACAAATAATACGGTAAGAGGTTGTATAGAAAATTTGAGCGCATACCCTATCATATTATTCAAAAAAGTTCAACTTAGAGTAGCTTTGGTAATCATACATTTTGCATTTCACTAATCCCTTTTGTTCATGATTATTAGGGAACAGAAGCAATTCAAGGCATAGTCCTAAAGTTGCTCGAATCAAAAGTGGTATATTGGAATCTTGATTCTTTTTCAAAGATACATCATCTTAAATTGCTCATAATTAGTAATGTTCAAATTCTCCACAAGCCCAAACATCTTCCTATTGGCTTAAGATTTCTTGAGTGGAGTGGGTACCCTTCAAAATCTTTGCCATTAAATTTCCAATCAAATGAGCTAGTTGAACTTTACATGTGTGGTAGCTGCATTGAACAACTTTGGAAAGGAGCAAAGGTAATTTAACCATCCTTGTACTTATTTATATTTAAGTTCCATTAAACGGTAGGGATTTGTTGAAGCTAATTATTTTTTTGTTATTGCTTTTTGATAGTCTTTTGAGAGGTTGAAAATCATCCAAATGAACAAGTCTCCAAACCTTATACAAACTCCTGATTTGATCAAAGTTCCAAATCTTAAGAAAATGGTTCTTGAAGATTGTTTAAATTTACGTGAGATTCACCCTTCAACTTGGGTTCATAATAGGCTTACACATCTCAATCTAAAAGGCTGTGTAAATGTCAAAACTCTTCCAAGCAAGTTCAAAATGGAGTCTCTTGAGAATCTTGTTCTTTCTGGTTGCTTAAAACTAAAAAAGATTCCAGAATTTGGAGAAAACATGCAACATGTATTGAAGCTTTATTTGGGTGGAACTGCTATTACTAAACTACCCACATCAATCGGGCATTTGAACGGCCTTGTTTTATTGAATGTAAGAGATTGCAAAAGTCTTACGTGTCTACCAAGCAACATTTTTAATTTGAAGTTGCTTAAAGATGTGAATATTTCGGGTTGCTCAAAACTTGAGAGACTACACGATAATGTGGGGAACGCTGAAAGTGTAGAGGAGTTGGATGTGAGTGGAACAGCTATAAGAGAGGTGCCTTCTTCCATTAGTCTCTTAAAAAATCTTAAAGTGCTATCTTTTAGTGGATGTAAAGGGTTATCATCACTTAACTCTACATCTTGCTATGATCTCCTTCCTTTTTCTTCAAGCCCAAAAATTGCAAATCTTGTGGGATTGTCCTCTCTATTGGGTTTATGTTCTTTGACTGAGTTGAAACTAGAAGACTGCAATATCAGGGCAATCCCCGATGATATTTGTTGCTTATTCTCTTTAGAAGAACTAACTCTAAGTGGAAATAGTTTTGTTTACCTTCCTAGCAACATCAATCAACTATGTAAGTTGAGGAGGATGGATTTGGAGAGTTGCACGAGTCTTCGATCATTGCCAAAGCTTCCATCAAGTATCGTAAGTATTTGGGGAAATGGTTGTACCTCACTGGAAATGGTACCAGATCTACAAAAACCTAATTCTTTATGTGAGGTAGAGCTTCATCTTACAAATTGCGAACTGGCCGACAATCAAGATGTCATTGACATGTTTTTTGTAATGATAAGAAAGCACCTTCAGGTCTCTCTCTCTCTCTCTCTCTCTCTCTCTCTCTCTCTCTCTGTGTTATAAACAACTGTAGGAAAAACATAGTTTGTATCACGTACAAAATATTCACAGTAGAAAATTAACAGATCTATTTCATTCGTAATTGATAACATGTACTATGTAAATTTCAGAATCTAAGAACAAGAGAGCATACCTTCGTGCGGTGAAATTCAAAACCAAAGATTAGAAGTACTTGGGAACACTTTTAATCTTCACTCCAATTTCACTTATGCCCAAGAAGTGTGGTCTCTCAATCAGTTTATACATATGTGTTCAAGGGAGAATAAGAGAGTTGCTTACACTCACATACACACTATTTTCATACATTACAAAATTCTGTATTTTTCTTTCCTTATATATAACTGATTATCTAATTGGGCTAGCCTTTTAGGCCATTACAATTGGGTTTTAGTATGTGGCTTGGAGTGGGACCAAAAGGGACAAATAAGACACTAGCTCCAATGGGTTTTAGGCCTTTCTATCAACTTTTGACAAGCCCAAAATTACCATTAATTATATTTAATACCACTATATAAATATAATTGCACTCTAGACCTTATTAATAAATTATATCTCAAGATTTTATTATACAATCAACCCCTTCATTAAAATATTCGTAGTAATACAAAGCCATGAATGTTGACTGCCATTTTGAAGATTACTACATTTTAATCCTTGAGTACCCGGTTCGGTTTAATCCTTTAAGTTATTCATCATATATTTATAAAATCCAATTTCATAAATATATACTTTAGTAACTTCTTACTAAAGTGGTTAAGTCTAAGACTCTGAATAACCAAACCCAATAAATTTATCTCAAGGGAATATTTTATATCTCTGTTAAGAGATTATGAGTTCCATCTTGAGAATATATGTTCCTTCAACATTAAATGTGGCTGCCCAACATACCGAGGTTTTGATTGTGATTTTAGATCTCACTCCTGATTTATCAAAGCAACTTGCACTTCATGATCATGTTCATTATTCTCTCAGGATTGAGAGTTTATGTAAATAGAAGTCGTGAGATTTATTATTCATTTGTGAGTCATTAGTAGAATAATAAATCTCACATGTCCATTCAATATGTCTTAACACTTAAAACATATCAACATATCAACTAGAAGTCTCCACTTCCATGATCAAGACAAATTATCTTAGTTGACATGTTATAATCTTCGCAGATGAAATGCCCATTTCATCACCGACTACAAACTAAAATTCTAAGTTTACAAAGAACTTGTGATTTATATCTTCTATGACTAAATCACATATTATATCACATAAATCACATACTATGCATCTTATGGACTATATGATAATGTCCAAATATTCATGTTACCATTATTTTAGATAATAATAAAACAACTTTATTAATCACAACATAATATCATACATAATGTCATACATAGCATCATACAATAGGATTTAAATGGCACTTATCCTAACAACAACCTGGTTTGTATGTTTTAGGGACTCTCTCGACATTACAATTGGAGATATGACATGGTTATTCCTGGAAGTGTAATTCCAAAGTGGTTTATCCATCAAAGTATTGGGGCTGAAGTGAATATAAAAGAACCTTCTTCTCATTTGTGTGATGAGTGGATGGGGACTGCTATTTGCGTTGTATTTTCTTCTTTTCTCGATTTTTCACTATCTTGTCGGTTGATAGCAAATGGAAAAGTAATGTCCGCTACAATAGGCGCTAATTACGATATTGTTGTTTTATCAAATCATATTTGGCTATGTTATTTGCTTCCTCCATACTTTGAGGAGGAGGACATAAAATTACTGATCGAATGTGAAGCGAATGAATTGAGTCAGATTGGCATTAAAATTGATACAGACGTTGAGGTGAAGAAATGCGGGTTCCGAATTGTATACAAGAAAGATATAGAAGAACTCAACCGAACTATGACTTAAAGTAGCAAATCCAGCATCATTCCTTATGAGGACTTCGATGCTCTCCATCATAATTTTGACAATTCAGCAATGGTAGCGGAAGGTAAAAAAGCAAGGCAAATTTGTGAAAAGTATTTGTGACAATTACGATGGGGCTGGACCTTGTGGAGATGGAAGCTTTAATGATGTGCCCCATGGTAACTCTGATTGTGAAGAGTATTTCAAATGCGGTGAGGAGATCGGTGATTAGCAGGAATCTAGATGGAATTGGAAAATGGGTTCAAATACTCTGTAAGTCAATGAATCCAAATTAATTCCTATTTTTCTCTTGATTACCTGTAATTCATTGTCTTTTATTTATTTATTAATCTTAGTTTTGCCGATTACTGCATTATCGCTTGTCATATACCTTTGTTTGATTGGATTTTCAATTCTAAATGGGTATATTCCAACAAAGGCATCATTGAAGATTGTTGAACTTCTTGTCTTTTTTTCTTAATCAAATTTTTCTTCTTAATTTTAAAAGTTTTCTTGGTTGTTGCATTACCTTTTTTCCCTTTCCTTTGAATTGATTGTCATTACATATTATATATGTGAACTAATTTATAGATCACAATCACAATGATTAGTCTAGCTAGATGTAGCATCCAACTTCCTCAAAGGTTTTATATGGTTGTTTACTAACCTTCAACCAAAGAAAATGCTCTTTCTGTTTTTTAGAGTTTAGCTGGTTTTTATATTCTTTTTTTTTTCCTTGCTCTGCTCTAAAATTTTTATTATTTTAAAGTAGGATAATAATCATAAAATTTATTAAAATGATTTGTATTAGCATGTTTGAGGACATTGTTAATGTGATTCTCATAAAGCAAAAAACTTGAGAATAAAATTGTAGTTTGGTGAATGTTCAAAATTTCAAACATTTGAAGCTTGAGCAAAGCTTACTTTATGAGTAATTATTGCAAAAATGCAAAATTTCCTCATTAACCAAATATTTCAATTGAATTCTTGATATGTCCAAACATCATCTACATTCTTCATAATTGATTCATGGGTCAACTGAAAATGATCCATATCTACATCAGTAGTGGTTTTGGTAATTTGCTTAACCTATCACAATTAGGAAGCTAAGCTCGTACATATATGTGCATAGATGTATGATAAACAGCTAAATAAAAAGCTCTTACTGGAGACAATCTTTTTTTGCTAAAAGCGTTTAATTTTGATTTATCCATCACCACAACATGTTTTGAATGACTATATATTGCTCGATTGCTGGAAATTCCAGGATGAATCGGTGATTTACCACAATAGAATATTGATTAGTAAGTACGACTAAATGGCCTTAGCTGTGTGTAGGTTTTGTTTTGCAATGAAAGGAAATCATCATCCACATCATTGTCCTAGTATTTGTGACAATTATCATGGGGCTGGACCTTGTGGAGATGGAAGCTTTAATGATGTGCCCCATGGTAACTCTGATTGTGAAGAGTATTTCAAATGCAGTGAGGAGATCAGTGATTAGCAGGAATCTAGATGGAATTGGAAAATGGGTTCAAATACTCTGTAAGTCAATGAATCCAAATTAATTCCTATTTTTCTCTTGATTACCTGTAATTCATTGTCTTTTATTTATTTATTAATCTTAGTTTTGCCGACCGCATTATCGCTTGTCATATACCTTTGTTTGATTGGATTTTCAATTCTAAATAGGTATATTCCAACAAGGGCATCATTGAAGATTGTTGAACTTCTTGTCTTTTTTTCTTAATCAAATTTTTCTTCTTAATTTTAAAAGTTTTCTTGGTTGTTGCATTACCTTTTTTCCCTTTCCTTTGAATTGACTGTCATTACATATTATATATGTGAACTAATTTATAGATCACAATCACAATGATTAGTCTAGCTAGATGTAGCATCCAACTTCCTCAAAGGTTTTATATGGTTGTTTACTAACCTTCAACCAAAGAAAATGCTCTTTCTGTTTTTAGAGTTTAGCTGATTTTTATATTCTTTTTTTTTCCTTGCTCTGCTCTGAAATTTTTATTATTTTAAAGTAGGATAATAATCATAAAATTTATTAAAATGATTTGTATTAGCATGTTTGAGGACATTGTTAATGTGATTCTCATAAAGCAACAAACTTCAGAATAAAATTGCAGTTTGGTGAATGTTCAAAATTTCAAACATTTGAAGCTTGAGCAAAGCTTACTTTATGAGTAATTATTGCAAAAATGCAAAATTTCCTCATTAACCAAATATTTCAATTGAGTTCTTGATATGTCCAAACATCATCTACATTCTTCATAATTGATTCATGGGTCAACTAAAAAGGATCCATATTTGCATCAGTAGTGGTTTTGGTAATTTGCTTAACCTATCACAATTAGGAAGCTAAGCTCGTACATATATGTGCATAGATGTATGATAAACAGCTAAATAAAAAGCTATAACTGGAGACAATCTTTTTTTGCTAAAAGCGTTTAATTTTGATTTATCCGTCACCACAACATGTTTTGAATGACTATATATTGCTCGATTGCTAGAAATTCCAGGATGAATCAGTGATTTACCACAATAGAATATTGATTAGTAAGTACGACTAAATGGCCTTAGCTGTGTGTAGGTTTTGTTCTGCAATGAAAGGAAATCATCATCCACATCATTGTCCTATCACCTATGTAATGCTAGTGTAGAAGCATTGATGAGACCTTGACCGAGTTTAAAAGAACATGGATGCTATGACATAAATTATATAAAATTCATAGTTTAAAAGTTTTAATTATGTAATTTTTTATCATAAGATTTTTGTGCTTTTGCCTATTGATGTACTTGAAAGTATTTCCACTTTTCTAAAACTTTCACTCTGAAACAAATTATTGGCTTAAGGTTGTCCATACCCATTTTGGAACATGACAAGGCAAAGCTGAAACAAACCAAAAGACCTATATCCAAATTGTACCTTAATTAGGTTATACCCAGTCCAAGAGACTTGACTAGAATTTAAATTAAAGGACAGCAAGAGACAATAGAAAAACCTGACCATAGAACAAACTTGATCATACTAAACATAAAATCTTAGGCATATTCGTCTTTACAGTAATCAGACTCAACAAGGCAAGCAATTGTGTTGACAAGGTTGAAAGTTGTAGAAGGTAGCCTGCTTAGATTGTTAAGCCCACCTGTTTTACTTGTTTTCATACCTGTTTTTGATAAAAAGGGCCCAATAGTAGAAAAGCCCAATAGCACGCAAAGAAAAGTAGAGAAAAAAGATTGGGAAACAAAGTAGAAGCAAATAGGCCATAAAAGCCTGAAGTAAAAAGAAAGAAAGAATTAAAGCCTAGTGGGCTAGCTCAATGAGAAATGGCAACAAGCGGGCCCATAGGCAAAAAAGGAGGAAGAAGGAACGTGAAGCAGAAGCAAACGGGCCCTAAAAGCCTGAAGTAGAAAGAAAGAAAGAAGTAAAGCCCATTAGGCCAACTCGGCAGGAAATGGCAAGACGCAGCCCACAGGCACAAGAAGTGATGGGGCAAAAATGTATTGACCCCTTGCAAATTAATTAATTACCCAAGTTAATTAATTGGTTCAATTACATGCAATGACGTGGTAACACAAACAAATCACCAATTATACTAAACACAGCGAATAATAAATTTGACACGGGTGATTTGTTTTCGAATGGGGAAAACCATCGAAGCAAAACCCCATTGGGTGATTTTAAGGTCACCACTCTCAAGAATCCACTATTATCAATCACAAGTGGTTGGCCTATCCCAAAAGACCAACTTACAGTTGAATCCTTACCCCAATACCCAATTGGACTTGTATTGTAGCGGTAATCTTTCCGTTCAATGCATGAATCCCAGTACATGACTAACCAATGATGCACGGATTCGAAGACGTGACTAACTACTTTGCACGGATTCGAAGACGTGACTAACTACTTTGCACGGATCCCAATACGATACTAACTCCACAACAACCCTTTGATTGACGTAGTTGATTTGCAACAACTTCACATAGAAACACCAATAAGATCTTCAATGATGGTGTGAGAGACTTTGCTTGGTTCGAGAACCCAAAGGCGTACAAGAAACACAACAAGAACTCTTTCTTTCGTAGGAGGAGGCTAGGGTTTCAAAAAGAAAACCTTATGAAGCTCTTTAGGGTTTAGTTTTTCTTTTTCCACCTCCTTGTTTAAATAGGAGCTCAATGGGCTCTCCTATTCCAAATAGGTATACATAAACCTTGGGCTTTCCTAGTCCAATAAGTATTATACAAATCCATAAATAAATAGCCTTTTAGAATAAAAATGTTGCTAGCTATAGTCTGAATCCCGTAAGTTCGATAAATCGAGACATGTGTCGAGCTTTAATAAATCTCAACAGATCGAGCTTACGTCGAGGAGGTATCGAGACCTGTAGATTGCACTTTTCTTGAGCAGTTCTTAAGTAATCTTCATGTCTTCAATGTAACCACTTGTAATGATTATCTCGAACCTACTTAGATTTACCCAAGTACAAGTAAAGTGCATTTTGTCAAAGGATATGCCAATTACATAAAAATATGTCCCTTACAAGAAGAAATGAAAGAAAAATAAGATAGAAGCACATGGGCCTTAAATGCCTAAGAAAGAAAGAAAGAAAGAAAGAAATAAGGCCCAATGGGCGCATAACAGAAATAATACCAGGAAAGCCCATGACCCCAGGAATGAACAAAAATGAGGAAAGTCCAGGAAGCCCACGCCACCCTCCATAAAGCATAGGCATGGGTAGAAGGAACACGGAACAAAACGAAATAAACTTGCTTTGCAATGGCAGAAATGGCATGGGAAAGAAAAACAAAAAAAAAAAACAAAAACAACAGTAAAGTGGAGTAACCACACGGTGGCCAAAGCACCACCAACCTGTATCCAACCAATGCAAGGAAGGTAGGCCCACAGTCAAAGGATTTACAGAGGGTGTGGTTTGGTGGAGGGGGGAAAAGAGTTTATTTTCGATTTCCAGTCAGGGACTTTTTTGGGGAAATGCTTTGCTGGGATGGAATTTTTCCCGATAAGGGTAGTAGACGATTAAGACCACTTGATACATGCCAGAGAGGTAAGTAAAGAGAAACCCAAAGCCTTATCCGTTTAAGCAAGGGGAAAAGCGCACTGTGAGTAACTAGACAAATTGGAATTTGTCATGTGATTGGGCAGTGGGAAGGAGAGAACATATTAAGCATACCCAAAGGTAGTAGTGGCCGAGTAACCAATGGGTTGGAGGACAGCTCTGAGGAGCTGTTCACAACAGACAAAAATGGTTGGTGAGCCATTAGGGTAGAAGAGAGAAATCTTGTGTGATTAGCCCAGTATAAATAGGAACAAGAATCGTAAATGGAAGGATATAGTGACCCAAGGCAAGAAAACAGAGAGAACTGAGAGAGAAATAAGAGAGAGAGAAATAAAAGAGAGAAAGGAAAAGGAAAAGTGATAAGAAAATAGAGAAAACACGGCAGAAAGGCGTGCATCAACAGGCAATCTTTTCCTTCCCTCTTTAGCAAACCCACTTTTTGAAATCCTAGAAGTAATGACAAGTAGCCATCTAGGCCCATTTTCCGGAATGCACAACTTTAATGCCATAGTCTAATAATAAGGTTGTTCAAGTTGGGGTTTGGGTCCTCTTTGGTTCACTTCTTGCGGGAAGACTTGGCATTTTATATTTTACTATAATACTTGTGCACACCTCTCTACTATTTGGCATTCTGTCATACTTACTGTGTTTGTTATTTTGTTGATCAAATCTTTTTGCTATAACTAATTTATTTGTTATGGTTAAGTTTCCATTATGAAACACCCACTCTTAAATCAGTAATACGTGTGCAAATACCTACAAACTAATATATGTATATGTGCTTGTTAATCCTTGTTGTCCTTATTTTGGATGTGGGGGCTTGCGCACAAACCGGTCCTTAGCAAGGTCTTGCTAAAATTGTGGGCCAAGCCCAACTCTCCGATCCATAGCAGAACAGTCTTAAGTGCGGCAGAATAGTCGTCAACCCACTAACACAAAAAGCAACCTATATTAAATTAGCGACTCCACTAAGGAGCTAGGAAACAAAAAGGGGAATGAAGAAATTGGAGTAAGGACCATAAGACCCTCATGAGCCATGCCTTCTTGGTCAAAGACAACATGTAACATGAGTATCGTATCCTCTCAAGCAGAGTCTTGGCCAGCCAGCCCTCGCCACCCTAATCAGTCGGGGGGCTGGACCGCAGCAACAACAGAGGAATCCTAGGGACAACACCAACTTTTTCATCAAAGTAATATAATTATTGTAGCACACCTAGTAGTAGTTGGTGGAGGAGATTTGTCAGGTGATGGCTAACCGAACGAAGGAGAAGGGTAGCCAACACAATCCTAAAAATGTGGCAGACAAGGAAAAGACTCTAGAAGGAGACTACTCACGAAATATAGAACCACAATACGTGACCATGGCGGACATTGCAAAGACTTTGCTAGAACAAAAGAAGGCAAAATGCCAAAGGAGAAGCTTTTCGTAAGGAGGCCACCATACTCAATTAGGTTGCTTAACACGCCGTACCTAGAGAGGTATGACTTGCTAACATTCTCTCTGTATGACGGGAGGAAGGGAAGTGCCATCGAGCATGTGAGCAAATTCATAGACACGCTAAGGCCTTACGTGCGGGACGAGGACCTGTGTCTACGTGAGTTTTCAAAATCCCTAAGCAATCGAGCTTACACTTGATATACCGGCCTAAAGCCAGGATCCATCCCCACTTAGGATGATATGGTGGAAATTTTCTACAGCAAATTTTTTCATGGAGAAGCAATAGTTACCCTAGCAGCTCCCCAAACCACGAAGCAGAGGAGCAGAGAAGACCTCTTGGAGTATATTAAGAGGTTTAGGGACATATCTCTCAATTGTCATGACCATTATGAGGAAACAACATTGGTGGAGGTGTATGGGCAATATAATTATGGAGTATAGGGTCGTCCTCTAAAACTTAGACATTGTGTAGTTCACCTAGTTCTTGTAGAAAGTAAGAAAGATAGCCCAGTTAGTAAGGCCCAGCTCAGAGAAACCAAAGGAAAGGAAGTCAAGCCCACGAGCCATGGCAGTTTCTACTAGAGAAAAAAGAAAGAAGCTCGAGGGAAAGGAGTATAAGACTCCCCTACCAATACCCTACACGCCAAAGGAGTCTTCAAACATAACTAAGTGTCCAGAGAGCTAACGGAAGAAGAGTGGAAAGAACCTTGTTTTTGCCGCTTACACTACTACGTGCAACACCCTACCGCGGAATGCTAGACACGATGCAGATTGGTCCACCAAAGAATCAAAGAAGACACCTTGGAGCTTTCTCAACCAGAAGTTTAGAGGAATCCACTCACTGACCACAAAGGGAAACGGATGGTAGCGATGAGTCATTTATGCAGACCTGATAATGATGAGGAGGAAAAGCCCTCCTTGCCACCTGACGCTATCATGACCCTACAGAAGAGCCCTCAATTCAAGAACTTATTTGACTAGCTTGAGTTCACACCCAATGAGAGAAGAGTAGCTATAGAAGCATTGGTGAGCATTGCCTCAAGAGCGGGGGCTAAGTGCCTTGACACAGAAACCTAACGCAATAGGGCCATCCTTGAGGATACTAATAAGATCACTTTTAGTGATGAGGATATGGAGGTGAGGCACCCGAATCATAGGAGGCCCCTCTACTTGGTAGCATCCATAAACCAGATCCCCATCAAGCGAGCATTGGCAGACACTAGTGCCTCAAGAAATGTCATACCTCTTAGTACTCTAGAAGTAGCAGAAATATTAGAAAGTAAGATCTTAGGTTTTCCCATTAAGGTAACGGGGCTTGAAGGAAGAGGAAAGTACACGGCTAGGTACACACAACTATGGTTAAGGGTAGGCCCCATAGCCTTCCTAACTCGTTTTCATGTGGTAAAGAAAAAGTCTAATACATGTCTTGTTGGGATGGCTGTGGCTACACAAGCAACACCTCATCTCATCAACATACCATAAATGTGTGAAAGGAAGGCCTAATGGCAGAATGATACGGATAGCCGCAAACCCATCTCCCTTTGAACAAGCAGAAGCCCACTAGTGGAGACAATATTCCATGATGAACGGGCACCATTTGGGGAAAGTTTTGTATCTAAAACCTTAGGAACTTTCGTGCCCATATGGGAGGACATTGAGAATGACCTAGAGCCAGATTAAGGAGATTGTTGGAATGGAAGAGGAAAAGAAAGGAGGCACCGACCGTAGAATCAGACAATTTGTTGTGCTATGTCGGGATCAAAACACCTGACGGTAGAATGGTATACTGATTATAATGGTGCGCAGGACCCACTTGAAGCTTGTAAGAGGGTCACGGGAGAAGGCCCAAGCATAAACCCTTAGTATGCTATGGGCCCAAGAGAGTATAAGGGAAAAAGACAAGTTTGCAGAAGGAAAAGCGAAGGTGAGAAAAAAGGAGGTGCAAGTGTCCACAGAAGAAAAGTTTGAAGAAGTAAATTTGAGTGACAACCGATAGAAACTTAGGCCCATCTCAATTAGCTCGAAGCTAACCAAGGAAGAAAAGAAGAGCTTGATCCAAATTGTTGAAGGAGTTTAGAGATGTGTTTGCATGGAAATATGGTGAAATGCTTGGGCTAGATCCAAATCTGGTTGTGCAAACACTTAATGTAGAGCCTGGGACAAAGTCGATTGCCTAGCCAGCTAGTGGTACAGATAATGCAAGAAGTGCAAAAATTGCTCGCAGCAGGATTCATTAAGCCAATCCAACACCCGAAGTCGTTGTCCAATATTGTGCATGTCAAGAAAAAGAATGGGCAAATCGAGATCTTTGTGTAGATTTCAAAATCTTAACTGAACTTGCCACAAAGATGAGTTTCCCCTTCCGAACATGGACTTACTAATAGATTTTACTACAAGGCATGCCATGTTTTCTTTCATGGATGGATTCAACGGCTACAACCAAACCTGGATGGCACCCGGAGATGCAGAGAAGACTGCTTTCAAAACACCCATAGGTAACTTATATTACATAGTGATGCCCTTTGGGCTCATAAATGCAGTGCAACTTATCAACACACCATGATGGCAATCTTCCATGATATAATGCACCGCAAAATGGAGGACTATGTAGATGACATAGTGGTGAAATCAAGAAAGCGAGAAGATCACATCAAAATCCTCGAAAGGTGTTTGAGCGATGCAGACTTTACAACCTAAGGATAAACCCACTAAAGTGTGCATTTGGAGTTTCTATATGGAAGTTCCGGGATTCATTAAGTCGATCCAACACTCGAAGTGGTTGTCCAATATTGTCCCCTGTCACAAGAAAAAGAATGGGCAAATCGAGGATCTTTGTGTAGATTTCAAAATCTTAATCGAGCTTGCCACAAAGACGAGTTTCCCCTTCCGAACATGGACTTGCTAATAGATTTTACCACAAGGCATGCCATGTTTTCTTTCATGGATGGATTCAACGGCTACAACCAAACCTGGATGGCACCCAGAGATGCAGAGAAGACCGCTTTCAAAACACCCATAGGTAACTTATATTACATAGTGATGCCCTTTGGGCTCATAAATGCAGGTGCAACTTATCAACACACCATGATGGCAATCTTCCATGATATAATGCACCGCAAAATGGAGGACTATGTAGATGACATAGTGGTGAAATCAAGAAAGCGAGAAGATCACATCAAAATCCTCTGAAAGGTGTTTGAGCGATGCAGACTTTACAACCTAAGGATAAACCCACTAAAGTGTGCATTTGGAGTTTCTATATGGAAGTTCCTGGGATTCATTAAGTCGATCCAACACTCGAAGTGGTTGTCCAATATTGTCCCTGTCAAGAAAAAGAATGGGCAAATCGAGATCTTTGTGTAGATTTCAAAATCTTAATCGAGCTTGCCACAAAGACGAGTTTCCCCTTCCGAACATGGACTTGCTAATAGATTTTACCACAAGGCATGCCATGTTTTCTTTCATGGATGGATTCAATGACTACAACCAAACCTGGATGGCACCTAGGGATGCAAAGAAGACTGCTTTCAAAACACCCATAAGTAACTTATATTACACAATGATGCCCTTTGGGCTCATAAATGCAGGTGCAACTTATCAACGCACCATGATGGCAATCTTCCATGATATGATGCACCACAAAATGGAGGACTATGTAGATGACATGGTGGTGAAATCAAGAAAGCGAGAAGATCACATCAAAATCCTCAGAAGGGTGTTTGAGTGATGCAGACTTTACAAGCTAAGGATGAACCCACTAAAGTGTGTATTTGGAGTTTCTATACGGAAGTTCCTGGGATTCTTAGTCCATAGCAAGGGAATAGACGTTGACCCAACAAAGGTAGTTATAATAGCAACCATGAAGTCCTTTCTCTCTTTCAACAAACACAAAGAACTTTCTCTTCCCGATCTATCCCAAACGACTTCTGGTCATTTGCTATACCTTCTAGATTTACAATGAAACAAATCACATAAAGTACATTACACATAAAAAAATCAGCTAGTCTGTAACAATTATCAATTCATTAATGAAAGGGAAACCCAGCAAAGGATTGATCATATGACATAATCCTTTGACTTTCAAATAACTTGGGTACAATCGTGAGACCAATATAGCTATTGTTTAAAATGTTATCTAAACCAAGATATAGATTCAGGTGAAATGTCAACCAATTCCAAGTTAAAAAATAAAATAAATGGAAAGTAACTTGATTGGACATTGAGGATCCCTAGCTCTAAACCAATTGATTTTTAGCATCTTTAGTAATTTGCTAATTATATACTTTTTTGAGAGAAAATGAGACAAGACCATGCCCTTGAATTTATATTTCTCAATCCTTCAAAAAGATGTAGAAGTCAAGCCCATTGTAACTTCCGGTGAAGTTGTAGACTTGATAGCCACAAACTAATTTAGATTCTAAAAAAAAAAAAAAAAAAAAAGATTTAGATTCTCTAGATTTTTTAGAGTACTCTACCAAATAAATTTCATAAAATCTTAACCATTCTTTAATGATTTAATAGTCCGGATTTTGCCATGTCAGCATTCCACTTACAATAATCTTAATTGTTTTGTTTGCAACATTATTTTATCTTGTTATTTTATTATATTTATTTTTTTTATATAAGATATAAATTCTACTCTAGCCTAATCTAAGTGTATATATGTGTGATGCTCCATTCTAGAGACTTGAACCTCGACCCTTGCCCCCCACACCTCACACCCCACAAGCACTTATACTTGTGGAGTGACCATCACACCAAGGGTGTGTAGTGGTTATTTTATTATTTTAAGAATACCGATAGCGGAATACTAACATGACAAAATCTAGAACCTTAAATCATAAAAGAGTGGTTAGGATTTAAGGAAATCTATTGGTGGAATACCCTAGGAAATCTAGAAAATCTGAATCTGCGACCAATACATTGAACAAGGTTCAAATGCTCCACAAGCATACTCATTATGATGCAAAAATTTCGCAACTCTAGGTTCGGTGAAAGAAACAGATAATTAGAAAAAGAGAAATAAAATAAAAAGAAAAAAAGAAAAAAAGAAGGTGGGAGAGCAAAAACAGAAGTCGCAAAGAAAGACTAGAAAAAGGAATCATCAAAACTAATTAAGAGTGACATTGTCGACATGTTCTATAGAATTTGTATCATATTCCATCTACTAACCATAGAAAGGCACAAAGAAATCAAAAATCACCAAAGAATTGAGTGAAAATGCATGTGAAGAAGTTCAAGTTGCGGGAATCATTGTAGGTCACTGCATGCGGAAGAGGTTTCACAATGGTGTCAATGTTGAATACTAGTAGATTATCATATCTCAAACTTAATTATGAATGGATTAAATGCAAAATTATACAAAGGAAGAAAATCAAAGAGTAAAATAAGAGTAAAGATATTATTGAGAGCCAAATAAACATAGATGTAAGCTGTATATTTCCAAGAAGTGAGTTACAGATAACTATATTAGTGTCAAAAGTGTCAATTGTGAGAAAGAAAAAGAACATAATATTT
This sequence comes from Quercus dentata, assembly GCA_028216015.1. Lineage (NCBI taxonomy): Eukaryota > Viridiplantae > Streptophyta > Magnoliopsida > Fagales > Fagaceae > Quercus > Quercus dentata. Next base: position 11,815,646 of record CP116448.1, read on the forward strand.
ATTATTGTCATTATGTTGGTGAAGAAAATGGTCAGGTGGAGAAATTATTAAGTCCACTAGGAGGATTGCTGACGTGGTCCTCCCTAACTTCTTAACTAATAAAATGCTATTATTTATGCAAATGTGACATCATCTAGTAATTTTTATTTTTTATTCCTTGTGCTGATTAGGAAACTCACACATACATTTGCATAGATGACATTATCTCATTAGTCCGGGAGGACCACATCAATGGTCCTCCCGATGTAAATAATAATTTCTCAATTAGGTGGGGATAGTGACACCCCTAAACGCCCTTAGGCAAAACCTCATTTTTATGAAGTATAAGGAGCACCACTGCTTTGCTAGTGGGGAAAGGACTCGAACCCAAGCCACTAGTCCAATGTCAACGGTGGTGAACATAAAATATTTGGAGTATATCAATCAATTGATATACATCCTACAAGCATGCCTTTGCCCATAAACAACAATGTGGATATTGATAGCTTTCACAAATAAAAATTTTCAATCAATTTCAATGATCTACAATCATGGAAGAAACAAATATGTAACCTCACTTCATAAAAGCGAGGCTTCAACCATATTAGGAATAAAAAATATTAAGCCTCAATAATAAGATGCTTCAACCATACATTAACTACCTTACCACTTATAGCAAAAACTTAAACGGTTAGAAAATGATAAACTTAAGCATTTAACCATTATTATAACACTTCCTCCAATGTGTGAGATTATACTTCCCTTTAATATGTTGGACCCAACACAAGTGATTTTTAAATTTCTTAAATGGGAGGTAAAGAAGAGATAAGATTCGAACTCAAGATTACTTACTCTAATACTATGATGAATAGTTAGTTATCCCAAATGCATAAACTATTAGAAAATGGTGAACTTAATCATTTACCTATTATTCTAATAGTTTGAAACAGAAGGACACGTCATGGTCTTTCAACTTGAAACTCTATATTGGGTATAAGTTCTCATCCCTACTAGAATAAATTTCTTCTTCTTTCCTTGTGTTTTTTAGTTTTCTATGCTCGGCAAAAGTTCTCATCCACTACTACAATGGGATATCCCTAATTGTATATCTAATTTTGGTTTGTTGTGATAAGGATTCATAGCCGACCCCAAAATTTAGGACTAAGATTTCTTCTTGTTGTTTTACTAAGTTCCTTAAACACATCCGCCAACCGGTGGGAGCTCACATTCCCCAATTATCCTTAAACAAAAAAAACTAACAATTAAGAACAACCAAGAATCCCCCAACACTGCAAAATGGCTAGTACTACTGACAAAGACATGATCTTTAAACCACCAATAGCAAGTAAACAAAAAACATAAGAATTGGGTAACCAAAGAAACACAATTTAAAGCAAGTAAACAAGAAACTAAGAATTGGGCAATCAAAGACACAAAATTCAAAGCAAGTAATCAAGAATTCTCAACTTGGTAAGTAAAAATAACCAAGAAACAAAAATGAAAATCCAGAAAATTGAGACCTAAAAAGCTATAGCGGAGCTCAAGGTCAACCTAAACGAGGGAATCATCATCATTGTCATAATTTTCGCGGCGTTTGGACTTGTCTTTTTACTAAATTCCATTTTTTTCATTAACGGGTCACCTAAGTAATTATGAAATCACCACCGCACACCCTTGGTGCGATGGTCACTTCACAAGTATAAGTGCTTGTGGGGTGTGGGGTGTAGGGGGTAAGGGTCGGGGTTCAAGTCTTTAGGAGGGAGCTTTCACACACATATACACTTAGATTAGGCTAGAGTAGAATTTTTATCTTGTATCAAAAAAAAAAATTAATTATAAAAAAGTTATAAAAATTTTGGTATCATTAGATTTATTTTTCATCTAATAGTATTTACCACAAGATGTGATGTTAAGGCCAAAAGTGATCTTAAAGACTAAAGTCTCAAAAAAGAGGCATTTTAATAGATGTTAAATTAAGTGAATAATTGCCGAGAGTTTTGTAACCCAACCGGCACCTCCTCTTATTTTTAGCTCAATGATTTAATTGATTTTCCTTTACGATGAGAAAAAAAAAATTCAAGTCTTCCTTTTCCATTTGTTATATATATACTAGTCTCTAAGCGGGCACGTTATGCGTGCTAAGAGACTCTTCTACTTTTTTGGATAAAGATTAATAATTTGCATTTTTGCGCGCCAAAAGTGAGGTTGATGGACCAACCCTCACTTGGGCTCACAATCTATTTGTGATATGGGCTTTGGATTTCCTACTCTGGGTAGCTCCTTACACGGAGACCCAATTGAACCGCCTTCCCCTCTAGATTTTCTTACCGCCTCTCTTCCTATTATTACATTGCTAGCCTGGTACACTCTCACTCTTTCTACCCTCCATTTCCTTGTCAACCTTTCAGCACCCCATTTCTTCCTAAGCTTCTCATATTTATAGCCAAAAATTAGTGAGGAGTTATGATTACTTTCATGGTTAGTGGGAAAGGAGGTCCAATGTCGTTAACCTTAAGTGGGTGTTTAGTTGGGAGTGGGGGTGGTAAGAGTGGCATTGGAACTGGTTCCCACCTAAGTAGAGTTGCTCGACAGCGATATTCCCCAAAGCACCGTCGGGCAGCCGAGAAGTAGTACCCCTAAGCAATTGTCTTATTGTTCAGGAAATGGTTCACCGGGCGTGGTTCTGGTGATGAAGCATGGTGTGTACTAATTAAGACCATTCGCCCACTGGCCTTTAAAGTGGCATGAGACCTGGGCCTATGGTCTTTGTGGGCTTAGGGCTCGGGCCTTAGGCAAAAAGAAGTTGGTGTCATGGGCCATATTGTTGGGCCAGAGCTCAAGGCCCAAATGGGTGCTGGGATCCGGTGCCATACATTAGCCCCCCTTTGATTTGTGCCCAGTCCCAGGGAACAAATCAAGGACACTAAAAGACAAAAGCTATCCGGGGAGTTCAACGGGTAAACACTGGGTGGTTCAAAAGGCTCATTAATGCGCCCTTAAAAGGTGTGTTGTATCTAACCATTTGGTTCAGCCGTCATCATTATCTAACGGTTTGCGAACCGAGGTGGCGTGCGTGTCGGTTACCAAAGGGATTCGTAGGGTTTCCCGCCTTACTATTAATTTAATGCTATTTATTCCTTCCATGGCTCCTATAAATAACTCTCTCTGAATCTCTTCTTCACTTTTTGCATTCCTCATTCTCCACACTCCTCCTCTCTGTGAGCATACACACTTTGTGCGTTCATACTCCACCCCAGAACATTCCTTCCTAAAGCTCTTAAAGTAAGTCCTCTCTGCGCTTCCCTTTACTCTCTCTATTTCTTACAGTTCTCCTTTAATCATAGCTTTGAGAATCCTAGTTTAGAAATGGGCTACTCTTATCTCCTTTCCTCAGAAGCCTCTTTGGCTAGCTTTAGGGTCGCTTATTAACGCCCCCGAGGATGTTGATATTGCCCTCTTGTCATGAGGGCGATATCGACATCCAAAAGCGTCGTGGTGTAAACACGATATTTTTCCTTTGATGGCCATTCTTAAGGGTGGGGTTAGGTTCCCCGTTGACCCCCTCATCATAAGCACCTCTATGTCTCGACTAACTCCCCCCTAATTTTTACCAAGTGGTGAGTTGCGTTAGTAGGTTGAATCGGTTGTTCGAGTTGCAACTGAATTACCATGACATCAATTTCATATACAATTTGTATGGCAAAATTACGTCAGACTATTATTTAAAATCAAGAGACATGCAGGTACGGCTTATATCATGCCTACCTGACTCAAATAAGAACTCATTTGGAGAATTTGTACGGGTGAGCGGCAACGGGTTTACCGACGAGCTCCCCTGCCCGTTCTCACTGCGTGATGTTGGTTGGTACCGAGCATATTTCGTTTGTTATTCATTCTTGCAATTATTTTGATCGATTGGTTGTTAACCAGGTTTTTTATTGTTTCCGTGCAAAGAGCAAAATGTTCAAACCGGACCTTAGAGTAGTGCATGTGAGAGACCTAAATTTTGTACTTAGGTCAGAAATTTTCATTCACTTAGACGAACAACTTCGAGTATCCCATTTAATCCTCGGCATTGAAACTGTATATTCCACCGGCAAGCGTTCAATCAAGCTTTGTTAGTAGACAGTCCCCTCCTTTCTTATATTGACGTTCGGCATGCGAATTTCCTTCCTCCAAACCTAACCGTAGGCGAAGCTCATGATCTTAACCCGCGGTACATCTACTCACGCGAACTTGCTCTAGTACGGGACAAGTCGGCTGAACGTGTGTCCCAAAACCGTCGAGTACACGCACCCGTTGAGCACGAAGCCCCTGTTGAACCCGAAGCCCCCGTTGAACCCGAAGCCCCCATTCAAGAAGCCAAGGAAACAGATTCTCGAATCAATCGGTTCTTCAGGAACAGAATCAGATCAAGGTCATGATATGGTGACAAGAAGGACGATGACCATCGACCTTTTTGTGCCCGGCGCCCGACCAACCTGCAGCAGAAGAACCCCAAGGCAAAGATCCAACTCCCTCTCCTCCTCCTCTTTTCGGCCGCTCTCGAAAGAGACAACTTACAACCGAGTAGACTCAGGCCGGCTTGGGAGACATGCCTACGAGAACTCCTCCATGGCCATCGGAGGGTATCGTTATACGGGAGCCAACGACCTAAACCGAGATGCACGTGGTGTCCACCTCCCAAGTCACGACGGAATGGCAACCTATGTTCCGACTTGATGACAAACCCCTCCCTAAGTCCGCTAGTGTAAGAGTATGGGATAAGGGCGAAGGGGGTCATGTCGCTCAAAGTTTGGTGCACGGCCTCCTTTTGCCCGAAGACATACATGTTTTTGAGGGTGGGACAGACGAGTCATTGGGCAAGTGGTTGCGGTGGCACACCATAGTAGTAATCTCTTGTCCCTTGGCTTTCTATTTGCTTTCGCACACGCACATTCATTTTCATACTTATCATTATCATTTTATCAGGCCGCGCAATCGACTCACGTCCTTGATGGGCAACTAAAGGAGCTTTCCGAGGATGCCGAGAAGGAGAAGGCTCTTAAGGAGGTTGTTGAGTTGATTGCTAAGGAGAAGGCAAAGGCCGCCGAGACCATGAAAAAGAAGGTCACATTATGATTGAGATGGCTAGGGGATTGGCGGAGAAGAGGTCCGCAGAGCTGGAGTCGAAGCTAGGCAAGGCTGAGCTTAGGTTAGCAGAAGTCGTGAGTCTGAACACCGCTTGAGCCGAGGAGTTGGCCGATCTGAAGGCAGCTTTGGAGGCTTGTGAAAATAAATGGTATAACGAAGGCTTTGCCAACACGAAGAACTCCGTAGGGCCGATCATTCGAGAAGCTCGGAAGCTCGCATTTGAGGAGGGTTAGTTGGCTGCCCCGCAAGCTCTGGGGGTCCCCGAGGACTCTCCTTTAAGAGATCCCAACCAAATCCCTTTCCTGGGCCCTCCTCTTGCCGCACAGAACCCTCCTGGTGCAAGCGACGAGGAAGAGTCTCCAAGCATGAGGGAGATGGTGGAGGCAATTGACTCCCATGTGGAGTTAGTTGACCTGGAAGTTACCAGTAACCTCCGTGCCGACGATCGGTTCGGTGAGGATGCTCGACTTTAGCCACCTTGAGCAACCCAACTACTACCCGAGGACGTCGCCCACTTTTAGCCTGTAAACCCTTTAATTTGATTGCCGAACTAAATTTCTACTTTTTATTTTTTCTTTGCTTAAGTAATTTCCTTATTTTCATTAAGTTTGCCCATGTCACTAGGTTGTGGTGATAGAACAATTATTTTTCTGTGTTTAGTTTCCTATAGTCACCAGGTTATGGCGACAAAACATTGGTTTAGCTTTTATACGTTGGCTTTATTTGATTATGGTATGATTGCTGAACACTTGCCTTAAGTACATCTATGAATGTTTGATTTTGTGTTGTTCCTTTCATTACATTCTTTTATTTTATTCATATTATAGAGATACCCCTAATGACCAGGTAATTCAATCACGGTTAAGCCACGAACGGGGATTGAGGCTGCTTTCTAGTTTACTTCCATAAGGAAAGATTATATCCGAGTATGTATGGTGTCCGGAATTGGTTTGGACGGGAGAAAGAGTTAACTCCTCGGCAATAGAGACTTCGTTTGATGCATGCTCACTCTTTTAGGTGAATATAGGGCATAGAAAACCGAGAAGCAAGCTTTTGTCTTTAGCTTTTAGTGCAAGGTTTCCACTTACCTGGTGTTAGTAATCAAACCGAGAAGAAGGCTTCTATCTTTAGCAACACCTTTAGTGTAAGGTTTCCACCTGCTCGGTGATAATGATCGAACCAAGAAGCAGGCTTCTGTCCTTAGCAACACCTTTAGTGTAAGGTTTCCACCCGCTCGGTGATAATGATCGAATCAAGAAGCAGGCTTTTTCCTTAGCAACACCTTTAGTGTAAGGTTTCCACCCGCTAGATGATAAGGATCGAATCGAAGCAGGCTTCTATCCTTAGCAACACCTTTAGTGTAAGGTTTCCACCCGCTCGGTGATAATGATCGAACTAGGGATGGCAATTTTTGCCCGACCCGCAGGTACCCGGCCCGGCCTGACCTTAATAGGTTGGGTTTTACCCGGCCCGATTAGGAATAGGGTTAGGTATGGGTTTTTTTTAAAAAACTCAAAGCGGGTCCAGGTTTTATCAAAAAATCAAACCCGACCGAAACCCAGCCCGGTAAAACCCGATTTCCCTAAAATTACAAAAATACCCCCTATATATATAGCAATTATCTAACCCTAAATCCCTCATTCTTCAAAGAGACAACTCACGCCTCCCTCGGTCCCTCCTCACCCTCACTCCCTCATTTCAGCTCACTCACTCTCGAGTCCACGCCTCACGCCTCGCCTCCCCTCCACCATTGAAATCAACTTAACAACAAATCCAAATGAACTCCCACTGAGTCAATTAAACCCACCACTCTAAAATCGGCCGAAATGGGTTTCGATCGGATCGGTCAAACCGTTTGTGAGAGAGAGAGAGAGAGAGAGAGAGAGTGAATTGTTGATGAAGATTGAGTCTAGATGGCGGTAGATGGTAGTGGCAAGCGGCGATCACAATTAATGGGTGTTAATCGACAGAGAGCTTGAATTGTGAAATGGAGAGAAGAGAAAGAAAAGCTGGCCGTGGAGTGAAGAGAAAGAAAAGTCTAGCCATGGAGTTCCGATTTTGAATGGTGGGGAACGGCGAGTTGCAAGTTGTGAAGAGAAAGAAAAGTGGGGAACGGTGGTGAACGGTGAGTTGCGAAGCATGAAAGTCCGGCCATGGAGTTTCAATTTTAAGGTTGAGAGAGAGAAAGAGTTTTGAAAAAAAAAAATTAACTAAAATCGGTAGAAGAATTCTAAGTTTGTATTGTTTTGGATTGTAGTGTTTTTAAGTTTGTATTGTTCTGGATTGTAGTGTTTGGTTGCCCAGAACATTCAAGAAAAGCTAAGGAATATTTTTAAATTTTTTTTTTTTGTTGGGCCACGATTTGGGCCACAGATGGGCCCAAATTTGGCGGGGTTTAACAGAGTCTGGCTGGGGCGGGTTCGAGCCCCGGAATAAAAACCCGCTTAGTAAATGGGCCGGGTTCGGGCCGCGGGTCTTAGCCCGCAAGTCGGTTCGGGTATGGAAAAACCCGGCCCGAACCCGACCCGTTGCCATTCCTAGATCGAACCGAGAAGCGGGTTTACGTCCTTAAGATAATTTGTTTTAGTTCTCTTGTCCTTATGTTGTCTAGCCGGGGCTAGTTAGTTAACGATAATGGAATTTAATACACCTACGCGGATAAATATCATCATCGTATTAGCTAATAAAATGTACATTTAAGATTTTATTGAATTCACACCCCTATGTACGGATGATCGGTGATAGAACTTCTTGATTATGGACATTCCATGGTCGGGAAGCGGTCTCTCGTCTAGGTCCTCCAAATAGTATGCTCCCGCACCCGCAATGGCGGTAACCCTTTAGGGCCCTTCCCTGCACAGGGTTAGCTTCCCGGCATTCGTATCCCGCATATTTCCTATCGCTCTCCATAGCACCAGGTCCTCAAAGATGAATTCCCTTGTCTTTACACCCCGGTTATATCGCCGGGCAAGTTTTTATTGATACTCCGCTAGCCGTATAGTCATTGCTTCTCGATACTCTTCCACCAAATCCAAACATTCCACCAGCAATCTATCATTCTGGGTAGGCGCAAATCCCACAACCCCCGCACTACATAAATTTACCTCGGCCGATATTACAACTTCTGTCCCATACGTGAGAGAGAACGGAGTTTCCCTAGTAAACCTTCTAGGAGTTGTCCGGTATGCCCACAAAACGTTGGGCGGCTCCTCGACCCACCTACCTTTTGCACCATCTAACCTTTTCTTCAACATTTCACGATTGCCTTGTTGGTAGCTTTTACTTGGTCATTGCTCTGAGGATACGCTACGGAGGAGTACCTATTCTTGATACCAAGATTGCTGCAAAACTCGCGAAAAGCCCTATTATCGAATTGCAATCCATTATCAAATATAAGAGAGTTCGACACCTCAAATCTCATGACTATGTTTTTCCATACAAACTTTTTAACATCCACATCTCGAATACAAGCTACCGCCTCAGCCTCCGCCCACTTAGTGAAGTAGTCAATAGCCACTAAAACAAACTTTTGATTGCCCGTGGCCCGGGGAAATGGGCCGAGAATATCTAGCCCCCATTACGCAAAGGGCCAAGGGCTATTGATCAGATTCGGATGGCCTACTGGTTGGTGGATCAAGAGGGCATGCTTTTGGCATTGTTCACACTTACGCACATACTCGGCGACATCCTTACGCATCTGTGGCCACGAGTAACCCTAAGTCATAGCTTGGTGTGCTAATGAGCATCCCCCCACATGACTACCACACACCCTATCATGTAACTCGGTCAAAAGTTCATTAACTTTCTCAAGGTGTAAGCATAAAAGGTACGGCCCCAAAAGACCCTGCAGTACGACTTACGATCTGACAACCGACAACCGATCGAGAAGCTACTACTCGGTGAACCCTGTTAGTTTCTTTCTCATCATCCGGGACTCGATCCTCGGCTAAGAAGTCAATGATCGGGTCCATCCAACATGGCTCGGTCATCAAAATCACCGCAACACCAACGCCAACCGTTGTATTAATGGTCGGCTCCACTATGAGCTCTACCTTGATTAACCGAGGCACATCCTCCGTCATTAATGATGCCAATGTGGCTAGAAAGTCAGCATGTCTATTCTATCCTTAGGCCACTTGGGCCAACTTTGCCGTACAAAACCTACTCATGACTTGCTTTACCACCTATAAGTACTCTTTCATTCGAGAATCCCGGGCTTCAAAATCGCCCTATACGGCTAACCACCAGGTGAGAATCTGAATAAATCTCTACATCCTGGGCACCCATACCCAAAAAGGTTCTTAATCCGGCAAGCAAGGTCTCATACTTAGCTTCATTGTTAGAGGCCCCGAAACCCAACCTAAAAGAATGCTCCAACCGTATTGATCGGGACATAGACGGTATGAGCTTGAAAATAGTGAGGCAACTTCCTCGTAGCGTGCACTAGTGCTAACACTAACTTCTCCAAGGGTAAATATCTTGTCTCAGTATCAACCAAGGTCTTGTTGATGTAATACACAGGCTGCTGCACTCCTTCATCCTTTAATAGAACGACACTCACAGCATGGTCAAATACCAAGAGGTACATGAATAAGTCCTCCCCAAGTTCAAGGTCATTAACATGGGTGCTTGCATTAAATACTTCTTCAAATCCTGAAAAGCTCTTTCACATTCCTCATTCCACTAGAACCCTTTCCACTTCTTCAAAAATTGGTAGAATGGACGACCGCGATCAGCAAACTTAGAAATGAACCGATTAAGGGCAGCTAACATTCCAGTCAACACCTGCACTTCCTTCGGATTGCTCGGCCGCTTAAGGTCTCGCATGACTTCAATCTGATCGGGGTTAACCTCTATCCCAGGGTTTGTGATTAGATAACCTAGGAACTTGCCAGCCTCCACCCCAAAAGCACACTTGTCCGCATTCGGGCGCAACTTATGTTGCCGAAACACTTCAAATACCCCCTAGAGATCCTTTATATGTTGCGTCTCTTGTTTACTTTTTACCACCATATCATCAATGTACACCTCAATTGTACGCCCAATCTTGTCCCGAAACATTCTAGTTATCATTCGTTAATATGATGCCCTGGCATTCTTTAACCCGAAAGGCATCACGGTGTAATGGTAGTTTGCATCAGGGGAGATGAATGTTATCTTCTCCTGGTCCTCAGCAGCTAAGGTGATCTAATGATAATCTTGAAAGGTGTCCAGGAAACTCATCCTCAGGTGCCCATAGGTGGCATCGACCAATTAATCTATCTTTGGCATAAGGAACGGGTTCTTTGGGCACGCTAAGTTCAAATCCGTGAAATCTACACAAACTCTCCATTTGCCAGTCTTCTTCACGACCACCACGATATTCGCCAACCTTTCCAGGAAGAAAATTTCCTTTATCGCCCTGGCCTCTTTTAACCTCCCGACCTCCTGTCTCACTACCTCAACGTATTCCTTAGCCGACCTTCTTGGCTTCTGCTTCTTTGGAGGAAATGACAGGTCTCACGTTAAGCTTATGAACAATGAACTCGGGATCAACCTTGGGCACCTCATACGAGCTCCAAGCAAACACATCTACATTCTATATAAGAAATAACAATGTTTCTACCTTATCCTTTTCCCTCATACTTGCCCCTTTAAAGAAAATTTGGTCAACATCCGGCAGTATCTTTACTCTAATCAATTCCTCAGCACAACTAGCCCCCACTCCCTCTCGGGGCTCCTGTAATTACTATAAAAGGACCTCATTGGCGGTTTCCTTCTGTTTGGCCTGCTTGTGCTTCCAATCGACCACGGCTACTAAACATTGCCTGGCCACTTGCCGACTTCCCCTTGCTACAACAATGCCCTGCTCGGTGTGGAACTTAACCTTCACATGCAAGGTGGAGGGGACTGTTAGGACATATGTGTTTCACATGTTAAGAACATATGTCATGATTTTATGTAATTGGCTTATCCTTTGACAAAACACACTTTACTTGTAATTTGGTAGATTTAGGATGTGTTTAAGTACTTCAAGAAACCATGTTTCAAGATCAAGTGTTGAAGCCTTCAAGTTTGTCCAAGAAAACAATCTGAAAGTGCAAAATTACTAAAGCTCGACAAGTAGCATGTGTCGAGGTTTAGGGAAGCTATTCAGCCCGTGTGCTCAACAATTTGCTCAACACCTCCTATCTGTCGAGGTTTAAGAATTTCAGAATTTTGATCTGATTTTCTTGGGATCCGTGAATGTGTCCTTAGGCTTTCTTTTCTCCTAACCCTAAATATATAAAAATGATTGTTTTAAGGGCCGTCAAACAGTTCACGGGTTGCACAAGCATTGAGCAAACTCTGTTAAAGCAAATTGTGATTGGAGACAAAATTCTTGCCCTAGTTCATCTCTTTCTCTTAAAGAAGTTGTTGTGTATGTGCACCGTAGGGTTTTGTGACCAAGCATTCTCTTGATCTTCATCGTGTGGATGAACTAAAGAACTTTGCAGCCAACAACCTTCTTAGTTGGTGATTGAAGTCGCGTACTGGGATCCGCGCAATTGGTTAGTCACGTACTTGGGAGCCGTGCATCAAAAGGGGAACTGTCACTACAGAACAAGTCCAATTAGATATTGGGATAAGGGTTCAACTGTAGGTTGGTAAGGTACTTGGGATTCCTTTACTTGTAACCACTTGTTGTGATAATAGTAGAGTTTCAGGAGTGGTGACACGAAAATCACCCGGTGGGGTTTTTGCCGTATAGGTTTTCTCCATTCGTAAACAAATCACTGTATCATTTATTTTCCGCTGCATATTTAGTTGTTTGGTGATTTGTTAGTGTTACCACGTGCTTTGCATGTTAATTTGATTAATTAATTAACTTGGCTAATTAATCAATTAATTAATCACAAGGGGGTCAATTTGTTTTTGGCCTATCGGGATCGCCCCATCATATGGATCTGACCTTCCCAAAATGGCCGTATAAGGAGAAAACGAAGCGACAACTATAAAAGCCACTGTTACTTCCTTTCCTTCCATATTCACGGGAAGTGATATTTGCCCCTCAGGAATCACCACCTGGCCATCAAACCCGACCAAGGGCATATCATATTTTGAGAGGTTCTCCTTCTTCAGTCTAAGCCCCTCCGAATGATCCGGATACATCACATCGGCCCCACTTCCCTGGTCTACCATTACTCTCTTTACTATGAAACCGTTTATCCGGGCCGTTACCACCAATGCATCATCGTGCGGCTGAATTGTTCCTTCTAAATCATTGTCGTTAAAAACGATGGACTCCTGACCAATCTTCATCTTCTTCTCAGGGGGTTGCTCGTCCAAGCAATTTTCCACGAGTGCTACGGCCAACACTCCTCTCCTCCTAGCCACAGTAGTACCCCTTGGGGAGGCATGAATGACTTCGATCACACCCAAATGGAGGCGGGAGAGGGTTCCCTCTTTGCCGAGCACCTTGCCCAGCACCCCTGTTCCCCGAATCCACCACAAACTCCTTCGGATATCCCGCCTTCACCAATTGTCCTAAATGGTCCTTTAACACCCAAGACCTTTGCTCGGTGGTATGCCCCTTATCCTTATGATAGGTATAGTACAAATTCTAGTTTCTCCGAGACAGGTCACCCCTTATCTTGTTCGGCCATTTGAAGTACGGCTCGTTCTTGATCTGGTCTACGACTTTGTGCACCGGCTCCTTTAACGTCACGTTCACCTTCCCTTCCCTAGTTGCAACTCTGGCTCTTGTATCCTTAAATCCTTTCAAGGCCTTAGCTGAAAACCGCTCCGCAAAGGATGATTCACTAACAAGGACTTACCCTTACTCTACAGCCGATCATCCTCCAGGCATTTGTACTCCTCAATACGCCTCATGAGCTGCCTCATATCCTCGAGAGGCTTCCTCATTAATGACTCTTGTAGATCAGAGTCCTCGGGCAACCCCATCCTAAAGGTGCTTGCCGCAATCTTCTCGTTGCCCCCACCAATCTCATTATAAAGCTCCCAATACTGACTAGCATAACTGCGAAGGGTTTCTCCAACCCTCGTCTTCATAGATAGTAATGCATCCTTTGGTTGTGGTACCCGGCTATAAGTTACAAATCGGACACCGAATTCTTGAATCAACTCGGCAAAATTGTGAATGGAACCCTTTCGTAACCCATTAAACCATCTCAAAGCAATGGGCTCGAGGCTTGAAGGAAAAACCTTACACATCAGCACGTTATTATGAGTATGCAAAGACATCATCTAGATATAATGGCTAACGTGTTCTATCGGGTCCGTTTTTCCTTCGTAGGAATTGAATGGTGGGCGCGTAAATCTGCTAGGCATTGGGGCTTGTTCAATGTTGTCTGAGAACGGTGACCGAGCAGCTCTGCATAAGGCGCGGCTCATTGCATCCATGGCGGCATTAGGGGGCCGCCATTCTTCCGAGGAATTTGAACCTTGGCCTGCATACTCCCGTGAACGTGAACAGTTCGGCGTTGACGGGACTCCCCCAAATGTGAACGGTCCCGGTGTCGACAGGACTCCCGTGAAGGTGAATGATCCCGACGTCGACGAGAACCAGACTAATTGGACCCCGCCTCGTAATGATTTCCTCCACTATCAGATCTCCCTTCTCCATTGTCTTGGTCCCTTCTCGGTGCCTACCCCTTGCTTCAAACTACAAATCTCTCACCGGTTTACGTAACCGCTCAAGTTCCTCATCCCTCTCGTCAAATTGCCGATGCCCTGAAGGACCCGATATTGTCCGATGGGTTTGGTACGACCCCTCTCCAAGGCTGGACCTCTCTTCCTTTTATTCACGATCCCTATCTTCACGCCTCTTGTGCCTTTGTCCTCGCCAAATGGATCCCCGAGAAGATCCCACCGAACCACTTTCAACGTAACTCCCTAAACGTCTTTCGGACATTTTCCCGAACGTGAGTCTCGGTTGAACCACGGCTTTGTAGGAGATTCCTACAGACGGCGCCAATTGTGCGTGCCAAAAGTGAGGTTGATGGACCAACCCTCACTTGGGCTCACAATCTATTTGTAATATGGGTTTTGGATTTCCTACTCTGGGTAGTTCCTTACATGGAGACCCAATAAAACCGCCTTTCCTCTAGATTTTCTTACTCCCTCTCTTCCTATTATTATAGTGCTAGCCTGGTACACTCTCACTCTTTCTACCCTCCGTTCCCTTGTCAACCTTTCAACACCCCCATTTCTTCCTAAGCTTCTCATATTTATAGCCAAAAATTAGTGGGGAGTTATGATTACTTTCATGGTTAGTGGGAAAGGAGGTCCAATGTCGTTAACCTTAAGTGGGTGTTTAGTTAGGAGTGGGGTGTGGTAAGAGTGGCATTGGAATTGGTTCCCACCTAAGTAGAGCTACTCAAGAGCGATATTCCCCAAAGCACCGTCGAGCAGCCAAGAAGCGGTACTTTTGAGCGGTTGTCTTATTGTTCGGGAAGTGGTTCACCGGGCATGGTTCGGGTGATGAAGCATGGTGCGTACTAATTAAGACCATTCACCCACTAGGCTCTAAGGTGGCATGAGACCTGTGCCTATGGTCTTTGTGGGCCTAGGACTTGGGCCTCAGGCAAAAAGAGGTTCGTGTCATAGGCCATATTGTTGGGTCGGAGCTCAAGGCCCAAATGGGTCCGGGGATCTGGGTGCTGTACAACATTCATTACAAAAATGAAATAAATGAAAAAGCTAAATTTTAGAGAGTAAAAGGATGAATGTAAAGGGAAAAAAATCATAAATTTTAGGAGTTCTCTTTTTGAATTCAAAATAAAATTTGTTATTCGACATTTATAACCCTATTTCTAAAAGAAGTTACCCTTTATTAATAATGGTATTTTTGAACCATATAAAAGTCCAATTCAAAAAGAAGAATCCTCTAATATATAGTATAGATATAGATATAGATATATATATATATATATATATTTATATATTCCACACCTCAAACTCACTCTTTTTTGGAACTCAAAAGGTGCAACAAACGCCTACAAAGTACCTATCAATTTAGGCCACGTTTGGGTGGAGGGAATGGAATGGAATGAAAAGAATCTTTTTAGAATATTCTTCCCTTCCCTTGTTTGGGAGTTTTAATGGGGGAAATGGAAAACTCATTCCCTTGTTTGGGAGTTTAAGTGGGAGGGAATGGAATGGGTAGGAGGGAATACTCATTCCTCTCTATTCCCTTAAAACCTCAAATTTTCATTCCCCCAAAATTGGGAGGAATGGGAGGAAATAGAATTAGATTTAACGATTTTTTGCCTAAAACTCCCAAAATACCCCTATATATTCAACCCTTTATTTTAAAATAGAGGTCTAATAGTAATATTGTCATAAAATGATTCCATTCCATTCCCTCCATGTTGCTCCCAAACAAGATTACTTACACTCCATTCATTTTCATTCATTTCCATTCCTTTATTTTAAAACATCCAATCAAGGTTACTTAATTCCATTCCATTCCATTCTTTTCCATTCATTTCCCTTACTTAAATACATTCCATTCCATTTCTTACCATTCCCTTATAATCATTCCATTCCATTCTCTTATGAACTCCCAAACGGAGCCTTAGGATATTTGCATTGTAATGTTATAGTTAGTGGATAAAAAAAAAAAGTTATCAATTCTGTCTTCTAGCATGTAGTTGGGAGTTGAAGAGAGAGAGAGGTATGGTGTTGGCCCATGGGCCCAACTTCAATTAAATGTTAGAAGGACCTTACATGTCCTTTTTAATTTTTAAAATGCCCACTTACAAGGTTGTTGGGCCAAACTTCTTGTGCAATTGGGCCTCTGTTTGTGTCTAAGATAGTGATTTGGGTCTAGACAAGCCTAGTAAGTAATGCAAATTTATGTTTATTTTTATTATTTTAAAGATAATGCAATTTAGGGTCTAGTTAATGATTTTGTGGACAATTAGGAACTACGAGAGTCCGGATATTTTCTCAAAGATCCCATGGAAATGCTAAGCCTAACATGCCAAATCTAAAATGAAAAATGTGGCTATCGAGTAAATAAAATAAATAAATTTGGCTAGTAAATAATTTCAAACGTGTTACTCAATATTTTCTTCTAGGTAGATAGGGACAGACCTTCAATTATCCTCTTCTTACTTATCTCTTAATGGAATGATGAAAATTGCATAATTAGTTCCAATTTAAAAGGATCTAGGGCAAAACCATCTAGTCTTTCCAAGCATATAGTAGTGAATTATTGCTATGCCGCATAACATGATCATTTTGGTTTCAGCCAAGGAACACAAACAATTGTAGAGAATTCACAATACTTGGTAATGTATTGAGAAATCTCATTAGTTCTTAGAGAATTTAGAAGTCATTAGTGAACTTATTGAAACCCTCATATACCTCATGATGCAAATCCATTCGCAAAGTCATGAATTTTGAAGATGGGGTTCCCACTAAATTTTTTTTAGATTACATTTTCAATCTTCATTTATTATTATTCATTTTTAAAAATGGTTACATCTAAAATCATTAATAATGTCTTCAATCGCCTTTTGTTCATCTACCAAAAAAAAAAAAACTTCAACTGCCTTTGAAAATCCCCTGCCTCTTTCTTTTCCTCTCTCTTTCAAAGAACACAACAAGCTTTCTCTTCTGGTCCTATCAACGATTTCTAGGCATTTGCTATACCTTTTGGATTTGCAATGCAACAAATCACATAAACTACATTACACATAAAAAAATTTCCTAGTCTGTAACAATCATCAATTCATTAATGGAAGTGAAACGCAACAAAGGAACGATTGCATGACATAATCCTTTGACATTCAAAAAACTTAGGTGCAATTGTGAGATCAAGATAGCTATTTTGTTTGACATGTTCGAAACCAAGATATAAATCATTGTGATGCAAAAATTTCACAACTCTAGGTTCTATGAAAGAAACAAACTATTAGAAAAAGAGAAATAAAAGAGAGAAAAGCCATGACCGGGGGGGGTAACCATAAAAGGCACAAAGAAATCAAAACTCACCAAAGAACTGAGTGAAAATGAAGAAGTTCAAGTTGCAGGAAACATTTTAGGTCATTGCTGGTGGAAGAGGTTTCACGATGGTGTCAATGTTGAACACTAGTTGAAGAAAATGTATACACAAAAGAAGTATCCTATCTCAAACTTAATTATGAATAGATTTAGATGCAAAATTATACAAAGGAAGCAACTGGAAGAAGAGAATAAGAGTAAAGAAATTATTGAGAGCCAAATAAACATAGATGTAAGTTGTATAATTCCAAGCAGTGAGTTACAGATAACTAAAAAAATGTCAAAAGTGTCAATTGACAGAAAAACATAGCATTTTTTTTTTTTTTGGTGAAAAGAAAAATGGTTAGGAGGGGATTGTGGCACCCCCTAACCGCCTCAGAGCAAGACCTCATTTTTATGAAGTATAAGGGGCAGCACCACTTCCCTAGTGGGGAAAGGACTCGAACACAAGATCTAAGGCCACTAGTCACTCTCAACAAGAGTGAACATAATATATTTAGAGTATATCAATTAATTGATATACATCCTACAGACATGCCTATGCCCATAAATAACAATGTTGATATAGATGGCTTTCACAAATAAAAATTTTCAATCAATTTTAGTGATCTACAATCATGGAAGGCACAAATAAGTAACCTCACTTCATAAATATGAGGCTTCAACAATTTTAGGAGTACAAAATATTAAGCCTCAATAATAAGAGGCTACAACCATACATTAACAACCTTACCACTTATACCAAAAGCATATACGGTTAAGAAATTATAGATTTAATCTTTTAATCATTATTTTAACACTCCCTCTAATGTGTGAGATTATACTCCCTTTTAACATGTAGGATCCAACACAAGTGATTTTGAACTTTCTTAAATGGGAGGAAAGTAGAGATAAGATTTGAACTCAAAACCACTTACTTTAATACTATGATGAACTATTAGTTGTTCCAAAAGTTTAAACTATTAGAAAGTGGTGAACCTAATAATTTACCTATTATTCTAATGGCTTGAAATAGATTGACATGTCATGGTCTATCAACTTGAAACTCTATATTGGGTAAAATTTCTCATTTGCTAAGACCGCTACTAAAATGAATTTCTTCTTCTTTCCCTCTATTTTTCAGTTTTCTCTACTAAGTAGAAGTTCTCATCCACCACTTCAATGGGGTATCCCCAATTGTATATCTAACTTGGTTTATTGTGGTAAGGATCCATAGTCAACCCCAAAATTTGAGACTAATGCTTCTTGTTGTTGTTATACTAAGTTCCTTAAACACATTTGCCAATTGGTGGGAGCTCGAATTCCCAAATTATCGCTAAACAAAAAATTAACAATTAAGAACAACCAAGAATCCCCCAACACCGCAAAAGGGCTAGTACTACTAACAAAGACATGATCTTTAATCCACCAATAGCAACTAAACAAGAAACTAGGCTATGTTTGACATCGTTGTTTAAACAATAGTTTTCAAAGTTTAAATAACAATAATACTTCTAACACATATTTCTATAACACTCAAACATGTATTTCCATAATACTGAAAACTGAATAACAATATTTAAACACTACTACCAAACAGGCCCTAAGAATTGGGTAACCAAAGAAACACAATTTAATACAAGTAATCATGAATTCTCTCAACTGGGTTAGCAAAAATAGCCAAGAAACAAAAATGAAAATTCAGAAAATTGAGAGCTGGGGGTCAATCTTGACGATGGAATCATCATCGTTGTCATCATGGTCGTGGCATTTGGACTCGTCTTTCTATCAAATTTCATTTATTCATTAACAGTAAAATTTCGTTTGGACTTGTGTGTTGTGTAAATTTCTCTTGTGTTTATAAAAGTTTTTACAAATTTTTTTATAACTTTTTTTTTAGAAAGATTTTTTTTATAACTTGATAAAATGCTAAGTAGTGATTGAAATAAGATTACTTTTACTTTTACCATCACATTTACAAATTTACAATTTAGGATAATTACATTGTAAATTTGTAATGTTACGATTTAATGGTTAAAAAACAATTATTAATTCTATTTTCTACCATGTAGTGGGGGATTGAAGAGAAAGAGAGAGAGATATGTTGTTGGCCCATGGGCCCAACTTCAATTAAATGTTAGAAGGGCCTTACATGTTCCTTCTAATTTTTAAAATGCTCCTTTACAAGGTTGTTGGGACAAACTTCTTGTGTAATTGGGCCTCAACTATGTCCGGGATAGTGATTTGGGCCTAGACAAGCTGAGTAAGTAATGCAAATTTATGTTTATTTATATTATTTTAAAGATAATGCAATTTAGGGACTGGTTAATGATTTTGTGGATAATTAGGAACTAGGAGAGTCTGGATCTTTTCTCAAAGATCCCATGGAAATGCCAAGCCTAAGAGCATCCCCATCAATCCATGAATAGTCTTCTATTTTAGAAAAAAGTACAAATTTTACACATTTTGAGGAAAAAAACACCCACATCGGTGGGTGTAAAAATGTGTAAACATTTCCACGAGTCTGCGAGAATCGTGTATATTTACATGATTATCGTAGCTCGTTTATAATTATTTTATTAATTTTCTCTCTCTCTTGTCTCTGTTGGTCTCCATTTTTCTCATTTTTTCTCTCTCTTGTCTCTGCTTCTTTTTTCCTTCTCTTTCACTCCTCATTCACTCCCCGCTTCAATAGGTCCGATCAACCTCTTCGTCAGCCTCTTCTTTTCAACCCGCTTCAATGGGTCCGATCAACCTCTTCTTTTCTCATTCACTTTCTATTGGTCCTCTTCGTCGGCGTCGACTTTGGCTTGAATGGGTCCGATCAACCTTCGCTCCGATCAACCTTGGGTTTTGCTTGAATGGGTTTGGGTTTCAGCTTGATCCGGGTTTCACTCTCTGTTGGTCCTCTTCGTTGGCGTCGACTTTGACTTGAATGGGTCCGATCAACCTTCGCTCCGATCAACCTTGGGTTCTACTTGAATGGGTCTAGGTTTCGGCTTAACCTGGGTTTCACTCTCTATTGGTCCTCTTCGTCGGTGTCGACTTCGGCTTGAATAGGTCCGATCAACCTTGGGTTTTCGCTGAATGGGTCCGGGTTTCGGCTTCATCCGGGTTTCAGCTCCGATCAACCATGAGAATGAGAAACGAAAAAATCACAAAGCTTGGGTTTGAGAGATCCGGGTTTCGGCTTGATGGTGGCTGGGTGATGATGATGGTGGTTGGGTCCGAGAGAGAGAGAGAGAGAGGCCATGAGTGAGAAAATAATAAAAAATGTAAAAGAATGAATATTTTATTGAATAAATGTATAGAATAGATAAACTAATGTGGGTGTTTTGTAAAAGTGGATGTGTAAAACAGAAAAAGTAAGTTTTTTCTTATAAAATAGACAGAAAATTTAAACGAACTGATGTGGTTGCTCTAACATGCCAAACCCAAAACGGAAAATGTAGCTATCAAGTAAATAACATAAATAAATTTGGCTAGTAAATAATTTCACACGTGTTACTCAATATTTTCTTCTAGTAGATAAGGACAGACCTTCAATTATCCTCTTCTTACTTATCTCTTAAGCATTTCCAAGTGCCACTAGCCATTTAAAAGCATAGTTGAACAGTAAAATATGATTCACAAAAGTCAAGAAAAGTGAGCACAATAATGGTGGATGACTCACATGGTGTGACTTATTTCATGCAGCCATAGGACTAGGTGTTGAAATTATAACATCATATCATCTAATCACTGAGCAAAGTACTCTTCTTTTTTTTTTTCCTCCTCTTTTCCTTTGCTTTGTAGACTATATAGAAAGCCAAGACCTATGTTGCTAATTGGTTAATTGGATAAGGATGGCTTTGAGAGCTGCACCACCATTCATAGCAGGTGGTGCAAAAATTATGCCATTTTGCCACACCAAATGCCTACTTTATTATTTTACCACATCATTTTACAACATCTCATTTATCAGATACTTTATAATTCAATTCTATACATTAAAATAATATTTACTACACATTAAAATACATTATTTTGGTTTACCACATTTTGCAACGGTATGGACACAAAATCGTATATGTGCCAAATATATGCAACATATGCAACATCCGCTAGGAAGCTATTTTTTGTGTTTGGTGTGGGATATGCATTGCTTATCTTATCATGACTTTTTTTTGTTTCAAGAATTTCTTTACCTAAATCATGTGAAGATGTCTCTTTTTTTTTTTGACTTTCGAAGTAAACCATTGTGCATTCTAAAGTGAAATATCATCCACGTATTTAGCATATATATATATATATATATATATATATATATATATGTTAGGGAGAAGAGAATGTATGAGTTTAATATCTAAAGTTTTAAGGGTCTTTTGAAAACCAATTCGAACTATACTTATATATAATCACAAATTCTAAAAACCAAGGGTTTGGTTCTTAAATTGAAAAGCATGATTTTAATTCATGGTAATTATGTCGATGACTTGCTAGATATTTTTTTTTTTTTTTATTTTTTATAAAACCCCATCAAATTCGAATGGTTAAAATTAATGATGCCTCATATGCACCCATTATATTTACAAACATTCTAAGGATTTTTTTTCGTGATTGGCATATATGTCATAGATAAGCCAATTCACGTGGTAAGGGCAAATGTTGACCTTAAAAGATATGCTAAAATACCATTCATACAACCTAATTTAAGATTGCCTTTTAATTGGTTGATTAATTATAAAGTATATGAAATTTGCATGAGAAATTATTTCCTAAATCTTTTATATGGATTCAACCTTTATACGAAAGGAAGGTGTAATACACCAAGTATGTTAAATAAATTTTTTTTTTCCAGTAATCATTAAATAAATTCATAATTTATACAATCAAGTATTACAATCGTACCTTCTCAAAAAAAAGAAAAGAAAAAGTATTACAATGGTATCTGTAAGGACCAGATTTGAATTCCTAACCCAACATGTGGATGGACTTAGGCCCAAAAAGCCCAAAACAATGAATTTGTAGAGAATGGGTCAGAAAATTGAGCTTTAGTTAATCAAACATACATTAGAATGGGTAGAGATAACAAGAGAATGAAAAGAAAAAGGTTTGTGTTGAAGAAAATCGTCATCGGCAAAGTCCAAGAAGATCTGTTTTTATATATTGTTCTTAAGTCCGGTTACAAATTTGGTTCCCGAGTGCTACAGTGTTTCTTTCTTTAATTTTCGATCCCTTTCTCTCGTTCCCTCTTCCCCCTTTTATACTTCCTTCTCCTCTCGTCATTGTCCTCCACGTGCACGCTAGATGGTTGGTGTTGATACTTGTCCCATCCACAACTTCCATAAGTCTTGTGTAGTAGCTGTAAGGTCGATACCCATTATTTAGGTATCACCTTCACATTAATGCGGTCAGAGAGTTAGCCGCAATGCATTTAATGCGATGGTAACAACTTTCCCCTAAGATATTTTGGGACCCTCCCGGTTTGATACCTCTGCAATGCTTATATGTACCTAGGAAACTTCCTAGGACGTTAATCGGGCAACAAACCATCTCTTCGAACCTCGGCTTTTGCTAACCGAGGTAGCATCGATCCTCGGCTCACCCTTTTGAGCCACTATTACCGAAACTAACCTTTTTGTTTACTAGCAGAATCTCTTCTGACCAAGATTTCCCATCCTCAAACAACTTGAGTCCTCGGCTTGGGCCACAGTCCCAATACATAAATAGAAAATGAACTCTTGGGGTTCAATGTCCCTAAAACATCAATGTGCCCTTTTATCAACATTCATTGGAATCTTGTCACTAATCCACTCAAAAACAATAAGATATCACTTTGAATAGGAAAATATAAAACAATATTGTTTTAGGTGGGTTAACCGCAAAAATGTGACGACTATAATGAAAATCAACTAATTAATGTTGTTGTAATTGTAAATGGTGTAAATTATAAGTTTTTAAAGTTAATGAACCGATCTAAAAGTGACCCTAGATTTAGAGGATGTGGAATGTATTTTACCTTAAAATTTAAGATGTTACATAGCCTTAAGAAATATAAATTTTTTATTACAAATATTTGTAATTGATCCTATTAATGAGAATTAACCCCTTTAAGAATATAGACTAATAATATGTAACAGACCTGTGATCTTTTTTTTTTTCTTTTTCTTTTTTTGAGAAGCAACTTGCGATCCATTTAAGGTGTAATTAAATCATCTTTCATCTATATGTTACTTCAAGGAATATTTTTGAAAAAAAAAAAAAAAACATTACCCTAATAAACCCTAGTACATGTCATCGTGCTTTGTGATAGGTTTTCAATTTTAAGTGTTTTACGAAATGAATAACTTAAATTAAAAGACAATATTTTAAAAGAAAAATACCTTTATAACAAACCCTAATCCAAACAAGATTTAACCAAAAAAAAAAAAATGGTTTATACAAGCTTTTTTTTCAACCACACATTCTATTACCAAAACTTGTAACAAACCAAGTATTCATAACCCTTACAGTTTCTATTATTAAACTAACAAACAAAAAAAACCAACCTTTTTCCACATAATTTTCTCAGCAAACAAACAGACTTCAAGTAATAAATCAAAACCCACAGGGGTAAATCCGGAAACCTGAAAAAAATAATTTAAAAAAAAAAAAAAAAAAAAAAAAAAAAAAACCCTAACCTAACCTAACAACACAAACACACAGAGAGACATAGGAATATATATAATAGGCTCGCTGTTTTGACCTTTCGCTTCCTCTTTAAGGCGCAGATCCGAGGAGTTTGGAAAAACCCTAGCTCTCTCTTCAAACCTCTTTCAATAACCTTTCACTCTACTTTTCTTCAACACTTTCAGGTCTCTCTCTCTCACTGTTTCTCTGTGTGTATATGTTTCTGTGCGATGTTATGTATGTATAGGGATGTGTATTTGGATATTTGGGTTGATGGGTCTGTTTTAAATACGCATGTTTCTTGTTTGTTCTGGTTGAAACTCCGTGTGTTTGTGTGAAGCTATATATAGCTATATGTATAGGACTGTATATGGATGTTGGGCTTGATGGGAAATGCTGAAATTGTAAAAAGTTGTGATTTTTTCTTCCTGTTTGTTCGGGTTGATAGTATATATATCTCTGTGTGGGATTGAAGGTGTATAAAGATATATGTATAGGACTGTGTATTTGGTAATATGGGATGATGGGTCTGTTGTAAAAATGGCGAATTTGTATGAAGTTGTTATTTTTTTGTTTGTTTGTTTGTACTGGTTGAAAGTATGTATATATTTGTGTGTATGTGAAGCTTTATGTACAGGACTGTGTATGTGGATGAGTGGGTTGGAAAAGCGGTGAATTTGGTAGAAATTTTTGGTGTTTTTTGGTTGAAAGATTTGATATTGGATGTAAGTGTATAGTGATTTATTTTTGTATGTGCTATGTGCTTCATTTGGGATCTGGGATTCGTCTGTTTGGCTTGTGATTATTGTTGTAGTTCTTTGTTAGCTGTTTGATTTTTGTGATTGTGTTTACTGGGTGCTGTGTTTGGTTTGTGACAATGGTTGTAGTTCTGTATTAGATATTTGATTTTTGTGATAATGTTAAATGGGTGCTTGTGCTTGGTGATTGAGAAGAGTAGTGGGATAGAGAATGTGATTGATGCGTGGGAAATTGATGGAATTTAGTGATTGTGGCTTGTGGGACTATTTAGTTTGATATGTTTTTGGGGGGATTTTTGGGAAGCTACACATTTGATGAAGGAGTGAAAAGGCCTAGTTTTGTGTTCGTGTGTTTTTTTCTCAGTAATCATCTAGAGGGTGAGGGAATTTTTTCTGGGGAACTGTTGGCTTTGGTGGTCTATGTAGGAAAAGGGAGCAGTTTTAGTGTCATCTCTTTCTGAGTGCTCAGAGATTCAATTACTGCATTGGAAAATAAGTATTGTTTTATGTACTCAAGTCATGTACTATAGGGTGAACTTATCGCGAGTGTTATGATTCTCAAGGGAAAATGTTTTTTTATCCATGCAGTAGTTTGTGTTATATTTTTTTATATGTTCCAAGGTTACTCTGGTGGCATATTTATTATTAAGTACTGATTGGTAAGAATACTATTCAGTTTTTCCTAGTTTCTGCTAATTCCAAGAGAAACAATGGCAATGCATATTTTGTTTAGTCAAACTTTGGGGGAGTGGGTGAAGTGATTTTTGTTGCTCAATGATTTATTTCTATCATGACAGATTTCCATCTACTCCTCAGAATATCTTCCACAGACATTAAGACAGAAATCTAATACTTGTATACCACTTTGTTTGGTTTGCAAGTTTGGCTCTTGTTACATTGTTTAGCAACCTTTTTTTTTTTTTAATAAAACTTTTCGACGTGAGGTTTGGTTTTCCATCTTTACTCGTACACTACTTTGATCCATGCCGTAGTTTTTGTTATATTTTTTCTCCTATATTCCAAGGTTACTGTAGTGGCATAGTTATGATTTAGTACTGAGTGGTAAGAATACTATTCCGTTTTGTGCTGGATTCTGCTAATTCTAAGAGAAACAATGGCAATGCATATTGCATTTAGAAAAACTTTTGGGGAGTGGGTGAAGCGGTTTCTGTTGCTCAAGGATTTATTTCCATCATGACAGATTTTCGTCTACTCCTTAGAATATCTTCCCCAGACATTAAGACAGAAATCTAATACTTGTATGCCACTTTGTTTGGTCTGCAAGTTTGGCTCTTCTGTTACATTGTTTAGCAACTTTTTATCACTTTTTTACATGTCGTGTGGTTGTCCATCTTTACTTGTACACCACTTTGCTCCTTGAATTAGCCCGATTTTATTTATTTCCACTGAACACATAATGGTTTGATAATGATTATCTACTTTTTCTTGTGTATGTATTTATATTTGACAAATCATGGGATCTCTGAATTGATTCTGGAGCTTATATATGCTATTCTGTTTTAGTCCTATGTGCTCGCTCTCTCTCACTGAAGTTTCTTATTAACTAAATATTTGTTTCTGTGTACAGCCATGGCAGATGCAGCTCCAGAAGGTTCACAATTTGATGCTCGTCAGTTTGATGCTAAAATGAATGAGTTGTAAGTTTATTTTCTATATTCTTTATCATGGTTGCTGTTCTTCCTATTTACATATACAATAAAGCTTTTTTTACTCTTAAATTTGTTGGATCATATCATGCATGCTTTGTGATTTGTGCAAATTTTAATTATTTTTTGACAAATTGGTTGTTGCAGACTCTCAACTGATGGACAACAGTTCTTCACCTCATATGATGAGGTTTATGAAAGTTTTGATTCAATGGGATTGCATGAAAACCTTCTGAGAGGAATCTATGCTTACGGTAGGAATATAACAAATCGAACTGAGAAGAACAAATCGAAGGTGATAACAACTGGTGGGAGTTTCGGTGCCGCAGAAGGAAGAATGAAACAAACAAAAGGAAAAAGTAAAAATAAAGAGTGAATGAATGTGCGGTGGGAGTTTGGAGAGAGAGAGAGAGAGAGAAGAAAATTTAAATAAAATAAAGATTGTTTGGTTTTGATGAGAAGTTGACCTGACAATTGGCAGGTACGGGGAGGGAATACAGGATGAAATAAAAAGAGGGAAAAGTTTTGTTTTGGATTTGGGCTTAAGCTTAACTTTTAAGCGTAGCTTTTGGTCAATTTAAATCAACTTAAAATTAAAATATAACTCAAAATTAAAATATAACCTAACAAAGATAATTATTTTATTATTATAATACAAAATTACAAATAAAGGTAAAATAAACTAAATTGAGAATTTTATTAATAAAGGTAGAATAAATTAAATTCTAGACATAAATATATTTTATTTTTAAAAATATTAAAAAATATGTCTAAATATAAAATTTAATTAATTATTTAATTACCATACTCACATTTTTGTACCTCAATTTTTCAAAAATTGTCATATTCCTGTATCTGTACCCGTGTCGAATTTGTACCTGTGTCCGTGTCGATGCAACTTTTATACGGTTGTTTACTAACTGTCAACCAAAGAAAATGCTCTTTCTGTTTAAATGAGTTCAACTGATTTATATACATACATATATATATATATATATATATATATATATTTTTTTTTGTTCTGCTCTGAAATTCTTATTTTTTTAACGTAGGATGTTAATGTGATTTGTGGTTCAAATGAAAAGGATCTATATCATCTACATTCTTCATAATTGATTTGTGGTCAACTGAAAAGAATCCATATCTACATTAGTAGCGGTTTTGGTAAGATTCTTAAGCTAGTATAATTAGGAAGCTAAGCTTGTACTCATATGTAAACAGTTGTGTGATAAACAACTAAATAAAAAGCTCTCACCGGAGACAATCTTTTATGCTAAAAGCATTTAATTTTGATTTATCTGTCACCACCACATGTTTTGAATGACTATATATTGCTCAATTGTTACATGCCATGATGAATCAGTGATTTATGATAATAGAATATGGAATAGTAAGTAGTACTAAATGGCCTTAGCTATGTGCAGCTTTTGTTCTGGAATGTAAGGAAATCTCATTCACATCATTGTCCTATCACCTACGTATTGCTTGTGTAGAAGCATTGATGAGACCTTGATCAAGTTTAAAAGAACACAGTTGCTACAACATGAATTATGTAAAATTCACAGTTTAAAAGTCTTAATTATGTAAGTTTTTACCATAAGATTTTTGTGCTTTTGCCTCTTAATGTACTTGAAAGTTTTTCCACCTTTCTAAAACTTTCACTCTGAATCAAATTATTTGCTTAAGGTTGTCCATATCCATTTCAGATCATTACTAGCCAGGCAAAGCTGAAACAAACCAAAAAACCTATCTCCAAATTGTACCTTAATTAGATTATACCCCGTCAAAGAGACTTGACGAGAATTTGTTGTGTTGGACAATATTTTTGTAATGGACTGTCTTTATGTAACTTTGAGCACTTTGTTTAGTTTGTATTTTGTCACGGATTGTCAAAGGGGAAGTTTGTTAGGTTCTAAGGAATTAGAAACTAATGTATTGGAACTTTATTTTGTAATGTTGGTAAATTATGATCAAAATGTTTTAGACTTGTTCAAAGTATATGTTTTTTATGTAAAGTTGGAATCGAGTTGTTGCAGGATTTCCATCGTGTAAATCTGCCCGACTCAAATCAATTGAGAATTAGACTCGATCGATCGAAAGTCTTACAAATTGTTTTTTTCAGAGAATTTCCAACTCAACCTAAGCCCGTTTGACGTGTAGGGTTTTATGTTTTGTCTTAAGTATAAAAGGGAAAACCTTAGCCATGTTTTCTGGTGGCTCCTTATGGTGTGTGTGTGAATCTTTTGTGAGATCTAGAGGTGTTTGCCTTCACATATACTTAGGGTTATCAAGAATCAAGATTATGTCAAGAACCCGATGATCAATTCGATTCTTTGTATTAAGAGCTTAAAGATACACAAGCGGATGTACTTGTACTTGCTAGGAATCCTAGAAAAAAGTAATCAGTAGACTCGAAGTTGTCACGTGGTCGTGGTAGTAAGTTTCTTACTCGAGATAACAATAGAATGTTAGTGGTCTAAGTCGCTATTGTGTAAACTTCAATTCTTTCATAGTAGATTTAGTTTATCTTAAGGATAATTAGTTTATCTTAGGTTTTTTACCGATTTGGTTTTCCTGGGTTATCATATTATTGTGTTCTTTATTTTCCGCACTTTACAATGATATGATATATTTGTGTTGACCTAAATTTGATAATTTAACTAAGTAATTACTTGGCTAAATAACTAGGTTAATCTGGTTGTGTTTTAAGAGATCTAAAATCGTACAACTTGGATCTTTTATCCCTTAAGCGCTCAGGCTATCTTGTTTGGATTAGATTTGAGCCTTGGAATTGAGTTAATTTCTCCTTGCTCTTTGAAGCGGTGGTTGGCTCAATGGATGGAGGATCCAAATTTGTATAGATTGATGTTTGAGGGTGCAAAAGAGTGTGCTTAAGAAGTGATAATGCTTTGTTTTGGAGGTATGCATAAGTCTATTGCACATCGGGCGGATCGAGTAATCGTAGGAAAGTACAAGGCAAGTGTATCTAGTTGTGGAGGGTTGTGGATGTTGTTGACAATTGAGGGACATTAGTAGAGATGGTGTGGATGGGGTGGTTTGGCTATGAAGCCAAATCATGTGATGGCAAGTCATTGCAGTTCTTCCATATGCAACCAAATGGCATGTAGCTAGATGCCTGGCTGTGCAAAAAGCATTAACTGAGGCTATACAACTTGATTTTTGCAGACTTATTTCAACAATATTTAGAGTGGAGGACCTCTTTTTGAGAAAGAAAGTCCCTTGGCAAATTTTTGTGCTGATTGAAGACCACAAGTGCATGGAAGTTGGTGAACGCTAGTGGTGCTGTATGTTGTGCATAAGAGAGTCATTGCAGATATTGGGGCCCTGGCTGCTCTTGCTTTCTAATCTTATAGACATTTTTGGACACTACTAATAGCCAACCATTCTAACATTAATGTATCTAAAAACCAAACCAGAAAAAAATGTGATCTTTATACCTTTTTTGGACTTATTTAAGCCTTGGGCACATGTCTGTGTGAATTCATTAACATTTTAGGACATTACATAAGAGATTTGTTTCTTTGTGTGTAAATTCTGGTAAAGCAAATAAAAGCAATTGACTTGACCATCTAATGGCTCTAGCCGAGTAACTATTGTATACATTTTTTGTTGTGCAACAAGATGTGTCTTTTGAGTCACGTTATATAAATTTCCAATAGAAAAACTTTGCTCAAATGGGTTAGAATGGTAATAATAAGAAGATAAACGAAGTTTAGAATATCTTCTCTTGTTTGTTAATGGAATGATGAAAATTGCATAATTAGTTCCAATTTAAAAGGATCTAGGGCAAAACCATCTAGTCTTTTCAAGTGTGTAGTAGTGAGTTTTTGTTATGTTGTATAACATGATCATTTTGGTTTCAACCAAGGAACACAAACAGTTGTAGATAATTCACAACACTTGGTAATGTATTGAGAAATCTCATTAGTGCTTAGAGAATTTAGAAGTCATTAGTGAACGTATTAAAACCCTCATATACCTCACGACACAAATCCATTTGCAAAGTCATGAATTTTGAAGATGGGGTTCCCACTAAATTTTAGATTACATTTTCAATCTTCATTTATTATTATTCATTTTTAAAAATGGTTACATCTAAAATCATTAATAATGTCTTCAACTGCCTTTTGTTCATCTACAAAAAAAAAAAAAAAAACTTCAACTGCCTTTCAGAATCCCTACCTCTTTCTTCTCCTTTTTCTCTTTCAACGAACACAACAAGCTTTCTCTTCCTGTCCTATCAACGATTTCTAGGCATTTGCTATACCTTTTGGATTTGCAATGCAACAAATCACATAAACTACATTACACATAAAAACATTTCCTAGTCTGTAACAATCATCAATTCATTAATGGAAGTGAAATGGAGCAAAGGAACGATTGCATGACATAATCTTTTGACTTTCAAAGAACTTGGGTGCAATTGTGAGACCAAGATAGCTATTTTGTTTGAAATGTTCGAAACCAAGATATAAATCATTGTGATGGAAAAATTTCACAACTCCAGGTTTTGTGAAAGAAACAAATTATTAGAAAAAGAGAAATAAAAGAGCGAAAAGCCGTGCCAGGAGAAGGGGGGGGGGGGGTAACCACAAAAGGCACAAAGAAATCAAAACTCAACAAAGAATTGAGCGAAAATGAAGAAGTTCAAGTTGCAGGAAACATTTTAGGTCATTGTTGGCGGAAGAGGTTTCACGATGGTGTCAATGCTGAATGCTACTTGAAGAAAATGTATACACAAAAGAAGTATCCTATCTCAAACTCAATTATGAACAGATTTAGATGCAAAATTATACAAAGGAAGCAAATGGAAGAAGAGAATAAGAGTAAAGAAATTATTGAGAGCCAAATAAACATAGATGTAAGCTGTATAATTCCAAGCAGTGAGTTACAGACAACTAAAAAAATGTCAATTGTCAATTGACAAAAAAACATAACATTTTTTTTTTGGGGTGAAAAGAAAAATGGTTAGGAGGGGATTGTGGCACCCCTTAACCGTCTCCAAGCAAGATCTCATTTTTATGAAGTATAAAGGCAGCAGACGCTCATTTGGTGGGGAAAGGACTCAAACCCATGATCTAAGGCCACTAGTCCACTCTCAATAGTAGTGAACATAATAGATTTAGAGTATATCAATTAATTGATATACATCCTACGAACATGCCTATGCCCATAAATAACAATGTGGATATAGATGGCTTTCACAAATAAAAATTTTCAATCAATTTTAGTGATCTACAATCATGGAAGGCACGAATAAGTAACCTCACTTCATAAATCTGAGGCTTCAACAATTTTAGGAGTAAAAAATATTAAGCCTCAATAATAAGAGGCTGCAACCATACATTAACAACCTTACCACTTATAACAAAAGCTTATATGGTTAAGAAATTATAGATTTAATCTTTTAATCATTATTATAATACTCCCCCCAATGTGTGAGATTATACTCCCTTTTGACATGTAGGATCCAACACAAGTGATTTTTAACTTTCTTAAATGAGAGAAAAAGTAGAGATAAGATTTGAACTCAAGACAACTTACTTTAATACTATGATGAACTATTAGTTGTTCCAAAAGTTTAAACTATTAAAAAATGGTGAACCTAATATTCTAATGGTTTGAAATAGAATGACATGTCATGGTCTATCAACTTGAAACTCTATATTGGGTAAAATTTCTCATTTCCTAAGACCGCTACTAGAATGAATTTCTTCTTCTTTCCTTCTGTTTTTCAATTTTCTCTATTGAGTAGAAGTTCTCATCCACCACTTCAATGGGGTATCTCCAATTGTATATCTAACTTGGTTTATTGTGGTAAGGATCCATAGCCGACCCCAAAATTTGAGACTAAGGTTTTGTTGAAGGCCAAAATTTCACAAGAAAACCCATTCCATAAAAAGTAAAGAAGGCCCAATTCAAGCAGCAAGAAGAATCAACATTAAGGCCCTATTTATGTTCAGATTTCCAACAAAAAAGGCCATTAAAAAATCCAGCAAAATCCAGTGAAAGAACAGGGTCAGGATACCTAGAGGCTACCAGAGGCTCGGGATCCTCGGGTAATACAAACACAGACTAATGTGGGATTGAGACAGCTCATGAGAGGTACCACGAAATACAAGAAATGAAGAACAAATATGTCCTTCTCAAGTACCCAGTGGTGCAGCAAAGAATCAGAAAGTATAAAGCAAACATTCATGAACAAAGGAGCTGTACCACAAGGAACCAAGAATGAGAAAATCATAAGTAGAAGCGATTTGGAAGGGAACTTTCAACCCAAAGATAAAAGATTCCAACTATTTGGGAATAATGACAAAGAAGGAAATACAACTGACAAATTTGAGTCCGAAAAGTGAGAAACCTTGAAAGAAGTGAGATTGAAGGCTAGTTGCCCAAGGACGCCGGAATGGAAAGTCGCAAGTGACTTTTAGAGAAACAAAGCACTAAAAGATGAAAACTATGAGAAAAAGGGAAGAGACCAGCCCCTAGGCAATCATGTCACAAAGACGAGCTCTGAGGGGCAAAAGAGAGAAATCATTAGTACCTCTGAGCCCTAGAAAACACGCTATAAAAGGAAGAGAAAACCCATGTTAAAGGGGGGGGGGGATTTTCAGTAGAAAGAATATCATAACAGAGCCATTAGAACTCAGTAAAATTTAAGAAAAACAAAGGAACGTCTCTCCTGGTATCTCAAAAACAGCCACTATAGCACATACTTGGATTCAAAAGGATTCAAACTTTGCAAGTCTTAGAGGCTTGGATAGCCATCGAAGTCTATAATTTTTGAGCTTATTTGAACCTTGTATCACGTCTTAGTGAGCACATTTGTAATCCACAATTAAGAAAAATAATGAAATATCTCATATTGATTTGAGGATTTCTAACAATTACTTTGCATATTTCTTTATTATATTATCTTCCTTTACTACTTCTTGCTACTCAATACATATATTTTTACTTGTTGATTTTTCCTTTTACTCACCAAAAAGCTGAGTCCTTTGTTTCAAGCAAAGCCACTCAGACTTGAGTTCCAAATCCCACAAGTCTTGTGCAAAAGCACTAAGTCTGTGAGAATTGGGGCCAGGATCCTCGTGGCTGAATCATTCTCATGAAATTCATTTATATATATGTATATGTATTAATATATATATCCTAATCTAAGAAACTAACAATTATTTGAAGATATGTGCATTGTATAGTTGTTCTTGTGTAGGACTTATAGAGGTAAAAAGAAAGGACAAAACTCCATTGCATAACAAGCATGGAGAAAGATTATATAGTGCGAGAGAATCGATTCGGGTTCTTACAGGTCTAATACGCCCCGGAATCCCACGATAGTACGCCCGGGGTACCAAGTGAAGGAATTCTTTAAAATGTTTATACGATAAAATATAAGCCTTAAATATTCTATTTCAATCTTTCTCATTGTGAATATTATGAATATCTATTTTACTTATTTTGTAAGAGTAAATGGTCATTTTATGATACTAAAACACTTAAAATGATATTTTATTGCTTAGGAGGAATCGTATTTTTTGCCTTGAGGAGATTTATGTGACTTGCTCACAACTTGGTTCGTAATCAGCCCCCATTTAGCTGCGGTGAACCAAGCCCAGTCCACCAAACTACAACTATTTGGCCCAGGATCCTTGGGCCTGTGTGCTAAAGAAAAAAAGCACTCTCACAGGTTTCTTCTTGTTGTTATGCTAAGTTCCTTAAACACATCTACCAACTGGTGGGAGCTCGAATTCCCAAATTATCGCTAAACAAAAAATTAACAATTAAGAACAACCAAGAATCCCCTAACACTACAAAAGGGCTAGTACTATGGACAAAGACGTGATCTTTAAACCACCAATAGCAAGTAAACAAGAAACTAAGGGCTCGTTTGGTAATGTTGTTCTAATAACGTTGTTCAAGTAACGTTGTTTAAGTATTGTAGAAATACATGTGAGTGAAAAAATGTTGTGGAAATACGTGTTGTATTGTTTAAACAACGAAAATCGTTATTCAAACAACGTTACCAAACAGGCCCTAAGGCTCTGTTTGATACTGTTGTTTAAACAACAACTTTCAGTGTTTAAATAACAATAACACTTTTAACATGTATTTCTGTAACATTCAAACACTTATTTTCATAACACAGAAAACTAAACAACAATACTTAAACACTGCTACCAAACGGGCCCTAAGAATTGGGTAACCAAAGAAACACAATTCAATACAAGTAATCATGAATTCTCTCAACTGGGTTAGCAAAAATAACCAAGAAACAGAAATGAAAATTCAAAAAATTGAGAGCTGTAGGTTGTAGCGAAGCTGGGGGTCAATCTTGACGATGGAATCATCATCATTGTCACCATGGTCGTGGCGTTTGGACTTGTCTTTCTACCAAATTCCGTTTGGAGTTGTGTGTTGTGTCAAATTAACAATAAATTTCTTGTGTTTATAAAAGCTTTTACAAATTTTTTTATAACTTTTTTTTTAGAAAGATTTTTTTATAACTTGATAAAATGCTAAGTTGTGATTGAATTAAGATCACTTTTACTTTTACTTTTACTTTTACTTTTTTTTTTTTTTTTTTTTTTATAAGAATGTTGCTTTCATTTTAACTTAGCACTATTATTACTTTTATTATACATTAAACCACAAGTCACCTAAGAAATTATGAAAAAATTATTAAAACAATTTGGTATCATTAGATTTATTTTTCATTCACTAGTATTTACCATAAAATGTGATGGTAAGGCCAAAAGTGATCCTAAAGTCTCAAAAAAGTGACATTTTAATAGGTGATGGTAAGGCTGTTGAAGGCCAAAATTTCACAAGAAAGCCCATTCCATGAAAAGTAAAGAAGGCCCAATTCAAGCAGCAAGAAGAATCAACATTAAGGCCCTATTTATGTTTAGATTTCAAGCAAAAAGGCCATTAAAAAATCCAGCAAAATCCAGTGAAAGAACTGGGCTGGGATACCCGGAGATCGCAGAGGCCCGGGATCCTCAGGTAATGCAGCACAGTTAATGTGGGATTGAGACAGCTCAAGAGCGGTACCACGAAATACAAAAAATGAAGAATAGAGATGTCCTTCTCAAGTATCCAGTGGCAA
This sequence comes from Quercus dentata, assembly GCA_028216015.1. Lineage (NCBI taxonomy): Eukaryota > Viridiplantae > Streptophyta > Magnoliopsida > Fagales > Fagaceae > Quercus > Quercus dentata. The sequence goes on from CP116448.1 coordinate 11,850,931, forward strand.
AGCAAAGAATCAGAAAGTATATAGCAAACATTTATGAACAAAGGAGTTGTACCACAAGGAACCAAGAATGAGAAAATCATACGTAGAAGCGATTGGAAGAGAACTTTCAACCCAGCAGTAAAAGATTCCAACTATTTGGGAATAATGACAGCACGAAAATACAACCGACAATTTGAGTCTCGAAAAGTGAGAAATCTTGAAGGAAGAGAGATTGAAGGCTAGTTGCCCAAGGACGCCCCGGAATGGAAAGTCAGCAAGTGACTTTTAGAGAAACAAGACTAAAAGATGAAAACCATGAGAAAAAAGGGAAGAGACTAGCCCCTAAGAAACTGTCACAGCATGAGCTCCGAGGGGCAAAAGAGAGAAATCACTAGTACCTCGGAGCCCTAGAAAACACGCTATAAAAGGAAGAGAAAACCCATGTTGAAGGGGGGGGGGGATTTTCAGTAGGAAGAATATCATAACAAAGCCATTAGAACTCTTTAAAATTTAAGAAAAATAGAGGAACGGCTCCCGATATCCGAGAAACAGCCACTATAGCACATACTTGGTTTCAAAAGGATTCAAACTTTGCAAGTCTTAAAGGCTTGGATAGCCATCGAAGTCTATAATTTTTGAGCTTATTTGAACCTTGTATCACGTCTTAGTGAGCACATTTGTAATCCGCAATTAAAAAAAATAATGAAATATCTCATATTGATTTGAGGATTTCTAACAATTACTTTGCATATTTCTTTATTATATTATCTTCCTTTATCGCTTCTGCTACTCAAATGGATAGCTTTCACTATGTTGCATGAAAGCAAAAGCATTGCATTGTTTAGTAATAGAAGTAGACACTTGTTCTACACAATATAGAATCATAGATAAGCTTGGTTGTCATACTCATCCTCCAACTAAATGGACCTCATTTTAAAGATATTCATAAAAGATAACTCGCCTGACTCAATTAATTAGTTTTGAAAAATAATAAATAAATAATTAATTAATTTTTCATGTTTTAAAAATTATTTTGGCTTGGATAATTCCTTTGCTCCACAAGGACTTGGAATCTCTAGTAGCAAAGCCCTTAGCTCAGCTCAACTTCTTCTTCAACCTTGTGTTGGAGGTGGGTCTTGCAATATTGTTTTATTTCAGCTTATTGGTGGTTGAGACCATATTGCTAAATGGTTTTGACATTGATCAAAAGATCACAATGTTTTGAACATGGCATGGGATTGGCTGTTGATGACTCCACACCCTAAGCAATAGAAAGGGTAGGAAAGAGTGATGAGAAGAAAGCTGGTCGGTTTGATTAGCATTTATGCGATTAGTTTAGTCCTAAACTTTGAAGTCCAAAACTTGAAGATGCTTGTTAAATGAGGTATTGGTGGTGTGAAACTACTTTGTACCATTGGTCTCTCCAAAGGCAACTCACTGGTTTCATAAAAACTTAACTAATACTAAAGGTGTTTTGAGAGTACAGCCAACCTATAGAGTACAACCAAAAGGTTGAAAAAAATAAATATTGAACTCAGCTAGAAGAAGCAAAATCTTTTTCTCATGAGGATTCTACTCTTTCCAAAAAGGGGGTAAGAGGGGTCATGTAATAATATTTTAACAATCAAAACATTGTCTCATTATTAAAAAAAAAATGGAGAAGTGTGCCAAAAAAAAAAGATTGATGAAATGAAGATTGTATGAGCTACATAATAGAGAAATGGCCCCACATTTGGGGGCTAATGTATTTTTTCCTTTTTTAAAAAAATTCATGATATTGTTTCATTTGTTTAAAAAGAAAAAGAAGAAAGAGAAGTAAGTGAATCAAAGAGATTTGATGAAATGTAAATTACAGAGCAAAGCAATTTCCTCACGTTGTGGGGCTAAATAATTTTGCAGCAACTTGATAATAATATCATATGGCGCAGGTTAACAAAATGGACAAGTTCCTTAGCTCCAACCACGGATTTAGCAAAATGGAGTAGTTCCATGATCCCAGCAAAGCCTTGGAGATCCTTGATCCCAACAAGGCTGAAGAGATCCTTGATCCCAACAAGGCTCAAGAGATCCTTGATCCCAACAAAGTTGAGGAGATCCTTTATTCCAGCAAGGTTGAGTACATCCTTAATTCCAGCAAAGTCTAGGAGATCCTTGACTCCCGGAAAGCAAAGCCCGAGAGATCCTTGATCCCAACAAAGCCGAGGAGATCCTTGATCCCAATAAGGCTCAAGAGATCCTTAATCCCAACAAAACCGAGGAGATCCTTTATTCGGCAAGAAGGCCTGAGTACATTCTTAATTCTAGCAAAGTCTAGGAGATTCTTGACTCCAGGAAAGCAAAGCCCGGGAGATCCTTGATCCTAACAAAGCCGAGGAGATCCTTGATCCCAACAAGGCTCAAGAGATCTTTAATCCCAACAAAGCCGAGGAGATCCTTAATTCCAGCAAGACCGAGTACATCCTTAATTCCAGCAAAGTCTAAGAGATCCTTGACTCCAGGAAAGCAAAACCTAGGAGATCCTTGATCCCAACAAAGCCGAGGAGATCCTTGATCCCAACAAAGCCGAGGAGATCCTTTATTCCAGCAAGACCGAGTACATCCTTAATTCCAACAAAGTCTAAGAGATCCTTAACTCCAGGAAAGTAAAGCCTGGGAGATCCTTGATCCCAACAAAGCCGAGGAGATCCTTAATTCCAGCAAGGCTAAGTACACCCTCAATTTCAACAAAGCCTAAAAGATCGTTGGTTCCAGCAAAGGCGAAGTATTTCCACGAATCCAGCAAAGTAAAATGGTTGTAAAAAAAAATGGAGACATCCAGAAAATGGATAGAAGTTCCATAATAGCACCAAGAGAAGGTGGATCAAGCATGATTCAATAACCGCCTCATGTCTTGGGGGCTAAAGCCTATTATGCAATGGACCTTAAATATATTTTGAAGAAAATCAATAGAAACACTATATTGCAAGTCAGTAGCAAAATCAACATTATTGAAAGCTCAACAACTATACAAAGGTGCATCTATCATTTCTTATGACTCAATAATTGGGCTCGCCTATGGAAATAACAAGATTTGGAGGAGATACGAGAGACTCTTTGGAGGACACCTACAACTAGCTCTAAAGGCCAACCATGACATCACAACTACTTCGCCTAATCCTCTCAATGTACCACTAGTACGTGAAAGAGGGATTGAATGGGAAGCCCACAAAAGTCATTTGCCAATCTTAGTTCTTTCATCCAGCACAAAGTAAACTTTGTGAAAAATATACTTTATGGTGAATCGGCTCCAACTGGAGAATATCCCATCTCTAGGATCCCGGGGGGCTCCCATCCCAGAAGAAAGAAGCAATACCCATTGTTTGAGAGATCCCTTGGACAGAAAAAGACAGAAGGAGGAAGGTTAATATATCGCTTATGAAGGTCCTGGAGAAACTTACGGATATGGAAAGGAAGACATAAATCCTACCAAAGGAAAAACTAGAAGAGTGAACTTGGGGGCTGACCCAAGGAACCCAGGGCCTATCCTAATCAGCAATCAGTTATCGGTACAAAAAAAAAAAAAAAGTTTAACTGGTGGAGCTATTAAAAAAATATATATGAAGATTTATTGGCGTGAACTCCTTCAAACTAAATAAGGCGCGTCCAAAGGATAAATTTCCTTCGCCTAACATCGATCTTCTCATAGATCCAACTAAGGCAACAACAATATCAACCATGAAGAGGCATACCACGATCGGGGAACTCAAGAGCTTCTTAGAAAGAGTTTCTTACATTAGGAAGTTCACACCAAGACCAATCTTGGTCATTGGTGGACTATCCAAATTGATGAAAAAGGGGAATGTTTTCATATGGGGAGTTGAGCAACCAAATGTCTTTCATAAAACTTCAACAGATCATGAGTCATTTGCCTACCATATGGGTACTAGTCCATGGCAAAATCACTATTGTTGTACCTGGGATCTTGATCCCAAGCATACAAAGCATTGAAGGACACTGAAATGAGGTATCCCAACATAGAAAGGGTGTGTATGGCGTCATGCATCTCAACAACTGAATCATTACTTTTCATCCCACCAAATCCTATTGGTGACAAACTCTCATCCAATAAAAGCCCTCCTCAATCAACTCTTGCAATCTTGAAGAGTAGCCCGGTGGTTAATATTAATTTTCCAATACAACATAGGTCCGAAGGATCCCCAGAGCTATCAAGAGCTAAGTTGTAACAAACTCACCGACCCAGTTCCCCGAAGAAAAGAAATACCTATTAAATGAGAAGATCTCTAAAAAAGTAGTAGCGGTAGAGATCCTTGTAAAGAAACAGTCTATGAGGTTTGTGAAGACAGCCTTCAACGAGCATGCCTAGAGGAAGCCATCCTCTTCCAGGATCCCCGTAAGAAGATCCCCCACTTGAAGAAAACACCATGACAGAATCATCTTGGTGGAGCTCCTGGCCATCAGTCCACCAGTGAGAGCAACCTTAGATGACTCATAAAAGAAGATTATTTCTATAAAGGATTTGTTCACAGCTAAGAGAGGATATTTTAGAAGATCTTCAGAGAAGAAAACAAATCCTCAACCTTTTAAAGAAAAGAAAAGAAATCAGTTCAGTGAGCCCAATTGAAAACGAGGGGCTATGAAGGAACTTTTTCTCAAGATCGAAAATTCAATGATCATGAACAAATTTTCCAAGTGGCATGGCCTAGGACTTGGGAAAGGGAAAATTTTCCATGTACCTAGCCCAGGACTTGATCAAAACAGAAATTTTCCAAGTGGCATGGCCTAGGACTTGGGAAAGGGAAAATTTTCCATGTACCTAGCCCAGGACTTGATCAAAACATAAATTTTCCAAGTGGCATGGCCTAGGACTTGGGAAAGGGCAAATTTTCCATGTACCTAGCCCAGGACTTGATCAAAAAAAGAAATTTTCCAAGTGGCATGGCCTAGGACTTGGGAAAAGGCAAATTTTCCATGTACCTAGCCCAGGACTTGAGCAAAACAGAAATTTTCCAAGTGGCATGGCCTAGGACTTGGGAAAAGGCAAATTTTCCATGTACCTAGCCCAGGACTTGAGCAAAATAGAAATTTTCCAAGTGGCATGGCCTAGGACTTGGGAAAGGCAAATTTTCCATGTACCTAGCCCAGGACTTGAGCAAAACACAAATTTTCCAAGTGGGATGGCCTAGGACTTGGGAAAAAGCAAATTTTCCATGAACCTAGCCCAGGACTTGAGCAAAACAGAATTTTTTCCAAGTGACATGGCCTAGGACTTAGGAAAGAAAAAAAATTTCCATGTACCTAGCCCAGGACTTGACCAAAACAGATTTTTCCAAGTAACATGGCCTAGGACTTGGTAATAACAAATTTTCCATGTACCTGGCCCAAGACTTGGCCTAGAACAATTTTTCTAAATACATGGCCCGTAAATTGGCCAAGAGCAAAAGTTTCAAAGTACGACCAAGAAAATGGTCAAAAGCAAAAGTTTATGGGTACAAGTTGTAGCACGTACCAGTAATAGGTAAAAATGCAGATTGTAAGCATATCCTAGTTATGGGTACAAATCGTAGCACGCATCAAAGCAATAGGTACAAATCGTAGCACATCCTAACAAAGGATGCAAATTGTAAGCAAGGCCCAACGAGGGGTACAAAGAGAAAGAGCCTCGAATGGGTATGAAAACCCAAAAGTGGGTGTGTAAAGTGCACAAGATTGACCTCCTTGAAAGGAATTGGTTCAAGGGAGCCTAAGGAAGCAAGGAAGGTGTAACTTAAAAAAAAATTCTAAGAGTACATCACTCGAAGCCACACAAGCATGGATACTTTTGCAAGTTTCTATACAAAGAGATTAGTCAATGACATTGCAAACCAGCTAGCGACATTTCCCTCCTCCTTCAAGGTGCAAACTCACCAAAGGCTTGAAGGTATTTCGACTTAACAAAAGAAAGGTACCCTTTTGGTAAGCCCACTCATTACTACCATGTTTGAATATATCAAAACACTGCAAAATGTTATGCAAGAGGTATCACCCATGCACTAATATTTTATTCATATAGATTAAAACGAAAATTCTAAAAATTTTGGTCTTCTTACTTGACCAATTATCAAAAATCAAATTTGGAATTCTTGTGTGGTTGAGATCCTCACATGGTTTCATATACATGAAGTAATTTTTATTGCCATATCTTATTTGGCAATTGGCTTTTCCAGTGCATACACTGGGGGCTAAAACAAGATTATAAATTTTCCTTAGATATATCTTTTACTTGATGAAAATTAAGAAGTCTAGTGCGAACTTTACTGTACATAAGTTCAGTCACTATTATTTTCTTTGGCTTATGAACTATATGGAATATAGCAATTCAAACAACAATATAATTGGTGGCATGGTATGTGAATAATCTGCTGCAATCTGAAATATTATATAATCTCTCACAATTTGGAAAAAGAATGAGGCAAAGATCAAGAGCATCCACCAGAAGAGCAAGGTCTTTAGCTAAAGCAAGGCGTGGAGATGTTCCTAAGCCTTCTAAGTCATGTCCTCAGGGAAGTTTCTATCTTCTAATACATTTTGAGAAGAATAGCTAACCTTGATTAGACTCTAAATCAGTATGTTTTTATGATTCAATGATTTATGATATCATGGTCCCATGGGTAAGTCACTATTCATGGACTAAAAATCTCATGGGGCAAACATCTTGGTGTTATTCACCTTAGTCATAGCAAGCATGTACTACAATGCATAGAATATCTTTGGCAAAGTTCATGGGGGGTCCCCTCATTCAACCTATTTTGTAAAACAAACAAAATCTTGTTGACAAAGCTATGCTATCTTATATTAAGATTTAATATGCATTCAACACGATTTTTGTATGCTACTTTCAAAAAAGCATATCCTAGAATTGCTAGCAAAAAAAAAATATATATATATTAGTGCTAGAAATATACTTTTAGCATTAAATGTGATACCAATATAATTTGGTTATACATATATATCTGCATATATTATTGTTAGTTTGACAAAGTTGATTTATTGAATACCAATCTACAGCCTAATACTAATATGAAGGTGAATTCTAATCTTTCGCAACATGTTAGTTCATCCCATGATGGAAGTGTAGCAATTCCTTTGGAGTTTCCCTCAAGAATTATTTGATCTACACATTGGTTCTACAAACCAGGAAAGTGTCCAAAAACAATTTATTTTCTCGCGCATGGGCTACGGGTAACCCACGAGCTCGGGGGGCTAATGTTGAAGGCCAAAATTTCACAAGAAAGCCCATTCTATGAAAAGTAAAGAAGGCCCAATTCAAGCAGCAAGAAAAATCAACATTAAGGCCCTATTTATGTTCAGATTTCCAACAAAAAAGGCCATTAAAAAATCCAGCAAAATCCGGTGAAAGAACGGGTCGGGATACAGAGAGGCCGCAGAGGCCCGGGATCCTCGGGTAATGCAAAGCACAGACTAATGTGGGATTGAGACAGCTCAAGAGAGGTACCACGAAATACAAGAAATGAAGAACAGAGATGTCCTTCTCAAGTACCTAGTGGTGCAGCAAAGAATCAGAAAGTATAAAGCAAACATTCATGAACAAAGGAGCTGTACCACAAGGAACCAAGAATGAGAAAATCATACGTAGAAGCGACTGGAAGAGAACTTTCAACTCAGCAATAAAAGATTCCAACTATTTGGGAATAATGACAGCAAGGAAATACAACCGACAGTTGAGTCCGAAAAGTGAGAAATGTTGAAGGAAGAGAGATTGAAGGCTAGTTGCCCAAGGACGCCCCGGAATGGAAAGTCAGCAAGTGACTTTTAGAGAAACAGTACTAAAAGATGAAAACCATGAGAAAAAAGGGAAGAGACCAGCCCTTAAGAAATGTCACAAGACGAGCTACGAGGGGCAAAAGAGAGAAATCACTAGTACCTCGGAGCCCTAGAAAACACGCTATAAAAGGAAGAGAAAACCAATGTTGAAGGGGGGATTTTCAGTAGGAAGAATATCATAACAGAGCCATTAGAACTCTGTAAAATTTAAGAAAAATAGAGGAACGTCTCCCGGTATCCCAGAAACAGCCACTATAGCACATACTTGGATTCAAAAGGATTCAAATTTTGCATGTCTTAGAGGCTTGGATAGCCATCGAAGTCTGTAATTTTTGAGCTTATTTGAACCTTGTATCACGTCTTAGTGAGCACATTTGTAATTCACAATTAAGAAAAATAATGAAATATCTCATATTGATTTGAGGATTTCTAACAATTACTTTGCATATTTCTTTAATATATTATCTTCCTTTCTTGCTTCTTCTTGCTCAATACATATATTCTTACTTGTAAAGCTGAGTCCTTTGCCCAAGTAAAGCCACTCAGACTTGAGTTCCAAATCCCACAAGTCTTGTGCAAAAGCACTAAGTCCGTGAGAATTGGGGCCAGGATCCTCGTGGCTGAATCATTCTCATGAAATTCATTTACATATATGTATATGTATTAATATATATATCTATCCTAATCTAAGAAACTAACAATTATTTGAAGATATGTGCATTGTATAGTTGTTCTTGTGTAGGACCTATAAAGGTAAAAGGAAAGGACAACACTCCATTGCATAACAAGCATGGAGAAAGATTGTATAGTGCGAGAGAACCGAGATTTCGGGTTTTTACAGGTCTAATACGCCCCGGGATCCCACGACAAGACGCCCGGGATCCCACGACAATACGCCCGGGGTACTAAGTGAAGGAATTCTTTAAAATGTTTATACGATAAAAGATAAGCCTTAAATATTCTATTTCAATCTCTTTCTCATTGTGAATATTATGAACATTGTTGAGGTCTAAAAAAGGGTCATAGTGAAATAAGCCCAAAAAGAATAAGTTAAGCCCAAAAGGAAAATTCAAGCTAAGCCCAAAGTAATAGATACAGGAGACCCATGAGGGAATAAAAGAAAGGCCCAGAGGATCCTGAAGCCCAGAAAAAAGAAGCATCCAAAAAAAAAAGAGGACCACGGCAAAGTATAAGAAGCAAGGATCCTCGGGAACCATTAATAGGCGCGGATCCCTTCAGGCACAAAGAGAAAAGGAAGACTGGGACAGCTCGATAGAAAAAGATAGAAGAAGAAAACGAGAAACAAAAGCAAAAAGAACGCGAGCGACTTCTCATGGCACAGACAGAAAAGGCTTCGAGGAACCAGGACAGGGAAGAAGAATGATAGCAAACGACTTTCAAAATGGCGGAACAGGATTCCGCCCAAATAGGAAAGAAAAGGGAAAAGTGGAAGACGCGAGAAATGGGGATGCCGAGAAGGGCATACCTCGGCCCGTCCCAAAGAAGATGGCCAACTAGGAACTTTCAAAAGAATCAGAGCTGAAAGAAGGAAGAATGAGAAAAAACGAAAAAGGGACTTATCGAGACGATGGGAACAGGACATGCTCTGTTTGCAAAAAAGCAAAACAGGGGAACCAACGGTTCCCCGGGGAGACCAAAAAACTCCATTATAAAAGGAGGGGATGGGTTGTGAAGAAAAAAGGCAAAAAAAGAGAGAAACACCAAAAAGAAGAAATTCTCTAGAAAAACTATCAGAAAATCTGTGCGGAAGAGAAAATACTAAGGGAAAAACAAATATTGCTTCCCGGTATCCTGTAAAAGCCACTATTGCACATGCTCGGATTCAACGAGAATCAAACTTTGCAAGTTTTGAAGGCTGAAATAGTCATTCAAGACTACAATTTTTGAGCTTGATTGAACCTTGTATCACGTCCTAGTGAGCTTTACGTAATCAAACAGATAATGTATTAATGAAACATTGCTTCATATTTCCCAAGATCCCCACAGCATTAATTTTTTATATCGCTTTGCTAATCCTGTTTCTTTCCTTCCGGATTTACCTTGTTAATTTTTGGCACTCCTCGATATCCTTGCTTGTCATTTTTTATATTGTCAGGAGCATCCTCTGCATCCCACTTGATTCTTAAACAGCTCGTTAGCTGCGGTGAGTCAGGGCCCGGTTCACCAAATCCCCCTTTTCATTTAGGCCCGGGATCCTTGGGCCTAAGTGTCATTTAAAAAGGCACTCTCACAAACATCTATTTTACTTATTTTGTAAGAGTAAAAGGTCATTTTATGATACTAAAACATTTATAATGGTATTTTATTGCTTAGGAGGAATCGCATTTTTGCCTTGAGGAGATTTATGTGACTTGCGCACAACTTGGTTCGTAATCAGCCCTCATTTAGCTGCGGTGAACCAAGCCTAGTCCACCAAACTACAACTATTTGGCCCAGGATCCTTGGGCCTGTGTGCTAAAGAAAAAAAGCACTCTCACAAAGGTTTTCATTGAAAATATTGGCTTTTGGCAGTTTAGTTGAGTAAACTATTTTAAAACACTACTAGTAGTATATCCTCAAATTAATTGAAAATTTTAAGCAAAATAGATAAAATATTTTATAAATATTATCAAATTGTATTAATAATTAGTTAATGAGCCACTTACTGAAATGTAGAGGATTCTATTCATGAGATTGTTTCTGAATTTGAACCTAAAACCCTTACGAAGAAAGTCAAAAGATCATATGAAAAAAAAAAAGAGTTAATCACAGTTTTAACTTAGTGGATGCTGAGCTAATTTTTTATTTGTGTTTGTCTAGAGAAAAAAATTTATTTAAGTCCATTGAATACTAATGTATCTTGTAATAGAATTCTCTTCATTTTATCAATTTTATGGTTAAGATTTCTATTTTTTGAATTTAATAATGATAAAATATCTTTGTGGGGATGAAAGGCCCAGGAGTTCGTATTTACATATGTATTGGGCCGGGGGCCTAATTCGAGGACATTAAGTAGTCTAAGGACCAAAAAACACTGTCATAAGGATCCGTGTTAGTAGGTAAAAGGTAAGGTCCGATCATGATCGTCCAGGATGGGGTCCGAGGAGGAATGTCACCTTGGCCGAGTAAAGCCGAGGTCGGAAGTCGTGGCCTGCCATCAAGAGCAACATTCCGGACCATTCCATGGATAGGGATAAGTATCAGGAAGGAATAGTACAGAGGAAAGCTATGAAATATGTAAGGAAAAGCTACTACCACTGCATTGAATGTTCTGCAGCTAACTCTCTGGTCATATTAATGAGGAAGTGATACCTGAAAAGTAGTTTTTAGCCTTCCAACTACTACCCAAAGACTTGAGGAATGTCTTTGATGGGATAGGGACCAACACCAACAATCTAATCTACATGTGGATGGTAGGGATGAAAGGGGGAGATAGTATAAAATAGAAGAGAGACCCTAAGAGAAAGGGATTGGAGAATTTAAGAAGAATCACTGTAGCCATCAAAATTGTATCTGTAACCAACTTCAAGTAATATATACACAAATTTCTTGGACTGTGCTGAGGACGAATTTCTGGATTGTGTGCCGAGGACGAATTTCCTTAGATAAATTCAGCTTACTTTTACTTTATTGTCTTCTAGATTCATTCTAACTGTTACCTAACTCATTAGAACCTAGTTTTCCAACCCACTCTCTACAAATTCATTGTATTGGACTTTTTGAGCCTAACTCCTTTTATCGTTTGGCCTAAGTAATTTTATAATAAACTTCTTATTCATAGTCTTATCTTACAATAATTTAGCACTTTATACCATATATGATTCATGCTACCTTTTTCAAACGATAATATATTTCCACATCATATGGAATTTGATGAAGAAGAGCTTCCTTGAAGGTGCAAAAAAATCATATGGAATTTGATGAAGGAGAGCTTCCTTGAAGGTGCATAAAAGGAATATTTTCATTTGTGATTTTGATTTGATTGTCAACTCGACTTGATGGAGAAGCATGCTTTAAGATGCCTACAATTAGCTAATATTGATGGTACAAAGGGTATAAAATTTTTGGTGTTATTAGATTTATTTTTAATTTACTAGTACTTACTACTTACCACGACATGTTATGGTAAGGTCAACCGTGATCCTAAAGTCCGGGGGTGTAGCTATGTGTAAGGGTGGGGGTCCATGGCCCCCAAAATTTTGAAAAATTTTAAAATATATATAATTATTTTAATGTTTTCAAAATATAGTCTACAAAAATAAGAGTTGGTCCCCCCAAATATTTGATTTAGTCCAATGATGCTTTTAAAAAAAAAATTGGTCTAATAATTATAGAGACAGAACATTATTTTTCACAATTTTATTTTTTATTGTAAAATATGCTCTTATATCTGTTAAATATTTGATAAAGTTTGGCACCAAACATATTTAAATCTATATCTTTTTCAACCAGTTATGTGGCAATTAACAAGTTATTGACTCATTAAAAAAATAATGTCACTAAAACTATACATGAAATGTCTCTTTAGTTACTACATAATAGGTTAGAGTAAGATAACTTAAAATATGTTTGAAGTCTAACTTATTCCTCAAAATTTTGGATTATTCATGTTTTTGAAATTTTCATTAGTTCAATTGAAAGATTTTTTACTTACTTTAGTATAAAATTTGATAATTTATATCGAAAATGAAATTTTTTAAGAGTTTCACTATAAAAATAGTAAAAAAAATTTTATTTCATGTAAGGTTGCCACCAAACATAATTTTGATTGAAATTATTAAGCTCTTTTTGTTGTTGTTTGATGTGTGTATATATATAACTTATCAAATAAAAAAGTGTGTATATAATAAAAAAGCGTATGTATATGTGTATTCTGAGTTGTCTTGATAAATATATTAGAGTTGCAACTTGGTTCCAAACAAAAATTCTTGTCTCTGCCATGCTAAAGTCTCAAAAAAATGACATTTTAATAGGTGTTGAATTCAGTGGATAACAGTTTAGAGAGCTTTGCAGCTCAATTGGCAATATATTTTTGGAAAAAAAAAAAAAAAAAAAAAAGTGAATAGATTCTAATTGTTATTACAAAAATATTTTCAACAGTCTTTTTGTAAATAAAACAAACAAGTTGAGTTATTATATAGAAGAACGTTCCAAAATGTGACCATCCACCCACTTTTTCCATTTCCCCAAACCAACTCAGGTGACATACTCAGTTTATTTCTCATCTCAATAAAAATCTTGACCATTTTTACTTCCTATTCTCATTTCCAACGTCTGTCGCTTTATGATATGTGCTCTGAGTCTCTTTTCTCTTCTTCTTCTTCTTCTTTGTATTTTCTCTCTCAACCCGGCTCTGCCTCATCTCGTTCTTTTTTTCTTTTTCTTTTTTCTCCTCTATGCGATAATCCAGTGTATTAAGGCAGTGGGTTTGCTTTGTAACTATTGGGCTAATAGATTTTTTTTTTTTTAATTTTTTTTTAAGTTTTTGTTTTGTTAAGTTTTTGTGTTTGTTGTCATCAGTTGGGCTGGGTTGATTCATGATTGGAGGGGAAGGGCCCACTGTAATAATGAAAAAAAATATGCCTAATAAAAAAATTTTCTTAGGGTCAGAGGGCCCGGGCCCTTTGGGCCCCCCACTGGTCCGACCTCGCCACTAACTATTTGAAAGCAAAGTTAAACAGTAAAATAAGATGTAAGTGAAGAAAAGTGAGCATAATAATGGTGGATGAGTCACACTGTGTGTCCTATTTCATTCAGCCATAGGGACCAGGTGTTAGAATTATAACATGATATCATCATTACACTGAGCAAAATACTTTCTTTCTTTCTTTTTTTTCTTTTAACTCCTCCTTTTCTTTTGCTTTGTAGACTATAGAAAGCCAAAAACCTATGTTGGTAATTGGCTAAGGATGGCTGTTAGAGCTGCATCACATGTAAACATGCTAATCTTATCATGACTTTTTTGTCTTAAAATTTTCTTAACTTAAATCATATTAAGATCTCTCTCTCTCCAAGTAGACTATTGGAAATTCTAAGTGAAAGATCAACTCATCAACCACTTCTTCAGCATATGTACTCTAGGGAGGAGAGATTGTATGGATTTAATATATATAGTTTTATGGGTCTTTTAAAACCAAATCGGACTATAATTATATATAGTCACACACATTCTTTTTTTTTTTTTTTCTTTTTTTGAGAAAAAAGTAAATAAATTTTATTGAACTAAATCAGATTGAAAAACAATATCCAAATAACTAGGTAGAGATTCTATCCATATATCTGTGTCCACAGATAAAACTGTTTTTCTAACTAAAGCGTAAGCTAATCTATTTTCTTCCCTTCGAATATGCTGGAACTTGAAATACTGAAGAGTAGCGCCTAAACTTTGACTCTCATCTATCACATGACCAAACAAAGCCAAGGTTTTGGTTCTTAAATTAAAAAGCATACTTATAAAAAAAAAATTAAAAATTAAAAAGTATAATCTAAATTCAATTCATGGCAATCATGTCAATGACTTGTTCCATAATGTTTTTTATTAAACACCTCAAATTTTACTAGCTAAAATTAAAGATGCCTAACTTTTTATGTCATATCAAATTTTGTTCAAATATAATGTTATTTATTATTTAATTAATAAGCTTTTTTTTATGTATAAATTTAAATTTTAAATTTTAAATATTTAATTGATATCATAACTATTATTTTTATTTTTCTGAACACGCAATGCAAAAGTTGAAAACAAACCTTTTCCAACTAAAAAAAAGCCAATAACTTTGATTCTATGTTTAGGAGCGGAGATACAGAGAAAATGGAACAAAGATCAATCATCCGGTCCCACGAGTAAAGGCAATTCCAATGATGAAATGAAACTTCCTAGTTCCTACAGTTTTTCTTAACTCTCCAACATGCTATAATTGTTTTCCTCTAGAATTATTGTCTCTCTATTTTTCTCTATTTCAAACTGAGCACATGGAAAGTTTTAGTTTTTTTACCACCAATCGTTCAAGCCTACTCGAATCCTCTCTCTTCTCTTATGCAATGTTTTGTGTGAATTCTCTGTTTTCTTTCTTTCTTTTTCAAACAAAGAATCTGAATGCCCAGCCATACTTGGATCACCACAGAATTCACAAGAGTTTACAATACCAATAAATGAGAGATATGTCACAAAAAATAACTACCTCACTAACTTTTTTTTTTGTGTGTGGAATAGAAGACATGTTAATGGGTTGATATTTTTGCACACATATCTTTTATTTATTGGATTTGATACGAATGACATGATAACATTTGATACAAAATATTTTTTACAAACTTAAGCCTAACACTACCTACCAGCTTCTTTTTTTCTCATATATTTATTTTTTAAAATGGCCCATGTGCAATGTTGTTGACAACTTGAATGTAGTTGTGAGAAGTGAGATTGTTGAGAATTTTATTGTGACCTCTCGCCCCTCTTTCACATATTCACAAAATAATAATAATAATAATAATAATAATAATAATAATAATAACAACTAGCCTCTAAGCACGCGCATGAGGCTAGTTGTTTTTTTTTTAAAGGTAAAAAAAAATGATTTTTTTTTTTTTTTTTTGAAAACATGAGTTTAGGTAGTTGGAGCATTTCAAATACTTGAAGAGAGAGTATTCCTATTTTGTAGGTAATGTTTTAGTACAAGTTAAACATATATTTTTACCTGACTATTCTTTAGTTTTTTCTCTACTTTTTTTTTTTTTTTTTTTTTAAAACAATTTTGTCTCTACTTAAACTTATTAGGAGTTTTGGCAATATTTTTGAACCAACAAAATGTCCGATCCAAAAATGAAACCCCCTTAAATAGTAGTATAAATAGAGAAATTATTATATAGTCCCAACCAATAAATACAAGACACCTCATTAAAAAATGCTTACTTAGGCTTTTAAGCCACATCAACCCAATAACCCCTACCCACCTTAACGTCTATTAACCCCGTTTGAGTAGAATTCAAAATTTAGAATTGAATTGGGCGGGCTTCACTAGAATTGCAGTTTCAGTCAAACTTACAAATTTCAAATTTCATTTTTTAGATATGCCATCTGCATCAAAATTCCAAGAACCTGCTCTCTCACAATTTGTTTCTCTTTAAATAGCATACAATACATGACATATGTACAATACAACTTATGATAAACACCCAACTCATAACTGAAGCTTGACAAAAAACTAGCAAACAACCCAATCCTCCTCTACACTTCAGGAAGTCTAGGAAATAAGCTATTAATAATTTTTATCTCTAACTAATGAATTCATCTCATCCAACGCCAATAATGTGACTCCTTCATGTTCAACTTGTTGATTCTCATCTTTGGCAAGCCGAGATTCCCTCTACTCCAAGCATCTTCCAAAATGCAAATGCCTTCTAGGTTTTTCTGAATCATAACACAGAATCACTAAATTATTGTTCATCAATAAAAATCTATTGTCTAACTACTTCGTGGTTTCAACTATCCAATAACCACCATTGCATCATTAATCGTATTCAAAAGTACATTAAAATGCACACAAGTTTGCTAGCACAAATGTCAATTATTATTCTTGTCAATTAGATTGACAAGCCTTTATACTATCAATCATTACCTTTGGTTGTGAAAATAAGATTTTTTTCATGGTAAGGATCACTTGAACTTCATATAAGGCATAAAAGCCAATATCTAACTAGCGATACATTCAAAGTTCAAAAGTTTTTGTCTATCCAAATTTTCACCATATCTACTGAAGTTAGGAAACCATAATGCACACTAAACTTTATTTCAGGGATTCAATTCTCTCTTGCTTTGTCACCGACATTCATTCCATGCGAATGGTCACCAATTGAAAATATGACCAGACACCACTGCTCATGCATGTATGCCTATAATTATCACAACACTCATAAACAAAGAATAAAACTTATAGCATGGTCATAGCATTAATCTTGAATAGTATATAGAGCATTGCACCTCGGATCTAGCAACCTGAAATTACTTGCAAATTAAAGTTAAACAACACTCAAGAGTTCACGTGATAACAGGTCTAAGAATGAGTCTTGATGATTGAACTAAGCTTTTCTCATGGAAATAAACAAGTTGAATGAAAAGCCTATGCCCAAATTCTTTAAAAATGACATGGTCTTTTCATTGGGGCATTTTATCAAACACGTTGATTACAATGGGTTAATGACAGGAGGAATGAACATAAATTGTGAAATTAATTGGCCATAAATACCTAAATACCCAAAAGGAAAATCATCGAAGAGATCAACATGGATATCAATGGAAAAAAAAAAAAAAAAAAAAAAAAAATCACCAAGAACACCTATGGAATAAAATGTCATGGGCTAAGAAATATGGGAATTTCATCCTACAAAAAGAAAGGGAAAATAGAACTCACCCCATTCATTGCTTGAATCTTGAAGCATTATCATCCTTTGTTAAAGGAACAACATACCTTTCAAATCTAAAAATTTGGATTACCCATCAAGGCATTTTGTATATCTAGGATGAGGAGGCGAGGGATTACGATAGAGAAAACATAGAGGAGGCGTGCGGTGATAAAAAAAAAAATTTGAAGAAAAGTTTTCAAATCCCGCCATTTACATCTCAAATTTGAATTTGGCCTAAAAACAAAATTTGAAAACACTCTCAGAAGAACTGACAGGTTAAAGGGACATTAGACATAATGGGTGACATGGCAGGTTAGCTTACATCATCAGTTTTTGATGATCTGTCTTCTTCTTATTGGTTGGGACTACACAACAATTTCCCACATTTTTGTATGTTTTTTCATGTGTCTTTAGTAACGTATTAGAATTAGTTATTTGTTAACTAGTTTGTTAGTATTGTTTATTTAATTGTTGTACTTCCTCACTTCTTCTTCTTCTTCTTTTCCTTTTTTTTTTTTTTTTTTTTACTATTATGGAGGCCTCTTTATTAATGTTATGATAGTTTTATATTTATTGTGGCCAAATTCCATCTACCAATAATTAATTAAATTATGAGTAAGTTTTTGACTTTTGTCATTAACATTACTTATAAATTAATAATTAATGGTAACATTGCTTTCACTTTAACCTAACACTAAGAGTCTATTTGGGATCCGCTCATTTTTTGAAACTGGGAATTTTTTCTTTGAAAAATCTTGTAGATAAATGTAAATGTTAGTTGAAATAGTACAGTGGGATCTATGAATAGTACCAAAAAGTGCAGTAAGACCCATAAATAGTAGCAAAAATAAGTTGAATAGTAAAATAAGTTAGCAAAAATTAAGCTAACCAAATAGACACTAATACTACTTTTATTATACATCAACCACAAGTCACGTAAGTAATTATGAAAAATGTATAAAAAAAAAGAAGTAATTATGAAAAAAGTTAAGAGTCTGTTTGAGATCCGCTTATTTTGCTGAAATTGAAATTTTTTTTTGAAAATATCGTAGATAAAGGTAAAAGTTATTTGAAATAGTACAATGAGATCCATGTATAGTACCAAAAAGTATAGTAGGGCTCATAAATAGTAGTAAAAATAAACTAAATAGTAAAATAAGTTTGCAAAAATAATTTTTGCCAAAAACACACTAAATGTCGTTAGATTTATTTTTAATTTACTAGTATTTACCATGAAATGTGATGGTAAGGCCAAAAGTGATCTTAAAGTATGAAAAAGTGACATTTTAATAGGTCTTAATTAAATTAAGTGGACAATTGCTGAGAGTCTTGTAGCTCAAATGCTATCACTTCGTATTTCTAATAGAGATATTAAGAATTCAAATTCCCCACCCCAATTATCAATATATATAAAAAATTTAAGCAGATATATATATATATATATATATATATAACCTCTACCTTAGACTCACTTTTTAGAATTCAAAAGGCACACACAAATGCCTATGGAACAACAATGCTAAGACCACAATAGATTACATAACTTTTGCCACAATACACCACCTAGCACAACAAATTACACAACTTCTAGCACAACTCACCACGCGGCAAAAAGTTGTAATTCTAGCATTTTTTTCCTATGAAATACCTATGGATTTAGGATAATTATATTGTAATGATATGTAGTGAGCTGTAGCAAAACTAGCATAATTTGTTATGGTTTTAACATTTTTTTTCCTATGAAATACCTATGGATTTAGAATAATTGTTTAGTGGTTAAACAAAGTTCTTATTTCTATTTTCTACCACGTAGTTAAGGGTTGAAGAGGAGATTGTATTAGATTATGTATTCGGTGCTTGTATTGTCCTACTCAATGTGAAAAGAGTGATACATACATCAGATGCATGTATTGTCCTACTCAATGTGAAAAGAGTGATACATACATCAGATGCATAGTATATTTTCTTGTTCGAGAGACAGATAGAGATATGTTGTTGTCCATAGGCCTAACTTTAATTAAATGTTAGAAGGGTCTTACGTGTCCTTTTCATATATAAAATGTTCACTTACATGGTCATTGGGCCAAACTTTTTATGCAATTGGGTCTCAATTGTGTTCAGGATCGTTACATTTAGGCCTAGACAAGCCGAGTGAGTCGAGCAATTTATGGGTCTGGTGAATGATCTTATCGATGAATAGAAACTACAGTAAATAAAATAAATTTGGCTACTAAAGGCATTTCCAGGTGCCACCAGCTTTTTAAAAGCATAGTTGAACATTAAAAATAAGATGTACGGAAGTCAAGCAAAGTGAGCTCAATAATGGTGGATGACTCACACGGTGTGCCCCATTCATCATTACACTGGGCAAAGTACTCCTCTTCGTTTTTTCCTCCTCTTTCCGTTTGCTTTTTAGACTATTGAACATAGTGCCCGTTTGGATAGCACGTCTCACTGCGTCCGCGTTTTCTCTCTCTTTTTTTTTTTTTTTTTTAACCGCATATTGTTGACTTTTCAGTTATGAACAGTGACTTATATACTGTTCATGGGTCTCACAAACTCCACTTTTTATCAACTTTTTCATTAAAAATGGGTCCCACAAGATCTTATTCACACATTTAAAAATTATTTTCTTCTGATATTTTCAGTTTCAGCAAAAAAAAGCTCAATTCAAACGGACCCATAATGGAGAGGAATCTTCCAACTAAAAAAAAAAGCCAATAAACTAAAATCAAACAAAGATGAATTATCCGGTCCCACGAGTAAATGCAATTCCAATGACGAAACTTCATAGTTCATACAACTTTCCTTAACTCTCCAACTTTAACTATAATAGTTTTCCTTTTCAATTATTGTCTCACGCGCCCATAATAATGTGTGCTTACCATGTGAATATCATTACGGTTAACAACTTTACTATGAAACAATTTATTGAAGTCCATTGAATTCTAACACGTCTCGTAATAAAATCCTCTCCATTTGATTAATTTTACAGTTAACAATTTTAATTTTTGGATTTAGTAGTGTACAAAAGTATCGCTTATTTAAAAATTTAATAATAATCTTTAAATTTGTATACCTTTAAATTTTAAAATAGATTCATTTTAAATAGAGATAATAATTTTTCATAAAAGAGAGTGAGGTTTTTAGCCTAAGTAATTTTATAATAAACTTCTTATTTATAGTCATATCTTACAATAATTTAGCACTTTATACAATACATGATTCATGCTATCTTTTTCAAACGATAATGTATATGCAATTTGACGAAAAGTGAGCTACCTTGAAGGTGCATAAAGGGAATATTTTTCATTTCTGATTTTGATTTGATTGTCAACTTGTTGGGAAAGCAAGCTTTAAGATGCGTACAATTAATTAATATTGATGGTACAAGGGGTATATTTGTCATTTGAGGTTCTGATTGTGAATTTGATTGGAGGAGATGTTAGAGATCGAGATGCCATTATTGACAATTTGTTTGAAATTGATGCAAATCATGAAGTTTTTCTTTAGAATAAAAAAATAAATAGTGTCGAAGACTCATAAGTCATAAGTGGAATTCTTCGTTACAGAAAAACGATACTATCATAAAGTGTAATTTTAAACTAGGAATTGTATTTTAAATTAGATTTTTCTCTACAAATTTTTACATTTTTTACATATTCTTTTGTATTATTTTTCATATGTGTCTTTTGTAACTAATTAGAATTAGTTATTTGTTAACTAGTTTGTTAGTATTGTTTATTTAATTGTAGTTGTACTTCCTCACTTCTTCTTCTTTTTTTCTTTTTTTTTTTAAATACTATTATGGAGGCCTCTTTTATTAAAGTTCTGATTCCTAATCTTTTTTTTTTTTTTTTTTTTTTTGGTAATCAATCGAAATTTCATTAGTTGTTTAAATGAATCATCTTCTTCGAACCTCATTAAGGTTCTTGAATATAATATTCACAACAATTTCTATGATTATGTTATGATAGTTTTATATTTATTGTGGCCAAATTCCACCTACCAAGAAATAATTAATTTATTAGTAAGTTTTTTGCTTTTGTTATTAATATTACTTATAAATTAATAATTAATTTATAAGTAATGTTAGGGACAGAAGTATTTGACTTTTGTCATAACTTGATAAAATGGTAAGTTTTTTTTTTTTTTAATTAATTTTTTTACTAATGCCACTTTTATTATACATCAATTATAACAAGTCACGTAAGTAATTATGAAAAATGTATCAAAAAAAAGTAATTACAAAAAAAGTTAAATGTCGTTAGAGTTTTTTATTTTATTTTTTAATTTACTAGTATTTACCACAAAATTTGATGGAAAGGCCAAAAGTGATCTTAAATTATGAAAAAAATGACATTTTAATGGGTGTTAATTAAATTAAGTGGGCAACTGATAAGAGTCTTATATCTCAAATGCTACCTCTTGTTATTTCTAATATAGATATTTAGAATTCAAATCTCCCACCCCAATTATCAATATATTAAAAAACAATTTATGCGGATAACTATCAAGAGTCTTGTAGCTCAAATGCTACCTCTTGATATTTCTAATATAGATATTTAAAATTCAAATCCCCCATTCCAATTATCAATATATTAAAAAAAAATTAAGCAGATAACTATCAAGAGTATTGTAGTTCCATAATATGATTGATTTCCTTTATGTGGAGAAACAAGATTCAAGTCCCCCCTCTTCCATTTGTTTTTTGTTTTTTTTATATAAATATATATATATAAAAATATATATATATATATATAAATATATATATATATATATATATATATATGTATATGTATATAACCTCTACCTTAGATTCACTTTTTGGAACTCAAAAGGCACACACAAACGCCTATGGAACAACAATGCTAAGACCACAATAGATTATATAACTTTTAAACACAACACACCACTTAGCACAATAGATTATACAACTGCTAGCACAACTCGCCAAGTGGCTAAAAGTTGTGTTCATAGCATTTTTTCCTATGGAATACCTATGGATTTAGGATAATTATATTCTAATGATATGTGGTGATATATATATATATATATATATATATGTATATGTATATAACCTCTACCTTAGATTCACTTTTTGGAACTCAAAAGGCACACACAAACGCCTATGGAACAACAATGCTAAGACCACAATAGATTATATAACTTTTAAACACAACACACCACTTAGCACAATAGATTATACAACTGCTAGCACAACTCGCCAAGTGGCTAAAAGTTGTGTTCATAGCATTTTTTCCTATGGAATACCTATGGATTTAGGATAATTATATTCTAATGATATGTGGTGAGTTGTAGCAAAACTAGTGTAATTTGTTATGATTTTAGCATTTTTTTTCCTATGAAATACCTATGGATTTAGGATAATTATATTGTAATTATATAATTTAGTGGTTAAACAAAGTTCTTATTTCTGTTTTCTACCATGTAGTTAGGGGTTGAAGAGGAGGTGGTATTAGACCATGTATCAAGTATATGTATCGTCCCACCTCAATGTGAAAGAGGCAATACATGCATTGGATGCATAATATATCTTCTTATGAGAGAAAAAGATAGATATATGTTGTCGTCCCATGAGCTCAATTTTAATTAAACGTTAGAAGGGCCTTACGTGTCCTTGCAACTAAAAAAACAAAAAAAGCCAATAAACTAAAATCAAACAAAGATGAATTATTCGGTCCCACGAGTAAAAGCAATTCCAATGACGAAGCTTCATAGTTCATACAACTTTCCTCACCTCTCCAACTTTAATTATATTAGTGTTTCTCTTCAATTATTGTCACTCTATTTTTTATTTTTTTTCCTATCTCAAACTGAGCACACACAAAGTTTTTTCTACCACCAAATCGTTCAAGTCTACTCACACCCTCAAGCAGTGACGGTTCTAAATTTTTTTTTCAAAGTAGTCTTTAATAAAGATAAATTACATTATCTAATAAAAATAAAAATGATTAATTATTATTGTTTAGTTGTTTCGTTAATTTGTTTATCTTTTATAAACTATAATTTGTTATGTTGTTGTTTCATTAATTATAAAATTATTAATTGTTGTTTAGTCTAATATAATATAATTTTTTTTTTATTTTATAATGTATTGGTTAATTAAATTATTAATTATTGTTTATTAGTTGCTTCTCTAATTAATTATTGATTAATTAATTTTTTTTTTGAGAATACCATGTATTAGTTGCACTAGCACACACCTCATGTACATTTTATTCCCCTAAATCAAATATCCCACCCCAGTCTCATGCCCTCATTTACACCCACTCAACGGACAAGCCCTATGACTCCAATCATAAGAGCCAATAAGATAAATTCACAATCACAAATTATAATATACCAAAAAATAATTAATTATATATCACCAACACCAACTGTTACCAAAAATAGAAACAAATATTAATAAAGTGATAAGGTAATATATAAATTTATATATATTAATTTTTATATAATACTTTCTTGTAAATAACTCCTTCAAGATAATATATAAAAAAATCTAAAATTCACAAGTCATTAGATATAAGACGTGAGCACGTCACTAGTCACTGGCCCTTCACGTCAAGTCTTAGACCAGGCTTCTTAAGTTTAAAAATAATTTAAACAAATGATGAGAAAAGACTTGTCTTTTAGATTTGAAAATAATTAAAACAAATAAAGAGACAACTCATTCCCACTGTCACATTTCCCAAGCAATCTGAATCTGATAAGTGATAATTTCTTCTAGGCTTTAATTAGCTTTTCTTCTTCCCAACATATGCTTCTCTGTCTTCAACTTCTTCTTCTCACTTTTCAGTCTCTACTACACTTCGTCTTCCCCAGTTTTTCAAACACAGGATAAAGCAGCAAATTATTTCTCTCTCACAGCTTCAGCCTTCACTTGCTATACCCCTCTCTCTCTCACTCTCTCACTTTTTCTTCTCTGAAGAATAGATCCAGCAAACAGGTAATTGCTTTCCATGAAGACCCAATCCATGGGTTTGCTACCATTTGTAATCTGTTCTTTTTGATGTTGGGTTTTTTTTTTTTTTTTTTTTCCTGGTGGGTTTGCTCTGTTACATTTTTTTCTTTCAGATTTTAGTTCAAAAAATTTTTTTGGGCTTTTTTTTCTTCAAAGTCGAACAAATAAATTTATTTATTTGAAGGTGTTCCTAATTTTTTTTAGGATAAACAAATAAAAAATTTTAAATTATTATATATAATTTTTTTTTTTCAGGCCAGGGTTTTCCCAGGAACACCCTGGACTGAACGTGACGCCACCACCTCAAGGTCCTATCTATTCTCTTATGCAATGTTTTGTGTGAATTCTCTGTTTTATTTCTTTCTTTCATTCTTTTTATATGTTTCGATTTCTCTTTTGGATGATGAGAAAGCAGAGGGAAAGGTGAGGAGGAACATACAGATTTTTTTCCTGGGTTTTGACCTTTTTGTTTTATAGTATCTGAATTTGTCTAGTCTTATACGAACTGTGATTGTTAAATTACAAACACAGAGGATGCTTTTGAAATGATTTAACGTTAGTTAAATAAATTTCTGTATAAATAATAATCATAATACCGTGAGTTATCCACTTTGTTTAAAATATAAACAAACAAAAAAATGTTGAATTCACTGAAAATAGAGGATGTGAATGCCCAGCAAGGCTAGGATCACTGACGCTGGCTTGTTTTTTTTTTTTTTTTTTTTTTTTTTTTCCCTTACTATTAATTTTTTTAACAAAATTAAATGGTGTGAGGTAATTAGCAAATTGGGTGTAGTTGAAAGATTGTTGTGACCTTTGTTTATTTTATTAATGTCTTTCGTCTCTCTTTCACATACTCGCAAACAAAAGAAAAAAATAATAGTCATTCCTTTATTAAAGAAGCAATTATATAATAGGAATTGAATCATGTGTTGTTTCTAAGATATTTTTGAGCTTTACAATCACTACTGCAAATTCATTTCTCAAATCCATAAGCTTTCACTTTATACACGTCCATCTCTTTTATTCTATCCTTTCACTCCCTCCTTAAAATAAAAGATCCATATCAAATCATTCCTTTTTTCTCTAAATTTTTTTCTTTTACTTTTTCTGTCAATTTTAATTGAAAACTACCTCTTTTATTTATTTATTTTTCTTTATTGTAGTTCAATACTTGCCGCCAACAAATCTCCAATGTCTTCCATTAGCTCTCAGAAGGCCTCCTCTTCGTCATCATTTTCATCTTCAACACCTCAGCGGAAATATGATGTCTTTCTTAGTTTTAGAGGTGAGGACACCCGCACTGGTTTTACAGATCATTTATATGCCGCTTTGATACGAAGGGGCATAGCTACCTTTAGAGACGAGGAAAATCTTGAGATAGGAAAACCTATTTCACCGGAGCTCTTGAAAGCAATAAAAGAATCAAAATTTGCAATTGTCATTCTCTCAAGAAACTTTGCGTCATCAACATGGTGCTTGGATGAACTTACAAAGATAATTGGATGCATGACTGTTTTGCCAATATTTTATAATGTGGACCCATCTGATGTGCGAAAACAAACAGGCACCTATGCCCAAGCCTTTTTTAAACATGAAGAACGCTTCAAGGACGATATAGAGAAAGTGCAAACATGGAAAGCTGCTTTAGAAGAAGTGGCAAATCTCAAAGGGTGGCACCTGCAGAATAGGTAATCCAATTTGACATATTACTTGCTTTTAGATGTTCAAACTTCAAATAAATACTCTCTTATATTAAGCCTTGTTTTGAACCTTAGGTAAAGCAACATAGATATTCACACTTCATTTTTATTTTGACTTGATCTAATTAATTTACATTTTGTATTTCTTTCAATTTTTTCTTGCACAAAGTTATTTACATTTTCTTGGTTTAGCCAACAGAATAGAACATTGGATGTCTACTATCTTTTTTGGTACCATTTATGGGTGGTACTTACTAGATATCATTCTCCCTTCATTGCAGGTCCGAGGCACAACTTATCCAAGATATTGTGAGAAAGTTATGGCATAAATTGAATTATGCATTCTTTGAATATATTGAAGACCTTGTAGGAATAGAATCTCAAGTGAAGGAATTGGAATCATGTTTGGCTATAGGGTCTAATGATGTTCGCATAATAGGGGTTTGGGGGATGGGGGGAATAGGTAAAACAACTCTTGCTAGAGTTGTTTTTGATAGGGTTTGGAGGGAGTTTGATGGTTGTTGCTTTCTCCATAATGTTAGGGAGGTTTGTGAAAAAGAAGGTTTACTTTCATTGCAACAACAACTTATTAGAAAAATATTAGATGAAAGTATACAAGATGTTAATGAGGGAGTTTTCGTGATCAAAAATAGATTACGTCATAAAAGAATTCTTCTCGTTCTTGATGATGTAAGCCAATTAGACCAGTTGAAAAAGTTAGTTGGGAAGCATAATTGGTTTTGTTCTGGTAGTAGAGTTATCATAACAACAAGGGATAAACATTTACTAGATATACAAGAAGTAGATGAAATATTCAAAGCTGAAGGATTGTGTGATGATGAAGCTCTTCATCTTTTGAGTTTGAAAGCTTTTAAAAAAGACAATCCTCCCGAAGATTATCTAGAGCTATCCAAAGATGTCGTGCAATACACTAAAGGCCTTCCTTTAGCTATTGAGATTTTTGGCTCCCTTTTCTTTAAGAGAAGCATCAATCATTGGAAAAGCATATTACTTAGGCTTAAAGAATTCCCTGAACCCGCAATTCTCCAAGTACTTAAAATAAGTTATGATGAACTGCACTTAAACTGAGAAAAAATATTCCTATATATTGCATGTTTCTTTAATTATGAGGACAAAAATCGGGTAGTAGGGATACTAGATTATCTTGGTCTTTACGCTTATGCTGGATTAGAAGTTCTAGTTGATAAATCTCTCATAAAAATAGAAGGCTCTATAGTGTGGATGCATGATTTACTACAAGACATGGGCAGGAAAATAGTTCATGAAGAATGCCCTAAAGAGCCTGGAAAGCGTAGCATTTTGTGGTCATTTGAAGACATTAATAGTGTACTAACAAATAATACGGTAAGTGATTATATAGAAAACTTGAGCACATACCCTATCATATTATTCAAAAAGTTCAATTTAGAGTAGCTTTGGTAATCATACATTTTGCAATTCTCTAATCCCTTTTGTTCATGATTATTAGGGAACTGAAGCAATTCAAGGCATAGTCCTAAAGTTGCCTGAATCAAAAAAGGCATATTGGAATCCTGATTCATTTTCAAAGATGCATCATCTTAAATTGCTCAAAATTAGTAATGTTCAACTTCTCCACGGACCCAAACATCTTCCTATTAGCTTAAGATTTCTTGAGTGGAGGGGATATCCTTCAAAATTTTTGCCATTAAATTTCCAATCAACTGATCTTGTTGAACTTTACATGTATCGTAGCTACATTGAACAACTTTGGAAAGGAGCAAAGGTAATTTAAGCATCCTTGTACTTATTTATATTTAAGTTCCATTAAATTGTAGGGATTTGTTGTAGCTAATTGTTCTTTTTTTGTTGTTGCTTTTAATAGTCTTTTGAGAAGTTGAAAATCATCCAAATGAATGGGTCTCCAAACCTTATAGAAACCCCTGATTTGATCAAAGTCCCAAATCTGGAGAAAATGGTTCTTGAAGATTGTTTAAATTTACGTGAGATTCACCCTTCAACTTTGATTCATAATAGGCTTACTCTTCTCAATCTAAAAGGCTGTGTAAATGTCAAACCTCTTCCAAGCAAGTTTGAAATGGAGTCTCTTGAGGTTCTTATTCTTTCTGGTTGCTCAAAACTAAAAAAGATTCCAGAATTTGGAGAAAACATGCAACGTGTATTAGAGCTTTATTTGGGTGGAACTGCTATTACTAAATTACCCACATCAATTGGGCATTTGACAGGCCTTGTTTTATTAAATGTAAGAGATTGCAAAAGTCTAACGTGTCTGCCAAGCAACATTTTTAATTTGAAGTTGCTTAAAGATGTGAATATTTCAGGATGCTCAAAACTTGAGAGACTACCCGAGAATGTGGGTAACGCTGAAAGTGTAGAGGAGCTAGATGTGAGTGGAACTGCAATAAGAGAGGTGCCTTCTTCCATTGGTCTCCTAAAAAATCTTCAAGTGCTATCTTTCAGTGGATGTAAGGGGTTAGCATCATTTAACTTTACATCTTGGTATGATCTCCTCCCTTTTTCTTCAAGGCCAAAAATTGTAGATCCCATGGGTTTGTCCTCTCTATTAGGTTTGTACTCTTTGACTAAATTGAATCTACGAGACTGCAATCTCAGGGAAATCCCTAATCATATTAGTTGCTTATTCTCTTTACAAGAAATAGATCTAAGTGAGAATAGTTTTGTTTGCCTTCCGGATAACATTAGTCAACTATGTAAGTTGGAAAGGATGAATTTGGAGAATTGCACGAGTCTTCGATCATTGCCAAATCTTCCAGTAGATATCGTAACAATTTTGGGAGATGGTTGTACCTCACTGGAAACAGTACTAGATCTCCAAAAACCTAATTCTTTTTGTAAGGGAGAGCTTTATCTTGAAAACTGCTGTAAACTGGCTAACAATCAAGGTTTCATTGACATTTTTTTGGCAATGATAAGAAAGCACCATCAGGTCTCTCTCTCTCTCTCTCTCTCTCTCTCTCTCTGTGTGTATGTTATAAACAACCTGCTTTGTTCTCTCTCTGTATGTTATAAACAACCTGCTTTGTTTGTTTTAGGGACTCTCTCGTCCTGCTCAATATGATATTCGAGAATACAGTTGGAGATATGACATGATTATTCCTGGAAGTGTAATTCCGAAGTGGTTTATCCATCAAAGTATTGGGGCCGAAGTGAATATAAAAGAACCTTCTTCTCATTTGCATGATGACTGGATAGGGACTGCTGTTTGGGTTGTATTTTCTTCTTCTTCTTCTTCTTCTTCTTCTTCTTCTTATCTCATTCGTTCATTATTTTGTACATTCATAGCAAATGGAAAAGAAATGACTTCTAAGGTACACTCTGCTAGGGTAGGGGATGGATTATCAGATCATATTTGGCTATTTTATTTGCTTCCTCAATACTATGCGGAGGAGGACATAAAATTACTAAACGAATGTGAAGCAAATGAATTGAGTCAAATTGGCATTAAAATTGGAACCAGTGCTTTAGGCATTGAGGTGAAAAAATGCGGGTTCCGAATGGTATACAAGAAAGACATAGAAGAACTCGACCGAACTATGGCTCGGAGTAGCAACACCAACATCACTCTTTATGAGGACTTGGGTGTTCTCCATCATAATTTCGACAATTCGGTAGTGGTTGTAGAAGATAACAAAGAAAAGCAAATTTGTGACTATTACGATGGGACTAGACCTAGTGGAAAAGGAAGCTGTAATGGTCTGGCACACCCAAACAGGATTGAAAGGCTCCATGGTGATTCTGATTGTGAGGAGTACTTTGAATGTGGTGAGGGGATCAATGATTAGCAGGAATCTGGATGGAATTGGAAATTGGGTTCAAATACTCTGTAAGTCGGTGAATCCAAATTAATTCCTATTTGTTTTAGCTTTTGGTATATATTTGTACTTTTGTTTGATTTGATTTTAAATTCTAAATAGTATATTGTTTAGCTTCGTTATTCGCGCTTATTCCAAAAAGGGGCATCATTGAAGATTGTTGAACTCCTTGTCTTTAATCTAAATCAACTTTTTTCTCTTGGTTGCCCGCAAGCCACTATTTTTCTTCTTGATTAAATTTTTTTGAATTTACCATTGTTACATATTATATATGTGAACTCATGAATAAATCACAATCACAATGATTAGTCTAGCTAGATATAGCATCTTGCTTTCTCGAAGGTTTTATGCGATTGTTTACTAACTGTCAACCAAAGAAAATGATCTTTTTCTGTTTAAAAGAGTTCAAATATATATATATATATATATATATATATATATATATTGTGCTTTTGCCTCTTAATGTACTTGAAAGTTTTTCCACTTTTCTAAAACTTTCACTTTGAATCAAATTATTGGCTTAAGGTTGTCCATACCCATTTCTGATCATTACCAGACCAAGCGAAGTTGAAACAAACCAAATGACTTATCTCCAAGTCATACCTTAATTAGGTTATACCCAGTCAAAGAGACTTGACTAGAATTTAAATTAAAATGACAGCAATAGATTCAGAAAAACCTAACCAGACAACAAACTTGTTTATATATTACTAACCATATCATCTGAGACATATTCGTCTTTACAGTAATCAGACTCGAGAAGGCAAACAACTGTGTTGACAAGGTTGAAATTTGTAGAAGGTAGCCTACTTAGTGCTTAGATTGGTAAGCCCTCCTGTTTTACTTGCTATCATTGCTGAATTACATTGAGAATTAAAGTTTTTCTCATATTATTCCTTGGGTTTTTTTTTTTTTTTTTAATTGGATCCATTGGGTTTATTATTTAAAAGGATGCATCATAATCATAGTGGAAAGATGTTATGCTTTCATAATCATTGTCATTCATTTTTTGAAAATCTTATATTTTTTGTCTTTCAAAACAATCTGCATCTGTTAATAGGAATTTAAAGTTATCTTGACACTTCGACTTGGAAACAGCACCAGGTTAGGGAGTGATACTCTCCTGAGGTGTTTGGTCAAATTTTAGTCACCCCTATCTCAAGGTAAAGAGCTATTGATAAGCTGATATGGCCTCAATGATATAAGGTCAAATAAGCTACCATTGAAAGTAGGGGAACATAGGTTATAGGAGTCATGTTTGTGGGGATTGAAGCTTCATTTGATGTTAATAATTTTTGTGTGGAATGCATGAGGACTTACTCATCAAATCAAAATAGTGAAATGAAACATTGTGAGTGACAGTGTGTCTTATGCAATGAGGAAGAGGAAAATTTGGATCTTTTATCCCTTAAGTGCTCGGGCTATTTTGTCTGGATTAGATTTGAGCCCTGGAACTAAGTTAATTTATCCTTGCTCTTTGAAGCAGTGGTTGGCTAAATGGATGGAGTATCCAAAATTTTATAGATTGATGTTTAAGGTTGAAAAAAAGAGTCTGCTTAAGAAGTGATAATGCTTTGTTTTGCAGGTATGCACAAGTCTCTATTGCACAACAGGCAAATCAAAGTGACTGCAAGAAAGTACCAAGGCAAGTGTGTCCAGTTCTGGACGGTTGTGGATGTTGCTGACAATTGAGGGACACTAGTAGAGATGGTGTGGATGGGGTGATTCTAGCTGTGAAGCCAAATCATGCAATGGCAGGCTGTTGCAGTTCTTCCATATGCAACCAAATGGCATGCAGCTAGATGCCTGATTGTGCAAAAGGCATTAACTGAGGCTATACAACTTGATTTTTGCAAACTTATTTCAACAAGATCTAGAGCGGAGGACCTCTTTTAATGTTCCTTGGCAAAAAGTTTTGCTGACTGAAGACCACAAGTGCATGGAAGTTGGAGAACGCTAGTGGTTATGTATGTTATGCACAAGAGAGTCACTGCAGATCTTATCCAAAAACAAAACCAGGAAAAAAAAAATGTTATATTTATACCTTTTTCAGACTAATTTATGCCTCTGGCATATGTCTGCGTGCAATCATTAACATTTTAGGACATTACATAAGAGATTTGTTTCTTTGTGTGATTCCTTTTCGTTTCTCCTGTTAAAGCAAAAAAGAGTAATTGACTTAACCATCTAGTGGCTCTAGCAATATCTCCTGTATACATTTTTTTGTTATGCATAGACAAGATGTGCC
Source organism: Quercus dentata (assembly GCA_028216015.1). Lineage (NCBI taxonomy): Eukaryota > Viridiplantae > Streptophyta > Magnoliopsida > Fagales > Fagaceae > Quercus > Quercus dentata. The sequence continues at coordinate 11,882,902 of CP116448.1, forward strand.
TTTTTAGTCACATTATATAAATTTCCATTAGAAAGACTTTGCTCAAATGGGTTAGATGGGTAATGATAAGAAGAGAAACAAAGTTTAGAATAGCTTATCTTGTTTGTTAATGTAATGATAAAAATTACATAATGAGTTCTAATTTCAGAATGATCTAAGGAAAAACCATCTAGCCTTTTTAAGCATGCAGTAGTGAATTTATGTATTTAGTTATTTTTCAGTCCTTATGAAACAAAAACAGCTAAAATACGATTCTAAAATTCAAAATTCTATATTATATATATTCCTTCAATTTTTTTAGCTACAAAACTTATGCTAAAGGATTTTCAATACAAGTTTTCTACTTGGGGATCAACCAATTTTTAAGACCAATAAGCATGAATTTTAAATAAACTAAAATACTTATAAATATGAGCAACCCAATTGCAATCCAAATGAAAATTCACAATAGTGATTAGTGAGCCTATTCTAATCATTTAGCTAACCAATATATAAACTTATTCTCCTTTTCATTCAACATACATACAAAGCCAAACAACTCAAGCTAAGATTCAATTCAATTCTTTGACTTTCCTTCTACTTTTCTCAACTTTCTCCGCGACCAAACTGATAATAATGAAGCCAATAAGATTATATTCACATTTCTATCCTTTTCATTCAACATACATCACAAAACCAAACAACTCGGATAGTAAGGTTCTTTCCTCAATTCAACTCTTTTACTTTCTATTAGGTTTTGAGTTTGCAGTGTTGACAAACCATGACAAAAACTAAGTCTTATTAGTTTAGAATGGTCTACATTGAAGCCCAAGAAAAAAAACTCAAATTTGGGATAAAAACTAATGAGTTACAAGCTGGTTGGTTCGATTGATTGAAAGACAGATTCGATTGATCCAAAATCACGTATCGATAAAATCAACAAACGTAAAAAGGCTATAACTTATTCGTTTGAAGCCCAAATCGTGAGCCATTTTTTCCAATATTTAAAGGACATTATAAGCTAACCCTAGGTGGGGTTTTGAGAGTTTTTTAGAGAGAAAAAAGTGTGCCTCTTTTGTATATAGGGTGTTGTTCCTAAAAAGTTCTCTTATGTCTTCTACCGGTATCATTCCTTGAAGAATCTCAAGATCCGGTATTGTAGAAGTTGTTGCCTTCTCTAGTCATCAAAAGTGTTGATGATCTAAACCTTCAAAGGTGGTCTTAGAGTCATAAACAGGAGAGTTTGTGTTGCTAAACCTTTGAGTAGGACCTCAAAGTCACAAACGTGGGTGTTTGTGTTTTGCAAAGATTAAAGAAAGAAAAAGTCCATGGATTCGGAGCTTGCACATGATCGTGTCAGTAAGTTCTATTGGTGGGTAGCAATAAGAAGTCGAGCGTGGGGGCTTGTAAGTCTTATTGTATGAACTTCGATTCTTTCTAGTGGATTTGCTTTTTACCTTGAGGATAACTAGGTTAAATCCTCCCCAGATTTTTACCGGTTTGGTTTTCTGGGTGATCATATCTTTGTGTTATTTATCTTTCCTTTGCTATGCATGATATGATTGTTTGATTGTGATAACCTAGATTTGGAATTTGGACTAAGTAACAACTTGGCTAATTACCTAAGTTAATCCAATTGTGTTTTTAAGGGGTCTAAAACCAACAAGTGGTATCGGAGCGGGTTGTTCTCTTGTTGTTGATCTTTTGATCACTGAGGTGATCCTTGACCCTTATTGTCATGGATAATTTGAAGTGTCTTTCTGATCATGTTTCTGCTCATGCTTCTGTTGATTTATTGATGCCTGTGAAACTCTTCATAAAGAATTATTGAAATCTATGAAAATTGCTAAGAAATTCAAGGAAGAGTTAAAATTGGCTAATCTTGAAAAAGAGGAATTGATTGTTAGATTAGATGAATTAAATAAAAAGAATGAATTTTTGAGAAATCAAATTTCCTCTCAAGATGAGAAGATGAAAAGCTTGGAACAAGAATTAGTTGAATCTAAAGCTAAAATTGAAAATTTGACTAGTACCAAGCTCTTTGTTGATAATGAAGTGTTTCTGTTTCTCTTAAGGCTAAAACTGAGAAAGTTTATATCCATCCTTTCAAGAGGAATAATAAAGAAAAAGCTTATTTTGCTAGGTTAGACAAAGGTAAAAGTTCTGATGTAGACGCTGAAGTTTCTAAACCTAAGTCTAAACCTCATTGTCAGGGAGCGAGAATAAAACTGTTTTTGTGCCTACTGTCACCTTTGTGGTGTTGTTGGTCATATTAGACCAAAATGTTCTTTGTTGAGGCAAAAACCAAAATCTGAGACTAGATTTACTGTTAGGAATATTGATGTTCCTAAATTTGTTTCTGTTTGCCACTTTTGTGGTGTCTGTGGTCACATTCGTCCTAATTGTCATAAACTGAAATTTAAGCATTCTATGTTTCAATCTAGGATATGTGATGATATTTCTCCTGCCATAAGTCCATATAAATTGTTTCTTATTCTTTTGAAAAATTTGAGCTTGTTGGCTTGTGAAAGGAATTTGTAGGATTTCAGTCTCTCTCGGAAGATTGGTGTAATTCCTCAAATACACTCTGTTTCACATGGATTTTCACCTACAAAGTCGAAGAATTGTGCTAGATGGGTGAGAAAAGATTCTCTAAGGTGAGTGTTGCTGACTTGTCCCTGATTTAATTCTTTCAATTGTTTGTGGACGTGTTTTGTTTTTGTTTTTGGTTGTTTTGTATTTTAAGTTTTTTTTTTTTTAAAAAAAAAAAATCCCAAAACATTGAAAGTTTTTCAAAAAGGCAAAAATATTTTATTTTGAGTCTTGTTTTATTTTTCTTGAGGATTATATGAATTATGATATCTCTCTCTTGATTTAGAACATACTTGAAATTGTGGAGAAACTTGAATAGAATGTGTTATATATGTGCTAAGCTATTTTTTGATTTTGTATGAGTATGTACTAGTTTGTACATGTACTCATGGGTTAATTAAGAAATTGATATTTCTTATTTGTGTACTCCCTATAGCTCAGTTAAGCATTGTCATGCATTGCCTTTGCGTTGTTCATTTAGCATAATGTGTGCTTTTTGTTTTTGGTCATAAATTTTTTTAAACCAAAAAGATTTTTGTGTTTTGTATTTCACATCTTGGATTTATAATCAAGGATTGGCCGTTTTATCTTTACATAACATGTTTATGTACCTTGTTTAGCTTGGATGAGCTTATTTTATTGCACTTTACTAGTTTGAGCTTTGTAGTGCATGTTGTGTGGGAAAGATGTTTATGGTTTTGATCACTTTGTCTTGATCTTGAAGTCACATGTTTTTGACTATCGAACTTGAACCTTTAGAGAATGGCATAAATAACCATCTCACCATTGTTCACTAGCCAATCATAAACACCTTAGTGCATATCGTAAGATTTCGTGCTTGAGAAAGTGTAGCATATGCACAAAAAGAACATAAGGTGTAGCCTCGGTTTAATCAAATAAAATTAGTGTGTACAATATCCCGGCTATTTTAATAAGTTTTTGCCCAAATAAAATTGATGTGTATATTATGAGGCAAATCAAGAAACTTACATGATTGCAAGCTTATGATCTAGGAGATGTGGGAGTTATATGATGTAACTCTTTTGCTAGTTGCACACACTACACAAGTTACTCTTTACTAAACTTGGTACATTATATTGTGTGTGATCTTGTTGTAGCCATCCAAGATTACATGTTCCTGGATTTTGATGCAAAATGTCTTTAATGTTTGAGTTTTGTAGACAAATTGGTTGAAAAAGTTGTCTTTGGAAGATCTGGGTTGAATTCAAGTGTTTTTGAAAAACTTTTAATCTCATACTTATGCATTTTATTCATGAAATACTATGCTTTGAGAGTTTCTGAGTTTTTGACCAAATTTTTTATGCATCATTTATGTTTAGGATTCACATGCATTGCATTGTTTTTGTATTCATCTTGCAGTTTTGCAGTCATATCTTTCATTATTTTCACACATAACATGCATACACTTTGCTAAATTGGGTACTCAACTTGATTTAAAAATTGATTGATTAATTTTTGAGTTATGTACTTTCTAGTATATGCTATTTTTATATGTGAATTGTAGAAAATTATTTTCTTAAGAGATATGATGGGTAATCAATGTGCAAATATTTTCTCTACTCATGCAACTGTTTATGGGTCACATAGTGTCATGTTTGCATTTATTGAAAGAGAGAATATTTTTCTTCATGTATATCATCAACTTAGTTTTTAAGTTTGGTTTATGTCTTTTTACTTTTCCCTTCCTCCTGAATTTTCCCCAAAACTTGTTTTGTTTTTCCTATTTTTATAGGGGGAGAAGCTTGTTTTTAACCTGTGTTGTTCATAGGGGGAGTTTTCTCTATTTTCTATAGAGTTGAATTGTTTTGTATTCCCTTAATTCTCTATTTTCTCTTATTCTCTGTTGCGTATGTTTTTTGTCGACCTTCTGATTGGGTTGTCTTTGTCAATACGTGACAAAAAGGGGGAGAGAGAGTTAGATGAGAATTTGTGGGAATCCTGTTTGTTTTGTTTAGGGGGAGTTGAAATTGTTTTTTGAAAGGGGGAGAATATAAAAACTTTTTGATATATCTAACTTAGAGGGAGAGTTAGAATTTACTTTTGTTTTTTATATTTTGTTTCATATTATTGTTTATATGTCTTTCTTTCCACACATGCGGTGATGTGTTTGTTGAGTGTTTCGGGAAAGACAAGTACATTCTGATCAAAACCTTCTACCTCTTATTGGCAACTTCTAGGTTAGGATACTTAGATTGGGATTTGTGATGTATTTGGGCATTTTATTGTATATGGGCATTATGTTGTATGTGTGTTTTGTCACGGATTGCCAAAGGAGGAGATTGTTAGGTTTTGAGTTTGTAATGTTGGCAAACCATGACAAAACATGACAAAAACTAAGTCTTATTAGTTTAGAATGGCCTACATTGAAGGCCAAGACAAAAAACTCAAGTTTGGGATAAAAACTAATGAGTTACAAGTTGGTTGGTTCGATCGATCGAAAGACAGATTCAATTGATCCAAAATCGCATATCAGCAAAATCAGCAAATGTAAAAAGGCTATAACTTATTCTTTTGAAACCCAAATCATGAAATGCTTTTTTTCCAGTATTTAAAGGATATTATAAGCTAACCCTAGATGGGGTTTTAAGAGTTTTTTAGAGAGAAAAGAGGGTGCCTCTTTTGTATTTATGGTTTTGTTCCTAAAAAACGCTCTTTTGTCTTCTATCGGTATTATTCCTTGAAGAATCTCAAGATCCGGTATTATAGAAGTTGCTGCCTTCTCTAATTATCAAAGGTGTTGATGATCTAAACCTTCAAGAGTGGTCTTGGAGTCACAAACAGGAGAGTTTGTGTTGCTAAACCTTTGAGTGGGATCTCAAAGTCACAAACGTGGGTGTTTGTGTTTTGCAAAGGTCAAAGAAAGAAGGAGTCCGTGGATTCGGAGCTTGCACGTGATCGTGTCAGTAAGTTCTACTGGTGGGTAGCAATAAGAAGTCGAGCGTGGGGGCTTGTAAGTCTTATTGTATGAACTTCGATTCTTTCTAGTGGATTTTCTTTTTACCTTGAGAAAAGCTAGGTTAAATCCTCCCCAGGTTTTTACCGATTTGGTTTCCTAGGTGATCATATCTTTGTGTTATTTATCTTTTTGCTGCTATGCATGATATGATTTTTTGATTGTGATAACCTAGATTTGGAATTTGGACTAAGTAACAACTTGGCTAATTACCTAGGTTAATCCAATTGTGTTTTTAAGGGGTCTAAAAACCAACACTTTCCTTCTCTTTTCCTCAATTTTCTCGACCACCAAACAGAGAGTAAGGAAACCAATAAAACCTGAACAATGAGTTCAAGAATTGAATCAAATCACAAAAACAAAAGTCAAGCACCGTTGAAATCACAAAACCAAATCAGCAAACAGAGAAAACAATCAAATTCATCAAATCAATTCTTTTCCTTTATATTCTTCACTTTTCATTGCTTTTCTCGGCTACCAAACACATCTCCAATTCAATGCAACTCCAATTTGCACATACAAACACACTACTTCCAAGATCTACACAACAAATTCAACTAAAACACACCGTTTAATCGCCAACACAACACCATTAACACGATCATCATTAACTCTTAGTTTCTCATTCTTTCGAAAAAATAAACTAAAGGCACAAGATTTAAAATCAAACACTTTATTTTTCCTTTTCAATTATTTGATTTTCTTTTGTTTTCTAAGTAACCAAATGTAATGTAAAAAATAAATAAATAAATAAATTCTACCAAAGTTTTTATTTAAAAAAAATATTCAAAATTGAAAAGATTGAATAAAATAATTAATACTTGTAATTTCTGTTGGGAAATTAAGACCCCGATTGATAGAATTAGCAAGTTTTAAATCCAAGTTGTTAATTAGATTTATTATCAACAAAACTTGTTAAAACAAACAAACATCAATATCATGTTAAAATCATGTAGTGGAAAAATAAATAAGACAAGAAATGATGACCTAGGAAAACTAATAAAACAAACTAGTTTCACAGTAAAAAACCTGGGGGGAAATATTCCCGAAAAGTAATCCACTATAATCAAGAGAAGTTTTAGATCTAGTACAAAACCTTTGTCCCTAGACTCTACAATTCCCCTAGATGAACTCAAAGCAAAAACCTTCTACCGTTTGAGAACCTCTGAACTCTTCAATATATGAATACCACCCTTTAATGCACGAATCCCAGTACGTGACTAACCAATTGCGCGGATCCCAAGACGCGACTTAATCACCAATTAGAAGAAGATTGTTGGCTGCAAAGTTCTTCACTTCATAACAATGAAAATCAAGAAGCACTTGGTTATAAAACCCTAAGGCGCAAAGACGCGGTATCTTTCTTTCGTAAAGAATAAGGCATCAGTCACCTTTTGCATATGTTCTCCTTATATTCTCTTATATGACGACCTCTAAAATAGGCCTTATATAAGTCTAGGGTTGTGAGAAAAGAAACTCTACACAAATACAAAAACTTGGGCCGAAAATCAGATCTGGAAATCTGAATTCCCGTAACCTCGATTGATTGGGAGGTGTTGAGGAGGTGTTGAGCTTTAAACTTCGACAAATACAACTATCGAGGAGCTATCGAGGAGACAGGAGCTTTCTCGACCGATCCACCAGCTATCGAGAGGTGTCGAGATTGCGATAACAATCAACTGAAGAGCTCGATAGATAGCCTAGCTGTCGAGAGGTGTTGAGCGATTGTCGAGCTATCTATCCGCAGGTGTTAAGCTATCTATCCAACTTTAATTAATAGCTTTTCTTCACTTGTTTCTTGGTCCAATTTTCATGGCTTTAATACTAGATTTGAACAACATGTTTCTTGAAGTATTAAGCACATCCTAGATCTACCCAAATACAAGTAAAGTGCGTTTTGTCAAATGATTAGCCAATTACACAAAATATGTCCTTAACAATCTCCCCCTTTGACAATCTGTGACAAAACCACAACAAACAAATGAACATATGAGAGAAGTCATAAATCACTCAACTCATACTCACTTGTTAAATACAATAAAATCTATCCTAACACAAACTCTTGAAAAACTTTACAAGAAGAAAGTTTATGAAAAGTAGACTTTGACAACCTGTATTTCCGAAACACTTTAAACAAAACTCATCAAGGCATCTTAGTGTGAAACAGAAATAATAGATTGCATACAAGAATAAGAAACATGTGTATGGAGATAGAAAAGAAACAACACATGTAGAGGTAGGTGAAGAAGACATACATCAACATATAAAGAAGATAAGTACAATGTATGTCAATAATGGTTACAAGACCAGTGTACAAGAAGAAGGAAGTAAGCACTCCCCTTAATAAGATGAAACACAACTCGCCCTTACAAGGAATGTATTTCTCCCCCTAACATGTAGAATCTTAGTAAGAAACCAAATATTCTCCACAATTTCTCCCCCTTTTTGTCATGATTGACAAAGGATACAAGAAGCTAGAAAGTTTCACCCGAGAAACATAAAGATGATCAAGGATGATCAAGGGGGCACAAAGAATCCATAAAAATACATGAATGTAATGAAATAAAATACTATGGATGACAAAATAATAGAAAGATGCAAAACATGTGAAAAAAAAATCTCTTAACAAGAAAAATGTTATGCACATAGATCCCAAAAAAAAACACACACACACACACTAAAAAATTCTAACCAATTTTATATTTCAAAAACAAGTCAAGATAGTTTAGTGAGCATACATTAATACATATAAAATCTTGTGATGGCCAAATCACATTGTATCTGCACATGTATCAAAAGTAGCAAAGAATATTGCGTGTTGTGTCTGAAAAACATCGCAAGATTGCATAAGTGTATACATGTTATGATGATTTGAGATATAAGAAAATTACTTTAACTCACACACAATCATAATCGCTTGATGGGGACTATTACCTTTGAGGTACATCCTATAACCCTCACATCTCCTATAATACACGCTTACAATCATTTTTAAAGCATTTTTTGTTAGGTTCTAAAGAATTAGGATTTTGTGTATTTAGAACTCTAATTTGTATTGTTGGCAAACCATGATCAAAATAATGTGTTTAGAAGTGTTTTAGTCTTGCTCAAAGTTGTGCATTTATGTAAAGTTGGAATCGAGTTTAATGCAGAAAAGATTAATGCATTTCGGCCTGGCTCGATCGATCGAAGCTTAGGCTCGATCGATCAAAGCTCGAGCAGAATGTTTTTCTGCAGAATTTTCCAATTCAGCCCTAGTTGTTTTAAAACGTTTTTAGGGTTTCTAATTTGTCTTAAGTATAAAAGGCAAACCTAACCACGTTTTAGTGTTGCTCATATTGCGGTTTGTGTAAATCTCTTGTGAGATCAAGAGGAGCTTTCCTTTACACAAACTTGGGGTTTTCAAGGAGAAGATTTATCTACACCTTGATGATCAACTCGATTCTGCCATTGAAGTTTAAAGAAAACACAAGCGGGTGTGCTTGTATTTGATGGTGAATACAAGAAAGAAGGAGTCCGTGGATTCAGAGTTTGTACGTGGTTGTGTCGGTAAGGTCTCTTGGTTGGTAGCAATAAGAAGTCGAGCGTGGGGGCTTGTAAGTCTTATTGTATGAACTTTAATTCTTTCAAGATAATGGATTCAAGTTTACCTTGAGGATAGCTAAGTCAAATCCTCCCCAGGTTTTTACCAGTTTAGTTTCCTGGGTGATCATATCTTGTGTTATTTATTTTCTCGCTGCTTTGCATGATTTGATCTTTGTTATTGTGATAACTTAGACTTGTTAAATTGGATTAAGTAACAACTTGTCTAATTACTTAGGTTAAATCAATTGTTTTTAAAGGGTCTAAAAACCATCATTTTTTATCTTTTTGCTTTTGATTTTTTTTTTCTTTTGCATATTTTTTCTTTTAAGCATATTATGCATAGGCATATTAGAGAGAAAAGAAATACCCAATGATATTTGACATTCCAATTTTTCTATGCCTAAGCACACAATTGTCATTGACACTACACTTTTACTATGCCAAAGCATATAGGTGTCATATTATAATTGGTGGGCAACGATGGTGAGATGGTTATTAATGCCTTTTTCTTAGGATTTTTTAGTCCTTCCCATCAAAAAGAGTGATACCAGTATTAAGTACAAGAGATAACTTAATTTTATTCATCACAAACAAGAGCCACAATGCTCACTTGCTTAGTTGTGCAAAGAGATGCTCATCTAAGTTACAAAAGATACAAAGTTTAGAAAACTTTGTTTCAATGGCCATCCAAGGTATACAAGTACCAATGTACACAAAACACACACTGTTTTTGTATTTTCTGATTTTTCTTTTTATTTTTATATTGAAAACAGAACAAAATAAAAACTAAACAACCAAACAAAAACAGAACAACTCATGAAAGCGGAAGAAATATGCATATGCATGAAGGCATGATAGAAAGGTGCAGATGCATGAAAACATGATTCCAAAAGAAATAAGAAATCAAGCAAAGAGAGTCCTACTTTAGATAGAAAGAATTAAAGCAGATGACAAACAGAAAAGACAATTAAGTCTTAGGTTCCTTTCTTACCCACACAGCACGAGTCTTTGACCGTGAAGATGAAAAGACATGTGTCCTAGTATGCCTACTAAAGGACATAGAAGAATTAAGATTCTCCTGAAATTAAGTTAAAAAGCTCAAGGCTTTTAATAACTCTCCAAACAAAGGTGTAGGTCCTTGAGAGGAAACCTATGACTGTTTGGACAATTGCTTATGAGGAAACAACTTAAAGCACTTAGGACGAATGTGTCCAGAAACACCACAATGGTAACAAACATGAGGTCTAACAAAGGATTTAGAATTAGCTAAAACAGTTTTGGATTTCATACCTTTATCACATTTCTCAGATTGGGGCACAAAGACAGTCCTTGATCCAGAAGCCGTGGAAGAGGGGGGGCTGCAGAAAAACAAAGATATCCTAATCTAGTCTTATCAGAACTAGGCTTTTGAGCACTCAATACCTTATCAAGCTTTGCACTAGACATCCTCTCTATTTGAGTTCTAGCTTGACTAAGCTTAACCTCAAGATTCTTGACCTTCTCTTCTAATGAGGTGTTCTCAACAACAATAGTCTCAACTAACCTTGTAGTCTCATCTAGTTTGACTAACAAATCAGCTTTTTCAGTTTTTACCTCATCAAGCTCTTTTCTACAAAGATGAGAAGTCTTCTCAGATTTTACAAATTCAGTGCATAGCTTATCATAGGCTTTCTAAAGGGTCATCTTCTTGGGTACTTCATCATTAGAAGAATCTTCACTGTCACTAGTACTCTCCACAATCACCTTATCGGTTGAGGAAGCAAAGGCCATAACGTGACGACATTCATCCACATACTCATCAGAAGAATCATTCTCAATATCACTCCAAGTAGCAACCAACCCTTTATTTTTGGATTCCTTGGTCTTTTCCTTCATGAGATAGTTTGGGCACTCTATCCTCATATGACCAAAACCTTTGCACTTATGGCATTGGATGAGAGGTTTCTCATTCTTACCCTTCCTAGAGGATTTAGATTTCCTAGGAGGTTTACCCTTATCCTTTTTCTGAAATGAAGAAACTTGATAATCTCATCATTTATGAAGGTTAGATCCTCATCCTCATCATCATTTTTATCTTCATCTTCAGAGTCCTCAATCTCTTCCTCTATACCCTTAAGAGCCAAGTTTCTACTCTTTCTACCTTTTCCCATTAAACCTAATCCCATCTCATAGGTTTGAAGATTCCCTACAAGCTCAGTCAAAGGAATTTGATCAATGTTCTCTGCTTCTTCAATGGCAATGATCTTGGCATGGAATTTTTCAGGTAAGGACCTAAGGATTTTCCTAACAATTTTGGATTCCATAATAGATTCTTGAGACATCAAAGGTCTCATCCTCCTCCATCCTTATTTCTTCAAAACTACTAGTGAGTTCACAGTCTTTACTGCGTTGGTACCTTCATAGGTGGTCTCAAGAATAGTCCATCTTCCTTGGCAACTTCTGTGGATGATATTCTCTTGAATTCCTTATTGGTCACCCCACAAAACAAAGCATTCAAGGCCATACTGTTGAAATTTGCCGCTTTGATTGTTTCTTCATCCCAATCCACCAGCGCTTCTTTAGGCTTAATCCAGCCAACTTCAATAGCTTGCCATACCTGTTCACCTAGAGCTTGCAAAAAGACTTTCATACGAACTTTCCAGTACGTATAATTAGTGCCATCAAATAAAGGAGGAATCAAAAAAGATTGTCCACGATCCATGACAACAGGGGTCAAGAATCATACTCAGGAAATTAATTCAATCAAAATGTACCTGCTCCGATACCACTTGTTGAGAAATTAAGACCCTTGTTGAGAAATTAAGACCCTTGTTGATAGAATTAACAAGTTTAAATCTAAGTTGTTAATTAAATTTATTATCAATAAAACTTGTTAAAACAAACAAACATCAATATCGTGTCAAAATCATACAGCAAAAAAATAAATAAGACAAGATATGATGACCTAGGAAAACTAATGAAACAAACTAGTTTCACAGTAAAAAACCTGGGAGGAAACCTTCCCGAAAAGAAATCCACTACAAGAAAGAGAAGTTTCAGATCTAGTACAAAACCTTTGTCCCTGGACTCTACAATTCCTATAGATGAACTCACAGCAAAAACCTTCTATCGCTTTAGAACCTCTGAACTCTTCAATATATGAACACCACCCTTTGATGCACAAATCCCAGTACGTGACTAACCAATTGCGCGGATCCATGACAACAGGGGTCAAGAATCATACTCAGGAAATTAATTCAATCAAAATGTACCTGCTCCGATACCACTTGTTGGGAAATTAAGACCCTTGTTGATAGAATTAACAAGTTTAAATCTAAGTTGTTAATTAAATTTATTATCAATAAAACTTGTTAAAACAAACAAACATCAATATCGTGTCAAAATCATACAGCAGAAAAATAAATAAGACAAGATATGATGACCTAAGAAAACTAATGAAACAAACTTGTTTCACAGTAAAAAACCCGGGAGGAAACCTTCCCGAAAAGAAATCCACTACAAGAAAGAGAAGTTTCAGATCTAGTACAAAACCTTTGTCCCTGGACTCTACAATTCCTATAGATGAACTCACAGAAAAAACCTTCTATCGCTTTAGAACCTCTGAACTCTTCAATATATGAACACCACCCTTTGATGCACAAATCCCAGTACGTGACTAACCAATTGCGCGGATCCCAAGACACTACTTAATCACCAATTAGAAGAAGATTGTTGGCTGCAAAGTTCTTCACTTCATCAACAATGAAGATCAAGAAGCACTTGGTTACAAAACCCCGAGGCACAAAAACGCAGTAGCTTCTTTCTGAGAGAATAAGGCATCGATCACCTTTTGCATATATCCTCCTTGTATTCTCTTATGTGATGACCTCTAAAATAAGCCTTATATAGGTCTAGGGTTGTGAGAAAAGAAACTTTACACAAATACAAAAACTTGGGTCGAAAATCAGATCTGAAAATCTGAATTCCTGTAACCTCGATCGATCGGGAGGTGTCGAGCTTTAAACTTCGACAGATACAGCTATCGAGAAGCTATCGAGGAGCCATCGAGGAGACAGGAGCTTTTCTAATCGATCCACCAGCTATCGAGAGGTGTCGAGATTGCGATAAAAATCAACTTAAGAGTTCGATAGATAGCCTAACTGTCGAGAGGTGTCAAGCTATCTGTTTGCAGGTGTCGAGCTATCTATCCAGCTTTAATGAACAGTTTTTCTTCACTTGTTTCTTGGTCCAATCTTCATGGTTTTAATACTAGACTTGAACAACATGTTTCTTGAAGTATTAAACACATCCTAGATCTACCCGTTTTGTCAAAAGATTAGCCAATTACACAAAATATGTCCTTAACAATTTTCGTATGAGTGTACGATTGAAAATTAAAGGATCAAACTAATCTCTTTGAGATCCGGAAATAGCGAAAAATGAAAGACAGGAAATAGAGCTACTCCGTACTATTTTTCTTTTTTTGGTGGTAATTTTAGACTAACATAATGGGTATACGTGCCATTTTGAATATTTGACGGTGGATTTGGTGGTTTATGTGACAATTGATAGTAAAATAGTGGGTTTTTTTTTTTTTTTTTTTTTTTTTTTTTTTTTTTTTTTTAAGAAGTAGATTAGTGTTGTTTTTAGAAGTTTCCATTTGAGTAAACATTTTTAAATATATATATATATATATATATATATATATATAATTTCAATAGTTATAACGAGGGAAGAAAGATTTGAAAGTTTCCGTTGGAAATACTTGCTCTTAGCAGTTTAGTTGAGTAAACTATTTTAAAACACTACAAGTAATGTATTCTTGAATTAATTGAAAATTTTAAGCAAAATAGATAAAATATTTTATAAAATTATCAAATTGTATTAATAATTAGTTAATGAGCCACTTAATGAAATGTAGAGGATTCATGAGGTTGTTTAGGAATTTCAACCTAAAACCCTTATGAAGAATTATAGGGATGGCAATGGGGCGGGGCGGGGCCAAAGGATGGGGTCTTCATCCCCGCCCCACATGGTTTTGTCATGCCTCATCCCCACCCCACCCCGCATGATGGGGAAAACTTTCAAATCCCATCCCCGCCCCTTGGGGCCCCACGAAGCCCCACCCCACTTGTAAAACTCTACTTTTTGTTAATTTGCCCTACAACTAGTACAATTTTTTTAATGAAACCTATTTCATTAATAAAAATCTACTTGAAATTAAAACTAAATTTATCCCATAAAATCAAATCAATTTTTAGAAAAAAAAATTGAATAATATATCTAAGCGTTTAACAAGAAAAAAAAAAAAAAAAAAAAAAAAATCTCATAGTATAACATATAACAAAATAAAGGTAGAGAACTACATTGGGTAGAATAAAATGAGCTAATATTGATATGTTTGTTTAAATAGTAGGGTTTTAGGGTATGAAAAATTTACAATTATAACACTTAGCAATGTGAGGTGGGGTGGGGACAGGGAGGGGCGGGGCGAGGCCGATCTAAAAAGTCTAAACCAATCCTCGCCCCACCCCATGGTATAGGGCTAAAATGTTGCCCCATCCCCGCCCCACCACCTTCGCGATGTGGAGAAAACCCGCGTGGGGCGAAGTGGGGAGGGGCGGGTTAAGCGGGGTGGGCAAAATTGCCATCCCTATGAAGAAAGTCAAAAGATTAGATGAAAAAAAGAAAAAGAAAAAAAAAAGAGTAAATCATAGTTTTAACTTAGTGGATATTGAGCTAATTTTTTATTTATTTTTGTCTAGAGGAAAAAATTTATTTAAGTCCATTGAATACTAATGTGTCCCATAATAGAATTCTCTTCATTCTATTAATTTTATGGATAAGATTTCTATCTTTTGAATTTAATAATGATAAAATATCTTCATTTAAAAATTTAGATAACTTGAAATTCATATACTTTAAATTTGTAAGGGAAATAATATGTCCACAACATTTTCACAATATTTTTATAACAAATCTTAAGTGGCAGGTTATTACCGGTTGTTATTGTTGGGGCAAAAAAGTAATCTTAGTATTAGGTTTAAATTTGAACCAATAACAACTAATCACTTATGATTTGTGAAAATATTGTGAATGTAGCACCTCTCAATTTGTAAAATTTAATTTAAATTATTTAATAGATTGATTTTAAATAGATATTATCATTTTCCATAAAAGAAAGTGAGGCTTTTAGCCTAAGTAATTTTATAATAAACTTCTTATTCATAGTCCTATCTTACAATAATTTAGCACTTTATACCATATATGATTCATGCTACCTTTTTCAAACGCTAATATATTTCCACATCATATGGAATTTGATGTAGGAGAGCTTCCTTGAAGGTGCATAAAAGGAATATTTTCCATTTGTTGTTGGACCATTTTAATATTAATCGATTAAAATGAATAAATATTACAATATAAATGTAAATATGTGGGAGTGAATATGGAAGATGAGGGGTTAGTAAAATTGTTTAATCCCACATTGAAAAAGAGAAAAATTATTATTATTATTTTTTAATTATGGTGATTAATGAACTAATATGAATTGACTCAAATATTGTGTTAGATATGTGCGCAATGGAAAGGTGAAAAGTAGAGGTGATTATTTTATTCTTTTTATTCTTTGAGATGCCTACAATTAGCTAATATGGATGGTACAAAGGGTATAAAAATTTGATTGTTATTAGATTTATTTTTAATTTACTAGTACTTACTACTTACCACAACGGGTTACACGATGGGTTATGGTAAGGCCAACTGTGATCCTGAAGTCTCAAAAAATTGACATTTTAATAGGTGTTGATTTAATTGGATAGTTGCCGAGAGAGCTTAGTAACTCAATTGGTAATATATTTTTGAAAAAAATAAAAATATAGTGAATTGATTCTGATTGTTATTACAAAAATATTTTCAACGGCCTTTTTGTAAGTAAAACAAACAAGTTTTTTTTTTTTTTTTTTTTTTTTTTGAGAAATATAAAACAAAAAAGATGAATTATTATATAGAAGAACATTCCAAAAAGTTTCCATCCACCCACATTTCCCATTTCCCCAAACCAACTCACGTGACCGACTCAATTAATTCCTCATCTCACCTAAAACCTTGACCATTTTTTCTTCCTTTTTCTCATTTTAACGTCTGTGGCTTTATGATATGTGCTCTGAGTCTCAGCAGTCTCTTTTCTCTTCTTCTTCTTTGTATTTTCTCTCTCAACCCGGCTCTGCTTCATCTCGTTCTTTTTTTCTTCTCTATGCGATGATTCAGTGTTTTAAGGCAGTGGGTTTGCTTTGTAACTATTGGGCTAATAGATTTTTTTTTTTTTTTTTTTAAGTTTTTGTTTTGTTAAGTTTTTGGGTTTGTTGTCGTCAGTTGGGCTAAGTTGGACTGACTGGGTTGATTCATGATTAGAGGGAAAGGGCCAACTGTAATAATGAAAAAAAAATATGCCTAATAAAAAAATTTTCTTAGGGTCAGAGGGCTCGGGTCCTTTGGACCCCCATTGGTCTGACCCCGATTTGAAAGCAAAGTTAAACAGTAAAATAGGATGTACAAAATAGGGGTGTGCAAAAAACCGATGAATCGAAAAAACTGCTTAAAACCGACCGAACCGATGCAAAAATTTCGGTTTGGTTTTGGTTCAATTCGGTTCGGTTTCAGTTTTTTAATAATAAAACCGAAAATTTCGGTTCAGTTTTCGATGGCAAATTTTAATGCACCAAACTGATATATATATAACACTAAGCACATTCGAGTTTGTAGCGTAGTGGTATGATGTGGCTTTAATGACTAAGTGTTCTCTTGTTCGAGCCTTCGCCTAAACGTTTTTTATTTTTAAAAATTTTTAAAACCATTAAAAGTAAAAACCCTAGCATCTTATGTTTCGACCCTCCTACCCTTTTCTTTCCAGCCCCCCCCTCCACCATTTTTTTTCTCTCTCACCATTTTGTCTCTCACCATTTTATCTCTCTCTCTCCCTAGCATTTTTTTCCTTTCTCTTCTTCTCAACGCCAACCCTCTCCCTGACTCCCCGCCACTGACCCACTTTCTTTCTCACAAGTCATAGCCTCCACTCTTCAAAGTTCAGCCCTCCTCTTCTCTCATCCCGCACATGCTGCTCCACACGTTGGCCTTCCTACACCGGCCTCCACCCGTCACACTTCCTACACCGGCCTCAAAACGCTAGTATCCACACGCTGTGGCTCCCTACGCTTGACCTAATCATTTCATTTTCACAAAGTCACGGTGACCCTCTCTATCTCTTTTTTATATTTCGGGTTTGTTTAATATTGAATCAATGCTATTGCTTCAATTTTTATGTGCAAATAAAGTTAGGGTTTTGAAAAATCCCATGTGCTTGGTTGTTTATATTCTAGGTTTGTTTATTTTTTCAATTTCCTCTCTCTGTTTTATATTCTGGGTTTGCTTTTTTTTTTTTTTTTTTCTTTGTTTGCTTTCTTAGAAAATAAATGATAAGGAAACTGAAAAAACCCACCGAAACCGACTGAAACTGAAACCCAACTGAAACCGATTGATTTCCAATTACTTCGGTCGTTTCGGTTGAGAATTTCACAAACCGAAAATTTCGGTTTCGGTTGGCCAACACTTAGAAAACCAACCGAAACCGAACCGACACACCCCTAATGCAAAAGTGAAGAAAAGTGCGCATAATAATGGTGGATGAGTCACATTGTGTGTCCTATTTCGTTCAGCCATAGGGACTAGGTGTTAGAATTACAACATGATATCATCATTACACTGAGCAAAGTACTCTTTTTTTTTTTTTTTTTTTTACTCCTTTTCTTTTGCTTTGTAGACTATAGAAAGCCAAAAAGCTATGTTGCTAATTGGTTAAGGATGGCTATTAGAGCTGCATCACATGGCATTCACAATGGCAATGGTAAATGCCATATGTTGCCTTTATTTAGTATTTAGGCTAAAATGCAAAACCGACCCTCTAAGTTTCACATTTTGTCATTTCAGTCCTCTAACTTTAGTTTCGGTCAATTCAGTCTTTTAAGTTTTAAAAGTGTTTCAATTCAGGCCTTCCACTAACTTCTATTAATGCTCTACCGTTAAGTGCATTTTTTTTTCCTTCTTCAGTTTTTTATATTAAAAATGCAGAAAACTAATTTAAATTAAAAAAAAAATTAAGAAATCCCATAACACACCACAAACCTAGCACACAAACAACAAAAAATTTCTAACATCAACCATCAGTAACATATACAATTTACAAAATTCCCTACCCACAAACATTGATTATTTATTCAAGAAACAATGTTTCGGGTTTTTTTTTTTGTGGTTCATTTGGTTTTAACAAACAAAATCAGAAATAAGAAAAGATTTGACTAAAAACTAAACTTGAAAACCCAAATCAGACCAGAGAGAGAAAGAATCCAAGGACACCATATTGGATTGGAGAGAAAGAATCCAACGACACAGGGCGGATCGGAAGGGAGCTTAACCAGGTTGTTCACCAAATCCACTTTGAAACCAACCAAACATAAAAGCCCAGCCATGGGTTGGAACTCCAATGAAGGTTTGATGAGAAAACGTAAAGAGAGGAAGACTGGCCTAGTCGAATCGAGTTAAGAGAAAGACAACCACCGCCAAGCAAGGATGGTCGGCAGTGACCGGTGAGGAGCAATGGCAACAATGTCTTTGGTGGCTTTGACAAGAGGTCTTTGGTTGAGTCTTTAAATATTAGAGAGGATTTAGCTGATAAAATACAATCCCGAAGAGAAGATTAGAGGGGCAATATCGTGAATGTACAAGATGATCTTTAGGCGATAATCGCAGGAAGGGAAGATGATGAAGAACGAGATGTTTTCCCTATCCTAGAGCGCCTCCAACTTATTGTTGCGAGAGGATTCCTTTACAAGGTGATTATTAGATTTAAGAGAAAGAGAAAACAATTTAATTACATCTTTCTTTCATCGTTTTTTTAAAATTTAAATAAGTTTTCTGCATTTTTTAATATAAAAAATTGAAGAAGAAAAAAAAAATTGCACTTAACGGTAGAGCATTAACAAAAGTTAGTGGAAGGCTTGAATTGAAACATTTTTGAAACTTAAAGGACTGAATTGGCTGAAACTAAAGTTAAAATACTGAAATGACAGAAGGTGAAACTTAAAGGGTCAATTTTACATTTTAACCTAGTATTTATCCCTAAAAAACCTCCACCATCCGTAATTGGAAAAACTTAGAATGGTAAAAAAATTTACAATTTTGTTACAGTGCCATCCTACTTTTATGATAGCACTGTAGCAACTTATATCCTATTTATATTATATTTTATATGCCTTCTTCTCTGAGTTCTCTCTTCGTGTCCATCTTCTCTCTAGAACCAGAAATGCTCCAAGCTTGTCTCTTAAGTCTTCTCTCTCCATATCCATGGTAGATTATTTTCAAGCATGGGTGTGGGCCGGCATGGGTCAAGTGGCGGCGTGGGTCTTGTGGCTTGGATTTGGCTGCGTGGGCATGGGGTGCAGCGGTGTTATTAGCTAGTGCTAATTGATGGCCTGGGTTTCTAATCTGCGGCGTGGGTTTCTGATCAGCGGCTTGGGTTTGCTAATTGGTGGCTTGGGGTTGCTAATCAGCATGTGGAGATCAACAAGTCAACGTGGTGGGTTTCTTCGATTTTTTTTTCTCTTGGTGTTTTTTATGGTGTCCGTTTCTTGTGATTGTGGTTGTTTTTGGAAATTTTTTGTGATTCTTTTCCTCTTGGCGGCTATTTCTTGTGGTCATTGTTGGTGGTGAGTTTGGTTATGGTGGTGGTTGTTGGCCGCGCGGCGTGGTGGTGGCAAGGTGGCCGTTTTCTTATGGTAGTTCTTGCTATGGTTTTTGGGTTTGGTGGTGGTGGCAATCGGCATGGATTGATGGTGGGTTTTTCTTCAAATTTTTTTTTTTGGGATTGTTGTTGTGATTTGCTGGGGTGGTTGGTGGTGTAGCAGTGATTTGCGTTCGTGATGTGGGTGATTATTGTTGGGCAGAGTATGGGTAAGTGATTGTTGTTGGGTGGAGGCGGTGGTTGGGGTTTGGGTTTGTTCACGGTGGAGAGAGAGAGAGACAGGGGAGGAAGGAAGAGAAAAAAATTAGAGAGAGAGGAGATTATTTTTTTGGTTATATATTTTTGTGAATAATATATATTATTTTAATGAGTAGAATAGGAAAATAAAAATTGGGATGTTGGGTGTGTTGTAAAATGGTATGATATAATTGTTAAAGTAGCTTTTTGAGATCCTAAAATAGGATGTGATACAATTTTCCATTGTGAATGCTCATGCTAAACTTATCATGACTTTTTTATTTTAAAATTTTCTTAACTTAGATCATATTGGAAATTCTAAGTGAAATATCAACTCGTCAACCACTTCTTCAGCATATGTACTCTAGGGAGGAGAGAATGTATGGATTTAATATCTATAGTTTTATGGGTCTTTTAAAACCAAATCGGACTATAATTATATATAGTCACACACATTCTTTTTTCTTTTTCTTTTTTTGAGAAAAATTAAGTAAATTTTTTTGAATAAATTCGATTGGAAAACAATATCCGAATTACAAGGTAGAGATTCTACCAATTCATCTGTGTCTACAGATAAAACTGTTCTTCTAGTTAAAGCGTGAGCTAATCTATTCCTTTCCCTTTGAATATACTGGAACTAGCAATACTTCGACTCTCATCTATCATATGACCAAACAAAGCCAAGGTTTTGGTTCTTAAATTAAAAAGCATACTTATAAAAAAAAAATTAAAAATTAAAGAGTATAATCTAAATTCAATTCATGGCAATCATGTCAATGACTTGTTCCATAATGTTTTTTATTAAACACCTCAAATTTGACTAGCTAAAATTAAAGATGCCTAACTTTTTATGTCATATCAAATTTCATTCAAATATAATGTTATTTATTATTTGGTTAATAAGCTTATTTTTTTATGTATAAATTTAAATTATAAAAGTTTAAAAATTTAATTGATAACATTTTTTTTTTTCCCTGAACACGCAATGCAAAAGTTGAAAATAAACCTTTTCCAACTAAAAAAAAGCCAATAACTTTGATTCTATTTTTAGGAGCGGAGATACAGGTAAAATGGAACAAAGATCAATCATCCGGTCCCACGAGTAAAGGCAATTCCAATGATGAAATGAAACTTCCTAGTTCCTACAGCTTTTCTTAACTCTCCAACATGCTATAATTATTTGACATAAATGTACTTTTAATTCCTACATTTTGATTTTTATTTATTTATTCTAGTTTTTATATTTTAATTTTACCACTTTTAGTCTTTAAATCAATTAACGTATTCTATTTTGGTTCTTTCTGTTAGCCCACTAATGAAAATTGCTTAGGTGGCAAACCGAGTGCATTGCTAGCACATTAAATGTTGACGTGGCCAATTAAAAAATAAAAATAAAATTTATAATTAACATTTTCAAAAATGTCATGTTAGCTTCTAAATATTAAAAAAAAAATTATTAATCAATTTTAATGAAATTAAAAAAGAAAAAACAAAATTAAAAACAATAAAATACATCAATTCAAATCTAATTCATTTTGAACAAGAACACAATCACATATTTAAACCTCAACATAAGAACATAAAGCACAAACCTAGAACTAAACACAAAAAACACAGACTCAAATTTAAACATTAACGCAAGATCACGAACACAAAGAACACAATAAGAAACATAAACTCTTCTCCCTTCTCTGTCTTTTCTCACTTCTCTCTTTTCTCTTCGCTCTCTCCTGTGCCTTTGTTTGTGCTTAGTGGTTTGAAGATTGTGGTTAAGAGGTGAGATCAGATTTGTGGGTCTAACTCATGGTCAAGAGGTGAGATCGGATTCGTGGGTCCGATTTAGTGAGGTGAGATCAGATTCGTGGTTTTGTGATTTGTGGTTGCTGGGTTTTGGTATGGTGGGTGGGTTTTGTTGGTTGTGATATGGGTTTGAACTTTGTGGTGGTCAAATTGGTGGGTGGGTACGGCATTGGCGTTCTGGGTTGGTGTTATGGGTTCATGGGTACGGTGGCACGTTTGGCTGTGCTCGATGGTGTGGCCAAGGGTCCGAGGTGAGGTTTCGTGGATTGCGGATGGTGTAGCCGTGTGTTTCAGGTGGGTCTCAGATGGTGTGGCCGTGGGTCTCAAGTGCGTTTGGAATGGGTGATAGAGGATTCACGGTGGTTGAGGTTTTGTGGGTGTTTTTTTGCCTTCGGTGGGCTTCGACCTTGTAGTTGAAATTCATCTTCCGGGTTTCAAAGAAGGTAGAAGTGCTACATATGTATACAAAGCTAGCCATATAAGATGCATATATCATCGTCACTTTAATTATACCAGTTGGATTGTTGTTACATATTAATTGGAAATAATATTTGGATTTTTATTTTAGTTTATGGGTTTGATTTGTTGGAGGATTCGGTGCCGAAAGGGATTTTGAATGAATTTTTGCATGTTTATTTGCTGAGAAAATGTAATAAAAGAAAATAAAATATTGATTATTTTAATTTTCTGGGCAACCTTCGTGTTCTTTCTCAAAGAACATGTTACTTTGTTCTTCCAAAAATAATGAAAAGAAAAAAAAAAGAAAACATTTTAATTACTCTTTTTTTTTTTTTTCCAGTTTATGTTTGCTATTGTGTTCTTTGTGTTTGTAATCTTGTGTTAATGTTTAAATTTGAGTTTGTGTTTTTTGTGTTTGGATCTAGATTTGTGTTTTATGTTCCTGTGTTGATGTTTAAATCTGTGATTGTGTTCTTGTGTGTTATTGTTCAAAATGAATTAGATTTGAATTGATGTATTTTATTGTTTTTAATTTTTTTTTCTTTTTTAATTTCGTTAAAATTGATTAATAATTTTTTTTTTTATATTTAGAAGCTGACATAGCATTTTTTTTAATGCTAATTAAATTTTTTTTTTTATTTTTTAATTGGCCACGTCAGTATTTAATGTGTCAACAATGTACTCGGTTTGCCACCTAAGCAATTTCTGTTAGTGGGCTAATAGAAATGACCAAAATGGAACGCGTTAATTGATTTAGGAAGTAAAAATGATAAAATTAAAATGTAAGGACTAAAATGAAAAAAAAAAAAAAAAAAAAACCAAAATGTAGGGACTAAAAGTGCATTTACACCTAATAGTTTTCCTCTTCAATTATTGTCTCTCTATTTTTCTCTTTTTCAAACTGAGCACATGGAAAGTTTTATTTTTTTACCACCAATTGTTCAAGCCTACTCGAATCCTCAAGGTCCTCTCTCTTCTCTTATGCAATGTTTTGTGTGAATTCTCTGTTTTTTTTATTTCTTTTTCAAACAACGAATCCCAATGCCTAGCAATACTAGAATCACCACAGAATTCACAAGAGTTTACAATACCAATAAATGAGAGATATGTCACAAAAAATAACTATCCCACTATTTTTTTTTTTGTGGAATAAAAGACATGTTAATAAGTAGTTATTTTTGCACGCATATCTTTCATTTATTGGATTTGATACGAATGACGTGGTAACATTTAATATAAAATACTTTTTTTCACACTTAAGCCTAATACTCCCCACCAGTTTCTTTTTTTCTCATATATTAATTTTTTAAAATGGCCCATGTGCAAGGTAGTTGGCAAGTTGAATGTAGTTGTGAGAAGTGAGATTGTTGAGAATTTTATTGTGACCTCTCGCCCCTCTTTCACATATTCACAAAATAATAACAATAATAAGGGTCATGCTAACGAGTGCCCTTAGGGTACTCGTTAACAATTCATTTTAGGAAAGTTTTGACATCATTTTTATGAGAAATGAAAAAAGCTGTCAAAACATTAATTATTTTTTTTCTTTTTCCATAAAAACTTTCTTTAAATAGATTATTAACCAATGCCCTAAGGGCACTCTTTAGCATTTTCCTAATAATAATAATAACAACAACTAGCCTCTAAGCACGCGCTCACGCGCGTGCTTAGAGGCTCTTATATTTTTTTTTAAAGGTTAAAATTTTTGTTGATGTGAATGATTAAGACTTATTAAAGGTAAAAAAAAAACGTGATTTTTTTTTTTTTTTTTTGAAAACATGAATTTAGCTGGTTGGAGCATTTCAAATACCTGAATAGAGAGTATTCCTATTTTGTAAGCAATGCTTTAGTACACTTTGGCCTGAATGAGGCACTTGTAAGAGCATAGTTTCTTTTTCCTATTTTCATGTGTTCATGTGTTTTATAATTTTGTGTATGAGGTGTTTAAGAAAAATGCAACTTAATGATAACTATGGATGTTTGTATGGTGTAAATTAAAATGGTTTGTTGGGTTTTACTGATGTAGAATCGATTTCAATAAGAAGCAAATGCAACAATGCATAAGCATCTCTTGTTTAGTTCCATTAGAGTTGATGTCACATGCATATTACTTTTAGCGACCATGTGTAACTTCTTTTTTAATTAATATTCATGAATTTTTACTTGCAGAGGCAATTAGCATTAATGCCCAAATTAGAGCAGTTGAAGTTGCCCCATGAATGAAGGTTGAGGGCTAGAGGCTAAGTTAAAGCAATAGTGGGAGAAAAAGTAAAGTTGCTAGGATTGAAGTCTAAATTGGAACATTTAGATTTATTCATCTAAGATAATCAGGTCAATGTCAATGTAGATGGGAAGGATAGGGAGATTTTTCCCCTCCCCCTAAGTTGAACTCTCTTGTAGTCTTTAATTAGAAGAGTTTTTTTTTTTTTTTTGGTCACACTTTGTTTATATCTGCATAATAGAGAGAAATTTCTTGATTTAGGACAACCTAGGCTTCCCACCTAGATTAGTCCTACGGTAAAACCTTAGGCTTCCCACCTAAGGTGTTTGGAATCACCACCAAACAAATCACTGCAAATAATCTCAATCATGATAATAATAGCCTGTAAAATACAAAAGGAACCTTCTGGAGCTTTATATACAGCTTCCAAGAATCATAATGATAAAGATAAACTCTCCTAAACAAATCCTAAACAATCTCAAATACTAATACGATAATCCTAACAATCTCAAATATTAATCCAATACTAAAGATAAACCCAAATAAAGATAACATAAATTATAAAGATAATCTCCACAGATGTGCCATTATGTGGTGTCCGCACCAACTCCCCTGTGGTGGGAGAAACTCGACCCCGTCGAGTAAAGCTCATAAGGATCAAGTGACATCAGAATAAACTCCATCAAGCCACAAGCTCTTTGGATCAACATGGCGCCTCCGTCGACGCTCATATGTGCGGGTGATAGGAGGTAGAGATGAGGTGGTAGCAAGTGTATCCAAGTAAGCCTCCAAAAGAGCGGGATCAAGTTGTTGCAACTCCTCTCTGGTGATCAATGTACTGTCAAAATCAGGCCATCCTTGCCACCGAACCAAGAAGAAGCGAACTGTTCCATCCCTAGTGAAAAGAGACTGCTCATCCAAAATAACATCAATAATATCTTTATGTGCCTTTTGGAAACAAGATGGTGTAGGGCTAGGGACGGGGTTAGCCAAAGAAGAAGAGAGAGGATCATTAAAATGGTCATAGAGAATAAATTTGGACCTTTAAAAGCAAGTAAATCAGCAATATTAAAAGTAGAATAATACCATAATCTGAAGGTATATCAATCACATAAGCATTAGGTCCAAGTTTCTTTAATACCTTGACTAGGCCAAGATCGGGCCTGTAGTTTCTTAACGGTTCCTAAAGGATACCGTTCGGGCCTAATACGAATCATAACATAATCTCCTACATCAAAGTCTAAATGACGTCGATGTAAATCAGCCTGAGTCTTATACTTAAGATTACTAGCATGAATTCATTTGTTGATCTCTTTATACAGCTCATGCATGTGACTAGCAAACTCTATTGCGCATACGTAAAACCCTGTCATGTGAGGACATTGGGAGAAGGTCTAAAGGTCTCCTAGGTGTATAACCATGAACAACTTCAAATGGGCTCATATCTATAGACCTATTGACTGAGTTATTGTAAGCAAATTGGGCTACAGGGAGTATAGATTCCCAAGTCTTACCATTCTCACCTATAAGACACCTTAAAAGATTTCCTAGACTCCTATTGACAACCTTAGTTTGACCATCGGTTTGAGGATGGTATGCTGTGGAGAATTTCAACTTTGTTCCCATCATGTGCCAAAGGGTCTTCCAAGAATAGCTCATGAATTTAACATCTCTATCTAACACAATTGATTTAGGCAACCTATACAACTTAACAATCTCATCAAAGAAAATCTTGGCTACCTTGGATTCATCAAAAGTCTTAGAGCATGGAAGAAAGTGAGCCATCTTAGATAACCAGTCTACCACTACAAGGATGGAATCAAACTTCCTAAGGGTACGCGGAAGACCTAGTATAAAGTCCATGCCAATATCCTCCCAAGGACGGTATGGAACTGGTAAAGGAGTGTAAAGGCCAGTATTTTGCTTGCAATGCTTAGCCGATTGACATTGATGACATTGACCAATTATCTTGGCAACATCCTTCTTAAGACTTGGCCAATAGAACTGCCTCTCTACCTCTTCAATTGTGTTATCACGTCCAAAATGTCCTGAAAATCCTCCCGCATGCAGTTCCCAAACCAAAAAGTCTCTAACTGATGTGCGAGGGATACAAAGCTTATTGGCTTTAAACAAGTAGCCATCTCGGAGGATAAAATCATCAACAACATGAAGATGCTCAGTCTTAAGGGTAGTGTACACTTCTCTAAAATCTGGGCAAGGTTCATACTCCTCTTGCAACTTCTCAAACACTATGACTTTTGTGCTCATCATAGAAAGTAAGGTGACTTGACGACTCAAAGCGTCGCCTACCTTATTCTCAACACCAGATTTATGTCTCAAAACAAAAGAGAATCTTTGCAAAAACTCAACCCAAGGGACATGTCGAGCATTTAATTTCTTTTGGGAATTGATGTGGCGGAGAGCATCATGATCCGAATAAATGACAAACTCATAGGGTGTCAAATAATGGCTCTAATATCTTAAAGCTTGTACCACATCATAGAGTTCTTTGTCAGATGTTGAATACTTCCTTTTAGCCTCATTTAATTTCTCACTAAAGTAAGCTATAAGGTGACAATGTTGGCTAAGAACTCCTCCTATGCCTACACCGGACGCATCACATTCCGCTTCAAAGACTTTATCAAAACCGGCGGGCGCATCACCGATGCTTCTATCATCTTCTTCTTGATTTCTTGAAATGCTTTACTAGCAGCATTTGACCATTGGAATTCGCCTTGCTTCATACAATCAGTGATTGGTGCCATGATTGTACTAAATCCACGTATAAAGCGGCGATAGAAAGTTGCAAGCCCATGAAAACAGCGAACCTCATGAATGTTCTTGGGTTCGGGCCAATCCACAATGGCCTTGACCTTTTGTGGGTTAGCGTAACCTCCTTTAGATGAAACCACAAAACCTAAGAAAATGACACTATCAATGAAGACAGAGCATTTCTTTAGGTTGGCATACAAGTTTTCTCTCCTTAAAGTGGAACAAACTTGTTTAAGATGATCCAAATGTTGCTCTCTTAAGTAACTATAAATGAGGATGTCATCAAAGTACACTACCACAAATTTGCCCATGAAAGGCCTTAGTACTTATGTCATCATTCTCATAAAAGTACTAGGAGCATTTGATAAACCAAAGGGCATCACAAGCCACTTATATAGACCATCCTTTATCTTAAAAGCATTCTTCCATTCATCACCCGGGCGGATCCTAATCTGGTGGTATCCACTTTTCAAATCAATCTTCGAAAAGATTGTGGCTCCTGACATCATATCAAACATATCATCTAACCTAGGGATAGGAAAATGATACTTCACAGTAATCTTATTGATTGCACGACTATCCACGCACATTCTCCAAGATCAATCTTTGTTTGGGGTCAAGAGTGCAGGGATTGCACATGGGCTTAAGCTTTCACGCACAAATCCTTTGTGCAAGAGTTTATCCACTTGTCTAACCATCTCATCATGTTGAGGAGGGCTCATTCTATAGTGGGGCAAATTTGGGAGTGCTGCTCTCGGGACAAGATCTATGGCGTGTTGAATATCACACATAGGAGGCAATTGATTTGGAAGCTCCTTAGGGAAAACCTCTTGGAACTCTTGAAACACTGACTATACTTCTTTTCTTGGTTCTTCAAAGTTATCTAGTGTAATTTCCTTAACAACCAAAGCAAAGATGATGGAGTCTTGATTGACAGCCCTTTCAAGTTCTTTTGGACTAATAAGGTTCATACTTTGCTTTTTAGGCTCTTCTCTAGCCTTACTTGCATTAACAAACTTAGTTTTGACTGGGTTAAGCTTAATCCTTTGTCCATTGTGCATGAAGGAACAAGAGTTCGAGCGACCATAAAGAGTGACATCTAAATCATAGAGCCATGGTTGTCCTAAAATTATGTGTCCTACATCCATTGGAATCATATCACATGAAATCTGAGCATTGTATGAGAGGATATGAATAGGAACAAGACACCTATCCTTGATGGTGATAGATGAATCATCTACCCAAGAAACCTTATAGGGTTTAGGATGGGCAACTAACTTCAAACCTAGGAGAGAGACAAGTTTAGAAGAAAGCGCATTAATGCAACTTCCACTGTCAATGATAACCTTGCAATTTGTGGTTCCACACTTGACAAAGGTTTGGAAGATGGTATTTCTTTTCCAATCATCACTTTCTTTGGACTGTGTTAGAGCACCCCTAACAACACTCATTACAGGAGTATCGAGACTACCTTCATTGAGGTTATCAAAAGATGATAGGGCTCTAATGCAAGCTAGATCATCCTCTCCTATTTCTACAATGTCTTCAATGTTAGGCTCATAGACTACTTCTTCTACCTCTTCCTCTCCAATCAACAAAGTCTTATTAGGACATTGGGCAGCCATATGACCAAAGCCTTGACACTTAGAGTACTGGATTCTAGAATTTGGCCTAAATGTCTCTCTACCTACACTCTTCCCTTTGTCTTCTAGGCGTAAAGGCCTATTGTTGGGATTGGGTCTAGTTTGAGGACCTTGCTGGTATCTATCCCGAGGATTTTCTTCTATATGTAAGGGTCTGTTGTTGAGATAAGGCCTCTTTTGGGTACCTTGGAGGTATCTACCTTGGGGAACATCAAAATTGTTGCGAGGCAACATGCGATTGTCAAATCTCCTTTCACCTTGGGGCCTAGGGATCAACTCTAAATCTTGCACTAAGGTATAAGCATCATTAAGAGTTGAGATTTGTCGAGCCACCAATTTTCTTTGAAGATCATAATTGAGACCTTTCCTAAATCTACTCAAGGTAATTGGCTCATCCTTAGTTGCATTGCTACATATCCTGTACTCTTCAAATTGTTCTACGTACTCAAGAAGAGACCTATTGCCTTGTCTCAAATCATGCCATTGATCCAACAAGTTACCTTGATGAGAGACTAGGAAGTACTTTTCATTGAGCTTGGCCTCATTTCTTCCCAAAGAGTTATGGGTGGTTGGCGGGTCTTACGGAAGTGGTTGACAACACTATCTCAATGGAGTTTTGCTCTTCCTACAAGTTTCATTTTGGCAAACCTAACCTTTCTATCCTCGGACAAGTCATACCACTCAAAAAAATGCTTCATCTCTCGCACCCAATCATTGTAAACCTAAGGGTTCCTAACACCATCAAAGGTAGGGGCCTCTACTTTGATATGCTTAGCGGAGTTGTCTTCATTGTCTCTATGGTCTTGCCTAGGGTGAAGGCCATGCCTATTATTATTTCTTCCATTATGTGCATTTTCTCCATCATACCTAGCCTCTAAGTGGCCTAGACGGGCAATAAGCTCTGCAATGGCTTGTCTTAATTCATCTTGGGGAGAAGGATCCATGTTTAGGCGGGATTGTGGACTAGACTAGGATTCAAAACTAGACTCTGATTTGGAATTAGACTGTTCTTGAGAACTAGTTACTAGACGACCACTATGCAAATGCATGTAAAGAGATCAACAAACTAATTCTAGCAAGTGAATAGTAAGGATAATACTCAAGTTAAATTATATGTGAAGAGAAGTCATGAATTCCACAGGTTGTTGCATTCAAGCAGTATTAGCTTCAACAAGAATTAAATTAAAAGGACTAAATTATGACAATGTGATTAGGCTAGTTCAACCACTAATACTGAGAAGTAATTACTTTAAAGGATTTTTTTTTTTTTTTTTTTTTTTTTTTGTGGCTAAAATAAAATGCTGAAAGAAAATAAACCAGCAACTAAATAACAAAGTCATGTGGAAGTTTAAGCAAAACAAAGGACCAAGGCAGTAGCATGTGATTGAGATAAAGTTGAGGCACATAGTAGACATATTGATGTTAAATTTGAAAGTACATTTCAATTCATTAAGATAGGAAAGTTCACACCTTGGATGGGCTGACTTAACAACCTGGGCCTCACTGGACAGTGGGTCACACTACTAACAATGGTGAAAGTGGGCTTGTGGTTCCTCACATGTAGTGAACGTGGAGCCTTCTTAAGAATTCTGCCCGCTTAGTGGACCCGACTTGACCTTTTTTTTTTTTTTTTTTTTTTTTTGAAATACAATAAAGAAAGACCAAAATATAAAACTAAAACCTACTAGTGCCAAACAATAGCACGTCAAATCGAAGCATTACACATGGAAGCTAAAGAAACGAGAAATAGAGGAAAACTAAAAAGAGAAGGAATTGGTGCTTGCAAGAGTCATCGGCAAAGAGGCAGCATGGCTCATCGGCGTTCACTATTGGTGGTGCGCGATGGTGGAGATTAGAGCCGGTGAGTCAGATCGTGGGAGCGATGGTGACGGCGTGTCGGCGGTGGTGTTGGTGATGATTTCGGCGGCAAGTTGTGTGATGGCATCATTCCGTTGGTGGGATCGGTGGTTTGGTGTTGGCTTTCAACTCTCTTCTGTCTCTGTCTCTGTCTCTGATCCGGTGGATTGAAGTTGTGAATCTGAATTTTATTTTTTTTTATTTTTTATTTTTTATTTATTTTTTATTTATTTTTTTCTGGTGGTGGTCCTAAAGTCGGGCACGAATGGGTGTTACAGGTTTGGAGGGAGTAGTGGGTTTCTCTATTGGTTTTGGGATGAAGATTTCATGTGGCCAAAGGGGGTATATGGTTCGGGCTGGTTCTGGCTCTAGTTTGCAGATCTCGTGAGGTAAGAAATTAGGTTGCATTGGTTTGCAAATCTCATGGGGTAAGTATTTGAGTAATGGCATGTCCGGTGGTTGAGTTGTTTTTCGACGGTGAGTATGGCTGTGGGTTGTCGGTTGTGATTTGGTTGCCGAAAGGGGAGATCGGGTTAGGCTCTGATACCAAGTTGATGTAGGACAACGGCTTCCCACCTAGATTAGTCCTACCATAAAACCTTAGGCTTCCCACCTAAGTTGTTTGGAATCACCACCAAACAAATCACTGCAAATAATCTCAGTAATGATAATAATAGTCTGTAAAATACAAAAGGAACCGTCTAGAGCTTTATATACAGCTTCTAGGAATCATAAAGATAAAGATAAACTCTCCTAAACAATCTCAAATACTAAATATGATAATTCTAACAATCTCAAATAATAATCCAATACTAAAGATAAATCCAAATAAAGATAACATAAATGATAAAGATAATCTCCACAGATGTGCCATCATGTGGTGTCCGCACCATTTCTTTTCTTTAGTTGTAAGAATCTTTTTTGATCTCTTTCTTGTTTATGTGATAATAGAGGGAAAAGAGATTGGTTGTAAATGACTATAATAGAAAAGAGATGCAAAAGAATATTGAACTTATTTTAAATATTGTTGCTCAAGACATGTAGTAGGCTTTGGATGGGTTGTTATAGCTGCTCTAGGAATGACTAGTACCGAAAATACTTTCGGAAAGCAACTTGGGAGCAAGAAGCTGCAATTCCAAAGATAGTTGCTGCAATGCTCAAAATTGAAATGCAATCGTAAAAATATGGATCATCATTCTTCGTGAGAAGCAATAGTTGCCTAGTAATAGCTATCCAATGTTCATAGACAGACATTTCAACCTAAAATAACTTCAAATGCTCCCTGTCATTATAACAACCATTATATTAATATACACCATAGAATGTTATGAACTAGCCTCTTGAAATTGTGAGGGAAAAAGAATTTGAGTTCTAATTTTCTGCTTTCATCTTTATTAATTTGTTTCTCTTTAAATAGCATACAATACATGACATAGGTACAATACAACATATGATAAACACCCAACTCATAATAGAAGCTTGATAAAAAACTAGCAAACAACCCAATCCTCCTCTACACTTCAAAAAGTCTAGGAAATAAGCTATTAATAATTTTTATCTCTAACTAATGAATCCATCTCATCCAAAGCCAATAATGACAGCTCCTTCATGTTCAACTTGTTGATCCTCATCTTTGGCAAGCCGAGATTCCCTTTACTCCAAGCATCTTCCAAAATGCAAATGCCTTCTAGGTTTTTCTGAATCATAACACAGAATCACTAAATTATTGTTCATCAATAAAAATCTATTGTCTAACTACTTCATGGTTTCAACTATCCAATATCCACCATTACATCATTAATCGTATTCAAAAGTACATTAAAATGCACACAAGTTTCCTAGCACAAATGTCAATTATTATTATTGTCAACTAGATTGACAAGCCTTTTATACTATCAATCATTCCCTTTGGTTGTGAAAATAAGATTTTTTTCATGGTAAGGATCACTTGAACTTCATATAAGGCATAAAAGCCAATATCTAACTAGCGATACATTTAGGGTCCGTTTGGATACAAATTGAAAACCGAAAATCGAAATCAAAACTGAAAAATACTGTAGCAAAATAATTTTTAAATGTGTGAATAGTACCGTGGGACTTATTTTTAATGAAAAAGTTGTTGAAAATGGTAATTTGTGGGTCCATGAACAAGATTACGATGTGCACTTTGTTCACGAGAAAAAAAAGTCAAATATTCTTTGCGCGCAAATGATGAAGAACAAGAACAAAATTGACCAAAACGCCTGGGGTAAAAAAAAAAAAAAAAAAAAAAAAGCAAGCTGAAAACGCAAAACGTGCGTTTGGGAAACGCAAACGCGCTTCCCAAACGCACCTTTAAAGTTCAAAAGTTTTTGTCTATCCAAATTTTCACCATATCTACTAAAGTTAGGAAACCATAATGCACACTAAACTTTATTTCAGGGATTCAATTCTCTCTTGCTTTGTCATTGACATTCATTCCATGCGAATGGTCACCAATTGAAAATATGACCAGACACCACTGCTCATGCATGTATGCCTATAATTATCACAAAGACTCATAAACAAAGAATAAAACTTATAGCATGGTCATAGCATTAATCTTGATATAGTATATAGAGCATTGCACCTCAGATCTAGCAACTGAAATTACTTGCAAATTAAAGTTAAACAACACTCAAGAGTTCACGTGATAACAGGTCTAAGAATGAGTCTTGATGATTGAACTAAGCTTTTCTCATGGAAATAAACAAGTTGAATGAAAAGCCTATACCCAAATTCTTTAAAAATGACATGGTCTTTTCATTGGGGCATTTTATCAAACACGTTGATTACAATGAGTCAGTGACAGGAGGAATGAACATAAATTGTGAAATTAATTGGCCATAAATACCTAAATACCCAAAAGAAAAATCATCAAAGAGATCAACATGGATATCAATGGTAACTAAAGAAAAAAAAAAAAAAAAAAAAAAAAAAAAAAAGATCACCAAGAACACCTATGGAATAAAATGTCATGGGCTAAGAAATCCGGCAATTTCATCCCACAAAAAGAAAGGGAAAATAGAACTCACGCCATTCATTGCTTGAATCTTGAAGCATTATCATCCTTTGTTAAAGGAACAACATACCTCTCAAATCTAAAAATTTGGATTACCCATCAAAGCATTTTGTATATCCAGGATGAGGAGGCAAGGGATTACGATAGAGAAAACATAGAGGAGGCGTGCGGTAATAAGCAAGGCAATGTTGAGGTTCTTTGTTCTTTGGTGAGTGGAACGTTGGAGGCGATTTCACCAGAAATACATTTTGTTTAGTGTTGGGAAATATGTGATATTCCATAAAACAAATTTTGAAGAAAAGTTTTCAGATCCCGCCATTTACATCTCAAATTTGAATTTGGTCTAAAAACAAAATTTGAAAGCACTCTCATAAGAACTGACGGGGTTAAAGGGACATTAGACATAATGGGTGACATGGCGGGTTAGCTTACATCATCAGTTTTTAATGATCTATCTTCTTCTTATTGGTTTGGACTACACAACAATTTCCCACGTTTTTGTATGTTTTTTCATGTGTCCTTCGTAACGTATTAGAATTAGTTATTTGTTAACTAGTTTGTTAGTATTGCTTATTTAATTGTTGTACTTCCTCACTTCTTCTTTTTTACTATTATGGAGGCCTCTTTATTAATGTTATGATAGTTTTATATTTATTGTGGCCAAATTCCATCTACCAATAAATAATTAAATTATGAGTAAGTTTTTGACTTTTGTCATTAACATTACTTATAAATTAATAATTAATGGTAACATTGCTTTCACTTTAACCTAACAACAAAGGTCTCTTTGGGATCCGCTTATTTGCTGAAAGTATTGTAGATAAAAGTAAATATTAGTTAAAATAGTACAGTGGAATCTATGAATAGTACCAAAAAGTGCAATGAAACTCATAAATAGTAACAAAAATAAGTTAAATAGTAAAATAAGTTATTAAGCTAGCCAAATAGACACTAATACTACTTTTATTATACATCAATCACAAGTCACGTAAATAATTATGAAAAATGTATAAAAAAAAAGTAATTATGAAAAAAGTTAAGGGTTCATTTAGGATCCGCTTATTTTGTTGAAATTAAAAATTTTTTACTGAAAATCGCTGAGATAAAGATAAAAGTTAGCTGAAATAGTACAATGGGATCCATGTATAGTACCAAAAAGTGCGGTAGGGCTCATAAATAGTAGCAAAAATAAGCTAAATAATAAAATAAGTTAGCAAAAATTATTTTTGCCAAACACACACTAAATGTCGTTAGATTTATTTTTAATTTACTAACATTACCACAAAATGTGATGGTAAGGCCCAAAGTGATCTTAAAGTCCGAAAAAGTGACATTTTAATAGTTGTTAATTAAATTAAGTGGACAACTGCTGAAAGTCTTGTAGCTCAAATGCTCCCACTTAGTATTTCTAATAGAGATATTTAAAATTCAAATTCCCCACCCCAATTATCAATATATAAAAAAAATTTAAGTGGATATATATATATATATATATATATATATATAACCTCTACCTTAGATTCACTTTTTAGAATTCAAGAGGCACACGCAAACGCCTATGGAACAACAATGCTATGATCACAATAGATTACATAACTTTTGCCACAATACACCACCTAACACAACTTCCAGTACAACTCGCCACGCGGCAAAAAGTTGTGTTTCTAGCATTTTTTTTCCTATGGAATACCTATGGATTTAGGATAATTATATTGTAATGATATGTAGTGAGCTGTAGCAAAACTAGCATAATTTGTTATGGTTTTAGCATTTTTTTTCCTATGAAATACCTATGGATTTAGGATAATTATTTAGTGGTTAAAAAAAGTTCTTATTTCTATTTTCTACCATGTAGTTAAGGGTTGAAGAGGAGGTTGTATTAGACTATGTATTCGGTGCATGTATTGCCCCACTCAATATGAAAAGAGCGATACATGCATCAGATGCATAGTATATTTTCTTGTTCAAGAGACAGATAGAGATATGTTGTTGTCCATGGGCCTAACTTTAATTAAATGTTAGAAGGGCTTTACGTGTCCTTTTTATATATAAAATGTTCACTTACAAGCTCATTGGGCCAAACTTTTTATGCAATTGGGTCTCAATTGTGTTTCCTCCTCTTTACACTGGGCAAAGTACTCCTCTTCGTTTTTTCCTCCTCTTTCCGTTTGCTTTTTAGACTATTGAACATAATGGAGAGGAATCTTCCAACTAAAAAAAAAAAAAAAAAGGCAATAAACTAAAATCAAACAAAGATGAATTATCCGGTCCAACCGTGGGACTCCCACGAGTAAAAGCAATTCCAATGACGAAACTTCATAGTTCATACAACTTTCCTTAACTCTCCAACTTTAAGTATAATAGTTTTCCTTTTCAATTATTGTCTCACGCGCCCATAATAATGTGTGCTTACTATGTGAATATCATTACCTCATATTATTCCATTCCACGCGCAATCATGAGCGTGGGTGTGGGTTTTTATACTATTATTATGTCTCCCAATATCCGTCATCGCTGTACTTTTATACTATTATTATGACGAAAGTCAAAAGGTTAGATGAAAAAAAAGAAGAAGAAGAAAGTAGATCATAGTTTTTACTTAGTGGAAGTTGAGTTAATTTTTTATTCATTTTTCTAGAGGAAACAATTTATTGAAGTCCATTGAATTCTAACGCGTCTCGTAATAAAATCCTCTCCATTTGATTAATTTTACGGTTAACAATTCTTTTTTTTGAATTTAGTAGTGTACAAAAGTATCGCTTATTTAAAATTTTAATAATAATCTTAAATTTAATAATTAGCACTAAAAAATGGGACTTGGCCTCCCCAATTATTTGAGTTGGTCCAATAATGTTCTTAAAAAAAATTGTCCAATTTGTCTAGTAGTTACGGAGAACGTATTATTTCTCAAATTCATTTTTTATGGTAAAATATGTTCTCGTATTGTTTAAAGTTTTGGATCATTTATATCTTTGAACACTTCATTAATTTAATTGAAAATTTTTTACTCACAACGGTAGACAATTTTGTAAATTATATTGAAAATGAAAATTGTAAGGATTTCACTATGGAAGATGGTAAAAGATTAATTTAATTCTATGAAACATTTAATTTTTAGGATTCATTATAAAATATACTAATTTTTTATATGTATAGATACATGTATTTGTATATGTGTATAAAAATTTGTATAAACTAATAAATTAGCAACACAAATCGACTCCAAACAAAAATTTCTGTCCCCGCCCTGCACTTTATACAATACATGATTCATGCTATCTTTTTCAAACGATAATGTATATGCAATTTGATGAAAAGTGAGCTTCCTTGAAGGTGCATGAAGGGAATATTTTTCATTTCTGATTTTGATTTGATTGTCAAGTTGATGGGAAAGCAAGCTTTAAGATGCCCACAGTTGAGTGATCTTGGTTTCATTGGGAACATATTTACCTGGAGGAATGGGAGACCGGGAAGGGCTTTTGTTCAAGAGAGGTTGGACCGGGCATGTGCAAACACTAAATGGAGGGAGATTTATCCTTTTGCAAGAGTGCATCATCTTCATGCGGCATACTCCGATCATGAGCCAATCTTAATTAAAACACAGGAAGTCACACAAGTTACAAGTAGAAGACGAAAGCCAAAGAGGTTTGAAGAAAGGTGGGCTTGGATCCAGCTTGTGAGGGGGTGATTCGTGAGGCATGGGAGGGAGTGAACCTCACGGGTAGTCCCATGTACCAATTATTTGAAAAAATAAAAGCTTGCCGCATGGCCTTGGTGAGGTGGAGCCGAACTTTAGGCAATTCTAAGGAGCAAATTGAATCGAAGTACACCGAATTGGAAGAACTAACCTCTATGAACCTAGCCGAAAACCAAGACCAGATTCACAAAGTTCGGGATGAGATTAATAGTTTGCTCTTAAAAGATGAATTGTTTTGGAGGCAGCGATCTAGGGCTATTTGGCTACTTGCAGGAGACAAAAATACAAGATACTTTCATCAGAGAGCCAGCCAACGAAGAAGAAAGAACCATATCCATGGATTCCTTGATGAGCATGAACAATGGTGTACATCGGATCCGACATAGCAGATTGGCTGAAAAGTATTTTTTAATTTATTCACAACATCAAACCCAACAAATTTGGAGTCGGTCTTGGACTCGGTGGATAAGGTGGTCCATCCAGATATGAACCATGCACTCCTTGACCCTACACACCAGAAGAGGTTAGAAAGGCTTTGTTCAGCATGCACCCCTCAAAATCTCCAGGTCCCGATGGTATGTCTCCTTTCTTTTTCCAAAAATTATGGCATGTAGTAGGTGATGATGTCATGAGTGCTATTTTATCTGTTCTACATTCAGGCCATTTTTCGCATAAGATGAATTACACACACATTGTCCTTATCCCAAAAATAAATGAGCCAAAAAATGTATCGATTACTAGGCCTATTAGCCTAGGAAATGTTGTATCCAGAATTGTCTCTAAAGTGATAGCAAATCGCTTGAAATTAATTTCGCCCAATGTAATATCGGATTCACAAAGTGCTTTTGTTCCAAACCGATTGATAAATGATAACACAAATGTAGCTTTTGAGGTGTTACACAGGATGAGGAATAAAAGAACAGGAAAGAAAGGGCAGATGGCAATCAAGCTGGATATCAGCAAAGCCTATGACCGGGTTGAGTGGTCTTTCCTCAGGCAAATCATGCTAAAATTGGGGTTTGATGGAAGGTGGGTGCAAATGGCTATGGAGACAGTTCATACCGCAACATACTCGGTGCTCATTAATGGAGAACCAAAGGGGTATATCTCACCTTCAAGGGGCTTAAAACAAGGAGACCCACTATCTCCCTATCTATTTTTACTATGTGCGGAGGGCCTTTCTTCCCTTATACGAAAGGCTGTGGAGACAAAACACCTACATGGGATTTTATCTTGTAAAAATGGAGTATGCATCTCTCACTTGTTGTTTGCGGGGACGATAGCTTTATTTTTGCCAAGCCACAAGGGAGGAGGGGCAACACCTTCTAGATATTCTTGGGAGGTATGTAAATGCTTCAGGACAAGCTATAAATAATCACAAAACTTCCATCTTCCTTAGCGTAAATACAAGGGATTCGGTTAAGGTAAATACTGAGCACTATTAGGGGGGGCAGAATTATGGAAGATTGTGAACCATACCTAGGCTTGCCCATGACCGGTGGAAGATCAAAGGTCAACACTTTCAGAGGCTTACAAGAGAAAATTACAAAGAAAGTGATGGGGTGGAAGGAGAAATTTATTTCAAAGGCCGGAAGGGAGATACTCATCAAAACGGTGGCCCAAGCCATACCCGCATACACCATGGGAATTTTCAAAATCCCAAATGCCTTATGTGACACTCTAAACTCCACAATAGCTAAATATTGGTGGGGCCAGACGAAGGATGAAAAGAAAATTCATTGGATCAATTGGGAAAAGCTGTGCAACCCAAAAGCAAGAGGAGGGATGGGGTTTCGAGACATACAAGCTTTCAATTTAGCCTTGCTAGCAAAACAAGCATGGCGACTTATCCATAACACACACTCACTGTTCTATCGGGTGTACAAATCAAGGTATTTCCCAAACTGCTCTTTTATGGATGCTGAGTTGGGAAATAATCCATCCTATGTATGGAGAAGCTTACTTGCAGCAAGAAACATCATACGGAGAGGGTCCAAGTGGAAGGTGGGAGATGGTCGAACTATCGGTGTCAGTACACACAACTGGCTATCTCATGAACCGGTTTTTCCGGGTGAACAACA
The DNA here is from genome assembly GCA_028216015.1 of Quercus dentata. Lineage (NCBI taxonomy): Eukaryota > Viridiplantae > Streptophyta > Magnoliopsida > Fagales > Fagaceae > Quercus > Quercus dentata. Next base: position 11,922,613 of record CP116448.1, read on the forward strand.
GCAGGGGATGATGGTTGAGGACCCGATAGACGGGCATACGAAACAATGGGATAGGGAGAAAGTTTTCAACCTCTTTGCACACAGGACAAGGATGGAGATTCTGGATACCGCACCGCCACAGGATGGAAGCCGAGACACCCCGATATGGAAGGAGACAAAATCGGTGTTTTCTCGGTGAAGTCCGCCTATAAGCTAGCTATACGGATGAGGGACATTGTTCGGGGTGAGCACTGTGAAGCTTTAAGAGACGGATCAACGGAGGAAGGTGTGGCGGTTGAACGTGCCACCAAAGGTCCGTATGTTCCTCTGGAGGGCATGCTCAAATATATTGCCAACCAGAGAGAACTTAAACAGGAGAAGAGTGCAGGTAGACCCCATGTGTGGTATGTCTTTGTAAGCCTGAATCGGTTGGACACCTTTTGTGGGAATGCCCCCTAGCAAGGAACGTATGGGCTCTCTGTAGTGGAAGAATTCAGAAATGCCCCAATACAGAAGGTGATTTCTTTATGCTTCTCCAAAGGATGGTGAGTAAATTAGAAGAGCATGATGTGGAGAAGTGGGCAGTCATAGCGTGGGCAATTTGGAACGCAAGAAACAAATATTACTTTGAACGGATCCAACTCCATCCAAGAGACATACCGAGGGGGGCTACCGGATTCTTGCAAGAATATCAGAGACTTATGCAGGCACAAAGAAGCAGTAACGAGAGAGGCCGAGAGTCAACAGTGAAGCTTATGAAGGGTGATCGCTACGTAGCAATAGTGGAGTTTCTTTATTATGCTTCCTTTTATCCCCTGTTTCTCGGACTTGAAAACAGGGCATATACTTCCCTTGTACTTACAATGTTTTACTAAATAAAAGTTTCTACCTATTTACCTCAAAAAAAAAAAAAAAAAAAAAAAAAGATGCCCACAATTAATTAATATTGATGGCATAAGGGGTATATTTGTCATTTGAGGTTCTGATTGTAAATTTGATTGGAGGAGATGTTAGAGATCGAGATGCCATTATTGACAATTTGTTTGAAATTGATGCAAATCTTGAAGTTTTTCTTTAGAATAAAAAAATAAATAGAGTCGATTTACTTAAGACTCATAAGTCGAATTCTTCATTACAGAAAAACAATACTATCATAAAGTGTAATTTTAAACTAGGAATTGTATTATAAATTAGATTTTTCTCTACAAATTTTTACATATTCTTTTGTATTATTTTTCATATGTGTCTTTTGTAACTAATTAGAATTAGTTATTTGTTAACTAGTTTGTTAGTATTGTTTATTTAATTGTAGTTGTACTTCCTCACTTCTTCTTCTTTTCCTTTTTTTTAAAAATACTATTATGGAGGCCTCTTTTATTAAAGTTATGATTCCTAATCGAAATTTCATTTTTTTTGGTAATCAATCGAAATTTCATTAGTTGTTTAAATGAATCATCTTTTTCGAACGAATCATCTTTTTCGAACCTCATTAAGGTTCTTGAATATAATACTCACAACAATTTCTATGATTATGTTATGATAGTTTTATATTTATTGTGGCCAAATTCCATCTACCAAGAAATAATTAATTTATTAGTAAGTTTTTTACTTTTGTTATTAACATTACTTATAAATTAATAATTAATTTATAAGTAATGTTAGAGACAGAAATATTTGACTTTTGTCATAACTTGATAAAATGGTAAGTTTTTTTATTAATTTTTTTTTTTTTTATAGAATGATAAAATGGGTAAGTTGTGATCAGAGTAAGATTGCTTTTACTTTAACTTAACATTAATACCACTTTTATTATACATCAATTATAACAAGTCATGTAAGTTGTGGGGGGCTGTCAATCAACAGGCCCATTAAGGTCGGGATCGTTGGGCCTGTGGCCCATCCGAGGATGCATATCCGTCCGAGGAGGCCAAGTCAGGTCATAAGGCAATTACCGAAGGGGGGTGATAGTCAATATCACGAAAGTAGAGTTTCGTATTCGACCGAGGACACCATACTCCTCGGCAGTATGCATCCGAGGACGATCGGGACGCGGTCTTGTTACAAACGGACCTCGGAATTATGTCACCACCGAAGATGGGATAACAGACTAAGGGTAAGAAAGAAAAGGCAAACAAAAATCTATAATTACAGCTGCCTCCGCATTAATTACCTCTCAACCAACTCTCTGACCGCATTAATGTGGAGGTGATACGAACAAAGAAGGAGGCAGCAGCCTTACAACCGCCCATAGGAAGTTCCAGGAGATGCTAGATAGGACAGAAAGAAATCCCCCGAACCCAACCTACACGTGTGTGGTGAGGATGGAACACAGAAAGTGGTATATAAACCGAAAGAAGAACATGCAAGAAAGAGATCAGAACAAAAAAAGAAAGAAAGAAAGCATAGACTGAAAAAGAAGAACGTAAAAAAGCAAAAGAATCAGATCGATTACCAAAACAAAACGATCGTTGCGACTCCGAGCCTTCAATATACGTGAGGGCGAATCTTTTCATTACACAAAAGTTAATCTAGTTCTTAACACCCACGCTCTACAAATTATATTGTTTGGGCCTATTTACGTGCGAACCCAGTATCGTTTTGGGTCGTTACAAATCGAGTCCTTACAATTGGCGCCTTCTGTGGGAAGAGCTTGTATTAACTTAAAGGACTTTCGGTGCAACGTTTCTGATGGAGGAAGTGGGTCCGCATCACCACGCGGCGGGACCACATCGGGAGGATGCCAACCCGCACAGGCGAGTTAAGGGGCTCCCAGCATGGTGATCCCCGAAGGAGTCCCGAACGGAGAGAAGGCCATGAGGGAAGTGTACGCATAACTCATACCACCTGAAGCCACTCTCGTGGGAAGAGTCACGTCTCCCACGCAGAGCGTTATGGGAATCTGCAACGTGAGATTGCAGATTTGAAGAGAGAGTTGCGCCATGCACGGCGGGAGCGCTCCCCACCTTGCTCCGAACCATCATCCGAGGAGTCGGATGGAGCTAGTTATAGGCGGAGATCGAGAACTCCGCCAAGCGAAACTTTCTCTTATGAAGAGGAGCACCGCCATCGACGTAAGCGTAGAAGTCCACCTAGCAGGGGCTTGGGAAACGATGCCATGAACAAAGCCTTGAGTCAAATTTCCAAGTCGCCCTTTACAAGAAACATAGACGATGCGATTCATCCTCGACAATTCCATCAGCCTACGTTCTCTCTGTATGATGGCCGGTCAGACCCGGTAGAACATGTAAACTATTTCAGCCAGAAGATGGCTATCTACTCCAGGGACGAGGCTTTGATGTGCAAAGTTTTTCCATCGAGTTTGGGTCCAACGGCGATGAGGTGGTTCAACGGCTTAAGGGCCAATTCTATTGGATCTTTCAAAACACCGACTCGGGCTTTTGGTGCTCGCTTTATCACATGCAACAGGACTCCTCGGCCTTTGAGATCTTTCTTGACTTTTTCTATGCGAGAGGGTGAGACTCTCAAGAATTACTCGGATAGGTACCGGGAAATGTTTAACGAAATAGAGGGAAAGAACGATTCTGTGGCCATAACCACTTTCAAAGTCGGCCTCCCGGCTAATCACGATTTAAGGAAATCCACGACGGGTAAAACATTAATAAAGTGTCAAAGCGTCAACCGATGGACAGGATAGATAAGTACAGAAGGGTAGAAGAGGATCAACTTCAGGGAAAAGGGAAGACCAAGGTGATCTCTCGAGAGATGAGGAATTTCAGGTCGGACCGTTATAATAACAGCCGACCCTGGAGGGATTTTGTTGGGCATTCAGGTTCGGCGAACGCCCAGGTGGTTAATGCAATATTCTGAGAGCCAGTGCAGCAAGTTTTGGAGAAGATAAAGAACGAGTCATTCTTCAAATGGCCAAACAAGATGGCGGGAGAGCCTAGGAAATGCAACCCGAACTTGTACCGCCACTATCATCGGGATCACGGGCACACGACGGATAACTGCAGGAATTTATGGGACCACTTGGAACAGTTGGTCCGTGAAGGGAAATTAAAACAACTCCCGCATCACCCGGTGGAAGGGCGAGCCAAGCAGGTTCAGAGGTGCGTGGGGACGTTTCATCAAGACTCCCTCCGGGTACGATTAATGTTATCTTTGCGGCCCCGGGAAGGACTGGATCTTGCCCCTCTAGAGTATTATTGGTGTTCCGATCTCCGGCCGAGGATCATTCCCAAGCATTGAAGAGAGCCAGGGTGCGTGTCCCCCCGATTTCGGGCTTTTCGGATGAGGATATGGTTGGGACCATACAGCCCCATGAGAATGCTTTGGTGGTAACGTTGAGAATTGGCGGGTACGATGTCAGAAGGGTGATGGTTGATCAGGGTAGCGCTGTGGATGTAATGTATCCAGACTTGTACAAGGGGCTAGGTTTGAAGCCGGAGGACTTAACAACCTACAACTCTCCTTTGGTAAGTTTTGAGGGAAGGATGGTCACTCCTAAAGGACTGATTAGGTTGCTTGTGCAAGCAGGTACGGATGTGGTGGAGGTGGATTTTATTGTTGTAGATGTTTTTTCTCCGTACACGGCTATTATAGGCAGACCTTGGCTTCACACCCTTAAAGCGGTCTCATCCACTCTGCATCAGAAGGTGAAGTACCCATCAGGAGACCAAGTGTTGGAAATAGTAGGGAGTCAGGCAGCTGCTCGGCAATGCCTAGTAGCGGCTATATACAAAGATCGGCCGAAGCGTAAAACCTTGGCTATGGCCGACAATGGGTTATAGCAATTAAAGTCCCGATGATCAGGCTTGGACGTACCAGCCGATGAGGTAGAGTGTGAAGATCTTGAGAGGGTAGTTGTTGCTGGCGATCCGGAAAAATTCTTCCAGGTTGGGGCTAAATTGCCTTTGCAAGAGAAGGCAAGGTTTCTGGAATTCCTCCGAGCCAATGTGGACGTTTTCGCATGGAACCCGTATGAAGCCCCAAGGGTGGACCCGGATTTCATTTGTCATCGACTCAACGTGAATCCCGCCGTTATGCCCAGGAGGCAACCTCCTCGGCGACCATCGAAGGAACACGCCGAGGCGGTTAGAAGTGAGGTAGCCAAGCTCAAACAGGCTGGGGCTATCAAGGAAGTTTTTTATCCTCAATGGTTGGCCAATACGGTGGTAGTAAAAAAGAAGACCGGAAAATGGCGGGTGTGCGTCGACTTCACGGATCTCAATAAGGCTTGCCCTAAGGATCCATTTCCCATGCCGAAGATCGATCGGTTGGTGGATGCGACCGTGGGTCACACTAGGATGAGTTTCTTGGATACCTTCCAAGGGTATCACCAAATACCGCTGGCCGCCGACGATCGTGAAAAGATCGCTTTTGTAACCCCGATTGGGAACTACCATTACAAGGTGATGCCCTTCGGCTTGAAAAACGCTGGATCTACCTACCAACGCATGATGACAAAAATGTTCGAACCGCAATCGGGTAGAAGCATTGAAGTTTATATCGATGATATGGTTGTGAAAAGCAAAGTGGCGTCCGAACATGTGGAAGATCTCACGAGTATCTTCGAGATGCTGAGAAAACATAAGTTACGCTTGAATGCTTCGAAGTGCTCCTTTGGTGTAGGTTCTGGGAAGTTCTTGGGGTACATGGTGACCCATAAAGGAATTGAGGTGAACCCGCACAGATTAAGGCCATTAACGATTTGCAAGCATCTCGGAATCCAAAAGAAGTGCGTAAACCGACCGGGATGATCGCTGCGTTGAACCGGTTCATCTCCGTGTCGGTGAGAGGTGTCGTCCTTTTTTCCGTATGTTGCATAAGTGGTAAGGATTTGAATGGATCGAGGAGTGTCTTTGTAGCGTTCAAAGATTAAAAGAATACTGTCCGTGCCACCTATCATGTCCAGCCCTGAAGTGGATGAGGTGTTGTTTACTTATTTGGCGGTTGCCCCTCATGCGATTAGTTTCGTCTTGATACGGGAAGACAATGGCGTTCAAAGGCCAGTTTATTATGTAAGTAAATCCCTCCATGAGGCCGAGGTGAGATATTTGTCATTAGAAAAGGCCATATTGGCGGTGGTCCATACAACACGCAAATTTCCGCATTACTTTCAGGCCCATACCGTGGTTATCTTGAACCAATTGCCTCTTAAGTCCATACTCAAAAGTGCTGACTACACTGGAAGAATTGCTAAGTGGGGTACGATTCTGGGTGCTTTCGATATCAAGTACATGCCTCGCACCTCTGTGAAAGGTCAAGTCCTTGCCGATCTGGCGGTTGAGTTCGCCGAATGCCCCGAAGAAGTTAATGTGAATCAAGGTCACATGGATGAAAAATCGGTTGGCCTAATATCCACACAAGGTGGGTCCTTTTGGAGGGTGTACGTGGATGGGGCCGCAAACCAACGGGGAGCAGGATTGGGATTGGTGTTGATATCCCCCGAGGAGGTTATCATTGAGAAGTCGTTAAGATTAGGGTTCTCGGCTACAAACAACGAATCAGAATACGAAGCTTTGATAATGGGAATGAGTATGGTCCAAAAAATGGGTGGAAAGGTAGTGAAGTTATTCTCGGACTCGAGATTGGTAGTCGGCCAGGTGAGAGGAGAGCTCGAAGCCCGAGACCCAAGGATGCAAGGGTATTTGGACCGGGTTAGGCGTATGCAAACGAAGTTTGAGTCTTTTGACTTATTGCATATTCCTCGAGGTGAAAATACACACGCCGATTCCTTGGCAACCCTTGCCACCTCCTCGATCACGAAATTTTCCTCGGGTGATTATCGTTGAAGACCTATGTACCTCCACCTCACCAGAAAAGAAGGTTTGCCAAATCAATCAAACCAGTCTGTCGCCAAACTGGATGGATCCCATATTAAAATTTCTTGAAAGTGACATATTGCCCGAAGATAAGGTGGAAGGCGAGAAAATATGAAGGAAAGCTCCTCGATCTTGGTTATCTCAAGATAAAAAGTTATACAAACGGTCCTTCTCTATGCCATATCTGCTCTGTGTGCCTCCCGAGACAGCAGAGTCAATCTTGGAAGAATTGCATGAGGGCATTTGTGGAAGCCATACGGGAGGAAGGTCTCTATCATGTCGATCCATCACACAAGGATATTGGTGGCCAAATATGCGGAATGAAGCGCAGGAGTACATTAGGAAGTGCGATCAATGTCAGAGATATGCTCCAAATATCCACCAACCGGGAGGAGTTCTTAGCCCTCTCTCTAGCCCTTGGCCTTTTGCCCAGTGGGGGCCGGACATTGTCGGCCCTTTTCCTAAAGTCATAGGAAACAAGAAGTACCTGCATGTCGGCACAGACTACTTCACTAAATGAGTCGAAACCGAGCCCTTGGCGAACATCAGAGATGTAGATGTGAAGAGGTTTGTTTGGAGGAACATTGTTACGCGATTTGGAGTTCCCCGCACTCTTGTCTCAGATAATGGACTCCAATTTGATAGCAATGCCTTTAGGGAATATTGTTCAGAACTGGGTATAAGAAACAGATATTCCACTCCGGCTTATCCACAAAGCAATGGGCAGGCTCAAGCTGTTAACAAAGTAATAGTCAATGGGCTTAAGAAGAGATTGGATGATGCGAAAGGAAAGTGGGTGGAAGAATTGCCACATGTGCTTTGGACGTATCGGACAACACCCCGACGTTCAACGGGGGAAACTCCCTTTTCCATGACCTATGGGGCCGAGGCCGTCATTCCCTTTGAAACTGGATTCCCAACGTTAAGGACCAGTACATTCTCTTCGGATAGTAATGACACGATGTTGGAGAAAAGTTTGGACCCGATTGAAGAACGAAGGGAGAGCGCGATGGTTCAACTAGCTTACTACCAACATAAACTCAAGCAGGGTTATGATAGCAATGTGAAGATGAGGTCGTTAGCCGTAGGAGATCCAGTCCGAGGAAAGTCTGGGGGCCACTAAGAATCCAAATTGGGGAAAAGCGGGACCTAATTGGGAAGGACCATATCGGATCACTTCAGTAGCGGGAATAGGAGCCTATTATCCGGAAGACCTAGATGAAAAAGCTGTACTTCATCCTTGGAATGTAAATAATCTCAAGAGGTATTATTATTAATAAAAGTATTTCAATTCAAATATTTCTTTTAATTTACGTCAACCATACATCCTGTACTCCTGCGTCCTATGATGTGTATTGAAATGTTAAACAGAAACTAAGTTATGTTAGGTCCTCGGACTGCAAACTTGGTGAAAATTAACGTCCTATGATGTATATTGAAAAGTTAAATAGAAACTAAGTTATGTCAGGTCCTCGGACCGCAAACTTGGTGGAAATTAACGTCCTATGATGTATATTGAAATGTTAAACAGAAACTAAGTTATGTCAGGTCCTCGGACCGCAAACTTGGTGGAAATTAATGTCCTATGATGTATATTGAAATGTTAAACAGAAATTAAGTTATGTCAGGTCCTCGGACCGCAAACTTGGTGGAAATTAACGTCTTATGATGTATATTGAAATGTTAAACAGAAACTAAGTTATGTCAGGTCCTCGGACCGCAAACTTGGTGGAAATTAACGCCCTATGATGTATATTGAAATGTTAAAAGAAACTAAGTTATGTCAGGTCCTCTGACTGCAAACTTGGTGGAAATTAACGTCCTATGATGTATATTGAAATGTTAAACATAAACTAAGTTATGTCAGGTCCTCGGACCGCAAACTTGGTGGAAATCAACGTCCTATGATGTATATTGAAATGTTAAACAGAAACCAAAGTTATGTCAGGTCCTCGGACCACAAACTTGGTGGAAATTAACGTCCTATGATGTATATTGAAATGTTAAACAGAAACTAAATTATGTCAGGTCCTTGGACCGCAAACTTGGTGGAAATTAACGTCCTATGATGTGTATTGAATAGTAAGCGAGTTATGATAAATCTCCTGATCACAAACTCAATGGGAAGCAACGCCTTGTAATACTCATTGGGGAATTAAAGAGAGATCTATGGACGTTAGTTGGCGTACAATCAAGGTAATCAAGGCATGATTTTATTTAGTTTATGAACTTTCGTGAAAAATTGCAATTGATTGGAAAGAATACGAGCATATCTAAAACGTCTCCCTAAGACTCTGTTGTATTAATGCTTATTGCCTATTGCTAATTATCGATTAACGATATGAGTGAGTAAAGTTGCCCCATACAAGCAAAAGGTAGTTGAAATGAACCTATCCGAATTACAATAACACAGTGAACGAGTACAAAAATAACATAAAGCAAGAAGAGCGGTAAGAAATGGGCAAGGAGGTCCCCTGCTAAGTGTCTAGTTAAACTACAAAGCAAGTCCTACTTTTTCAATTTCAGTTGGATCTTTGGGTTCCGACCGGCGGATATGTCCGCCTCCGAAGTGGTGACTCCCTCTTTGGCTTTGGTAACGCCCTTGATTGGTAAACCGTGGAGTCCAAATCCTGTTGAAAACCTTGGGAGGCCGTCTCTGCCTCCGAAGCGGTGGTGGTCTTGTCTAGGGAAGCTCCCGGAGGGGCAAGTCCCCCTTTAGCTAATTCCGGTTGGCCAAGGGGAGGAAAACCGTGAGGCGAAACCTCCTCATTAAGGTTAATAATCGTAGAAGGAGCATCAGCCTGATGGGATAGAAGAACCGAGGGGCGAATCGCCTTGGGATAGAATACGTTCTCTGGCTTACGTAACTCGGATGAGGCTTCAACTCCAACACGGTTAAGAGCCTCACTCCAAGTTCTTGCGTGATAGATACGGCATACCTCCGTAACCTCGGCTCTCAAAGCCTTCTCGGTTTCAGCTATACCAACCTCGTAGCCTCTCTGCTCAGCTTCATTCATTGCCTGTTAGGCATCGATTTTTGCTTTCTCGGCTTGTTCCTTGGACTTTTCAGCTTGCTCCCTTAGCTTTTGAGTTTCCTCTAGGTGCTTCCTAAGAACTAGGACTTGCTCCTGAGTCTTCTTTAGCTCGGCATTCGCCTCACGCAGAAGTTTCCCTTGGTCCTCGGCTTGCTTTTGGTGGCCTGCTTTTGGTAGCCTTCTAATGCCGACTCGGCGCTCTTGCGAGCTTGCTCTTCGACCTGTAACTTTTTCCTTGCATCGGCCAAGTCCTATTCAAATTTGGACAAGGTCAGACACAGCCGTTGTCCGTCTTTTTCTTTCATCATCTAGCTGATCGGAACAGGCGTTGAGCATCTCATCTAGCTTGAAAGTATTTTGGATAATCAGTAGGAAAAAGGTTAACACTATAGTCAATGAAAAGTTCATATTAGTGAGTAACTGTCATAGAATGAAAAAGATAAAAGTTAGCTCCTTACCATGCCCAAATATCGTTTGTTGTCGAGGACGAGTTCATTCTTCCTCATATTCTTTATTTCGGCCATATCTTTTGGGAGCAATAAGGCTTCTTCTATGGCCGAGGCTACGTGACACCATATGCCGTCGTTAAAGTCCCTTATAGATGCATCATCTCGTAGGGGCTCTCCACCGTGCATAGGTCTTGGCAACCATGCTTGTGGTTCGGGATGTTGGGAATCAGATTTCTCTTGGCCCCGCGCGGCCTGGTGCTTGGTTTTCTGCTGCTTTGCGGCTCGTTGGGCATCCTCCTCTCGAGTTGGACAAGACTTGCTCGTGTCCGCCACCCCCTTGCCCTTTTGTTCCCTGCGCCTTTTCTCGCTCTCGGCGGCGTTAGGAAATGCTGGTTGTGATGATGGCCGAGGAGGTTGACGAGGAGCAGGAGGAGGAGATCTAGCTGGAAGAGATGAAGCCTGGGATGGTATTGATTTTGCGGGCGCACTCTTTCCCGGGTGACCTTCCATCAGCTCTAGCAAGCTTTTCTGGGGTTTTCTTTGTATCCCCATCTCGACAGGATCTTCCTCGGGGCTTATGGGTTGATCAAAAATCCCGAAATAGTCCGGGGACTCGGGATCGCTACAACCTCTTCCTCGCCTTTCTTCTTTTCCTTTCTCCCTTTTATTTCCTTTTCCCTGAGGGTAGGTAGGGATGACGAAGTTCCCGCCAAGACGCTGGCTACGAAAAGAGGCTCTGTGCGAGGTGTGTGTCTTTGGGGAAGCAGAATACCCTCCGGAACAATAAACCCTTCATAGGAAACAACGATACGGTGAAGCCGAGGATCGCAAGCTCTAATCACGCACTTCGGCGCCTGAAAAGCAAAAGAAAGGGGGGTATAGCCGAGAATTAAGTGTGCTACCCGGAGCTGACCGTCAGCCTTATTCACGTATATTTTGGCTTTCAATAACTTATCCAGGCTCGCCTTATTGACTAACCTAAGATTGGGCTTTGTGTAGCGTCTATCCGCAAAACCGTTGAGTCGAGAGTGAAAATTGTTGGAGACTAAAACGATTAAAAAGAAAAAAGTAAACGAAATGTGTTCGCGAGCTAAATATTATAGATTTGTGACTACGCGCCCACTTGGTGTTCCTCATTGTCGAGCAAGGCGGACCATCGTGCCATTCCCGAGAGAGAATAAGGAAATCCTCTTTTAGGTTCTTGTTTGAAGTGGGAAGGCACTGAATCAGCCTTACCTCAAGATATCTCGACTTGAGATAATACCCACGACCGGTTAGGTGATGAAGGTTGTACACCCAATTCACATTATGATGGGTTAACTTTAGGTCCATTCTCTTATTCAAAGCGTCTATACTTCCCAGGACCCTAAACATGTTTGGAGCACACTGGGTGGGGGATAGCCTAAAGAAGTTGAGGTAACTCCTAGTGATATTACCCATGGGGATAGTCATCCCGCCCTCTATAAAGGCAATCATGGGAATAACTACTTCCCCGGTTTGTCCGGCATCAGCCCATTCCCCTTGGGCTGCGTACCTTATCCCTACCGTTGAAGGGATTTTATACTTAGAGCGAAAGTTTCTAATACCCTCCTCGGACTCAACAAGACATCGAAATGGATTCTTTTGTTTCCCCATTTTTCTAAGAGACTTAGCAGAAAAGACTGTTGGGTTTGAAATAAAAGTGGTAAAAACTTCGAGAAGACTTACAGGTTCAAAGGAAGGACCTCGGACAAAGTACGATTATTTGTAGTCGCCAGGAAAATAATGAAAATAGAGAAAGGCGGGTTCAATGTATGAACTCTGGAACCACGTAATCATCGAAGGTAAAGTACAGGGTTAATTTGAGAACGCCTTTATAGTCATATGAGGATTGTGAGCGGTAAAGTTCCCGCTCACAAAACAAGGGAGGCCTTACGCCGTTTGATTTAAATCTCATCGTCGAACGTGGGAGACAAGGGCGTTGCCAAAATTTAATGCTGCCAAAATCGAGATCTTTGAAGCGTCAGGGGCATGCCCCAAAACACGCATAGCTATGGGCTTATGACGTCAAAATCCACCTTCTCTCCCGAGGAGTCGAAAAGTAGGATTTTGAGGGGCTATTGTGGGGGCTGTCAATCAACAGGCCCATTAAGGTCAGGATCGTTGGGCCTGTGGCCCATCCGAGGATGCATATCCGTCCGAGGAGGCCAAGTCAGGTCATAAGGCAATTACCGAAGGGGGGTGGTAGTCAATATCACGAAAGTAGAGTTCCGTATTCGACCGAGGACACCATACTCCTCGGCAGTATGCGTCCGAGGACGATCAGACGCGCAGATCTTGTTACAAACGGACCTCAGAATTATGTCACCACCGAAGATGGGATAAGAGACCAAGGGTAAGAAAGAAAAGACAAACAAATATCTATAATTACAGCTGCCTCCGCATTAATTACCTCTCAACCAACTCTCTGGCCGCATTAATGTGGAGGTGATACCTGAACAGTAAGGAGGCAGCCTTACAACCGCCCATAGGAAGTTCCAGGAGGTGTTAGATGGGACAGAAAGAAATCCCCGAACCCAACCTACACGTGTGTGGTGAGGATGGAACACGAGAAGGTGGTATATAAACTGAAAGAAGAACATGCAAGAAAGAGATCGGAAAAAAAAAAAAAGAAAGAAAGAAAGCATAGACTGAAAAAGAAGAACGTAAAAAAGCAAAAGAACTGTATCGATTACCAAAACAAAACGATCGTTGTGCGACTCACGAGCCTTCAATATACGTGAGGGCGAATCTTTTCATTACACAAAAGTTAATCTAGTTCTTAACACCCACGCTCTACAAATTATATTGTTTGGGCCTATTTACGTGCGAACCCAGTATCGTTTTGGGTCGTTACAAATCGAGTCCTTACATAAGTAATTATGAAAAATTTATCAAAAAAAGTAATTACAAAAAAAGTTAAATGTCATTAGATTTTTTTTTTTTTTTTTTAATTTACTAGTATTTACCACAAAATTTGATGGTGAGGCCAAAAGTGATATTAAATTATGAAAAAATGACATTTTAATGGGTGTTAATTAAATTAAGTGGACAATTGCTGAGAGTCTTATATCTCAAATGCTACCTCTTGCTATTACTAATATAGATATTTAGAATTCAAATCTCCCACCCCAATTATGAATATATTAAAAAACAATTTAAGCGGATAACTATTAAGAGTCTTGTAGCTCAAATGCTACCTCTTGATATTTCTAATATAGATATTTAAAATTCAAATCCCCCATTCCAATTATCAGTATATTAAAAAAAAAAAAAAAAGCAGATAACTAAGAGTCTTGTAATTCAATAATATGATTGATTTCCTTTATGTGGAGAAACAAGATTCAAGTCTCCCCTCTACCTTAGATTCACTTTTTGGAACTCAAAAGGCACACACAAACGCCTATGGAACAACAATGCTAAGACCACAATATATTGGTTTTTAAACCCCTTAAAACCACAATCAGATTAACCTAGGTAATTAGCCAAGTGATTACTTAGTCCAAATTACAAGTCTAGGTTATCACAATCAAGCAATCATATTATGCATAGCAGGAGAAAGATAAATAACACAACGATATGATAACCCGGAAAAACCAAACCGATAAAAACGGGGGGGAGGATTTAACCTAACTATCCTCAAGGTAAAAAGCAAATCCACTAGAAAGAATCGAAGTTCATACAATAAGACTTACAAGCCCCCACGCTCAACTTCTTATTGCTACCAACTAGTAGAACTTACTGACACGACCACGTGCAAACTCCGAATCCACGGACTCCTTCTTTCTTTGGCTTTTGCAAAACACAAATACCCCTGTTTGTGACTTTGAGATCCCACTCAAAGGTTTAGCAACACAAACTCTCCTGTTTGTGACTCCAAGACCACCCTTGAAGGTTTAGATCATCAACACCTTTGATGACAAGAGAAGGCAACAACTTCTACAATACCGGATCTTGAGATTCTTCAAAAAATAGCACCGGTAGAAGACATAAGAGAGTTTTTTAGGAACAAAACCCTAAATACAAAAGAGGCACACTCTTTTCTCTCTAAAAAGCCACACAAAAACGTGCTTAGGGTTTCCTTTATATACTGGGAGAAGTAGATTAGAAACCCTAATCCTAAATGGGCTTGAACTGTTGTTTGGGTTTAATTAAAATTTTGCGAATACGACTTTCGATCGATCGAACAGCACAGATTATGAAATCTTCTTCCTGCAGCTTGTATGTTCTTGAATCTTGACTTGAATCACCTTGAGCATTGTCTAATAATATCTATAGACTCTAAGATCTATATCTAGACAAGTTTGTGTTCACGATTTGCCAATTGTTCTAAACTTTTAGAACTTAACACAATAAATTATATAACTTTTAACACAACACACCACTTAGCACAATAGATTATACAACTTCCGGCACAACTCACCAAGTGGCAAAAAGTTGTGTTCATAGCATTTTTTCCTATGGAATACCTATGGATTTAGGATAATTATATTGTAATGATATGTGGTGAGTTGTAGCAAAACTAGTGTAATTTGTTATGATTTTAGTATTTTTTTTTTCCTATGAAATACCTATGGATTTAGGATAATTATATTGTAATTATATAGTTTAGTGGTTAAACAAAGTTCTTATTTCTGTTTTCTACCATGTAGTTAGGGGTTGAAGAGGAGGTGGTATTAGACCATGTATCGGGTGTATGTATCATCCCACCTCAATGTGAAAGAGGCAATACATGCATTGAATGCATAGTATATCTTCTTATGAAAGAAAAATATAGATGTATGTTGTCGTCCATGGACCCAACTTTAATTACACGTTAGAAGGGCCTTACGTGTCCTTTTTCAATTTAAAATGTTCACTTACAAGGTCATTGGGGGCAAACTTCTTGTACAATTGGGTCTCAACTGTGTTTGGGATGGTCGCATTTCGGCCTAGACAAGCCGAGCGAGTCAGGCAATTTATGGGTCTGAATGTCTGATGAATGATTTTGTGGATGGTTAGGAACTACAGTCACTGGATATTTTTTTTTTTTGGTAAAAGGGAAATATTATTAAACACAAGAGAAGTAACTACATATCAACAGAAGCCATACTGGCAGCAACAAGTCTACAATAGTACAAACCATTAATGTCCTTAGCTAATACAGTCACTGGATATTTTCTCAAAGATCCCATGCAAATGCCAAGGCTATAACGTGCCGAACCTAAAAGTAAAAATGTGGCTATCAAGTAAATAAAATAAAATAAATTTGGCCACCGGCTTTTTAAAAGCATAGTTGAACGGTAAAAATAAGATGTACAGAAGTCAAGAAAAGTGAGCTTAATAATGGTGGATGACTCACATGGCGTGTCCTATTTCATCATTACACTAGGCAAAGTACTCTCTCTTTTATTCCTCCTCTTTTCGTTTGCTCTGTAGAGTGTAGACTATTGAACATAATGGAGAGGAATCTTCCAAGTAAAAAAAAAAAAAATCCAATAAACTAAAATCAAACAAAGATGAATTATTCGGTCCTACGAGTAAAAGCAATTCCAAGGACGAAGATTCATAGTTCATACAACTTTCCATAACTCTTCAACTTTAACTATAATAGTGTTTCTCTTCAATTATTGTCACTCTATTTTTTTTCTCTCTCAAACTGAGCACACACAGTTTTTTCTACCACCAAATCGTTCAAGCCTACTCGCATCCTCAAGGTCCTATCTATTCTCTTATGCAATGTTTTGTGTGAATCTCTGTTTTATTTCTTTCTTTCATTCTTTTTATATTTATTTATATGTTTCGATTTCTCTTTTGGATGATGAGAAAGCAGAGGGAAAGGGGAGGAGGAACATACAGATTTTTTTTCCTGGGCTTTGACCTTTTTGTTTTATAGTATCTGATTTTGTCTAGTCTTATACGAACTGTGATTGTTAAATTACAAACACAGAGGATGCTTTTGTAATGATTTAACGTAAATAAATTTCTGCATAAATAATAATCATAATACCGTGAGTTATCCACTTTGTTTAAAAAATAAACAAACAAAAAAATGTTGAATTCACTGAAAATAGAGGATGTGAATGCCCAGCAAGGCTAGGATCACTGACGCTGGCTTGTTTTTTTTTTTTTTTTTTTTTCCTTACTATTATTTTTTTAACAAAATTAAATGGTGTGAGGTAATTAGCAAATTGGGTGTAGTTGAAAGATTGTTGTGACCTTTGTTTATTTTATTAATGTCTTTCGTCTCTCTTTCACATACTCGCAAACAAAAGAAAAAATAATAGTCATTCCTTTATTAAAAAAGCAATTATATAATAGGAATTGAATCATGTGTTGTTTCTAAGATATTTTTGAGCATTACAATCACTACTGCAAATTCATTTCTCAAATCCATAAGCTTTCACTTTATACACGTCCATCTCTTTTATTCTATCCTGTCACTCCTTCCTTAAAATAAAAGATCCATATCAAATCATTCCTTTTTTCTCTAATTTTTTTTCTTTTTACTTTTTCTGTCAATTTTAATTGAAAACTACCTCTTTTATTTATTTATTTATTTTTCTTTATTGTAGTTCAATACTTGCCGCCAACATATCTCCAATGTCTTCCATTATCTCTCAGATGGCCTCCTCTTCGTCATCATTTTCATCTTCAACACCTCGGTGGAAATATGATGTCTTTCTTAGTTTTAGAGGTGAGGACACCCGCACTAGTTTTACAGGCCATCTATATGTTGCTTTGAAACAAAGGGGCATAGTTACCTTTAGAGACGAGGAAAATCTTGAGATAGGAAAATCTATTTCACCGGAGCTCTTGAAAGCAATAAAAGAATCGAGATTTGCAATTGTCATTCTCTCAAGAAACTTTGCGTCATCAACATGGTGCTTGGATGAACTTACAAAGATAATTGGATGCTTGAAAGAGACAACCACGACTGTTTTGCCAATATTTTATGATGAGGACCCATCTGATGTACGAAAACAAACAGGCACCTTTGCCCAAGCCTTTTTTAAACATGAAGAACGTTTCAAGGACGATATAGAGAAAGTGCAAACATGGAAAGCTGCTTTAGAAGAAGTGGCAAATCTCAAAGGGTGGCACCTACAAGATAGGTAATCCAATTTGACATATTACTTGCTTTTAGATGTTCAAACTTCAAATAAATACTCTTCTTATCTTAAGCCTTGTTTTGAACTTTTAGTAAAGCAACATAGATGTTCACACTTCATTTTTATTTTTACTTGATCTAACTAATTTACATTTTGTATTTCTTTCAAATTTTTCTTGCACCAAGTTATTTACTTTTTCTTGGTTTAACCAACTGCATTGGATGTCTACTTTCATTTTTGGTCCTATTTGTGCAAGGTACTCACTAGATATCATTCTCTCTTCATTGCAGGTCCGAGGCACAACTTATCCAAAATATTGTGGGGGAGTTATGGCAAAAATTGAGTAATGAATTCTTAGAAGATACTGAAGACCTAGTAGGAATAGAATCTCAAGTGAAGGAATTGGAGTCATGTTTGGCTATAGGGTCCGATAATGTTCGCATTATAGGGGTTTGGGGGATGGGGGGAATAGGTAAAACAACTCTTGCTAGAGTTGTTTTTCGTAGGGTTTCGAACAAGTTTGAAGGTTGTTGCTTTCTCCGTAATGTCAGGGAGGTTTGTGAAAAAGATGGTTTAATTCCATTGCAACAACAACTTATTAGAAAAATATTAAATGAAAGTATGAGTATACAAGATGTTGATGAGGGAGTTTTCATGATCAAGAATAGATTACGTCATAAAAGAATTCTTATCGTTCTTGATGATATAAATCAATTAGACCAGTTGAAAAAGTTAGTTGGGAAGCATAATTGGTTTGGTTTTGGTAGTAGAGTTATCATAACAACAAGGGACAAGCATTTACTACGTATACTTGAAGTAGATGAAATATTTGAAGCTGAAGGATTGAGTGATGATGAAGCTCTTCATCTTTTGAGTTTAAAAGCTTTTAAAAAAGGCCATCCTCCCAAAGATTATCTAGAGCTATCCAAAGATGTTGTACAATATACTAAAGGCCTTCCTTTAGCTATTGAGATTTTGGGTTCTTTTTTGTTTAGTAGAAGCATCAATCAATGGAAAAGTACATTAATTCGGATTAAAGAGTTTCCCGAACGTGCAATTCTCCAAGCACTAAGAATAAGTTATGATGGACTACATGAAACAGAGAAAAAAATATTCCTATATATTGCATTTTTCTTTAATCATAAGGAAAAAATTAGTGTAGTAGAGAAACTAGATTATTTTGGCCTTTACCCTGATGTTGGATTGGAGGTCCTAGTTGATAAATCTCTCATAAAAATAAATTACCTTGAAGTGTGGATGCATGATTTATTACAAGACATGGCCAAGAAAATAATTTATGAAGAGTGCCCTGAAGAGCCCGGAAAGCGTAGCATTTTGTGGTCATTTGAAGACATTAACAGTGTACTAACAAAAAATACGGTAAGAGGTTATATAGAAAACTTGAACATATACCCTATCATATTATTCAAAAAGTTCAATTTAGAGTAGCTTTGGTAATCATACATTTTGCAATTCTCTAATCCCTTTTGTTCATGATTATTAGGGAACAGAAGCAATTCAAGGCATAGTCCTAAAGTTGCCTAAATCAAAAGAGGCATATTGGAATCCTGAATCTTTTTCAAAGATGCATAATCTTAAACTGCTCATAATTAAAAACGTCCAGCTTCTCCATGAACCCAAACATCTTCCTATTGGCTTAAGATTTCTTGAGTGGATAGGGTACCCTTCAAAATCTTTTCCATTAAATTTCCAATCAAATGAGCTTGTTGAACTTTACATGTGTGGAAACTACATTGAACAACTTTGGAAAGGAGCAAAGGTAATTTAAGCATCCTTGTACTTATTTATATTCAAGTTCCATTAAATTGTAGGGATTTGATGAAGCTAATTGTTCTTTTTTTCTTCTTTTTGGTTGCTTTTAATAGTCTTTTGAGAAGTTGCAAATCATCCAAATGAATGGGTCTACAAACCTTAAAGAAACCCCTGATTTGCTCAGAGTCCCAAATCTTAAGGAAATGGTTCTTGAAGATTGTTTAAATTTATGTGAGATTCACCCTTCAACTTTGGTTCATAATAGGCTTACTCTTCTCAATCTACAAGGCTGTGTAAATGTCAAAACTCTTCCAAGCAAGTTTGAAATGGAGTCTCTTGAGGTTCTTATTCTTTCTGGTTGCTCAAAACTAAAAAGGATTCCAGAATTTGGAGAAAACATGCAACGTGTATTAAAGCTTTATTTGGGTGGAACTACTGTTACTAAATTACCCACATCAATTGGGCATTTGACAAGCCTTGTTTTATTAAATGTAAGAGATTGCAAAAGTCTTACATGTCTACCAAGCAGCATTTTTAATTTGAAGTTGCTTAAAGACTTGAACATTTCAGGATGCTTAAAACTTGAGAGACTGCCTGAGAATGTGGGGAATGCTGAAAGAGTAGAGGAGCTGGATGTGAGTGGAACCGCAATAAGAGAGGTGCCTTCTTCCATTGGTCTCTTAAAAAATCTTAAAGTGCTATCTTTCAATGGATGTAAGGGGTTATCATCATTTAACTCTACATCTTGGTATGATCTCCCCCCATTTTCTTCAAGGCCAAAAATTGCAGATCCCGTGGGGTTGTCCTCTCTATCGGGTTTGTGTTCTTTGACTGAATTGAAACTACAAGATTGCAATCTCAAGGCAATCCCCGATGATATCGGTTGCTTATTCTCTTTAGAAGAAATACATCTAAGTGGGAATAGTTTTGTTTGCCTTCCTGATAGTATCATCTA
The DNA here is from genome assembly GCA_028216015.1 of Quercus dentata. Taxonomy (NCBI): domain Eukaryota; kingdom Viridiplantae; phylum Streptophyta; class Magnoliopsida; order Fagales; family Fagaceae; genus Quercus; species Quercus dentata. The sequence continues at coordinate 11,942,698 of CP116448.1, forward strand.
CTACGTAAGTTGGAAAGAATGTATTTGAAGAATTGCACAAGTCTTCGATCATTGCCAAATCTTCCAGTAGATATCATAGAAATTTGGGGAGATGGTTGTACCTCACTGGAAACAGTAATAGATCTCCAAAAACCTAATTCTTTTTGTAAGGGAGAGTTTTATCTTTCAAATTGTTGTAAACTGGGCGATAATCAAGATTTCATTGACATTTTTTTGGCAGTGATAAGAAAGCACCATCAGGTCTCTCTCTCTCTCTCTCTCTCTCTCTCTCTCTGTATTTTATAAACAACCTGCTTTTTTTTGTTTTAGGGACTCTCTCGTCACGGTAGATATGATGATGCATCATTCAATTGGAGATATGATATGATTATTCCTGGAAGTGTAATACCAAAGTGGTTTATCCATCAAAGTATTGGGGCTCAAGTGAATATAAAAAAACCTTCTTCTCATTTGCGTGATGGCTGCATAGGGATTGCTATTTGCATTGCATTTTCTTCTCTTTTCATTGCTTTACCATCTTGTAAGTTCATAGCAAATGGAAAAGTAATGTTTTCTATAAAAGGCCCTCCTGGCGTACGTGACGATTTATTATCAGATCATATTTGGCTATTTTATGTGCTTCCTCAATACTACAAGGAGGAGGACATAAAATTACTAAACGAATGTGAAGCAAATGAATTGATTCAGATTGGCATTAAAATTGAAATCAATGATTCAAGCTTGAAGGTGAAGAAATGCGGGTTCCGAATTGTATACAAGAAAGACATAGAAGATCTCAACCAAACTATGGCTCAGAATAGCAACACCTGCATCATTCCTTATGAGGACTTGGATGTTAAAAGGGCAAAGCAAATTTGTGACGATTACCATGGGGCTGGACCTAATGGAGATGGAAGCTCTAATGATGTGCCCCATGGTAACTCTGATAGTGAAGAGTATTTCGAATGCGGTGAGGAGATCGGTGATTAGATGAAATTGGAGAATGGGTTCAAATACTCTGTAAGTCAATGAATCCAAATTAATTCCTATTTTTCTTTTGATTCCCTGTAATTCATTTTCTTTTTTTATTAATCCTAGTTTTGCCGATTACCGCACTATCTTTTGTTTGATTTAATTTTCAATTCCAAACGAGTATATTCCAACAAGGGCATCATTGAAGATTGTTGAACTTCTTGCCTTTTTTTCTTAATCAACTTTTTCTTTTTAATTTTAAAGTTTTGTTGGTTGTTGCATTATCTTTTTTCCCTTTCCTTTGAATTGATTGTCATTACATATTATTTATGTGAACTCATGTATAGATCACAATCACAATGATTAGTCTAGCTAGATGTAGCATCCAGCTTCCTCGAAGGTTTTATACGGTTGTTTATTAATCTTCAACCAAAGAAAATGCTCTTTTTCTGTTTAAGAGTTCAGCTGATTTATATATATATATATATATATATATATATATATTTTTTTTTTCCTGCTTTGCTATGAAATTTTTATTATTTTAAAATATGATAACAATTATAAAATTTATTAAAATGATTTGTATTAGCATGTTTTGAGGACATTGCTAATGTAATTCTCATAAAGCAACAAACTTTAGAATAAAATTGCAATTGGTGAATGTTCAAAATTTCAAACATTTGGAGCTTGAGCAAAACTTACTTTATGAGTAATTATTTCAGATATGCAAATATTCCTCATTGACCAAATATTTCAACTATGTTCTTGATATAACCAAATATCATCTACATTCTTCATAATTGATTTGTGGTTTTGGTAATTTGCTTAGGCTATCATAATTAGGAAACTAAGCTTGTACCTATATGTAAACAGATGTGTGATAGACAACTAAATAAAAAGCTCTCATTGGAGACAATCTTTTATTCTAAAAGCATTTAATTCTGATTTATATGTTACCGCAACGTGTTTTGATTGACTATATATTGCTTGATTGTTAGACATGCCATGATGAATTAGTTTTTTTTTTTTTTTTTTTTTTTTTTGAGAAAACAGATTGATACTTTATTGAAATTAGCTTGCCAAATTGGCTACATCTTGTTGAACAATTGTGAATAATGGATCGGGAACTCCCTCCATCCAAACTACATAGCTTAAGACATTAATAGAATATCTTGCTAGACTATATGCTAATCTATTGCCATCTCTTCTACAATGAGAGTATAGCAATTTTGCATAACGACTAGAGAAAACCATGGCATCATGAAGTAAAGGCTCCACTGAAGCAATTGAGTGTCCTCCTCCTTTAAGTGAGTTTATAATCTGCTCCGAGTCACCTTCAAGTACAGCCTCTGTTATGCCTATTTCCTCTCCAAACTCCAGAGCCCGAGCAGCAACTCATCGCTTCAATCTCAATGGGTTGCATAGTAGGTGCAACGGTTTGAGCAAGAGAGGCCATAATGACCCTTGTGTGATCACGAATAACCACCCCAATCCCGCTCTTATTTTCCTGCTTGAAGATTGCGCCATCGAAATTTATTTTGAAACTTCTCGCATCAGGTGGTTTCCACTTCATTCTCTGTCGAGGTAAGGTCGCTGGTTTGGCTGGGATTGTAGCCATGAATTCCTCCAATTTTTCCTTCGCCCGGGCTTCAATTAGGTCCGATGGGCAGCAAGGCTTGTTGAGCCGAACCTGATTCCTATGGTTCCATAAGCTCCACGTCACCATCGCAAAGAGCTCCGGATTACCATGGTTTTTAAGTATCCACGATAATAGCTCCTTAAAGTTTACGGGGCTTATGTTCGGCAAGCCGTTCCACTCTGATGACGTCCAGGCAAACTGTTCTTCCGCAAGACCACAATGCATGTAATGTGGTTTCATCCTCCATCATACAACGCCGCACTTTTGCCGTTTTCCAGAATGTGACGCCGCTTCAAATTTGCTTTTGTTGGGACTGCCTCACGGCATGCTCTCCACAGAAAATTTATAGTCTTATTTGGGACTCGCAAATCCCAAATCTTTGCGCAAAAAATTTCTGTCCTCTGCCAGTGCTTCCGTCACCCCCGAAACTTCATCTTCATGCTTTAAAAATCAGTAAACAGATTTGCGGTTGTACTTCCCTGTTTGAGTCCATGGCCAAAACAGTTTGTCTTGAGTGGGGAATCTTGAGAGCGGGATTGATTTAATGATGGCAGCTTCCCCCGGAACAAAAAGGCCATCAATAACATCATCATCCCAAGTCCTTGAATCTTCCTTGATGAGTTTGTCAACCGAGGCTTCCTCCCAACCTTCAAGAACGGGTGATAAAATTCTAGCCGGTGGTTTAGATGGTAACCAAACATGATGCCATACCTTAACTTTCTGCCCATCACCTATTCTCCAACATGCACCCCTTTTGATCACATCTCTTCCTTGGAGTACGCTTTTCCAAGCATAAGAACCTCGGCTAGATTAAGGCGCCTCCATAATTGTGCAATTTGGAAAGAAACGAGGTTTGAAAACCTTGTAGAATAGGGAAGTTTTATCCTCCAACAACCTCCAAGCTTGTTTGGCCAAGAAGGAGTCATTGTGTAATGCTAAATCACGAAAGCCCATACCCCCTTCCTTTTTGGCTTTTTTCATCTCATCCCATTTTAGCCAATGAACCTTTCTCTTCTCCCCTTGTTGTCCCCACCAAAACTTCCCGACCATCACCTCAATTTCATTGCACAATCCCAAAGGTAGTTTGAAGCAACCCATTGCATACGTAGGTATGGCTTGGATGACCGCCTTAATAAGCACCTCCTTCCCGGCTTGGGAAAGGAGTTTTCCTTCCCATCCTTGCAGCTTCCTCCACACTCTCTCCTTGATATAATTAAAGCTTGCTTTTTTTCCCCTTCTAGTCAAAGATGGCAGCCCCAAGTATTTTTCATAGTGATGGATTTCATGGACTCCCAGAATGCCTTTGATGATTTGGCGGTTTGCTTCTATAATCGCTTTCTTCAAGAAAAGGCTGTCTTCTCCCTGTTTAATTTTTGGCCAGAGACTTCTTCATACACCGATAGCAACTCCAAAACTTTACTACATTCTTCAGAGTTGGCCCTACAAAAGAGAAGGCTATATCATCTGCAAAAAATAAGTGGGTTAGTTTGGGTCCTCTTTTGCACAAACCGAATCCGTGGATGTCACCATTATTTGCTGCTTTATTTATAAGGCCATGAAGGCCCTCGGTGCAAAGGAGGAAGAGAAAAGGAGAGAGAGGATCTCCTTGTCTAAGCCCTCTTGAGGGGTGAATCATACCCTTTGGTTCTCCGTTTACAAGTATAGAGTAGGTGACTGATCGCACACACACCATAATAAGCCCAATCCCGACTTTCTCGAAAATCCCATTTTCCTCATCACATTTTCTAAAAACACCCATTTAACCCTATCATAGGCTTTACTCATATCAAGCTTCAAAGCCATAAAACCCGATGCAACTTGAATTATAATTTTTCATGCAATGTAAAGTTTCGAAGGCAATAAGGATATTATTTGATATGAGGCGGCCTTTTGCAAAAGCAGATTGGTTTTCATTGATAACTGAATTGAGGAATTTTTTTAGTCTATTGGCAAGGACTTTAGTAAAAATTTTGTAAAGCACATTGCATAAACTAATAGGGCAATAATCTGACACTAAGCTTAGGTTTTTCTTTTTTGGGATTAGAGTAATAAAAGTATGATTCAGTGGGTGTGGGATAGTACCTGAATTTAACCAGGATAGCACCGAGTGAGTAACATCACCTTCAATCATAGGCCAAAAATGCTGAAAAAACATGGGGGGTATTCCATCCGGTCCTAGTGCCTTCATAGGTGCCATTTGTTTCAATGCTTGGAGTACTTCCCATTCCTCAAATCTACTAGTCAATTCACTGTTCATATCATCGGTGATCACTTGAGGAATGTGGCTTAGAGCTTCATGTTGAGTGGGCGGATTTGAGGTAGTGAACAAGTCACTGTAGTAGTGAATGAGGATAGCTGCTACTTCATTCGGTCCTTCCTTCCAAACTCCATGGCTATCATTCAGCCCCAATATCACATTTTTTCTATACCGGTGGGAGGCTCGACTATGGAAAAATTTTGTATTTCCATCTCCATTTTTTAGCCAAAGAATTCGAGAGCGTTGATTCCACATCCTTGTTTCTCGGTCCAGCAACTCATTTATCTCTCTTTGCAATTCTCTGATTCGTACATTGCTTCCAGTTCTCAATGCCACTGCTTCCTCTTTAACTAGCATATCCCTCTTCTTTTTTAGCTCCCTCCTCACATTTCCAAATACATTGTAATTCCATCATGTTAAGTCTCTGCCACATTTTTCTATTTTTCCAAGGATTTCCTTATTAGGATCTAATGATACACATGACCTCCATGCTGCTTCAACCACCTCCCCACACCTACTATCAGCCAGCCACATCTCCTCAAACCTAAAGGGTTTTTTATAGGATGGAATTTCAATTCCTGAAGGGTTGATAAACAATGGGCAATGATCCGAGGAAAGACAAGGTAAAAGGTGAACTTTAGTGCCCGGAATCTGTAAGAACCACGAATTGGTTGCTAATCCACGGTCTAGCCTCTCCCAAATCGAATATCCATAATTAAAATGCTTTGCCCAAGTGAAATTTGGGCCAATAAAACCCAAGTCCATAAAACTACACTCATCTATAACATCCCGGAAAGCTTGCATTTGACTATTTTCACAACGTACACCTCCTCTCTTTTCTTCCTGTCTTGTAATTTTGTTGAAGTCCCCCGCACACAACCAAGGAATGTGTGGCTTATCATTTAGGGTTCGAAGCTTTGTCCATGCCTCATGCCTTTTATGTGTCATAGGTTCGCCATAGAAACCCGTGAACCGCCATTCTTGAGGTGGGTTTTTCTCAACAAGTGCATCAATACAATACTTTGATGAATCTTCCACTGAGACTCGAATATCTTCCTTCCACAACAAAACCAAACCACCACCTCTATGGCCACTAGGAACTAACCATTTATTTCTGAAACTAAAATTTCGTAACACTTCATCTAGCCTTGCATCGTCTGTCCATGTCTTGGCTAAAAACACAATAGCAGGATCTTTTGCCCGGATGTAATCTCCAAGCTCTTTCACCGTACGTGGGTTCCCAAGCCCACGACAGTTCCAAACTAAGAGACTCATTGTGTAGGGCGGGGGTGAGCATCAGCCTCCGCCAACTTTGAAGAAATAATCTCAATAGAAAACGCGCGTTTTTTACTTGGTAAACCATTGGGATTGGATAGTTCCTCATACACTCTTTTGGTTGATAGCACAGACTCAATAGTGCTAGATTTTCCGACCGACTTGCTGGGTCCATCTGCTTTGTTTAACCTTTTCCATGACCCTTGTTGCCGTGGAGATGGAATATTCGTGCTTGATGAGTTGCTTTGCACGTGGGTATGCATGATTGACACCCTCTAGGACTTGAGAAACCCTAGCTGCCTCCTTTACTTCCTCACTAGTCACGTGCACATTGATTGGAATTTTTGCATTCAATGAATCAAGAATCGTAATTGGCCCGGCCTTTAATTTAGATAGCCCCTCATCAATTTCAGCAAGCTCAAAAAGGAAAGCTTCCTTTTGCATCGATTCCCTTGATTTCATAACTTGATCCGGGTCATTAGTGGAAGGGAGTAAATGTGGATTAATTCCTGGTGGGTGGCAGTCCGTTCCCCTACAGGTGGCTCATCATTCTTCTCTACATCACCTACCTCTCTCTCTAATTTATTCTCCAACGGACCAACCTGAAGATTGCTCTGCTCAAAAACCGTGGGAGAATTAAGTGCATCTGCTGTAACCGATCCACTTAAATGGTCCATTGATTGTTCCACGTTGCATTGGTCCACGTCAATTGGTGTTGTTTGAGCTGTTGAGGACACCGTGGACTTTGTCGGGGCTTGCCTTGGCTGAACCGGAGCTGTTTGAGTAGACGTGCTTCCTTTCTTTTTGTGAAAAATTTCGGGCACTAAGATTACATTTTTTTGTACTCAACTTACAGGTGGAGCACGAAGCCAAGGGCCAAATTTCTGTTCTTCAACTTTTAGGGAGCCTTCACTATCAAGCCACACCTCACAATCCCTATCATCATGGTCAAGACAGCCGCACCAATAGCAAATATTAGGTAGGCGCTCATACTTGAAAGGGACCCACTTTTCTCTACTTTGTCCAACTGATACCATTCTTCCTCGACTTAGTGGACGAGTGACATCCACGTTGACTCTTACCCTCATAAAACTCCCCCCATTCATCTCCGTCTCGGACTTAGGACAACCATGCCCTGATTACTACAAATCCCTTCCGCCACCTTTGGATTCATGAACCGCACCGGGATGTCATGTACTTGCACCCAAAACGTTGTACTATTAAATTTCAAATCTTCAATTGGCTCATCCTTGTCGTAACGTTGCAGCACCAAAAGGTGCTTGTCAAAGCTCCAAGGTTCATTTGAAAGAATGGAGTCCACTTCATGTTTATTATCAAACGTGAAGAGGACTATGTGGTTTCCCATATTTTTGACTTTGAAGCCATTCCTAGATCTCCACAATGGCATAAAAGTCGAAGCTATAGCTTCCATATTCAGAGCCCTTCTTGTATAGAATTTACCAGCAATGATATATTTTGGCATAGCCAATTCCTCCTCAAGGTCGAAAGTTGGCCCTTCTGTGTCCGAAATCGACAAACCTTTACAATGGTTTGTAAGATCCTCCATGAGTTCACTGTTTCCCTAACCCCCGAAAGAAAAAAACCACTAGCCTGAAGGATAAACTTGTTATCCTAAGGGACAAAAGCACCTACACGTAGGGACACAATATTCTACAGCCTAGGAAAAGTTCACAGAGAAACTTTCGCTAGTCAGAGAAACATTAGAAGTCGGTGCATTGCCATGATGAATTAGTGATTTTACCATAATAGAATATTAAATAGTAAGTAGTACTAAATGGCCTTAGCTATGTGCATCTTTGTTCTGCAATGTAAGGAAATCATTATTCACATCATTGTCCTATCACCAATGTAATGCTTGTGTAGAAGCATTGATCGAGTTTAAAAGAACACGGGTGCTACAACGTGAATTATGTAAAATCCACATTACAAAAAGTCTTAATTATGTAAGTTTTTACCTAAGGTTTCAGTGCTTTAGCCTCTTGATGTACTTGAAAGTTTTTCCACCTTTCTAAAACTTCCACTCTAAATCAAATTATTGGCTTAAGGTTGTCCATACCCATTTCGGATCATCACCAGGCAAAGCTCAAACTAAGCAAAAGGCCTATCTCCAAATCATACCTTATCCCAGTCAAAGAGACTTGACTAGAATTTAAATTAAAGGACAGCAATAGACAGTAGAAAAACCTGACCGTACAACAAACTTGATTATATATTACTAACCATATCATCTGAGACATATTCGTCTTTACAATAATCAGACTCAAGAAGGCAAGCAACTGCGTTTACAGGGTTGAAAGCTGTAGAAGGTAGCCTGCTTAGATTGGTAAGCCCTCCTGTTTTACTTGCCATCATTGTTGTATTACATCTAGAATTAAAGTTTTCTCATAGTCTTCCCATTGGGTTTATTATTTAGCAGAATGTATCATAATCATAGTGGAAAGATGCTACACTTTCATAATCATTGTCATTCATTTTTGGAAAATCTTATATTTTTTGCATCATATCTTGGGATAAACTTAGAAAAGTCAAAATAATCTACATCTATTAATAGGTATTTAAAGTTATCTTGACACTTTGACTTGGAAACAACACCAGGTTAGGGAGTGATACTCTCCTGAGGTGGCTTCTTAAATTTTAGTCACCCCTATCTCAAGGTGAGGAGCTATTGATAAGCTGATATAGCCTCATGACATAAGGTCAAAATAAGCTACCATTGAAAGTAGGTGGAACTTAGGTAATGGATTCTCATCTGAGGGTCATAACTCTTAGATGGAGACATTTGTGGGGATTGATGCTTCCTTTGAAGTTAATAATTTTCATGTGGGATGCATTAGGACTTACTCATCAAATCAAAATAGTGAAAGGAAACATAGCGAGTGATAGTGTGTCTTATGCGATGAGGTAGAGGAAAAATTTGATCTTTTATCCCTGAAGTCTCAGGCTATCTTGTTTGGATTAGATTTGAACCTTGGAACTAAGTTAATTTCTCCTTTCTCTTTGAAGCAGTGGTTGGCTCAATGGATGGAGGATCCAAATTTTTATAGATTGATGTTTAAGGGTGCAAAAGAGTGTGCTTAAGAAGTGATAATGCTTTGTTTTGCAGGTATGCACAAGTCTCTATTGCACAACAAACAGATCAAGGTGACTGCAGGAAAGTGCCAAGGCAAGTGTGTCTGGTTGTGGATGTTGTTGACAATTCAGGAACACTAGTAGAGATGGTGTGGATAGGGTGGCTTTGGCTATGAAGCCAAATCATGCGATGGTAGGCTGTTGCAGTTCTTCCATATGCAACCAAATGGCATGCAGCTAGATGCCTGACTGTGCAAAAGGCATTAAGTGAGGCTATACAGCTTGATTTTTGCAGACTTATTTCAACAAGATCTAGAGCGGAGGACCTCTTTTAATGTTCATTGGCAAATTGTTGTGCTGATTGAAGACCACAAGTGCATGGAAGTTGGAGAACGCTAGTGGTTATGTTTGTTATGCATAAGAGTCACTGTAGATCTTGGGGTCTCGGCTACTCTTGCTTTCAAGTCTTATAGATATTTTTGGAATCTACTAATAGTTAACCATTCTGACATTATTGTATCCAAAAACAAAACCAGGAAAAAAAATGTTAATCTTTATACCTTTTTCAGACTAATTTATGCCTTGGGCATATGTCTGTGTGCAGTCATTAACATTTTAGGACATTATATAAGAGATTTGTTTCTTTGCGTAATTCCTTTTCGTTTCTCCTATTAAAGCAAAAAAGAGTAATTGACTTTACCATCTAATGGCTCTAGCAGTAACTCCTGTATACATTTTTTTGTTCTGCATAGACAAGATGTGTCTTTTGAGTCACGTTATATAAATTTCAAATAGAAACACTTTGCTCAAATGGGTTAGAAGGGTAATGATAAGAAGAGAAATGAAGTTTAGAATAGCTTCTCTTGTTTGTTAATGTAATGAAGAAAATTACATAATGAGTTCTAATTTAAAAAGGATCTAAGGAAAAACTATCTAGTCTTTTCAAGCATGCAGTAGTGAATTTTTGCTATGTTACATAACATGAGCTTTTGGTTTCAGCCGAGGAACGTAAACAGCAGTGGAGAATTCACGATACTAGGTAATGTATTGAGAAATATAATTAGTGAACTTATTGAAACCCTTATATAGCTCATGATCCATTTGCAAAGTCAAGAATTTTGAATTTTAAATTACATTTCAATCTTCAGTTATTATTATTCATTTCAATCTTCAGTTATTACATTTCAATCGAGTTAATTTCTCCTTGCTCTTTGAAGCAGTGATTGGCTCAATTGATGGAGGATCCAAAATTTTATAGATGATGTTTAAGGGTACAAAAGAGAGTGCTTAAGAAGTGATTATTCTTTGTTTTGCAGGTATGCACAAGTTTCTATTGCACAACAAGCAGATCAAAGTAACTATAGGAAAGTACAAAGGCAATTGTGTCCAGTTGTGGATGTTGCTGACAATTGAGGGACACTGGTAAAGATGGTGTAAATGGGGTCGTTTTGGCTATGAAGCCAAATCATGCAATGGCAGGCTGTTGCAGTTCTTCCATATGCAACAAAATGGCATGCAACTAGATGCCTGGTTGTGCAAAAAGCATTAACTGAGGCTATACAGCCTACTTTTTGCAGACTTATTTCAACAAGATCTAGAGTGGAGGAGCTCTTTTTGAGAAAGAAAGTTCCTTGGCAAATTGTTGTGCTGATTGAAGACCACAAGTGCATGGAAGTTGGAGAACGCTAGTGGTTATGTATGTTGTGCATAAGAGAGTCACTGCAGATCTTGTGGCCCTGGCTACTCTTGCTTTCAAGTCTTATAGACATTTTTGGACTTTACTACTAGTCAGCCATTCTGTCATTATTGTATCCAAAAACCAAACCAGGATAAAAAAATGTTTTCTTTATACCTTTTGTGGACTAATTTAAGCCTTGGGCATATGTCTGTGTGCAATCATTAACATTTTAGGACATTACATAAGAGATTCGTTTCTTTGTGTGAAAATTCCTTTTCATTTCTCCAGTTAAAGCAAATAGGAGCAATTGACATAACCATCTAATGGCTCTAGCCGTGTAACTATTGTATACATTTTTTGTTGTGCATTGACAAGATATGTGTCTTTGAGTGACATTCTATAAATTTCCAATGGAAAAACTTTGCTCAAATTGCTTAGAAGGATAATGATAAGAAGGGAAATGAAGTTTAGAATAGCTTCTCTTGTTTGTTAATAGAAGAAGGAAAATTGCCTAATGAGTTCTAATTTAAAAGGATATAGGGAAAAACCATCTAGTCCTTTCAAGAATGTAGTAGTGAATATTTACTATGTTACACATAACACGAGCTTTTGGTTTCAACCAAGGAACTTAAACAGTTGTAGAGAATTCACAACACCCGATAATGTTTTGAGAAATTTCATTAATTCTTAGAGGGGGAAAAGTCATTAGTGAACTTATTGAAACTCTCGTATAGTTCATGATGCAAATCCATTTGCAAAGTCAAGAATTTGAAGATGGGGTTCCCACTGAATTTTAGATTACATTTTCAATCTCAAGTTACTATTATTCATTTTTAAAAACGGTTACATCTAAAATCGGGGACAAAATGGGCTTCTGCCCTTTTCTACAAAACTAATTAGCCTTTTGCCCTTCTTTCCAAACTAAATAGGGAAATGCCCCTCTTTTGAAACTCGACTTTTTCAAAATCGAGTTAAACCCTATAGTGACGTTTTTAAGGACCTATAGTGACGTTTTTAAGGACCTATAGTGGCGTTTCGTAACTTGATATCCATAAAATCAAGTTATAGGCAATTTTATTGCCTATAACTCGATTCTGTGAATATCAAGTTATAAAACGTCACTATAGGTTCTTCAAACGTCACTATAGGTCCTTAAAAACGTCACTATAGGGCTTTAGATTTTTTTTTTTTTTTTAACTCGATTTTGAGAAAGTCGAGTTTCAAAAGAGGGGCATTTCCCTATTTAGTTTGGGAAGAAGGGCAAAAGGCTAATTAGTTTTGTGGAAAAGGGAAAAAGCCCATTTTGTCCCTAAAATCGATAATAATGTCTAAACCGCCTTTTGTTCATCTTAAAATAAGGTCTTCAATGACCTTTGAAATCCCCCATCCCTCTTTCTTTTCCTCTCTCTTTCAACAAACACGATGAGCTTTCTCTTCCCTTTCTATCCCAAACCATTTTTGGTCATTTGCTATACCTTCTAGATTTACAATGCAACAAACCACATAAACTTCATTACACATAAAAATCAGCTAGTCTCAGAACAATCATCAATTCATTAATGGAAGGGAAATGCAACAAGGATTGATCATATGACATAATCCTTTGGCTTTCAAAGAACTTGGGTACAATCATGAGACCAAGATAGCTATTGTTTAAAATGATCGAAACCAAGATATAGATTCGGGTGAAATGTCAACTAAAAAAATTGCAAAGTAAAATTCTTGATTGGACATTGAGGATCTCTCTAAACCAATTAATTTTTAATACCTTTAGCAATTTGCTAATCATATACTTTTTTGAGAGAAAATGAGACGGGACCATTCTTTGTGACCCGGTTGAATGAATAGAAATAAATAGTCATATTCGAGGCGACAACCCTCCAAGAACAAATAGAAAAGAAAGGAATTTTGTAAATATTATCAGCTTGCCTCTTATTCCATAACTCTTAGTTTAAATACATCAACCACAACTAACTCAAATAAAAGGATAACCACAATTAAAAAGATAACAACCAGCCTAATAGCTAAGTCTATCCAAGATAATAGGATGAGTCCTATCTCAAGGAAGTTTATTGATAACAAAAACTAATGACAACATCCTAATTCAAATACAAAACTATCAATTAATTCAAATACGACACTTGAGGCATTTATCTTCAGCTGCTCTGTTTTATCTTCGGCCACTTCTAGAGTCCAACTTCAGTTGCATCACTTGTTCCCTCTTCCACGTGTGCTGCAAACATAGCAACCATGCCCTTAAATTTATATTTCTCAATCCTTCGAAAAGATGTAGAAGTCAAGCCCATTGTAACTTCCGGTGAAGTTGTAGACTTGATAGTAGCCACAAATACATTGAAAAAGGTTCGGACGCTACACAAGCATACGCATTATGATGCAAAAATTTCGCAACTCTAGGTTCGGTGAACGAAACAGATTATTAGAAAAAGAGAAATAAAAAAAGATAAAAAAGAAGGGGGAGAGCAAAAACAGAAGCTGCAAAGAAAGACTAGAAAAAGGAATCATCAAAACTAATTAAGAGTGACATTGTGGACATGTTCGATAGAATTTGTAATATATTCCATCTGCTAACCATAAAAGGCACAAAGAAATCAAAACTCACCAAAGAACTCGAGTGAAAATGCATGTGAAGAAGTTCAAGTTGTGGGAATCATTGTAGGTCCTTTGCATGCGAGAAGAGGTTTCACAATGGTGTCAATGCTGAATACTAGTTGAGTATCATATCTCAAACTTAATTATGAACAGATTAAATGCAAAATTATACAAAGGAAGCAAATGAAAGAAGAAAATAAGAGTAAAGATACTATTGAGAGCCAAATAAACATAGATGTAAGCTGTATATTTCCAAGAAGTGAGTTACGGATAACTATATTAGTATCAAAAGTGTCAATTGACAGAAAGAAAAAGAATATAATATTTATTATTGTCATTATTTTGGTGAAAAAAATGGTTAGGTGGAAATAGTGACACCCCCTTACCTCCCTCGGGCAAAACCTCATTTTTATGAAGTATACTACTACTTTGCTAGTAGGGAAAGGACCCCAACCCAAGCCACTAGTCCAATCTCAACGGTGGTGAACATAATATATTTGGAGTACATCAATCAATTGGTATACATCCTACAGACATGCCTTTGCCCATAAACAACAATGTGGATGTTGATGGCTTTCACAAATAAAAGTTTTCAATCAATTTCAATGATCTACAATCACGGAAGGAACAAATATGTAACCTCACTTCATAAAACCGAGGCTTCAACCATATTAGGAATAAAAAATATTAAGCCTCAATAATAAGAGGCTTCAACGATACATTAACTACCTTAACACTTATACCAAAAACTTAAACGGTTAGGAAATGATAAACTTAAGTATTTAACCATTACTATAACACTTCCTCTAATGTGTGAGATTATACTTCCCTTTAATATGTTGGACCCAACACAAGTGATTTTTAAATTTCTTAAATGGGAGGTAAAGAAGAGATTTGAATTCAAGATCACTTACTCTAATACTATGATGAATTGTTGGTTATCCCAAAAGCTTAAACTATTAGAAAATTGTGAACTTAATCATTTACTTATTATTCTAATGGTTTGAAACAAAAAGACATGTCATGGTCTTTCAACTTGAAACTCTATATTGGGTATAAATTCTCATCCACTACTAGAATAAATTTCTTCTTCTTTCCTTGTGTTTTTTAGTTTTCTATCTTTGAGCAAAAGTTCTCATCCACTACTACAATGGGGTATCCACGATTGTATATCTAATTTTGGTTTCTTTGTGATAAGGATTCATAGCCGACCCCAAAATTTAGGACTAAGATTTCTTGTTGTTGTTTTACTAAGTTCCTTAAACACATTTGCCAACTGGTGGAAGCTCACATTCCCCAATTATCCTTAAACAAAAAAACTAACAATTAAGAACAACCAAGAATCCCCCAACACCGCAAAATGGCTAGTACTATTGAGAAAGACATGATCTTTAAACCACCAATTGCAAGTAAACAAAAAACCTAAATAAGAATTGGCTAACCAGAGAAACACAATTTAAAGCAAGTAAACAAGAAACTAAGAATTGGGTACTCAAAGACACAAAATTCAAAGCAAGTAATCAAGAATTCTCTCAACTTGGTAAGTAAAAATAACCAAGAAACAAAAATAAAATCCAAAAAATTGAGACCTAAAAGTTTTAGCAGAGTTGGAGGTCAACCTCAACGAGGGAATCATCATCGTTGTCATAATTTTCGGGGTGTTTGGACTTGTCTTTTTACTAAATTCCATTTTTTCATTAACATTGAATTCCATTTGAACTTGTGTGTTGTGTCAAGTTAACAGTAAATTTCTTGTGTTTATAAAAGTTTTTGCAACTTTTATCATAACTTGATGAAATACTGAAAAAAAAAAAAAAAAAAAAAAAAAAAAAAAAAAAAAAGGTAATATCACTTTCACTTTTTTAAAAGAGGAATATTACTCTCACTTTAACCTAATACTAATATCACTTTTATTATATATCAACCATAACAGTCACTTTGAAATAATTATGAAAAAGTTATAAAAAATTTGGTATCATTAGATTTATATTTCATTTACTAGTATTTACCAAGAGATGTGATGTTAAGGTCAAAAGTGATCTTAAAGTCTAAAATCTCAAAAAAGTGTCATTTTAATAGATGTTAAATTAAGTGAATAATTGCTAAGAGTTTTGTAACTCAACCGACACCTCCTCTTATTTTTAGCTCAATGATGTAACTCCTTTATGATGAGAAAAAAAAAAATTCAAGTCTTCCCTTTTCCATTTGTTATATATATATATATATATATATATATATATATTCTTCACGTCAAACTCACGCTTTTTTGGAACACAAAAGGTGCAACAAACGCCTACAAAAACCAATTCCTATCTTGGTCGGATGATAAAAGAACTATTATCGGGAGTGAACGCTATAGGTTGAAACTCTCTAAAAAAAAAAACTACAAAGTACCTATCAATTTAGGATAATTGCATTGTAATGTTATGGTTTAGTGATTAAAAAAAAAAGTTAGGGTAAATTACAAAGTTAGTCCTATCGTTTACACCATATCTCAATTTGGTCCCTAACATTTCACTTGTGTCGATTTCCCTAACCTTTCAATGTCGTGTCAATTTAGTCATTGCCGTTATCTTTTGGATGAAAATTGCTGACATGGTAAACGGTCCAAATAAAAATAATAATAAAATAAAATAAAAATTGCCACATCAATGGACACTTGTACTGCCACATCATCTGACAACCAAAATCCCAAACTCAACTCCATCTGCTCTCCCCCTCTCTCTCGTTAGTCACCACCAACCAAACCCATCTTCATCTCTTCTCCCTCATCCTCTAAGAAGTTGCGAGACACCAAATGAGTTCAACTTAAGAATAATTTATTGAAATATTTATCTTATGTTGCCTAGCAAAGATACGAAGTCATGTCAGTCCATCCAAAGTGAGAAAATATGGAACTTTAGAAGTCCTGGGACCACATAATACTTTCACCATATCCTAATATTCCCACCAGATCCTAAAATCAACCATATGTATAACAAATGAAATAAAACCCAAAACACATAACCTGGAGGGTTTAGAAAAAACAAAGGAAGAGTTCCTAAGTCTATAACTATGGATACTGCCACAGCCAAATTTGCTTTAGTTTCATCTATCATTTTGTTTTAATAATGACAATCTACCGATTGCTATGTAGTTAGCTTGTAAGGTAGATTGCCCTTCGCTTGTTCTCTTCTTTGGTTGGTGGAGACTAACGAGAGAGAAGGGGAAAGGAGATAAAAGATGAGTTAGGAATTTTATTAGAGTCTAGGAATTTTGATTGTCGTGTTTCAAATTTAATTTGTTTTTTTTTTAATTAAAAAAAAAAACGATGCGATGGTATAGGTGTTTGTTGATGTGGCAAATAAATAATTTTTTTATTTTAGCCGTTTGCCACACCAGAAATTTTCATTCAATAGATAATGGCAAGGACTAAATTGATACGACACTGAAAGGTTAGGGACCAAATTGACACATTTAAAAGGGTAGGGACCAAATTAAAATATGATGTAAAAGATATGGACCGACTTTGTAATTTACCAAAAAGTTATTAATATTGTCTTCAACAGGACACAAACAATTCATCAATTTCGTCCCATTGGCTTATGCAACATCCTTTACAAAAGTGTGACAAAACTTCTCATCCAAAGACTGAAACCCTTCCTCCCCAACCTCATTCATCCTTTTCAATCTAGTTTTATTGTGGGAAGGAAAGCCGGTGACAATGTGATTCTAACTCAAGAAATTATTCATTCCATGACCATCTCCAAAAGCAAGCAAGGCCTTATGGCCCTCCAAATTGATCTTGAAAAAGTTTTTGACAGATTTGAGTGGAACTTCATTCACCATGTTCTCAAATAGTTTAACTTTCCAAATGATTGGATTGAACTTATCATGTCCTGTCTTACCACCTCTATCCTTTCGGTCATGATTAATGGTGAGAAACTTGATCCTTTCCTTCCCTCGTGCGGCATCCACCAAGGCGATCCTCTGTCCCCCTACATTTTTATCCTTTGTATGGAATATTTGGCAGAGCTCATCAAAACTGAAATTTCTCTTGGCAGCTGGTCAGGTATAAAGACTTCAAGAGATGGGCCATCCTTCTCTCATCTTTTTTTCGCCGTCGACTTCATCCTCTTCACCAAAGTCACAAAGAAAAATTGCCTTGCTATCAATAAGGTTTTAGAGACTTTCTGCACCATCCGAGGTCAAAAAGTGAATTATGGCAAGTCAAAGCTTTTCTTTTCCACTCATACCAATGAAGCTAATGCTACCATGGCAAAAAGGGAGCTTGGCATGGAGCGTGCCAATGATTTTGGGAAATATTTTGGTGTCCCCATCATCTCCAATGGTCGAAATAAGAGAGCTTTCAGCCTTATTGTCGAAAAAATCCGAGCAAAGCTCTCGGGTTGGAAATCCCACTCCCTCTCCATGGGGGGCCGACTCGTGCTCATCAACTCCGTCACCTCGGAAATGCCCATCCACTTAATGCGGTGCACCCTCCTCCCCGCAAAAATCTGCCATGAGCTTGACAAGATCAAGCGAGATTTTCTGCGGGGTGAGATCCAAGAAAAAGATCCACGCTATCAATTGGACCACAGTCACCAAACCAAAACATTTCAATGGATTGGGTATTATGTGACCTCGATCATAATAGAGCTTTGCTTGCAAAAAGGGCTTAGGAGCTCTGCCTTGAACCAAATAGCATATGGGTCGAAACCTTTAGGAAAAAATACCCTCCTTCCTCGGATGCCACCAAAAGAAAATCTCCTGTTTGGGCCAGTCTTCAAAAAGCCCAAAATATTTGCTAGGAAGGCACCCACTGGCTTATCCGCAAGGGAGAAACTCCCAGGTTTTGGCTTGATAACTGGACGGGCCACGGTAAACTCCACAATCTTATCGAAGGGCCTCTCCATGAGAATAACATGGTTCTTAAGGTGAAAGACTTTTGGGACAGCAATGGTAATTGGGACTTCTCTGTTTCATCTTTCGACATTCCCCTACACATCCGTAACATCATTCGAGCTACCCTCGCCCTATTCACTCCGTCCTCAACAACAACCCCTGTTGGAATTACTCTCCCAATGGTCAATTTACTTCTCGTTCTGCCTATCTCATATCTTCAAGTCTGCCTTTACTCGTACCACACCCAACTGGAACTGGCTCTGGAAATCCCACACTCTCCCTCAAGTCAAAACGTTTCTTTGGCTCGCATGCCATGATCGCCTTTCCACAAAGAACCAACTCTTCAAGCGCCACATTCTATCTAAAGACTCTTGCCCTCTCTGCCTTTCATATGCTGCAACCACCATCCACATCCTTTGGGATTGTCCATACATTTCAACCATTTGGCAAAATTCCTCAAACCCCACCATTCCTCACAACTTCTTCACCCTCGACCTTCCCAACTGGCTCAAGCTCATCTCATCCCCCACACCTCAAACCTCAAACCATAATACCATACCTTGGCACATCATCTCCCCTTAATCGCTTGGTGCATTTGGACAGATCGCAATAAGTTCCTCATGGAGAACATCCCTTTCTTAGCCCAGGCTATCTCAATAAAAGCCAAATCCCTAGCCCAAGATGTATGGCATCCGATCCCTACAAAAAATGCTCCCATCAAGAATAGCACTACCCACATCGGTTGGACCCCCCCTCTCATTGGCTTTTTTAAACTCAACACCGACGGTTCAGCCAAAGGAAACCCAGGCTTAGTAGCGACTGGTGGGCTTATAAGAGATCACAATGGATCTTGGATCGCTAGCTTCACTAAATCCATTGGCTTCACTCACCCCATGGCAGTAGAGCTTTGGGGTCTTAGGGAGGGCCTTGTCCTAGCAAAAAACCTTAACATCGGGAATTTACTGATAGAAATTGATGCCAAAGTGTGGATCGATATCATTAGCTCTCAAAATGATACCTCTTTTGTTACACATCCTTATTCTAACCTCATTCTTGCATGCGGGCCCCCGCTCTCCTGGTGTTTTGAAGATGCTCGGATCAGTCACACCCATCGTGAAGGAAACTATTGTGCGAATATTTTGGCTAAGGAGGGAATTTTTAGTTCTAGTTCTTTTGTTTATCACTCTTCTCCTCCTTATTGTATTATGTAACAACTTTTGGGTGATGCATGGGGTGTTTGCTACCCCAGACGTTGTATTTCCTAGCTTTCATTTAATTCAAGTTCCGATTTACCAAAAAGAAGAGAAAGAGGTATGTTGTTGGCCCATGGGCCCAACTTCAATTAAATGTTAGAAGGGCCTTACATGTTTCTTTTGATTTTTAAAATGTTCACTTACAAGGTTGTTGGGCCAAACTTCTTATGCAATTGGGCCTCAATTGTGTCCGGGATTGTGATTTGGGCCTAGACAAGCTTTGTAAGTAATGCAAATTTATGGGTCTTTTATTTATTTATTTTATTTTTATTATTTTAAAGATAATGCAATTTAGGGCCTGGTTAATGATTTTGTGGATGATTGAGAACTACGAGAGTCTGAATCTTTTCTCAAAGATCCCATGGTTCATGGAAATGCCAAGTCTTAAGTTGCGTTTGGATACCGCTTATTTTGCTGAAAACTAAAAACAATAAAAACAAAAATAAAAATGTTACTGTTTACGCGTGGATTCTTGTTCATTTGTCTTGATGCACTGTTCATGTCTCATGAACAATGCAAGAGGTCTTTAGTAAAAAAAGAAGAAGCTAAAAACGCAGAAATGCAAGACGATCAGCCCAATCCAAATGTATATACTAACATGCCAAACCTAAAACGAAAAATGTGGCTATCAAGTAAATAAAATAAATAAATTTGGCTAGTAAATAATTTCACACGTGTTACTCAATATTTTCTTCTAGGTAGATAGAGACAGACCTTCAATTATCCTCTTCTTACTTATCTCTTAAGCATTTCCAAGTGCCACTAGCCATTTAAAAGCACAGTTGAACAGTAAGATGTGATACAAAAGTCAAGAAAAGTGAGCACAATAATGGTGGATGACTCACATGGTGTGACCTATTTCATGCAGCCATAGGACCAGGTGTTGAAATTACAACATCATATCATCTAATCACTGAGCAAAGTACTCTTTTTTTCCTTCTCTTTTCTTATGCTTTGTAGACTATATAGAAAGCCAAGACCTATGTTGCTAATTGGTTCATTAACTTCATTGGATAAGGATGGCTATTAGAGCTGCACCATATGTAAGCATTGCTCATCTTATCTTGACTTTTTTTTTTTTCAAGAATTTCTTTACCAAAATCATGTGAAGATGTCTTTCTTTTTTTTTTTTTTTTTTTTTTTTTTTTTTTTTTTCAACTTTTGAAGTAAACCATTGTGCATTATAAAGTGAAATATCATCCACGTATTTAGCATATATATGTTAGGGAGGAGAGAATATATGAGTTTAATATCTAAAGTTTTAAGGGTCTTTTGAAAACCAATTTGGACTATACTTATATATAATCACAAATTCTAAAAACCAAGGGTTTGGTTCTTAAATTGAAAAAAGCATGATTTCAATTCATGGTAATTATGTAGACGACTTGCTTGATAATTTTTATTATTATTAAACCCCATCAAATTCGAATGGCTAAAATTAAAGATGCCTAGTATGCACCCATTATATTTACAAACATTCAAAGGATTTTATTCGTGATTGGCATATATGTCATAGATAAGTCAATTCATGTGGTAAGGGCAAATGTTGACCTTAAAAGAAATGCTAAAATATCATTCATACAATCTAATTTAATATTGCCTTTAAATTGGTTGATTAATTATAAAGTATATGAAATTTGCTTGAGAAATTATTTCCTAACTCTTTTATATGGATTCAACCTTTATATGAAAAGAAGGTGTAATGCACCAAGTACATTAAATAAATTATTTTTTTCAGTAATCATTAAATAAATTCATAATTTACACAATGGTACCTTCTCGAAAAAAGAAAAGAAAAAGTATTACAATGGTATCAACATGCCCTTTTCATCAACATTTATTGGAATCTTGTCAGTAATCCACTCAAAAACAATAAGATATCACTTTGAATAGGAAAATATAAAACAATATTTTTTTAGGTGGATTAACCACAAAAATGCAACGGACTATAATGAAAATCAACACATTGATGTTGTTGTAATTATAAATGGTGTAAATTATAAGTTTTAAAAGTTAATGAACCGATCTAAAAGTGACCCTAGATTTAGAGGGTGTGAAATGTATTTTACCCTAAAATTTAAGATGTTACATAGCCTTAAGAAATATAAATTTTTTATTACAAATATTTGTAATTGATCCTATTAATGAGAATTAACCCCTTTAAGAATATAGGCTAATATGTAACAGACTTGTGATCCTTCTTTTTTTTCTTTTTTTCTTTTTTTTTTAGAAGCAACTTGTGATCCATTTAAGGTGTAATTAAATCATTTTCATTTATATGTTACTTCAAGGAATATTTTTGAAAAAAAAGCATCACCCTAATAAACCCTAGTACATGTCATCGTGCTTTGTGATAGATTTTTAATTTTAAGTGTTTTGCTAAATGAATAACTTAAATTAAAAGACGATTCTCAAAAAAAAAAATAAATAAATAAATAAAAGACAATATTATTTTAAAAGAAAAATACCTTTATAAAAAACCCTAATCCAAACAAGATTTAACCCCAAAAAAAAGGTTTATACAATCTTTTTTTCAACCACAAATTCTATTACCAAAACTTGTAACAAACCAAGTACTCATAGCCCTTTCAGTTTCTATTATTAAACTAACAAATAAACAAAAACCAATCTTTTCCACATAATTTTTCAGCAAACAAACAGACTTCAAGTAATAAATCAAAACCCCCAGGGGTAAATCCGGAAACCAAAAAAAAAACCTAACCTAATCTAACAACACAAACAGAAACACACACAAACATAAACACAAACACAAACACAGAGAGAGACATAGGAATATATATAAAAGGCTCGCTGTTTTCACCTTTCGCCTCCTCTTTAACTTTCCATTCAAACTCCACGGCGCAGATCCGAGGAGTTTGGAAAAACCCTAGCCCTCTCTTCAAACCTCTTTCAATAATCTTTCACTCTACTTTTCTTCAACACTTTCAGGTCTCTCTCTCTCTCTCTCACACTGTTTCTCTGTGTGTGTGTATATGTTTCTGTGTGATGTTATGTATGTATAGGGATGTGTATTTGGATAGTTGGGTTGATGGGTCTGTTTTAAATACGCATGTTTCTTGTTTGTTCTGGTTGAAACTTGAGAGTATGTATCTGTGTGTGTGTGTGTGTGTGAAGCTATATGTAGCTATATGTATAGGTCTGTGTATATGGATGTTGGGCTTGATGAGAAATGCTGAAATTGTAAAAAGTTGTGATTTTTTCTTCCTGTTTGTTCGGGTTGATAGTATATATATCTCTCTGTGGGATTGAAGGTGTTTAATGATATATGGATAGGACTGTGCATTTGGTAATATGGAGTGATGGGTCTGTTGTAAAAATGGTGAATTTGTATGAAGTTGTTATTTTTTGTTTGTTTGTTTGTACTGGTTGAAAGTATGTATATATTTGTGTGTATGTGAAGCTTTATGTACAGGACTGTATATGTGGATGAGTGGGTTGATGGGTTGGTTGGAAAAGCGGTGAATTTGGTAGAAATTTTTGGTGTTTTTTTGTTGAAAGATTTGATATTGGATGTAAGTGTGTAGTGATTGCTTTTTGTATGTGCTATGTGTTTCTTTTGGGATCTGGGACTCGTCTGTTTGGCTTGTGATTATTGTTGTAGCTCTTTGTTAGCTGTTTGATTTTTGTGATTGTGTTTACTGGGTGCTGTGTTTGGTTTGTGTGACAATGGTTGTAGTTCTGTGTTAGATATTTGATTTTTGTGATAAGTGAGAAGAGTAGGGCAATGGAGAATGTGATTGATGCGTGGGAAATTGATGGAATTTAGTGATTCAGGCTTGTGGGACTATTTAGTTTGATAGTTTTTTTGAAGCTACACGTATGATGAGATAGAAGTGAAAGGCCTAGTTTTGTGTTCTTGTTTTTTTTTTTTTTTTCTCAGTAATCATCTAGAGGGTGAAGGAATTTTTTCTGGGGAACTGTTGGCTTAAGTGGTCTATGTAAGAAAAGGGAGCAGTTTTAGGTATCATCTCTTTCTGAGAGCTTAGAGATTCAATTACTGTATTGGAAAATAAGTATTTTTTTATGTATTCAAGTCATGTACTATAGGGTGAACTTATCACGAGTGTTATGATTCTCAAGGGAAATTGTTGTTTATCCAATGCAGTAGTTTGTGTTATATTTTTTAATATGTTCCAAGGTTACTCTAGTGGCATATTTATTATTAAGTACCAAGTGGTAAGAATACTATTCATTTTTTCCTAGTTTCTGCTAATTCTAAGAGAAACAATGGCAATGCATGTTATGTTTAGTCAAACTTTGGGGGAGCGAGTGAAGTGGTTTCTTTTGCTCAATGATTTGTTTCTATCATGACAGATTTCCATCTACTCCTCAGAATATCTTCCCCAGACATTAAGACAGAAATCTAATACTTGTATACCACTTTGTTTGGTTTGCAAGTTTGGCTCTTCTGTTACATTGTTTAGCAACTTTTTTTTTTTTGTGTGGTTTGGTTTTCCATCTTTAATTTTTGTTATATTTTTTCTCCTATATTCCAAGGTTATTGTAGTCACATATTTATGATTAAGTACTGAGTGGTAAGAATGCTATTCTATTTTGTCCTGGATTCTGCTAATTCTAAGAGAAACAATGGCAAAGCATATCGCGTTTAGCAAAACTTTGGGGGAGTGGGTGAAGCGGTTTCTGTTGCTCAAGGATTTATTTCCATCATGACAGATTTCCGTATACTCAGAATATCTTCCCCAGACATTAAGTCAGAAATCTAATACTTGTACGCCACTTTGTTCGGTCTGCAAGTTTGGCTCTTCTGTTACATTTTTAGCAACTTTTTATCACTTTTTGACACATAGTGTGGTTGTCCATCTTTACCTGTAAACCACTTTGTTCCTTGATTTAGCCTGATTTTATTTATTTTCACTGAATACACATAAATATTTATCTATTTTATCTTGTGTGTATGTATTTATATTTGACAAATCATGGGATCAATGAATTGATTCTGGAGCTTAAATATGCTATTCTGTTTTAGTCCTTTGTATCTCACTGAAGTTTCTTATTAACTAAATATTTGTTTCTGTGAACAGCTATGGCAGGTGCAGCTCCAGAAGGTTCACAATTTGATGCTCGTCAGTTTGATGCTAAAATGAATGAGTTGTAAGTTTATTTTCTATATTCTTTACCATGGTTTCTGTTCTTTCTATTTACATATACAATAAAGCTTTTTTTACTGATCATATCATGCATGCTTTGTGATTTGTGCAAATTTTAATTATTTTTTTTGACAAATTGATTGTTGCAGACTCTCAACTGAAGGGCAAGAGTTCTTCACCTCATATGATGAGGTTTATGAAAGTTTTGATTCAATGAGATTGCATGAAAACCTTCTGAGAGGAATCTATGCTTACGGTAGGAATAGAAGATCTTTTGTTTAATATCTTTTCTTCTGATTGTAAAAAGAAGTGAAATTGAAATTTTGATGGCACCCAAGTTGTTAGCCTGCATCACCCTCTGGAAAACTTCTTTTAAAATTTATGAACAAATCATTCTAAAAACTCATGAATTGTAGGCTACCAGTTATTAACTTGTTATAAAATATTGTAAAAACCAAGTGGACTAGGGGTCCATTTAAAAAAAAAAACAATTTATTATATGTATGTTTATTTATTTGATTTTAATCTAAAATATGGGTATATGCATTTTGCACCCCGAATATGAAAACTTGCAATCACCACCCCAATCGTAAGAGACTCTGCAAATTGCACCTCATAAATTGATTGACTGTTAAAATTAGTGATCACATACAAGTCACATGATCGTCAAAAGTTGATTTCTCTGTTGTGCCCTGTTTTGAGTTATTGTCCCAAATTATTACAGTTAATCAGGCTATAGGGTGCAGTTTGTGAAGTTTGTTATATCGGAATTGTAATTGCAAATTTTCATAATTTCAGTACAAAGTGCTGTACCCCCAAAGTTCAGGGTGGTTTTCAATTTCATGGTTTTTGCAATGAACATGCCATCATGGAAATTGCATGGTTTATCATTGAATCTATCATCATGTACCCTGGTTCTATTCTTCTGCTTCTTGTTTATCTTTTGCTTGGATATGTTTTAATGAAATTCTCTACTCAAGGTTTTGAGAAGCCTTCTGCAATTCAGCAAAGGGGGATTGTTCCTTTCTGCAAAGGCCTTGATGTAATTCAACAGGCTCAGTCTGGAACTGGGAAAACAGCAACTTTCTGCTCTGGGATTTTGCAACAACTTGATTATGAGCTTGTCCAGTGCCAGGCTTTGGTTTTGGCACCCACTAGGGAACTTGCACAACAGATTGAGAAGGTTATGCGGGCACTTGGTGATTATCTTAATGTCAAGGTTCATGCTTGTGTTGGTGGCACAAGTGTTCGTGAGGATCAACGCATCCTTCAGGCAGGTGTTCATGTTGTTGTAGGCACCCCTGGTCGTGTATTTGACATGTTGCGAAGGCAGTCACTTCGTCCTGATTACATTAAGATGTTTGTACTGGATGAGGCTGATGAAATGCTTTCTCGTGGTTTCAAGGACCAGGTTAGTAAATTTACTTTGATCTTGATCCTTTTATATGTTTGCAATGCATATTGCATACATAATTTCTCTTTGACATCTAATTTTTTTGTTGGATGGGTGCTTGCACGTGTTAGATGTATATTTTGCAATATCTTGTTTTTGATGAACAACATATGGGAGGGAAGTAAGATATATCACAGTAAGAAATTAAATATTGGAGCAGTGTAGGGGTGGCAAAGAAAGCCCAAACCCATTTGTCCACCCAAACCCACCCACTCTAATTAAACCCAAACCCACTCAATTATTAGTTGGGTTAAATGGGCATCAACCCAATTAAACCCAATGATTATTGGGTTTTAACTAAAAACCCATTGAACCCCATTTAACCCAAAAACAATATACCCAAATTCAACCCAGTCCTTCCCATAAAAATAAAAAAAACCCAGCCCTCAGACATTTCAATGTTTCACTCATTTTCCCTCATTTTCTCGCCTTCCAATAACGTTTTAGTTGGAGACCCAGTGATTTTTCTTTCTTTCTATTCACCACTTTGCACTGTTAGTCGGAGCCCACTGATCGCATCTACAAGCAAGAATGCTGCCTCTCTTTCGAACACTCCAGTAATCTTTTCTCTTCCCTTAGTTTTCCGTTTGGTTCCCAAGAAAAAAAGACAGAGGGAAGTGTAGTCCGAGAAAGAAAGCTTATCTTTCTGGCTTTATGTTATAGTTTCGTTTCATTTCTGTTCTTGTTTTCGTTTTCCCTAAGTTTTACTGCACTGAAGCTCATGTGTCTGTTGAAATGTCTCTTCGATGATTTTTCTCTTTTCATTTCCGTTGGTGGCTGAGAAAATGAAAGCGTAGTCGGAAAAGAAAGCTTATCGCTTATCTTTTTGCACCATTCAAATTTCTTCTTTGAATTTTCTTGGATTACCTTTTTTCTGATTTTGAGGAAATATAGAAATTAAAATTCGGAATACCTTTTTTTTTTGCCAAACAAACTGCATTCTCTCCTGTCCAACTTGTTTTGAAGATATGGTGTTCCATTATCGGTACTATGCTCTCTGTGTTTGTTTGTAATTACTGGCCATCGTTATCTTTTGTTTGGTTGCCGAGAAAGTGGAGGTAATGGAAGGAAAATAATGTTTGCTTAATTTTAATGTTGGTGTTTTGCTGGCATTTGAATAATGAGAGATCTGGATTTCTCATTTTTTAAATTTCTCTTCTCATTTTCTCTATCATTTTATTGGCAACCAAACGCGGAATAGAGGTTTTGTCTTCTTTTATTTTTGTTTTTTTTTTTTTCTCGGCAACCAAACGGTGGACTTCAATGGTTGATTTTTTCTCAGCTCAGCTGAGCTGAGATGGAAGCAACCAGAGATGATCACTTATTTTTTCTTATCTTATTCCTCTATTTTCCTGTCTGAGCTGTTACTGTGTTTATGGGCATTTTGGTAATTTTGATAATTGGGTAATTGGGTGGGTTGGGGTTTACCCATTATAATTGGGTTGGGTTGGGTTGGGTTGGGTTTGGGTTAGAAGCAATTAATTAAATGGGTTTTAATGGGTGAATGGGTTTTATATACCCAACCCAATTATACCTACCCCAAACCCACCCATTTGACACCCCTAGAGCAGTGTTACCCTAATTAAAGACAATTGGAGTCTTTCAGGAAGAACATATCAGCTTAGGGGCCACTTTGAATTTGATGCACTTGACTTGTTGGATTAACAGTACTTTCCTCGTGTTCTTTTTAGTGCCGTTTCATTTACAAGTCAGATCTAATTCTGTGGTTATCTATAATTTTTTAAGTTCTATTGGGTTTTTGGGTCATGTATAAGGTTACTTGGTTATTTTAATGGTTTAATAATTGAAAATGAACCTATCTTTCTTTTTTAAGGAATAATGGGATTAGGTCTGTGTGTTTTCTGGTTAAATTGGATTAGGTGTGTAGTGGTTTTATATTCTGCTGTTCAGGTCCAAAAGCCTGATGATGACTATTTACTGCTCCCTTTATAATAAGAAATTTTTTTTGTTTTGTTCATGAATAATCCATGTCTAACTTCATATATTAATTTTACTGATGAAAGGATTGAACTTCTATTAGGTTTTTTCTCCATGTGCTCTCTCATATCTTGTTCAAAGATTTGCAGTTCTTGAAGGGCTTGGATATTATGTTCTAATGTTGTTATTATGGTTGTCAGATCTATGATATTTTCCAGCTACTTCCCGCCAAGGTTCAGGTTGGGGTGTTCTCTGCTACAATGCCTCCTGAAGCCCTTGAGATCACTAGGAAGTTTATGAACAAGCCTGTGAGAATCTTGGTGAAGCGAGATGAACTCACCCTTGAGGGTATCAAGCAGTTTTATGTGAATGTTGAGAAGGAAGAGTGGAAGCTTGAGACACTATGTGATCTCTACGAAACCCTGGCCATCACCCAAAGTGTCATCTTTGTGAACACACGGCGCAAGGTTGACTGGCTCACTGACAAGATGCGTGGCCGTGACCATACAGTCTCAGCCACCCATGGTGACATGGACCAGAATACTCGTGATATAATTATGCGTGAATTCCGCTCTGGATCTTCCCGTGTTCTCATCACCACTGACCTCTTGGCTCGTGGTATTGATGTGCAGCAAGTCTCCCTGGTCATAAACTTTGATCTGCCGACTCAACCAGAAAATTACCTTCACCGTATTGGACGAAGTGGACGGTTTGGGAGAAAGGGTGTTGCCATTAATTTTGTTACAAAGGACGATGAGAGAATGCTGTTTGACATTCAGAAGTTCTACAATGTGCAAGTTGAGGAGCTGCCATCAAATATTGCAGATCTCCTGTGATGAAGTCTTTTTTGGTTTTGTTTTGAGGCATGGGGTTCTCTTCCTTTCATAGTACTATTTATTTTTTATAACTTCTTAATTTTGTTTTGTTTTTTTTTTCCCATCTAGTGTCCCAAGTTAATGTTGGCAAACATATCTGACCTTTTAATGAATTGGGTTTAGGGCTTGCATATTATTGCAACATAAAGACAGTCCAGTTCCTATTTCAGCTTGGAGGGATTATTTAAAATTTTGTTTTGGGTAGGGTTTGTATTCTAAGCCCCCTTATTTATTATTATACTATCATTATTATTGTTTTCTTTTTTGAGTTATCAAAGGTGTTAGATTAGTACTGATTGCCTTTATATTGTTTAAAGCTTCGACTATTGTTTCAAGAGCTGGTTTTTACTTTGAGGCTCTTTATCCCAGACGATATTTATATCTGCCCTCTTCTGAAGTGTTAACCTACATTTTATCCATCCGTCTTTTGTATGCGAGGATTGTAGTATGTTTGTTGCTGCATCTGCTATTATCTGGGGATGCAATGGTGGGTTGTGCAAGATTTTGGTCTTGGCTTTACCTCTTGGTAATAACCTGGTTTTTCACTTCGAAACATTTATGTTTAAATTCATTGCCAATTTAACCCAATAATGTGTGACAAACAAGAAACAACCTTCCCTCAAAAAAAAAAAAACAACAACCGATGACATAATCAGCTCTATTTTTTCTGTCATTTTCGCTGCATACAACCAAATTATTTAACTAGCAAAGTAAAATCCATGTCAACACGTAAAATCGCCATTCTTAGTTTGGACAAATCGCTTTAGATTATTGAAGTTTGGGCTTAGAGAAAGGAGACGAATGTGCATACCAGTCAGAATGTAAAATCTTTTTCATACAATTTTGTTGGTGGCAAAGATTGTGACATTGTGCATTGACTTTTGAGTTTGATTGAAAATTATTAGGGTATGATGTGGATGACTGACTTGGTCTTGGTAAGTTGTCAACTTGGCATATGCCTGTTACCAAGAAAAACTTGGATGGATGTAAATGTAATGCTTGTAGAAATTGCTGAAAGCAGATACATCCACGAGGGTATCTAGCACATTACATGTGGATCAAATGGGTAGGAAACACATGGGGTTTCTCTCAATTTTATAACAAGGATAGAACTTAGGTATAAAATTTAATTGGGAAATACCAAAATAACACACTCTCTCTCTCTCTCTGGTTCCATGTTGTGGGGTCTTGCTTGTTTATTCTATTTCATGAATTAGTTGTGTTAGTAGTTGTCTGTAAATAAATGACAATTCTCCCATGCTGTTGTGGATGGCACTAGTGAAACATGCCATGAGCAACAAAGGTCCACTTCTAATTTTTTGTTTGGATACAAGCTATCCACCTGATCCTACTGGATCTATCTGTCTTATTGGGAAGAGACTGAGTCCTTCAATAAACATGATCGTTTCACAGGCCCCACCAAAGATTTCATTAATGAAAAAAATGGTGTTGATCAATTCATAGAATCATAGTTATAGCATATAAAAGCAACTTAACAGAATTACTTTCCTTGAGATAATTATCCATTAGATATGGTCAACCAATTCAACATAATTGATCATTGCTGATCTTACTGTGCAATCTACCTTGCCTACCTATTTCCCCTTTACTCATGGCAAGTTCTGACCAAATGATGGGAAAGTAATCATTTTTTTTTTTTTTTTTTGGTTTAATCAGCCACTTTATGGTTTATGTTGTAAATTTCATACGACAAATAAGACCAGTGAGATTCGGAGATTCATCTTCCACATTATCATCATTTATATAATAATTTTTTTTAAAACAAAATCTAACAAACTTTTTTTCAAGGAAAATTGGAGTAACTACACTCTACTCCCTTGAGGTTTAAGGGAATGATACTCTACCCCAAACATGAAAGGAAAAAATACTTTTCCCTTTAATATCCATTTGACCAAACTTTGTTAAATTGATGTTAAAAATATTATACAATAGCCTGCCTTTTGCTTAAAAATAAGTGTATTTTAAAATATTTAAAATGATTGTTGTTGTTTTTCTTTTTTTCTTTTTCAACTACCTAAGAAGAGACTTATTGTTGCAAGTTTTTTGGTGCTTGATAAACTTTGAATTTTAATTATAAATTTATTAGTTATGTTTTTACTCATCATGATTAAACTTTGTTAAAGAAAATCTTATAAATTTAGAATATTTCATTATTAATATAAACATATGGGGAGTGTTATTTTCTTCCAACAAAAAAAAATGTGAATGTTTTCTCCCTTCAAGAAGAAGAGTGTAATAATTACCCCCAAGAAAATTTAGTAAACCTTCTTTTTAGCTTTAAATTTAGGCCTTTTATTCATGACAAAGAAAATTTATAAGTTAAACTCATTGGAACCGACAAAGTGAGCAAGTCTGAATAGAATATGGTATTTATCAAAGATGTTTTACTGTTTCCACATCAGGAGAGTAGCATTTTCCTTGGTCAAAATTAATATGGATTAGTAGTACTGCATTCATTTCATGGCAATGACTTCAAACATTGAATAGACATCTCAATTTTGATACTCCACGCACTCTATTTTTCTTTTTTCTTTTTTTCTTTTCTTATATAAACCAGTCAAAATTTAACCATTCCACGTGTAAAAAGCCAGTCAAACTAAGCAGCCTCATCCTCATGCAACTCCACAGTGAAGCAAAGTTGGAAAAATCACATTCCCTCAAAGTCCGATTAAAGAAAAGCAATATTGATATTATTATATTAACAACTGAAAGAGACAATCTTGAGCTGTTCCCACATTAAAAAATGATTGAAAAATATCCAAGAAAAGTTTATAGCAATGAATAATTCTAATTAAAACACCACAAAGAAAAGCAAACCAAACAAGCCCTTTTTTTTTTTGCCTTTTCCTTTCTTTTCTCCTACTCCATTAGTTCTCTCATTCATTCTTGAACCTTTCAAACTCTTGTGAGCTTGTTCCTGTTCCCTCATGGAGGATTTCAGATCCAAGTCATGCAGGGATGGGAGGATGATGCAGATTGAGAGCTACTATGGAGGAAGAGGTGCCCCAACAAGCATGCAAGATCTGAGGTCTTACAGTGTGAATTATGCAGGTTCATCTGTACAGACAAATAACCAGATAGTACCAAAGGAGCTGAAGATGAAGAAAGGGAAAAGCAGTGTTGGGGCAGTCTCTAAAAACTGGAGCTTCAATGACCCAGAGTTGCAAAGGAAGAAGAGAGTAGCTGGGTACAAGGTTTACACTGTGGAGGGCAAGATGAAAGGATCACTGAGGAAAAGCTTTAGGTGGATGAAGAACACATACACCCAAGTGGTCTATGGATGGTGGTGATTCATGTGATGGGTATATCTTCCTTTTCATTTTTTTTAAGGTTTCTCTTTTGGTTTGTAATGGATTGTGAAGTTCTATTATGAGTTTGAATATCATAGGACTTAAAAAGTCCTATTTTTATGCCAATTCTCTATATATACTATAGTTCTATTATGAGTTCGAATATCATTGGACTTAAAGAGTCCTATTTTTATGCCAATTCTATATACTACAGATGTGGAAGTACTTACTGTCTTAGTTTTGTTTGAGAAGCCTACTCTATAAAACCTTATCTTTCTCTTGAATTTCCTATGCAACAAAATTTGCTTATTTTAGGCCTCACATATTTTATCCTATGATCTCACTGTAATCTTGGCATGGGTAATGATTGATTTTTTTCCCCTTTAAGCATTGAACTCTGACAGAAGATAAAGAATGCTGAAAAAGGAGGAAAAAAGTGCCATTAGAATTCTGTTTGGTTAGCCTAAGGTTTGCTTCTTGCATGTTTCACTTGGGGAACCTTTGAATTCCTTCTTGAATCCAGTAATAGGTGACATTTTTGTAAAATGGGTAGCCTGATTTTTTTTTTTTTTTTACTCAAATGTCAAATAATCCATCCTTTTATTTTTCTTCATCAATGGTCAAGAAAATTATGAAGATTTGCCATTAGAAATTTTTTTATTCTCTTTCAATTAATTTTACTGCAAGTAGCACAAAACAAGAAGTACTTTTTATATGGATATCCCCCCACATCTACTGATCATTATGACTTATAGCAATAACAAATGACGAGCTCATATGAAATATCCTCATTAGCTTTGAAACTTCAATCCTAAGGCGTAACTTCAATCCTCACACACATTTCTTATATAAGTTAATAATTCACAAAGCCAAGATAGACTTTGTTTTTGTTCCCCACCCCAACCCCCCCCAAAAAATCTGATTAACGAATCCTTAATCCCTTAATTTTCACATCCACCATTTTTTTAGGACTAATAAGTAGAAGTAAAGTGTACCACATATGGGCAGTCAGTGGGTCGAACCAGTGCTCAGCCTTTTAAGGAAGTTGTAGACATCACTACTCAGTACACAATACTCATTATCATTAGGCCAAGAGGCCTTGAGCCACGAATGATGGTTCATAGTTCGAACTTCCTTGAGCCACTAAATTGTACTATATATTATTAGGCAAAAAAGAGAACTGATTTAGAGATCTTTGATGGGCTAAGGTTCAAACATTGAAAGAGCTGGAAATCAAATGAACTTTTCTCTAAGATTGAAATGTGTTGGGCAATGTGGATCTTAGATTGCGTTTAATTAGAATTATGACCCGATTCGATATATAAGTGTTACAATTTTTAATGGAAGTTTTTTGAGGTTTAGTACTTGGACAGGAGGCTTGGACCGATATGCCCTTGTGAATCTGATGTGGGATATAAATACCAATGTTTTAGATTAAGTTTGGTCTGTTGTTTTAAAGAGAAAAACTGTAATGTCGCATCTTATATTTTTTCTAAAAGTAGTGAAATCATTGCAACTCCATAAATATATAGGCCAAACCACATAATTTCTTGTGTTTTGTGACTATCTTTTATTGTTAGTTTCTTTGTGTTTTTCGTATATCACAAATTTGGGTATATCACAGATTTGAAAATTCGTGTATATTTCTAATTTTCCAAAACAACGCAACTTTTGATTTCACATTTTAGTTTGATGAAACTATTAAAAAATTCCTTCTAGAAAAAAAAAAAAAAAACAAAACAAAAGTCATATAGGATTTCGTCAAACTTCAGTGTGAAATGACCAGTATAATAATTTCCAAAGGACCAAAAGAATGTTATTGGACTATTTAATTTTAAAAGTTTCGTTTAGACTCATCATGTGTAAGTCTTATTATATTAAGTAATTATTATTTGTACCGGGTCTTAAGGGAAGCCATAAAATTTTCAAAACAAAGCCATATAGTTCCTGTTCTAACATTAGATATGCCTTGAGGCTCTCGTATTTATTACCGAGAGGGCATTTCATGTGGCCTTAGGCATAAGGTTGGGACCATATATGTTATTTTAAATCCTAGGTAGGGAATTTTGAGGTTAAAAGATGAAAATACTCTTGTTAAATATCTCTAATCCCTATGCATGTGTCTATATGTGAGGATGTTTAATAAAAAAATTTATTTATTGTTTTGAGGATTCTCAGGAGTCCTAGGTCAATTTAAGGATCAAAATATATTGAAGGAATTGATAGTGAAATTCTTAGACCTAGGTGCGATGGGAGGATTGGTACAGGGAATAGGGATGATTACAGAGAACATACTGAGAATCAAAGGATTTTGTATTAATACTACTTACTTTGAACAAAGTGAAACAATTGTGATAATATGGATCTAATAGAATAAAAAATAAAACCTTAATTGAATCAGTTCGATACCTATACATATGTGCCTATAATATATACATACATATACAAGTTTCAACAAGCGAGATGGAAAATTGAATCGTAGAAGTCTTTGCAATAATACCCTCTATTTCTAAGGCTTCATAACAGAGACAATTAATAACTTAACAACCTAACTAATTGGCAATTACCCATTACAATCAATAACAGACTAACCAATTTTAATTGCCTATACTAACTGAACAACTAATCAGATATTTACAAGTGTATTACATCACATGTGTATGAGTTACTAACTGAACCGTAATTTTAATTTTTGGGAAAATTTAACGGATGTTTTAAGGGTATTAATTGAGGAACTACTTTTATAAATTTTTTATAGGAGAAAAAAAAAAAACATCTAATTTTTTTGACAATTTTTTATATTTTCAGTATTAAAACTTTTTAAAAATGATTTATTAACAAATGCCTTAAAAACACTCGTTAACCAAACCCTTATTCTTTTACCCTTAACTTATACGAGTATGACTAGTGCTAGACGACATCTGGACAATATCTTTTAGTTCTTGATACATGAAATTTTTTGAGTATTTGTTCCCAACTGTTTATCATCACTACAATGAGGTTTGCAATATCCCCTCTCAATATGGCAGTAGAGGTTATAGTGAGAATGTCTACAAGTTGGTGTACTGTTGAAACATGGAGAGCATGCAGTAACCCTCTCTTACTCTTAGTCATGCACAATGTGACAATCTATCTCAATATATTTTGTTAGTTCGTGAAAAATAGGACTTTTTGCAGTAACTCACCTTGATTATCAGAAAAAAAAAAAAAAAAAAAAAGAAAAGAAAATGTAGCTCGTAGGTGTTCAACCTGAAAGTCTCGAAAGATACATTAGCCACGGCATGATACTCAACTTTAATAGTGGATCTGAATACGATAGTTTGTTTTTTTAGATTTTCAAGAAATTAAATAATCACTTAAGTAAATACAAAATCCAGTGATAAACCTACGAGTATCTGGACATGTAGCCCAGTTTGCAACAAATGCCTAGAGATGCGGTGCAACTTTGATCTCTGGTTGTTTTAATATACTGAAGGATTGCCTTGGCTTCTAACCATTATAATATTGATTAAATTTATATTTCAATTTTTTTAATACTAAAGATAAGGAAATTACAGAACAAGAAAGTGTGAGTGCTAGGATAATCACTTCAAAATGGTTGGGTATATATTTTGAGGCTAGACAAGCTCTTTATTTTACATTTGATACGATCATAGGGACAGTTCCTTTTTAAGGTTTACAGTTATCCTAACATGCTTGATATTTTATTTTCTTAGTGAGACAAATGACATTCGAACGACCTAAATCCTTAACCATCAACACGGCTTTCACTCCAACTTTCTGGCTTTGCCATTAATGCAATAATAAATAAGGTAAGTCAGATGGTTCAGTCAGTAGCTGATTTCAACAGTCAGCCAGCAAGTTCAGATAGAATAAATTTGTTAAGAGTTGTAATAACTTACATTCTAAGAGATACAAAAGTAGTTTCTTGATAAATTAAGTTGTATATTTCATTTCATAAAAAAAAAAAAAAAAAAAAAAGGTTGTATATTTCATTTGTTTCTAATCAGTTCAAATTTTATTTCTCTTTCAGTTGTTTTTCTGGAATTTTCTTGTTAAGTCATAGAGACAGTGATAGTTAAACTACTATATCATCTTTAAGAAATGGTGTTCCTATTCTCTCTTTTATTATTTGCCGGTCCTATTGAGTGTTTTATTTTCTATCTTTTGGATGTGGCATGCTTTTTTGTTATAGGCAGCTTAATACCTTAATGGAAGAAAACTTATTCTCTAATAACTACTACTTTCATCCACCATGGAATGTAAAATGTGAAAGAAGTGAAATATGAAGAACATAAAATTTAACAAAACTTCTTGGTAATAGAATTGATATTCTCTTTGCGATTTTTATTTTCCACCAATATTTTACATTAAAATTTATATAAATAATAGATTTGTCGTTTATAGGCTTTGATCACATGAAAGAGATGTTCATAGTAAATGTATGTATGCATGCAACTATACTTTTGTTTGTAAAAAGGAAATTTGGGTTTTTGTAGTGTTTTTTTTTTTTTTTTTTTTTTTAATACTAAGAGATTAATATTGTTATGACTAGCAAGGAAATAATACAAAAGCACGATTAAAAGAAAATTTTGTAACATAATAGGCTATTATTGTTTTGCCTCCACACACCTAAAAATAATGCTAGTTGAGTTACAAGACATTTGGACTAGAGTTAGCATAACATTTTTGAAAAAATAGATTATTTAGTACTTTATGTAAACTAAATCACATACGTCCAATGACCCAAGATCTTATAAAAAAATCCAAACTTTGTTTGACAAGGTCCAAAGCCAAAAGCCAACGGGGGCTTGGTTGAGTGGGTAAGGTTTAGACGCTTCGTGCAACACACCTAGGTTCGAGTCCCGCTATCCGCAGGAGTCATTTGGTGAGCATCCTTAGTGGAGTTGACCCCCCACACGATCGTTGATGCTGCTGACGCCGAGATCGGCCCCATTTTGTCTACCTCCGACCGGCGCTCGGCCCGGGGGTGTAATATAACCATAAAGACCTCCATTTTTGCTTCAAAAAAAAAAAAAAAAAAAAAAAGGTCCAAAGCCAAAGTTTTTTAATTAGCTACCTAAATGATAAAAAAAATTATCATAAATTCAACCCCAAATCCCAATTTGTGTCATATGTTTCTCTTTTAATATGAGCTTCTTCCTCAATCCTGATTCCCTAACACACGCTCAGTTATTATAAACAACACTAGTTGCAGCTTCAACCAAGTGATGGAAAATTTCAACACTTTTGATGAATTTTGACAATTTATATTTGTAAATTTAAGTTCTAGCTTATGTTTGCAATTTGTTACCCTTAATAAAATAAAAAGGTCATATGTATTAGAACTAGCACCACTAATTCATATTTTGTAGACTAATAAATGTGGAATACTTATAACTAATCAAATAATTAGTCTCATAGTTTAGCAAAAAAAAAAAAAAAAAATTAGTCTCATATGTACTATTACTTAGTACTAGCACTACTGCACTAGAAAGTAATGCAGTCATCCTTTCTCGCAAAACCAGAAGGCCATAATTACTGCGAGCAAACATATAAATGATGAAGAACAGAAGTTTGTTATTGTAATGACATTCTGCCCAAGTCCAGCTGAAAAATAATTACTAGGAAAAGAATAAAAATCCCATATATAATGCATATAGATTCTTATCTATTACTATTAGTTTTTAAATAAACTTAAGAAAATTTTGTGCCATCAAAACTCATAATAACCTGGTTACTTGTGACAATGAGGCTTATATGATCTTTATGAACGGAAAGTTTGCCACTGCAGGATCAGCATTGCATTTCTGATCCTAGTTTCGGAAGCGTTTTAACTTGGACCTAAATTTTTCTTGGTATGGAGCTTCAAACATGGACCTAGCACAAAAACTAGGAAAAGCATAATAACTGATGAACATTGATAAGCTAAATACATCAAAATTTAAGCTTTAGATAATCCCAATTCAAGGATTGGAGATAAGAATCCTTTTTTTTTTTTTTTTTTTTTTTTTTTCATCTGAGGATTAAAATACTTGCATAGAGTGGGATACTTATATTGAAAGATATTACATAAGGAACCAAATGTGGAACCACACCAGATCACTGTCTGTGTATCAAAACCTTAAAACATTACTGTCTACGCTTATTTACACACAATAAGGCACTGGTTTTTGTGTATTTTGAGCTTTGCCTTTGGTTTGAAGGGAACTACAACCAAATAAAACAAAAAACAAAGGCAAAGTGGGAAACCATTATAAAAAAATACAACAACAATGCAGTTTCTTTTGTTGTGTTTAAGGGGGAGAATTGGATTAGGGGGGGAGGAGGTGTTGTGTGCGGATTGTACCCTTCCCCTGCCCTCTAGATCCTTCAAGGCAATGAAAATGGGTGTGCTGATAATACTGTACCCTCTAATCATTATTAATGTGCATACCCTCAATAGCCCTAAGAGTGGAGTCAAAGTACTTTGCATGTGAGGCATTTCTACCAGAAGATGTACGGTGCTCTGATGATACAACAGGTGAACTTCTTTGCCCACTAGAAATCTTACGAAGAGTTCCTGGGCTTGCATCCGTAGTGTTCAGGCGAGAAAGGTCACCTTCACCGCTAATTATCGCATCACGACTGCTAGAGACAGCAGGTCGCCTTGATGATCCACTTGACCGCAAGAAACTAGCACTTGATAACTGCATGAACACAAGGACACAAGAAGTCCTGAGAAAAAAAACTAGAACGAAAATACAATATCATTGACGCAAAAGGAAACACCGAATTCATTAGGATTATCCAAATAGGCCTGTAGTTACCGGTGGTAAAATGACAACATATAAAAAATATTCAAGCTTGCAAAATTCCTAGTATCCTTGGTGAAAAAACACACATCGTGATGCCTTCATTTTATTCTTCGCCTGTTGTTTTAAAAAGTTATACTGAAATTCGCATCTTTGTTTTATCCTTCACTAAAAATTTTATGATAATTAGAAGTAATTGGCCCATACATCATTATCCAGTACCTTCCTAGTGGAAAAAGCTCAAAATCTCAGTATTTGAGGTTTAGTGGTTGTTAATAAATCCTTAAGATGCTGCTTCAAAGGCACGGAAGCTTTGGTCGAACAGGCAACCTACAGCCAATAAGGCGGCTCCTTTGTGTTTATAGAGGTATATTTAGCTGGAATGCAAAAGCCCAAATTGAAGGAAGAGGGGGTGTAATGTGTTGGATCTCAAAGGAACTTTTTCAGCAAACTTTATGCAAATGGTAGTAGAGGCAGAGTGGAGACTGGAGATAACTACTCCTTCCATTCATTTTTGCCTTTTTTAGACTATGTAATCTTTCATTTTCTTTTAATGTTGGTTTTATTTTCTAATACAATTCTGGTGTACTTCCTTGCATCTGCTTCACATTTTCTATAAATATTTTCACATCATCAAAAGGGAAAAGTAGACCCTACAAGAGAAAAATTATGTTTCGAAGTTGTTTCTATAAAAAGTCTAGTCCACTGGTTAAAAGAATCAATCTCCCAGACTAAAGCTTATCATCTCCACTTACTATCAATTTGCCTAAATAATCAGGGACAAAATTGTCACCCAACACCCTAGAAATAACAATACATTCAAGGATATCATAGGCATCTAGAACAGGTTTACTGGGCTATGATGAGTAAAGGTATGATATTTGACTTTCCAAAATAATAAACTTGGTTAACTTAGAAGCATGAGCAAGGGGACTGAAAACTTTTAAATCTGGATTTAGTCAGAAATCAAGTACCACAGCATCTTTAGATGAAATTGGATCATTTGCAGCTGGACTTTTCTGTTTAGAAAGGTTTCCAGCACTCACAACTGGCCCAGAGTTTCTCCTGCGAGAGGGATCTGACAATGACCAACCGGTAAGTCTACCTTCTTCCCCACCTGCAATGAAGTTAAATAATTAACCATATTAAACATTTCATCCTCGAAATATGTATAGTGAAACGACATCCCAATTACTGGACTAAAATAACAGATTGCAAAAGTATACGTAGGATGTGTATTTGAATTTGAACTCATTCAAAAGACCTTTCAGTAATCTCAACCCAAGTATAAAGGGAGGGGGAGGGGATTCAAAAATAGTTGATTATTTGAGGGTCCGACGTCCTACAAAATAACCAGCAGATTGCAACTATAGAAAGCTTATGCTAAAGCAATAAGGTGGATGTATATAGATAAGTGAACATTACAT
The DNA here is from genome assembly GCA_028216015.1 of Quercus dentata. Classification (NCBI taxonomy): domain Eukaryota; kingdom Viridiplantae; phylum Streptophyta; class Magnoliopsida; order Fagales; family Fagaceae; genus Quercus; species Quercus dentata. The sequence goes on from CP116448.1 coordinate 11,983,262, forward strand.
AGAAAGAAATTTTTAACAATGTAGTGGATCACAATATGTGCATGAAGTAATACATTGGGTCCGTTTGAATTGAGCTTATTTTTTTGAAACTGAAAACTGAAACTGAAAACACTGTAGCAAAATAATTTTTAAATGTGTGAATAATGCTGTGGGACCCATTTTTAATGAAAAAGTTGATAAAAAGTGGAGTTTGTGGGACCCGTGAACAGTGCACAAATGCACTGTTCATAGCTTACCGGGTCAACAGTTGCGGCTGGGGAAAAAAAAAAAAAAAAAAAAAAAAAGAAGGAAACGCAGACGGGCTATCCAAACTGCACCATTAAAGGAAATACAATTACGGAAACACAACTGGAATTACCTGATTGTCTATCAGCATTTGCAGCTATTGGTGGCATGCCAGAGCTGGGTCCAGCACCAGGACCCTGTAATAAGATAAATGAAATAAATAACACATTAAAAATTTTTAGACCAGTAGCTAAAAACCAAAAGCCATAGAGGTTGATCACTTACAAGAACGCGAGCAGGTGGAGTGGCAATCTGGGACTGCTGATATTTCAAAATGGTCCAATCAAACACGTAATCAAACTGGAAGCCTGCAGTCAAAGAAACAATAATGAATCTCCAATTTTGAGACTATTTATTAATTATTTAGTGAATTGGGAGCACTATTGTCATATCAGTTGATCCGGTAAAGCATCTAACTGCATAGAAAACATTGAAGTCCAACGTTCAGGTGAGAATATTTGACAATGATAACAGAAAAATTGAGAGCATTGCTGTCTTATTTTTTGAGCACATGAAATGTCTAAGAACAGCACAGATGACGTTAAAGTTCAAACCTTCATGAATGAAAAGGTCACGGAAGAGTCTTTTGAGATACGCATAATCCGGTTTATCATCAAATCGTAGAGAACGACAGTAATGGAAGTATGAAGCAAACTCTGTAGGATAACCACGACATAAAGCCTAAGGAAGAAACAGTAACTTTTGCAGTCAGACTAATGTTACTGAATACATAAATGACATCAGAACGCCATCCTAAGACATGATTCTACCTCAATGGAAGTTGAAACTTTCTTCTCACTGATCTTCTCATACTTTTGCTTCTTAGTTCCTGCTTTCAGTCCCTGCCAAGGAAGACTATAAAGATAGACGGTCATAACCAGACAAACTAGGGAATGAAAGAACAGTATAAGATAACATTGGTGCAAATGAATCTTCACCTTCCTCTTAAGAAATACATAAGAACATATCCAAGTGATTCTAAATCATCCCTGCGGCTTTGTTCTACAAAGCAAAAGAGCAACATAGCTAAGAGTCAGAACCGTAATTCCAAGAAAAATGAAAATACACAGGACCAAAAAGGATAAAAAGAGAGGGCGGGAGAGGGGGCGGGGAGGGTGTTAGAGCTAGCTACAAAGGTTGACATCTACATTTATGAACACAAAAAGGTAAACTAAAAATTGATAACAAAAAGAAGCCAGAAAAATAAAATTAATAGGTATACCAATGCCAAGGTGAGTATTCATGCTTGCATATCTTGCAGTTCCTGTTAAATTCTTATTTTCTCTGCAAAGAATATGAGAATGTCAGAATTGATGAAAGAGAGTGAAAAACTACCTGAAAATTTTTGGATAAAAATATTAAAAAAATCAGTAATGGCCTAGAAATCTTAGTCATGGTAACAAACAAGGGAAGGACAACCAAGCACAATAAAATAAGTAACCCATACAGGTAAAACCCCATTAAGCTTTATCCTTTTGTTTCCTCTTTTCCTATGAATATGTAAATCAATGTCAATTAAAAGCTAATCCAAACAAACTAACCTATAAGGAATATGTTGATGGGTTGAAGCATCTCTATACTTCTTAGCCAGACCAAAGTCAATGACGTACACCTACATGAAAGAAGATATCAATTAATGCATCAATACAAAACATGAAATAAGTATATATCACTTGATTGATAAAAGAAGGGTGTTCAACAGTAAAACCTGATTTGCACGCCTTCCTAAACCCATAAGAAAGTTGTCTGGCTTTATATCTCGGTGTAGAAATGACTTGGAATGAACAAACTCAACTCGATTGATCTGACAGGAATATCAATATTAGATTTCAAGAGATAACTAAAACTTGAATAAAAGTGAATTCAAAAGGGATAAAAATGCAATAAGGAACCCTACCATCTGATCTGCAAGCATAAGTACGGTCTTAAGGGACAATTTCCTACTGCAAAAGTTGAATAAATCTTCAAGACTGGGTCCCAATAAATCCATCACAAGAACATTGTAGTCTCCTTCAACGCCAAACCATCTCACATTCGGAATTCCAGCTGCCATTATAGGAAAAAATTGCCAACCAATAAATATCTAATAAATAAACACCAGAATTTGCAAAAAAAAAAAAATCAAAAGGCACCAAGTATAGCAGTAAAGGTCATTACTTCCTCCCTGTAGTATTTTATACAGCTTCGATTCATACAGCAATTGAGGATGCTTTGTCTTGACATTTTCCTGAATCAAATATGCATTATTAGAACTTACACATATCATAAAATATGCATTCCAAAATTTCATAATAATTGCATTCTAAAATGTGCAGGTGTTGGATGTAACTGACTCAACAAAAACATGACTAACCAATGCGTAATCAGCTTAAAACCCAACAAATTCAGACCCAGAAAATAATTAAGTTCTCAATACTAAACGTTTGCAGAACAAAAGAAGCACATGAAGAAAAGAAATAGTATTACAAATTAAGTGTGCTGGAATACGTGCATTACAAAATTTCATTTTATTTGCTTCTAGGATGTGTAGGTGCCAAATGTAGCTAGAAACAGCTGAGCAACAACCAACAGTTTAATCAGCATAAAGCCCAACAATCAGACTTAGCAAGTACAGATTCGAAATTTCATTGTATTTGCATTCTAGAATGTTTAGGTGTCAAATGTAATGGACCCGTTTCTAAGCAATGACCAGAAGTTTAACCAGCATAAGACCAACAAAATTAGACTTAGCAAATACATAAATTCTCAGTAGTAAACCATTGCTGAACACTACAAGCACATGAAGCAAGAAAACAGTATCATAAATTATGTATATTAGAACATACATTTGCATTCTAGAATCTGCAACTAACCCAACAGAAACAGCTAAGCAATAACCAAAACTTTAATCAGCATAAAACCGAAAAAAAAATCAGACTTAGCAAATTCTTAAATTCTCAATACTAAATCTTTGCAGAACAGTATAAGCACTACAAATTACACATGCTATTACACGCGCATTCAAATTACATTTGCATCTTACAAACTAAGCAATAACGAAGACTTTAATCAGCATTAAACCCAAAAAATTCAGACTCAGCAAATACTTAAATTATCAAAAACTAAACCTCTGCAGAACACTACAAGCATTACATTTTACACACGCTAGAACATTCTCATTCCAGAATTTCATTACATTTTCATTTGACAATGTATAACTAACCCAACATAAACAGCTAAGCAATAATTGAAACTACAATCAGCTTAAAACCCAGCAAATCAGACTTAGCAAATACTTAAGTTGTCAAAACTAAACCTTCGTAGAACACTACAAGCATTACAATTTACACATGCTAGAACATTCGCATTCCAAAAGAGCATTACATTTTCACTCTACAATGTACAACTAACCCAACATTAACTGCTAAGCAATAACCAAAACTTCAATCAGCATAAAAAGCAACAAAACCAGACTTAGTAAACACTTAAATTCCCAACACTAAACCCACACCAAAGCAACTCCAACACTCCAAAAACAATCATCAAATTTCTAATACTTAATTTTCACACAAACCCCATTTCTAACTCTTCACAAAACCCAACAAAATTACATCCAAATTAATCAATTTCAGCCATTTCAGAAAAACTAAAACCACAATCTAAGCCCACCAAGCAATCTAATTTTCCCAAATAAATAAAAAAAAAAAACCAATTTAGACCCAACTAAGCACATAGACACAAAAAGCTAAAATTGGGGTCAAATTTTAACTAAAACCCATAATTCCAAAAACCCAAAATTCAACCAATTCCAAAGCTTTTAAAAAAAAAGTCAAAAGTGAATTACTCACAAGCTTAATTGCAACCTCCTCATTGGTCTGAATGTTAGTACCTGATTAAAAAAAGATTAAATTTTTAAACCAAATTAAGAGCACCCACAAGCTAAAAAATCCAAAAAAGTCAAAATTTTCGCCAAAAAAAATTAAAAGTACAGACCGAGATAGATCTCTCCGAACGATCCACTACCGATCTTTCTGCCAAGTCGAAACTTGTTTCCAACTCGGGGCTCCATAGCTCCGAGAATCCACGATCAAGCAATCCGGACCGTCCAGAGAGTGGAAAATGGGAAAAGCAATCGACGGCGGAGATGTGGGGAGGACAGAGATGAAGATAAGATGAAAGAGTGAGGGCAGAATTGGAAACAGGAATTATCAAAGTGAAGAAGAAGAAGAAGAAGAAGAAGGAGAGAGAGGAGGCATTGTGTGTCTTTTAGACATTCGGACAACAGAGAGAGTTTGATTGAATCGTTAAGACAAAAGGGTTTGGTCTCTTCTTCTTTTTTTTTTTTTTTTTTTTTCCTTTTTTATAATATTAGTAATCATCAAAAAGACAGTAAAATACGGTTGTTTTTGTGTGAAGGTGTTTTTTAAAACGACGATGTTTTATTGGTTGCTTAGTGTGGTTAGCTTTGAAAAAATATATGAACTACTTTTTCTTTTTCTTTTTCTTTTTTTATGAATTTTATATATAGTGATTTGGTGAGTTGGTAGTTTGGAATATTCGGATACAGTGCTTTTTTTTTTTTTTGGGGGGGGGGGTGTGTGTGTGTGACTGATAAACCTATGACTCTATCCCTGTTGAGTTATTCTAACCCAAAAAGATTTTAAAATATAAAATAAAAAGAAGACAAAAGAAAGAATTTTGAAAACCAAAACAAAGGGGTGATTTTGTGGGGAAAGATGACAATTTCTAAGGGGGGTATACAATAGGGAGGGATTAAAATATGTATCTTAAATTACCATGTTTAAACAAATCTAGTGAAGAATTTATGAGAAAAGATTGTAATGATTTTAGTTCAATCAAGCATAGAATGGATTCTAAAAAAAAAAAAAACAAAGCATAGAATTTAAGTTGCTTACAATTTACCCACCTATGGTTTGGACAAAATTTAAGTGCTTACTTGTGATTTGAAATTTGACATACTCACTTAAGGTTAGCTTGGTTAGATTTATATAATCCACCTCTATTAAAAATAGAGATAAATATGTAATTTTACTTCATTTTTATGTTTCTCTTCTAAAAACACAAAAAACATAAAAATACAAAATCAAGTAAAATCAAAAACTATCCATCAGAATACTTGCATTATGAAATTTCAAATCATAAGTAGGCAACTTAAAATTTGGTCAAACATTAAATGAGTAAAATGTCAAATTTTAAATCAGAGGTAAACAACTTAAATTTCAGCTAACGACAAGTGGGTAAGTTATAATTTGCCTAAGACAATTTAAGTTCAATGATAGATTGATCATTCATATCCTTCAAAACTTCTAGAGTTCATCTCCTATAATAGACATCACATTAGGTAATATGGAACAATCTTCTAAATGCTTACGTTCCAATGTTGGCCAATTATGTCTTGCCAAGAAGCTAACAAATCCAAAATTTGTTGTGGCATGACCTTTTGAATTTCAAACAAACAAAATACCATAGATCACATCTCATAAGCTATAAGGCAATGAAGAAGAAGATGATTCACATTCTCTTCATTCATTTTATACAAATAACACCAATTTATAATAATAATGCCTCTCTTTTGTTGATTATTTGTAGACAAAATCTTTCTTAAAGCAGTATTCTCAAGTTGTAACTTATCGGGTACTTATTCAAAATTGTCATTTTTAAAGCTAAACTATCTTTGCACCATAGTTTTTAATGATAGTAAAACTTTCCTTTATGTTTACTGAATGTTTAACTAGTAACTAAGCTTTTAAAAATCACTTTATTCTTCTTTTTCGAACACATGTTTTCAAATAGCTAATCCAAATATATACTATATACTATGTATCAAAACGATGTTGTTTTCATTTGTCATTGTAGTTTATTTATTTATTTAACATTGCACCTTGATATATGCACCTTAAAATTCTTAGTGCATTACGTGCACACATTTAATCTTAAATAATGTAGTTGACTATGAAAGGATGTAGTTTGATGTATAGCTTTCGACGAAGTTCTCGGCCTCATTAACTATATGTGCCCTAAATTTCTTAGTGCATTACAGGCATGAATTTGATCACATAAAATAAATTATAAAAAAATTTAAAAAGTCCCTAAGGAAACCATAGAAAAACTTAAAAATCATTTACTTTTCTAGATTGAATCTTGCACATGTTTCATGCTATTAATAGTTAAGGTTTGCGTCAACTTTGTATCTACTCTACATTCACACTATGATTTATTTGCACGGCACCTCCTCATTGACTCATTGTGATAATTTTCTTAATTAGATAGCATCCTAGGGCATTACTGTCTTTTCAATATTCTCCTCAAAATTTCTAGATAATGTTCAAATATTTCACAAATGCATTAAATTCCAAGTCTCTAACCCAGGCTGAATCAACTGCAATCTTGGTCAAACAGGGTAGATTATCATTTCTAGAATATTAAAATTAAAAAAAAAAAAAAATCGAAGTTGAATCATGTAACTTTCTAATAAGAATTGGTTGATGTCATAATAATGACTTGATTGACGTTGAACATGTCAATTGTTGGTAACAAATTCAAAGGTTGATGACCAACAGACAACTGTGGATGAGAGATTGAATTGGTCCCATTCTTCTCTCCAAGAAATTATAATTAACTTATTTTTGTTGACTGGATTTATTTGAACTTATTTGATTAAAATCATAGACTTGCAAGAGGAACTTCTTAGCATTTTAAAGGTGAGTTGCATCATTTGCAATCATTTTCTGTAACGAAGTTTTCTTTTCTGGTTAGGATTTTGTAACTCATCATCATCTTTTTATTCACATTCATGAAGCTTAAGCCCCTCAAAAAAAATTTTAAAGACTTCCCTTTTAAACCCCCCCTCTCTCTCTCTCTCTCTCAAAATAAAAAATAAATAAAATTGAGGGGTCTAAACTTGAGGGAAGAGAGAGAGAGAGAGAGAGAGAGAGAGACTTGGGCCATATCTCCATAAAAGGGAATAAGTAAAACCCAAATTACAGGAGATTGGATTCCTTCTAGTCATATGACAAAACAAAGCTCAATGCACACAAGGTGAGATAGAATTAACAGATTTCAATAACTTGGTGTTTGTCAAATAGAAAACTACACAAACTCAAGAGAATAATTAGGTGCTTAAAGAGTTTTGAATATCCTCATTTCTCAAAAGTAAGTATTTTTTCACTTAAATGGCCCCATAATATGGTAGGAGTATATCGTGTTTCGGGTGTATACACCCATCCTCATACAACACTGTGAGACCCACTACTAGTGTATGGGTCCCATGTATAGTGGGTCCCACGTGTTGTGAGAGAGCTAGATATATACACCTAAAACATAATATTCTTTTGCCATGACTTGAGCACAAGTATGCTTGAGTCATTGAAAATTCTCCAGCTGTACGGCCAAATATAGGTGCTTTAGCCGTTGTAAAGTGAATAAAGGAGACGAGTGAAGGGATGTACAAGAGTAAGTCAATACCCACTTCGGAAAAAGTATTTTGAACAAATATAGGATGATATATATCTAGAATTTGTAAAGAAGCCAATTACAGCCAATAGTGATGTGCATGATACCCAGACCAGACTCCAGTTTCTATCTTCACAAGCTGCTAACTCTATAAATCTCTATAAATGTTGTACATACAAAGCTCTAATACATTTCTATAACGAATGAAACTGGATTAAAATTACAAAAAAATTATAAAAAAGGCCACTGTATAAAACTATGAATGGCTACAAACCCTAAGAAAATTTTCAAAACTGATAAAATCATCGACATGATCATGATGCACCCAAGTTTGAAGAATGCTTCTTTTGTAGCCTCCCTCTCAACTGCCTAATCTTTGCCTCCACCCTTGCTGTGAACCCAATCTTGGTTTCCTGTCTAGCCTTGGATCGCTCCCTAGTCCACATGTGTCGATCTTCAATGTCTTTCTTGTAGTACTTGATTTCTTGGATGATATGATGATCCATTGGATTAAAACATCTTTGGAAAGATATGTGGGCAAGGTAAGGAAGATTACAAGTGATTGTTACTAAAAGGGTGGCTGCCCAATAAATAGGAGCAGGACCAAGAACTTCAACTAGAATTTGGTAGGCATTTCCAGAAATAAGCGGTGACATCATGCCATAGAGAAAGAGAAACAGGTACCACGTGACAATGCTGCCCCAAACCAAGAGGTGTTGGATCCATGTGAAGTGGCTCATAGTGAGTGCAATCTGGCAGTTAACAGCCCAGATGATGCAAGTGAACATTGTCGTACCTACAGCTTCCATATCAGCTGTCTCGCCTCCAACACGGAATGCCTGATCATAGAATATGACAATGTTGAGGAAGAAAATAACGAGGGAGGAATAGAGACCGTTGCCCATCCAACCCAGTATCCTGTACCAGTCAAAGAACAGGTTTTTGGGTCCTTGCTGATATAGTGCAGGGAACTGCAAAAGCATGGCGGATGTGTTAGTATTACAGCAGGGATAACTGGAATATGGAGGAAGCACCACTTTGGGTGTTATCATCATACTAACCTGTAGGCAGACCTCAGAAGAGACGTCTTGTTCAAAAACTCCAAGTGAAATGACAGGCAATGAGGTAAGTATAACATTAAACAATAGCATGTACCAGTCATCATAAATTGACTGTCCAGAAAAGGCCGCAAATGCCTCAAAGTAGAAGAGGGTAAGACCAAATGCTATATTTTTGTAGAAGAAATAGCAAACCTGAATGGAACAGATCCCAGGTTAAATGAGGATAAATTACATAAAAAACAAGCAGATGCACACAGCATCTTCATTTCTGTTGATGCATATGTTTGTGAGCGTGCAAGTGTGCATGCATAGTTGAAAATACATGATAATCAAACATCAAGATGGTTTACCATCTGAGCAATCCTCTTGTAGCACCAGTGTCCATGTACTACCAGAAGTCTCTCCAAAAACCGAAACTGGGCAATGGAGAAGTCACTAGCCATCACAGCCTGCAAAAAGTTACAAGTTATGAGCTTCAATGCAAAGAACGAGTGCAAATTTATCCTTCTAAAGAGAAAACCTCATGCACATCTCATGCCTCTATAGTCCATACAAGGATGAGCATTAATCATTACCAGCTAACTAGCAAATAGTCCAATGTCCCAGAAAACAGTCAAATATAAGCAAGAAGAAACTTAGAATTGGACATTTAAGTGTGGATTTGGTCACCCAAATTTGTGAAAATACATTCAGACAGAGCCTGCCTAAGGGGTGTGCCAAACCTCCCGAGAGAGAGAAATAATAAAAATACAAATGGATCTAGGTTTTTTTTTTTTTAATTTAATTTAATTTTTTATTTTATATATGGATAGTACTAGTTCTGGTAAACAGAAGCAAATTTGACACCATGTTCCTGTCCAGAATCCAACTTGAGACAGAAGATTGTAAACAAGAATGATGTCCTACCTTTGCTAATCTAAATTAAATTTTTGCCAGACATAAAATTCTGCAATCAGAAACAATAAAGCTATATGACATTTATATTTTCGCAAATTTTTGAGACAGATGAAATGTGTATGAATTCTTGAACCGAAAAAAGAATGTACCAAATGCATTTAGAGAGCCGTTAAGCAGAAAGGGCCAGTCAGACATGTTACCAACCTGCATACCCTCAACCCCACTGATGCCAACACCAATGTCAGCTTCTTGAATCATTCCAACATCATTTGCACCATCACCTATAGCTAGGGTGGTTTTTCCAGTTCCTTCTTTAACTAACCTGGTTACCTGGTGTCAAGAAATTGAAGATATGAAGACAGATCCCAACATAACAGCACATATATAAGTCTACATTTATGAGTGACACTGATTTGATGATTGAAAATCAGAAAGCAAAATATCTGACAGTGCAATGTTGACACGCAGGAAACAAAGATCCTACCTCTGCTTTTTGCTTGGGAGAGACACGACAGCATATGACAGATGCACAATCAACCGCTAATCCCAAAAATTGATGCTTCATATTATCATCTAAAACATAGCCTAAAGTTTTCCCGTCAATAATCAGTGCAAATGCAGCATGTGGGTCCGTCTCCAGCTTTATCATCTGAGTGGCATTGGTGATTTGATTCAAAATGTTCTCTTTCGCACCCTGTTCAGTGACCAAAAACAACTTTTAATGAAGGCAATTTTCCGAAATTAATTCCTCTATTTCATTTTCAAAGGAAATTACCTCTTTGCCATCTTTGACTAATGCGTCTGAATTTGTCGTTGTTATACAGATCTGCTTCATTCCTTGTCGAAGTAAACTACAGGCAAATCTGCATCATGCGAACAAAACAGTCATTATATTTATTGTCTGGAGCATCTCTCAATAAAAAGTCTGCTTTCTGTAAGTTCCTCAAAAGAAGTACTATGCATAAAGAAGAGCCTTCTAATCAATTAGAAAGATACGGACCCTATGTTGATTGCCGTTTCCATCTTATCTCCTGTCAAAACCCAAATCTTGAGACCAGCTTGTGCAAGTTTATCAATGCACTGGGGCACCTAAAAGGAAGAATATTGCAATTAGGTAAAAGCAAACCTAAAGAGCAAAATATTCATATTATTATGGCTAAAAAGGATTATTATGTCTACCCCTTTTTGCAGTTTGTCCTCGACAGCAGTAGCACCAACAAGTATCAACTCTCTTTCCATCATATCTGATACCCTCTCAAGCATTGCTTCTCTATCACCCCCAATAGATGTTTTGGCTTTCTGAAATTCGTTATTCCAGGTGGCATACTGGGACTCCTCAATCTTTCTATAAGCAAGTGCCAATGTACGCAATCCAGCTTCTCCATATTCATTCAAATGCCTGGTAGTGGTTTCCTCATACATTCTTCCATTCTTTGAAAGTCGATCAAAAATGATGCTGCGTAGTACAGGGGAGAATGCATGGGTGTTAAAGAGCCTAAAACCAACTGTTCTTCTCTCCCGCTAAATTAAAGAGAAGAGTAGAAGATCCAAAAAGTATACATAAAGCTTGATGCCGAATTTTCAGGCTTTAGATTTTCTTATTGCATAAAGCATTTAAAAGGTAGATAAATGAAATATAGTTTAGCCTCAACAAAATTTAAAATCAACAAACCCTTGGTGCCATATGGAAGCTGAATAAAGATTTTTTGTAGAGGCCATTTATATCATATATTCAGCTGTCAATCTCTGAAGCGATATCAAGAATTAGAAGGATATTCATGAGTCTAACCTGTCAGCACCTTTGCACAGAAGCAGAATCTGTCCCTCCTGATCTTGCACAATTACAGACATTCGCTTTCTTTTGCTGGTGAAATCCAGTACATTCAAAATTTTATACTCCCTGTAAAGGTAAAAAGATGCTAAGTCAACAAATATCTGTAGATGAAAACAATTACCAAAAGGGCTACATTATGTAGGTCAGTGGAAATCTTACTTCTCAACTGGCTCTCCAGAATTGGAATATCTTTCACGGACAAACACACTTGATTGAGTTCTTCTAAAAAATTCAAAACCAAATTCTCTCGCTGCAACAAGAAAAGCCCCTTCATCAGGTGACTCTGCTTCATATGTAAAACTCCCAGTGGCTTCATTATAATCAGGAATTGCAGTGTGACAAATTGCTAATATCCGGAAAAATAATAAATGGACATCAGCTTTGGGCTCTTTAGACCAATTTCCATTCATCAGGCGACTGTCCTCAAAGCTAAATCCCTTTATGGTAGGTTTGAGATCATTTTCATTACTAGAAGTGATGACAGTCTCTAGTTCAATTTCAGAAGCTCTTTCGATATTATCCCGTGAAACATGTCGACCACCTCTCCGCTTGGGAAAATTGGAAAGGTCTACTTCCTCCTCCTCCTGAATAGCCATTTGTTGTACAGCAGCAACTTCAACTTCACTAGAACGCACACCATATGCTGTACCGGCGATGGAGCACTTTAGAAAATCCATCTGATTGCATGTCAAAGTGCCAGTTTTATCAGAAAGGATTGTGTCTACCTGACCCAATTCCTCATTCAAATTTGACGTCCGCGCTTGTGCGGTATTCCCACTCTCTTCATCATACATATGTATGTCTTGGTTAATGAAGGTTGCTTGCAAAACCTTCACAACCTCAATTGAAACATAAAGCGAGATGGGTATTAAATATCCATAAAGGATGAGAGCAGTGATCAGATGATAAAATCCAGACAAGCTAGGATTTGTAGGATCAAATACGCCATCAGGTTTCTTGGGTTGTAAGTACCACCAGTCCGGGACTTGGTACTTAGTCTTCACAGCAAATCCCAGTGAGCTGATCAATGAGATCAATACAAGGAGAGTGAAAAGGATGTATATAATATTATCCATCCATCTTTTTTTCTATTGTGCTCCTTTTCGAAGGGGATTTTGTCGCATTCTGCATGACTTTGCTATCATGACCAGTGAAAACCACCACACCATACACAAAAGCTGTATTCCTGAGCTTTGAATCTCTGAGGAGAATCTGAGTAGGATCAAGAGGAAAAACCTGACGATCATACTCCAAATTACCCACAAAGGTGTAAAGACTGGGGTTTGGGTCTTCACATCGGATTTTCCCCAAGAAATCCTTGAAAGATTCATCATTGTCCAAAGACAAAGTTGTTTCCAAACATCTCTTTACTTTCAAGTTTGTCTCACCATCTAAATTCATAGTCTCCACATAGCAAATCCCATCCTCATAACTTGACGACAAGAGAAGCAAATCAGCAGGAAAGAACCGATCCTTTTCCACTTTCAATACATCTCCCACCCGAATCTTATGCCATGGCCTATAACCAAAAACACCATCTCCTTTATGAACACTAACTTTCCGGAGATTAACCTTCATATCCTGAACAAACCTACGTGAGTCTTCCAGGGCTTCCTTTGCCATACTGAGCCCAACAACAAACGCCAAAGGAGCAATCATGCTAACAGGAGTAAATGGCGAAATTGGTGTGAGTGAAAGAACAGCAGCCAAAAGAAAGTACAAATTAGCAACCCTCCGGAATTGCTCAAAGATTGCCTTAGGTAAGAACGTAACAACATTATACTTCGTGGTTGTTATATAATTTGAGCAGTACTTCAGAGGTTTCTTCTCATGGAGATGAGGTTGGTTGCATTGTACAACTCGTGAGCCTTGAACTGCATTTGGTCCTTCAGTGTCTGTGGTCTGAGGCTGGAGGCATGAGAATGTGTAAAGATTGCTCCGCCGGATCTTTGACCTTATCCTTCCCCTTGTCATCTTTCCAAATTTCAGCTCAAGACAATAATAAGTGACACATGCCAAACAAATAAAACCCGAATCTCCTTCACAAATGTTTCTAAGGATTTGTCCCTTATGTCCAATTCCTTCTTCTAATACCTAATTATACAAACCCAAATGGAAATTAATTTAGCACATAATGTTTGAAAATATGCAGGCTGCAATATCAATAAAATAACACAAATAAAAATTCGAACTTTACGTATTAAAATCACCACATTCACTAATGGATTCTTAAGGAACAAACTTTACGTATTAATAACCTGCATATGAATGCTTGCAAACCCAGATTTGCAAATTATGTGAAATGGTGTCATCTTTAAGGAACAAATAAGGTCTTTACACAAATTCACCACTGTAGCTACAAAGATCCTCAAAATTACAAACAAAACTTAAATTCAACGATACTTGTTCTTTTCATTATATATGAAAATTTTAAATACATTACAACAATATTTCAGCTAAAAATTACAAAATTTATTACCAAAGAACAAATTAAATAAAAGAAAAAGTAAAGATTTTCAAAAAAAAAAAAAAAAAAAAAAAAATCTGAAACTGCCCAGCTAAAAATGTAGGAAACAGTCATAAATACCAGTGCAGATTCCTCATATCAAAAGCTACAATCTCACAAAATAAACCAAAAAAAGGCCAAATTTTGTAGGAAAAAAAAGAAGAAACCCAGATGGAATAATTATTTAAAAAGCTGAAATTTTTATAAGAAAAAGTACCTGGAAACATGAGCCCCATTAATCTCCAGGACAAACTGGCCAAAACCCATTTACCAAAAGAGAGAGAAATGACTTGTGAGTTGCAGATCAAAGAGGAAGACAAAGGTTAGAAGCAAAGAACAGAAAAGCTTTAGAGAGAGATTTGACAGGGTTTTAGGCCACAGAGCAAGGTCCTCTCCTCGTCCAAGAAACAAAGTCCGAAACCAATGTCAGAAATTTCCGGGCCCTCCTCTCCTATATTTATATTTTACCTCTCTCTCTCTCTCTCTCTCTCTCTCTCTCTGGTTTTATTAATTTTCTTTTCTTTATTAGGAAAAAAAAAATTATACTTTCAAAGTGTCAAATTACAAAATTGTAATTTAATTATTATGTTTTTTTGTAATTTTTAATGTCTTATAAAAATTTTAAGGTACAACAAAATTCCCTAACTATATAAGGTAATAAAGTTGTTAATAGTGAATAATAAAATAGCGTCAGATCAGTGGTATGTTTATTGATTTAAATTTTCATGTAAATCCAGCTTAACAGTTATAAAATTTAACGTAAAAATATTAAGTTATAGTTCTTTTTAATTTTTTTTCTTAATTGAGTAGTGTTGCCTAAGATGTACTGGCAAAGAGAAATAAATTTGGAGCTGATTGGAGAGGACCAGTCTAACACTTTCCTGGATTGCCAATTGTGGGTCCTACATAATCCCACGTGGCAGCGTTGTACCTCTTTTTTTTCCAACCAATAATAAAATAATTCTAGAAAAATGGGGTTACTGATTTTAGTATTAAAAAATAAAAACACTTCGAACAAAATTTTGTTGATTTTGTTAATTTTGTTATAAAGTACTGGGTGCACCTACTTGTGGTTCTAGTTTTAGGTGGTACTTGAGCTATAAGATATTCCTGTCCAGTCCCTAATCTTGTTTACATAGTTTAGTTGCTATGAGAGAAAGTTTAGGGACATTTCATTTTTATCAAATGTGATTCAATTTTGATGAGAGTTTAGGCTATTGAGTATATATTGATTTTCTTCTATAATTAAATTCCAAGTTTGTGGCTTAATCGTTTGCATAAAATGTAGATTATTTTGAGGATTCAATTAAGTTGAACATCATATATATATATATATATATATATATATATATATATTCACCTCTTTTTCGTTTTATTTGTTTGTTTGTTTTTTTTTTTTTTTTTTTTTTGAGAAATTGTTAGGAATTTTTTTGATACTCACAACAACAGAGGAGAGGGGGTAAATAGAACTCAACACCACACGCCAATACTAAAACTACATACGGTAGTTAGTACCGTGAAGCAATATATATAAGCCCACAAACACACATCACCACAATTGATGTGGGACTAAGGTTGAGAAAATTGTTAGGAATTTGTTGTTTGATTTCAGTTTTCAGTTTTTTATATTAATGTTATTGTCTATTTTGAAAATGTTTTTTTTTTTAAAAAAAACTTTCACATTGTATATATGTATATATCTATAATTTTTAAATTTTTTTAATGAAACTTTTGATTACTTGAACCAAACAAACAACTATAGGGCATGAATTATATGATAGCATAACAAACTATAGACTTGTGTTCTCCAACTCTGTTTTGAGAATGTATGCAAGGCATGATTTTGGTGGTCAATTTGAACAAGGAATTCATATAGGAGAAAATCTTGGTAATCTTACTAGGATTCATCGGATCAAATGGTTGTCAATTAGCTGGTGAATTATATATATTTATGTATATATCTTCAATGGGACCTAAAGGTGAGGCCTCCCACTCCATTTCCATGTGGTTCAGCCAGCTGCATGTCTAATTTAGAGAGGTGAGAAAAAACAAAAACAAGAAAAGCAACTTTAAAATACAGCATTTGACTTAGTTTTTCCTTTGTTAAATTATCTAGTGAACAATATTTTTTTGTGTTTTTAATTCTGTTTGGCCAACTATCAAATTTGACATATTTTAATTGTTATAACAATTAACAACACAATGGCACGTTACATGTTTTTTTTTTTTTTTGGGTGGGTGGGGAATTTAATTAGCTATAGTTAGTGAAATATTTTATTTCTTACTAATACCCCCAAAAAAGATTTTTAAAAAATAAAGAATTAGGTCTTGGTCTATAGTTTATAAATTTAATGATCATTCCATTGACCCTAAGCCAAAATTATTGATACATACATTGTTTTCATGTCATTTTCTCAATCATTCGGTTCTTGTTTTAAAAACCACGAAATGGAAACAAAAACCTATTTTCAGATAATATCGATATTGTCTAAAACCGTTTATCGTTTTTGGTTTACAAATAAACTAAAACCCATTGAAAACCAATCTATTTCTTTATGTCCTCTAAAATTTTTTTTTTTAAATAAAAATATGAAAACCAAATAAATTGATAATTATAATTAACCACCCTAAACTATTGAGATATTAGCAATATGCAACTTTTTTTTTTTAATACATCAATAAAGAAGATTTGAACCCTAAATGTTTCATTTGGAATTATTAGGAGATACCAAACAGTTGAAATACAATATAACATTTGGAAGTTCCAAACAGTTGAAATACAATATACCAAACAGTTGAAATACAATTAAAATGTTTCATTTGGAAGTTTCTCTCTTTTCTCCATTGCTCTATTTTTTATTTAATTTTTCAGCTATGAATGTGAAAACATGTTCAAGCATTGATTACTAATTTCAATTTGAATATGGCATTGCAGACAAGATTCTATATTTGAATTAATATTAGATTATATCATCGTTGACTGTTTCTCATTGTTTACCATGCACTTGAATAAACTCCATGGGTTCAAGGACTTTCTCAAGCCTTCAATATGGAATTTATACATATATATTGGACAGTTTTTGATTAATTTATTATTATTTTTGGTCATATGAACATTGTCGCAATATCGAACCCATTCTTCTTCTTCTCTTTTTGGGTCACTTACCTTTGGTCTAGGGCTTCTAGTAAGGTAAAAATATATATTATTTTTCTTTTCTAATTGATTTTTTGAAATACTTAAAAAAAAAAAAAAAAAAAAAAAAAAAAAAAAAGAGAGAGAGGAAATTTTGGGGTAATCCCTGACCATATTTATATAA
The DNA here is from genome assembly GCA_028216015.1 of Quercus dentata. Taxonomy (NCBI): domain Eukaryota; kingdom Viridiplantae; phylum Streptophyta; class Magnoliopsida; order Fagales; family Fagaceae; genus Quercus; species Quercus dentata. Next base: position 12,000,614 of record CP116448.1, read on the forward strand.
CATATTAACCACAAAATGGAATATCCAAAAGTAAAAATATATATAATATAGTGTTGTTAGTTGCAAGTGTCCATCGACTCCACGTTACAATCATAGTATTATATATCATCCATAAACATCAAAGTAATAAACATTAATGTTTGAGCAGGTGTTAGCCAATTGTCAAATTTAGAATCCTTATTATAATTTGCGGTAGGTTCTGTTATTTTTTTCAGGTGGATCCACTCCATCAGCTATGCTTTTAGTTGAAAACTATTAGTTTTTGAAATAGCTCACACGTATGTCGACTATGAGTGACATGTGGTTCACAAGTCACAACCACCATTTTTATTTTTCTTTTTTATTTTAAAGTAAAAAGTAACATATCCATTACGATACTTCTTAGTTTATAAATTATAATCTACTATAAATTTACATTATAAACACAAAATGCATACAGTTTTGTATACATTTGTAAAAAAATGTAAATATTTTATATTTTTTTGGTATAAAAATTTATATATAATATTGTACAAATTTTATATGTCTACGATCCTATAATATAAACTTACATAACCCTACAAAATTCCTATTGATTTCGCTGTTAGTATAAAGTATAAACGTATAAGATATGATGGTTCTGAGGAATTTTGTTTTTCTTTCTTTTCACTTTTCCCAACCCTGTTATTGGATCACCGACCAGTTTTACACGTATGGATTGTGGAAATTCATGCAAAATAGACTGCAATGATTTCATGTCTTGAACGGGACCAGAGGTTCCTGTTGAAAAGGAAAAGACTATGAAAGAGAATGTAGAAGTACAGTTTTGACCTTTTGTTAATTTTATCCATCCATTTTTCCCTTTTTGTTGGTATAAGGTGAGGGTTTTCAATTTTCATTCTTTCAAACCTATGGGATTTTTTTTTTTTTTAATCTGATTTGATTGAATTAAAAGAGTAAAAAATAAGTTTCTGTAACTTACTAATTAAGTAACCAAAAATAATGTTTCTAAAAAAAAAAAAAAAAGTAACCTAAAATGAGAAAGTTTAAAGTATTGGCTCACTAGAGGAAAAGACATGTACATATTGGTGGGGAAGGCAGGACTAGGCCTGGCAATTCTCAAAGCCATACCTACTTGTTTTCGCAATTTTGTTATATTAATTTGCCTAATACTTCCAAATATAATAATTGTCCTTTTGAGGAGTATGACATATGTACCTTAACATAAATACTATCTATCTTCCATTTTTTTTTTTTTTTGTCCACTTCAACCATTCAAAAAAAAAAAAAAATTTGGAAGGGAACATTATTACATATATTGTCTTTAAAATCAAAATTTACCATTGTACAATTTATTCTCATTAATTGAGTAAAATACATTCTCAAAAAAAAAAGGAAGAAGAGTAAAATACCATTTAGGTCCCTAAACTTTATCCAAAGTTTGTTTTTATCTTTAAATTTTAAATAATTATTTATTCATTATCCTTAAACTTTATAAATTTTTTTTAATAATTTAGACACAAAAATAGGATTGAAAAAAAATAATAATATTTTTTTTCAAGATGGAAAAAAAAAACTTTTGGTAAAGTTTATGAACATAAAGTAAAATATTTTCAATAGTTTAAGGATTAAAAATAGACTTTTCAATGATTTAAGGATGAAAAATAAAATTTTAAAGTTTATAGATGAAAAACAAATTTTTAGAACATAAAGTTATTATTTATCCAAAGTTTATTTTTATCTTTAAATTTAAAAAATTATTTATTCATTATCCTTAAACTTTATAAACTTTTTTCAATAGTTTAGAGACAAAAATAGGAATGAAAAAATAACTTTTTTTAATAGTTTAAGAATGGGAAAAAAAAAATTGGTAAAGTTTATAAACATAAAGTAAAACATTTTCAATAGTTTAAGAATTAAAAATAAACCTTTCAATAATTTAAGGATGAAAAGTTTTTTTTTTTTCTTTTAGTTTAGAGATGAAAAACAAATCTCATACTATATATAAAAGCATAAACATTTTCTTGCAATTAAGGTTGTGTTGCCACGTAAGGAAAAAAAAAACCCACTTTAAAATTTGTCACGTTTACCACTAAAAAACTAATAATTAGAAAATTCATATCGAGTCTTGCAAATGTCATAAGTTAGCATTAGAACCCCAAAACCCCCTATTACTCGGTCTTCCAATTGTAAAAAAATTTGCAATACTACTACAGTACAGTCTTATATGTATGACGACATTGTAGCAGGCTTGTATAATTTTTTTATTACTTTATTCTCTCTCCCTCTTTCACTTTCTTTTCTTCTCCCACTTTGTCTCTCTCCGTGTCATCACTTTGTCCTCACTCCCCCTCTCACATCTCTCTTGTTTTAGTAAAGTTTAAGGATTAAAATATTATTTTACTCTTATTAATTTGAACATAAATTGTAGATTTCAGTTAACTCAACTAGTAAAGTCTATAATGGTTAAATAAGATATCCGAGTTCAATCTCCACTTATACCCAAAAATTGATTGGTGTTTTAGTTTGATAATAAAGAGTTATTATCAGAAGTGGATACCATAAAATGAAAATCTCTTGAAAAAAAAAATTGAACACAAATATAAAAAATGAAAAAAAAAAATTGAATAAAATGAAGGGCATATTCAATTTTGACAGGATGGGTTGGGGTGTAGATAGACTTTGTGCTCCATTTGCTGTAGATAATCTTGGAGCCATTACACCTCTTTTGATGTAATTAGTTTGTTTATAAAATATAATCCTCTCCTTTTTTTTTTTTTATCTGAAAAAACAAAGTTTTTATATTCTTTTTTTTTGTTTAAATAAATACAGTAGATATTACACCTCTTTTGATGTAATTAGTTTGTTTATAAAATATAATCCTCTCCTTTTTTTTTATCAGAAAAAAAAAACGTTTTAATATTCTTTTTTTATTATAAATATAGTAGATACGATAATTCTTTTATAAAATTGTGCCTATATATATTGACAATTTCAAAGTGGAAAATAGGTTGGAACATGGTAATGGACCTAATCACAGCATTGAATAACAAATAAATAAAATAGGAGGAAGTAGTAAAGTACACGAATAATGAAGTATGAAGTATGAACTGTGTGATTCATTTTTCTCAAAAAAAAAAAAAAAAAAAAAACTGTGTGATTCATTTGAAAACTATTTCCTTTCACATGGTATTGTATTTGGTCCAAAACTTGAAAAAAAAAAAAATATATATATATATAATTTTTTTTTCCCTGGAAGTTCAAGTAACACGCAAAGGTAACATGCAACAAAGAAGGGTCCTACGTACAGTTTCAAGTCAAACATGAAAACGCGCGGCACCTGATTAGTGAGTCCTTCTTGCCTCTTCCATGCATGATGGTCAAGTCTCAGAAGCTCACACGTTTGCGTGTTAAGTTTGCCAGAGCTTTATGAAGAAAATTGAGCCATTCTAAGATCACATATTATTTTACAATTTTTTTTTGGCAATTTTGACATGTTAAATTGTGAGCGGTTAATCATTTTCTACTAATTATATTTTGCCACATTATAATTATGACAAAATATACTATTCTTTTTTTTTTTACTAATTACATTTTGCCACATTATAATTATGACAAAAAATTATATAAAATTTTGTCGGCCTAGATTTTTTTGCAAGAAAATCTTGGAAAGATTTTTATTAATTAATAAAATTGGCTTGTACTTTGGTAGCTACCTAGGTGGGATGATTTTTTCCACAAGTACGACATCGTTTCTGACCCCATCTAGAACAAGAAGAGGATGAGTATGTGAAATTTGGGACCATTCGTTACTAGATAGTAATGCAAGTCCTGGCAAAAATGATGTGACTGATAGTGGGGAAAGAATATCAAAGTCTTGGTCTTTCTCAAAATATATATATATCAAAGTCTTGGTCTTCCTCTTTTTCTTGTTCCCTTCCTTTTTACTTTTCTAGTTTTAATGAGTTGTATTATTGTTCTGGTTTGGGTATTCTTCACTCTTTTTTTTTTTTTTTTTTCGTGGGTCATAAATAGACTCCTCCTCAGAATTTGAATTGGTGGTAAAACCCTTTGATTTTTAGAATTCAAAGACATAAAAATATATATATATATATATATATATATATATATATATATATATATATATATATATATATATATTTCTTATAGGAAGTGGTGGCTATTCCGATATTACCATTATTGGGAATGATGTCGGAGAGAGATTATTTTAAACTTTCCATCCCTCTTTTCTTGCTCACTTCCTTTATATTTCAATTTTGAATTATATTTACTTCTGAATTCTGATCATGTTTTTGTTTTCATTGGGTACTCGTCATTCTTTCTTCTTTTGGGCATAAATGGACTCTTCTTCAATATTGGAATTAAAAAAAAGAAAAAGAATTCCCACCAACATGGTTTAAAAAAATGTCTTTAAGGAAGTGGGGCATTCTTAATATTGTAATTTTAAAGTTAAAAAGAAGTGGGGCAAATCCCTTGATTTAGATTTCACACCAACATGGTTTAAAAAACGTTTTAAAGGAAGTGGGGCTATGAACTACGGATAATGCTAGTATGCTACCACGGGATGATGTGGGAGGAAGAATATTATTAGGGATTCTCTCAAAGCTACTTTTTTATCTATTATTTTACATTTGTTTTTAGTGGACATTTCATTTTCAAATTTTTAAATGTGTATATTAACGTATCAATTATGAATATCGTGTAAAACAATGAAGGTAAAATGAGTGTCTTTTCATACTATTAAACTTCTTGTATCCTCTTTTTCTTGCTCTTTTCCTTTTTATTTATTTAATATTAGTATTTCTCTTGCCAAGAAATGAACTCTTTCTTGTAATAGGAATTTCAAATAGAAGTGGGGGCAACACCCTTCGGTTTTAGAATTTCGAACCTAACATGGTTTAAAAAAATGTCTTGTAACAAGTGCGGTCAATACCCTTTGTTTCATTCTTCAAATCCACAAGGTTTGAACATGTGTTAATTTGCATATTTATTATCTTTGAGATTTGATTTTCTTAACTATCTTAGGGATGGCACCAGGTGGGATCGAATTGGATTGCAAACATCTTGTCACCACCTCATCTTCTCTTCAAGGTTGAGACAATTGTGCAAGATGAACATTAGAGTAAGTCAGATCAAGACATAATGGAGACATTTTGCCATTCATTGAGGTGGCACTGACACCAACAAGGGTAAAAAAGATGAGAGAGAAGGGAAAAGCCTAACATGGAGAGTATTGAGAGAGGGATATGAAAGATGGTAATATGATATAAATTATATATATACACACACACAAGATGGGTGCAGGCGACAAGCTAGATAAAATCCGGCTCTGCTGGCGGAGACCCATGGGGGGCAACCGGGCAGGTTGGGTTATTCGTCAACTAAATCATTATTTATTAGACTGGGATATTTTTCCAATCTGTATTGATGATTCATTCAAAACAGGTCCTAGCGGACTAAGTTTTTTATTAATAAATAAATTAAATAGCAAGTCAAAATCATGATTAGTGTTTAGGAATAGGATAAGATCAAATATCATGATTAGATAGCTACGGATTGCACAGTGTACGTTATTTCAAGTATCGACAGGTTCTCAGAAAATAACAGGGGGAAAAAACAGATGAGGGACCCCGGAGGGCAATTCAACAACTAAATCATCATCATTAGGCCAAGAAATGCAAGTGCAAGAGCCCACAGGCAAATAACAACATTTTCCATACGTTACTGATTATTGAGAGAGAGAGAGAGAGAGAGAGAGACCATAAAGAAGAAGCCAAATGGCATTATGTTTCATCATCCCATGTGCTAAATGGAGAGAAATGAATAACTAGGCTACCCACACATGAAAAAGGATTTTAATCAACCAAAAGAATGCCATCTCATATTCTCTGTGTGCACGCATAACTCATTTGAGAAGGGTTCTTGTCAAATGTTCACGTGCTGTAGCCCATGCCTGAGTTATAGTCTGCAATTTTAGTCAAGAAAGATAAAGGATTAAATACAAAACCAAAGAAGAGAGCTGTAATTAATTACTTTTTTTAATGAGTAATTCAATTTTATTGATGAAAGGGAAGCTCAAATGGGAGAGCAAAAGGAGGGAGTCATTAAAGGCAGGTTAGTTAACGATAGTTCAAACAAATAACAAATAGAGTCCATAAGTGTTGGGAGTTAGTGTTAGTGGGTTAGTGATGCATGCATATCTCATATAAAATGTGAAATTTGCGGATGATAACATCCATTACACTATCTTATATTTTATATAAGTGGATAAGTTGAGATTAAGATATGCGAATAGAGAAAGTTGCATTACTTGCTCAGACAACGGTGCGTCAGCATCCATGCTGTGGGTCGCCACTTTCCCTGCAATGACACTTGAGTCCGTTTCAAGTATCATCCTGCAAAATAGATATATGTTCTTAATAAATAATACATTCCTTGACCATAGAAGTAATGCAGTAAACTAGACGACACTTATTGATGCTTCATGGGAAAAAAAAAAAAAAAAAAAAAAAAAAAAAAATCCTCCAATAGAGAAGGAAGCATGGTGGTGTGTGAAGTGGATTCCACTGACAGTATGGAGATTCATTATTGGAAGATTATAGTTCTCTATGGTACAACAAAATTCTTTTCCTTTATGTTCTTATCCATTATGATCTATCAAACTGATCCCACATACATTATTGGAAGTGTGGAAAAAGGAACATGGAATTATTTGATAAAGTGCAAATATGCAGGGTATGTGAATTTAAGAAGCATGCTACATACCCTCCATCAACAATCTCATCAAGGCATAAAAGAATGAGATCCAAGTTTTCAAGTGCCTCCCTTTTATCAACAGTGTTCCTACAGCAAGTGAAATAGAGAACGCATAAAACAGACGCACAAACTAATAAATCTCTTTATCAAAATCAAGAAACAAAGGTTAATTATGACAAACAATACCTCAAGAGAAGGGCAACTGCATCAAAGAATCCCTGAAGAACTGTAGCTAAGATGAGTTCGTTTTCATCATCACCTCCAGTCACAAAAAATGCAGGTCCTGGACAAACTTGTAGATAACAATGTTGTTCTCAAACATAGCTATCTCAGCTGCAGACAGTAATACAGCAATATATCAATAATTCAAGTCTCAGGCTGTGTACCATATTTACCAGGCATCATCAACCTTTATAGAGGGTCCTACTATCACCTATGGCAATACTAATATTTTGTGTTTTTGTCTAGTCCCAGCTAAAAATTTTCCTCATCAAGTAGAATATATGAAAGCCCATGCTTGTCTCTTTTAGCTGAACGTTCACAAGAATATGCATTTGTGGCTTCAAGCCATGGGGCTAAAATATGCAGATATGTAATCATTGCTTTACCAATCCTTTTGACACCAGTAAGAAGATGCTTATATAGTTGATCTCAAAGCCAGGAATAATTAGAACTAAAATACCAAAACCTGTATTATACTTTTAAAGTGGTGGTTAATGGTTTTGGCTAATTGTTGTTAGCACACAAATAGCATAGAGAAAATAATGCAAGAAATACACTGAGGCTAACTTTTACCTAAAAAAAAATACATTAGGGCTAGCTGTTGTTATTACACAACTATACAGAATGTAGTGCAAGCAATACACTCCAATGCCCTTGGAAATTGGAGATGTTCAAGGATAGAAAACTGCTGATCAGTAATTTAGCCAAGGTAATTTAACAAGAAAGTGATTGACTGACATCTTGCAAATGTTTCAAGAGAAAATCTATGTATAAAGATTAATGATATTACCCATTTTCCCAATTTCAGAAAAATAATACATGATTGACCATATGGCTGTCCTCTGTAGTCTGTAGAGCACACAAACTTGACTAATTGTATGATGCTAGCGTTTCAAATTCTACAGTCTATATTGAAATTCAAGGCACCAATACAAAATCTTGAGCTTAAAAAGTGACACAGGTTTTGTTTGAAAAAGTATAGATCACATCAGTCAAGAACTGAACTTGTTAGAGGGATCAATATGAGAAAAATGCTCATACATCCCCTGAACTTTGAAGTAAAGGCCAAGACACCCCTGAACTTTTTATTAGCCAATTTACTCCATAAACTTTACATACCTGCCAAATCAGTACCTCTGTTAGTCTACTGTTAAAAAAACTAACGGAATAGTCATGTGAGACACACATGAGTTTTAAAAAACAAATTCAAACCCCTTAGAAAACAAAATCTTGAGCTTAAAAAGTGACACAGGTTTTGAAACCTGGCGGATTGACGCAAAGAAAGAGAACATTTCAAGAACCCATTGACACTCTTACCAACTTGAAGGGGCTTCGAATCCCCACATGAAACCAACAACACACAAAAAACACCATAATCAGCACAAAACACCTTGACCCATATACTCCACAATTTTTTTTTTTTTTGCATAACAGTGGAAATTTTATTGATGAAACAAACCATACAAGATATATCAGAGTTCACACTTGCAACAGCACACTTAAACCAGAGTAACCGGACACTAACTACAACACACTGGACTACACATGGACTATTACAACAAAACAAAAAAAAAAAAAAAACAGAGAAGTCCTTAACCACATCAAACTACCAGCAACTAAACATAACAAAAAAAAAAAAAAAAAAACTGGGAAAATTGGCCACAATTTCGCCTAGGCCAATTGTCAGCCCAAGCGGAAAAACAACTCCTCCAGCCACACTGAACAAAACCACTCAACACACAAGCGAAACCACTCTTCAACTTGTTCAACCTTGCCCTCCTCACACAAACCCATCAAATCAACATTTGGTGGGTCACCATATAATGGGTCACTCTCATTTTCATTCTTAAGCTAATTACTGTTCATCTTTTGCACATTGGAGTGGTTCCTCTTCCTGTTACTCTGTGAATGTGAAGAAGGTTCAGGGTGGGATTTGTACTGAGTGTTGGTGCACTGGCGGTGAGAGACACCACTACCGTGACAGCAATAGGCCTTTGAGTCGTGGGCATTGGGTAGTGCGTAGGTGCATAAAGGTTCGGATGATGTGGGGTTGAGATAGCTGAGCTGAAAGTTGTGGTGCTATTTGAGGTCTCAAGTGGGAAGCGATAATGGAGTTTCTTGAGCCCTGAAGAGATATTAGAGAAGCCATCCTCTATCCAGTCAGACCTTGCTTCTTTTCTTTGTTCTTTCCATTAATCCATTGAGTTTTAAATTAAGGGGTTTGAGTTTGTATTTAAAGCCCATGTACATCTCACGTGACTATTCTGTTAGTTTTGACAGTATACTAACTGGAGATACTCATTTGACAGGTCTTTAAAGCTTATGGAGTAAATTGACCAATAAAAAAGTTCAGGGGTTCTTGGCCACTACTTCAAAGTTCAGGGCATGTATGGGCATTTTTCCCGATCAATATAGCATGGAGTGCATGAATTTACATGCATAGAATTGCAAGCCATGCACACAGGTTCTAGTTATCCACTGATGTAACACACCATTTTTTCTGAAATACATGAGAGGAAGCTTTCTGATTTTTTATTTTATTTTTTTTTATTATAAGTAAAATGTTTTAGTCAAAGAAAGAAAAGCTCAGAATGGCAGGCATCGTGGGGAAGCTTTCTGATTTGGTTTATATATTAAAACTGCGTTCTAATTTAGCAGAAGAAAATAGTTTTTAATGCAATAGAATAGCAAACAACTAGCTGAGAAGGCAAAAATAGATGAGAAAGTTTGCATACCAATATATATAATTAATTGGCTGATAATATTTGGACAAGAACAACTGTACTATTTAAAGTTGAGATATCACAGCATACCTTCTACCCGAGCATTGGACTTCAGAGTCTTGGTAAAAACAGATTTTTCAAAAGCTAACTTTGCACTATTTGTTGGCCAATCATCTGAGTAATACTTGACTGCTACACGCTTGCCTTCAGAGTCTAGAAGAAGAATGTTCTTCACCGTAGGGCATGATTCCTATTTAAAACAAAAATAACTGGATTAATACAATAACAAATCCCTTTACACTAAAAAAGACACTTTTAAAACGTAACAATTAAAAAATGCAGAACATATCTTTTTTTTTTTTTTTTGCTAGGTCAATATATTTTTTTGCTAGGTCAATATGGGGGGGGACAGGTTCAAATCATAGACATATCTAAAATTTTCAACTAAAAAAAAAAAAAAAAAAAAAATCTATTGCATGTTACTAGCAAGACCAAGACTCAAGTCTGCATGACCAATACTTTAAGATCACTCTGATGAACATTTACAACTTTTTTCCATTAATAAGTTACAGATCTAATGGCTTTTGAACCCACAGCCTCACCCTCCATCCATTCTTCTGGGAGGAGGGAGTTCTCTTTGAGCTAGAACTCATTAACAGTTCACTTTCATGAACAAAATTGTGACTAACACTACTGTATCATTGGCTCTGTTTCCAACATTATCATTCTATTGATTTATGTCAATTTCTTGTAAGGCTAAGCACAACTGGCCATGTAGGCACCCCAATGCTATTGCTTACGCCATATAATCTCACACAACCAAGTCACCCTCCATAATTCCCTCAAATTCTAGAGGTTCTATAACTGTACCCAGCTGGGTATTCGCATATTGCTGCATGCAATTCTTTTGTGCATTACTGCACCTAAGGCAGCCAATGTGATTCTAGCCATTCCAATGCTCTACTACTAATCAGCATAGATCGCACAGTTTGGACCTAAATCAACCACCCATCACTTCCAAAACGAATCCCAAATCCTCCTAACAAGTCTCACAAGATCCTACATTAATCAAATCCTAAAATGGCTAGCATTTCATGGCCACATAAATTGATCTCTTGGTTGAGTTTTAGGTAACATAGTCAAATAAACCTAGCACAGCCAATGTGATCTACTGCTATCGAACATGGATCACACATTGGGACCACCATATAATTAGTACTACTAATTAACATAGATCACACAATGAGACTTAAATTAACAGCCCATCATTTGCAAAACCAAACCTAAAATCTAATAAGAAGTCCAGAAAATCCTACATTAATCAAAGCCCAAAATGGCTAAAATTTCATAGCCCTGTAAGCTTAACTCTTTAATTGAGTTTACGTCACAAACATTGTCGAATATGCCTAACACAGCCAATGTGATTCCCATCATTTAAATACTACAACTATTCAACATAGATAACACAATTTGGAGTTAAAACAACCCCCATCATATCCAAAACCAATTCCAAAGTCTCCTACCAACTGCCACAAAGTCCTACATTGATCAAAAGTTTAAAACCCCAGACTGGATAACGTTTCATAGTTAAATAAGCTTAACACAGTCAATCTGATCCCCACCATGTAATTACTACCACTAATCACACAGATCACAGATTTTAGAGCTCAACCAACCACCCAGCATTTCCAAAACCAATCCTAAACTCTCCTAATAGCTGCCACGACATCCTACATTGAGCAAAACCCCAAAACTGGCTAAAATTTCATAGTCAAATAAGCATAACACAGCCAATCTGATTATGATCCCCCACCCCCACCATCACCATGTAATTACTACCACTAAGCCACACAGATCACACCCTTTTGCATCCAAATAATGCACCCATCAAACCCAAAACCAATCCCAAGCGCTCCAGACCAGCACCACTAGATCCTACATTAACATTACATTGAGCTCCAAAGTGAAGTCTTGGTTCAGTATTAACAACAAACACCTTATAAACAAATATTCAACAACAACATCAACTACACACTCTTTTTCCATTATGTGAATCCTCTGATTACTAAAAAGTAAATAAATTCACACATTGCACAGATCTAAACCAAAAAATTACAAATTGTACGAAACTTTAGATCCAAAACTAATAACACAAAAAAGGGGCATTTAGAATTTGCTTAATTTCTTCGGATCTATCATACTGAACAACCATAAAAATCAACTTTCATAAAATTTTCTCAGCAACCAAACAAACAGAGATTAACAATAGTCCTAGTTGTATTACTTTGTGGATTCGGAATTTGATAGTTGAATAAACATTTCGTTGTGTGCAATTGTAAGAGAAAGAGAGAGAGACTTACGCGAGCCATTGATGAAAGATTCAGAACAGAGAGAGAGAGAGATATGTTGCAGATTACAGAAACGTAAGCTTTTTGAGTAGTTTGGTAACGACCTATATGAGGGTGTTTTATTTTATTTTTTTCGCGGTGGTGATGGTGTTTTTATTTTATTTTATTTTTCTGGTAAAGTATTAAATTTTTAAATATGAATTTTTTGGTGTATTAATTTTGTATTAAAATATTTAAAGTTTATCAAAAGATTTTTTGAGAGAGTTTCAATCAAAAGATTTAATTGTATTAAATTTTTAATTGAATTGTATTTTTAAACACCCACAGAGAGAAGTTATTAAAAAAATTGATAGTGGTGTAAATCTAAAAGGGCTTAACTCTTGGATACATAGTACTGATTTTAAACATTTTTAATTCATACTCATTTTTCAATGGGATATTAACCCATTGTTTTTATTTTATTTTATTTAGAATATTAAGTATTTTAATACACACATGAGGAGAAGAGAGAATATTTTAAAAAATTTTGTTTATTATATTTTTCTTTTTTCAACGGCTTATGGAGATATTTGCTATCGCAATTATTTTGGTACTTGATAAATTTTTTATTTTTATTCTAAATTTATCAATTTATTTATCAACCATAGTTAAACTTTTGTAATGAGATTCTTATACTGGAAAGTTAAAAAAAATTTCAAATTTTAAGGGAATGGGTGTTTTTTCCATTCGGGTTTGGAGTTGAGTGTCATTTCCTCAAACCTCAAGGGAGGGGAGTATAACCATTCCATAGTTTTCTTTTTTAAAAAACTTTTATGTTAAATATATTACAAAATAGGCTAAAATTAATTTATTTTAAAAAAATCTAAAATTTATATTATTGATAAAAAAAAGATAACACTGAGAAAAATTAAATTTTGTTTTTAACAATTATTGATGTCTTGAATAATTGCTAGAGAATAGTACTCTTATAGAAAGGATGCCATAAGTTCCAATTCTATGGATATATAAATAACTTTGTGTCACGTTTGAAATAAGTTGGTTTAATTACAAATCTAGCTCATCTTCTAACTATATTTATGTATGTTTCACTAGCCACTACCTTGATTGTTTCCTTTATTTCCTTTCTCCCCTCTATGGTTTGAGTAATTCTACAATACCTCTAGAGGTATGCAGTTAAATGTTTTCTGCCCAATATGCAATGCAACAAACGAATCCATTATCCATGCTCTCCGAGATTGCGATGTGGTGAAACCAACATGGTGCCAACTTGGTGTTCACAGCAACAATTCCACTTTTTTTTCTCAAGGAATCAAAGATTGGCTAAGCATCAATGCCAAGTCAAAGTGGCTGTCTTCTTCAAACCACCCTCCATGGAATGTATTGTTTCCCTTTGCTATCTGGCTTATATGGCGACAACGTAACCAAATGGTTTTTAAGGGTAAAGGAGCAAACCCACAATTGGTAAAGAGTATCATCATGCAAGCCACGGAGTATGCTTTGTGCATCAATCGGCCTAGTAGGAACCAAACTAGAGTGGTTAGACAGATCAGTTGGGAAAAGCCAGATTCAAGTTGGGTTAAGTTAAACACAAATGGGTCGGCTTCCGATCATTTGAATGCAGTGGGGTGTGGAGGTCTAATAAGGGATGACCAAGGGAGATGGCTTGGGGGGTTTTCGAGACATAATGGACATACCAATGACTTCATATATTTGAGATTTGGGTGCTTCGGGACGGTCTCCATTCCCGCCATCTTATGAACTATCACTCTGTCATTGTTGAGCTGGATGCTAGTGCATTAGTTATCGCACTTAGCAACCCTGTTTATGCCAACACCATTCTCTCCCCTTTGTTTGATGATTGTCAATGACTAGTCGCTCGCATTCCACAATGCCGTATCGGACATATCTTTTGAGAAGCCAACATGTGCGCTGACAAAGTGGCTAGGATAGGCCTCATGCAATCTATTGATTTTGTTTCCTTGTCTAGTCCGCCTGTGGACTTGATTCCCCTCATTCAAGCAAATAAGAATGGTCTGTACACGAACAGAGTAGGCCCTATTGGTGCCTTTGTTTCTTAGTTTTGTTTAATTGAATTTCCAGTTTACCCAAAAAAAAAAAAAAAAAAAAAAGTAATTCTACGGTACCCTTTTTTTTGGGTACGATACTCATTAGTTGACAACCTATTATATTAGGTTACCAAAACATCATATTTGACGGTTCCATCCTCATATTGTGCAGTTCCAATATCACATGTGACAATTTTTTTGTCACATTTGATGACTCCCTTATTTTTTTCTCACATTTGATGGTTTCATTCTCATATTGTGCAGTTTCAACATCACATGTGACAATACTCTTGCCACATTTGGTGATTCTTTTTTTTTTTTTTTTTTTTTCACATTTGAAGGTTTCCTTTATTATATTAGGTTACCAAAACATCACATTTGACAGTTCCATCCTCACATTGTGCAGTTCCAATATCACATGTAACAATTCTTTTGTCACATTTAATGGTTCCCTTATTTTTTTCTCACATTTGACGATTCCATCCTCATATTGTGCAGTTTCAACATCACATGTGACAATACTCTTGCCACATTTGGTGATTCCTTTATTTATTTATTTATTTTTTTTCACATTTGAAGGATTCCTTTATTATACTAGGTTACCAAAACATCACATTTGACAGTTCTATCCTCATATTATGCGGTTCCAATATCACATGTGACAATTCTTTTGTTACATTTGATTGTTCCCTTATTTTTTTTTCTCACATTTGACAGTTCCATCCTCATATTGTGTAGTTTCAACATCACACGTGACAATACTCTTGCAACATTTGGTGATTCCTTTATTATTATTATTATTATTATTTCAGATTTGACAGTTCCATCCTCACATTATGCAGTACCAACATCACAAATGACTGTACTTTTGTCAGATTTGATGGTTCCTTTATTTTTTTCTCATATTTGACAGTTTCATTCTCATATTGTGTAGTTCAAACATCAAAT
Organism: Quercus dentata; assembly: GCA_028216015.1. Classification (NCBI taxonomy): domain Eukaryota; kingdom Viridiplantae; phylum Streptophyta; class Magnoliopsida; order Fagales; family Fagaceae; genus Quercus; species Quercus dentata. The sequence goes on from CP116448.1 coordinate 12,015,677, forward strand.
ATAACTGTTTTTTTCAACTATTTATCTATATAACTGAAATGATTCAACAACTTTGGCTCATCTAGCTCAATCTGAAAATATCAACAAGTTCCAAATCATATAAATAAGTTTAAAATAAATTCAAATAAACAACGGCATGCTAAAAAATAAGGATATATGATGAACTTCTACGAGGTTTCTTATCATTTGAAAGTTGAGTAATGATGTAAATGACTATTGCTGCAATTGATATTGGGCATCTACTAAAATTAGGGAAAAAAGGATTCATTAACCTATATATATATATATATATATATATATAAAACCGAAACTTTTGAAACTCCCACAAATTTCCACATCAGCATATTATTAAAAAAATAACATTTAAAAAAAAAAAAACATAATAACAGTTTTCTAAAGCCCGATACTCTTCCTTTCCCTTTCACACTCTGCCTTTCCCAACACAAGCCAAAATAGTACATATGAGCACAGATCCATACCAAAACCAATAATTTCTCATCTCCCTCTTCGTCATCTTCCTCCTCATCCCATAGATTTCTTCAAACACAATACACACCCAACACAAACCAAACCCATAAATCACCAAAACCAAAATAATCTCATCTCTCTCTTCGTCATCTTCCTCTTCATTCCATAAATTTCTTATTTGTAAAAAAAAAAAAAAAGAAAAAGAAAAAGAGAAGAAGAAGATGACGCAAAGCAAAATGCTTTTTTCTTCTTCTTTTTCTTCTTTTCCTCCTCTTTCTTTTGTCTGTCTCCAATCTCTGTAGTTTCTCTCTTTTTGTTTACACAAACCAAAACAAGTACATATGAGCACAGATCCGGACCAAAACCAAAATAATTTCCCATCTCCCTCTTCGTCATCTTCCTCCTCATCCCATAAATTTCTTCAAACACAATACACACCCAACACAAACCAAACCCATAAATCACCAAAACCAAAATAATCCCATCTCTCTCTTCGTCATCTTCCTCTTCATTCCATAAATTTCTTATTTGTAAGGAAAAAAAAAAAAAAAACAGAGAAGATGAAGACGACGCAGCAGGGGCTGTTTCTTCTTCTTTTTCTTCTTTTCCTCCTCTTTCTTTTGTCTGTCTCCAGTCTCTGTAGTTTCTCTCTTTTTGTTTTTGACATTTTGTACTCCTTTTTTTTATGTTTCCAAAGCCTTCACATGATGTTTACCCAAAAAAAAAAAAAAAAAAATGCCTCCACGTGACTTGCATTGGGAAAGTAGAAAGGTTTTAATTTTTGAATAAAAGATGGGGCAAAGCCATTAGTTTTTTTTTAGCTTTGAGCCCAATGTGATGTGAGACGTGTAGTGACTGATGATATTAATTAAGGGAGTGTTTGGATACTGTTTATTTTGTTGAAATTGAAAAATTATTATTTAAAGTACTATAAATAAAGGTAAAAGTTAATTAAAATAGTACAATGAGGCTTTGAATAGTGTCAAAAAATGCAATAAGGTTCATAAATTGTAGCAAAAATAAGTTAAATAGTGAAATAATTTTAATTTTTAATCCTAACCCAAACACAAATCGATTGACATGCAACAAATATCTTAAGTACTTTTAATTCTTATATTATTATAATATAATTATCAATGTTTACTCACTTATATAAATAAATAAGTAATTTTTGGTTAATTAATATTTTTCATTTAGTAATTGAATGTTTAGTATTGACTATAGGAAAGGGAATTTTGAGATTGTAATCCTAACGTGCAACATTCATTTTTTGTGATAAGAGTTAGATATCTATTAGTATTACGTACGTTAGATATTTATTTGCTTCTTAAATATATCAAATATGACTCTCATTTTCACAAAATGTAAGGTATCATATTCACAAAACTTCACGTAATACTTTCTTTATTTGTGAAAAATTTTCAAATCCATTCCATGGGTTAGTATTAGGTTTTAAGGCTGTTTAGCACTGTCATAAGTGATAACTTAACAGCTTTCCCATGCATCGCACGGGTTAGCGACTAGTATAAACAATTGCCAACCAAAGAAAAATATCAACAAACCTGTTTTCAAAGCACATGAAAATCTCAGTCTCACTCACAAGTCACAACACCATATTATCTCACATTTGTAAGTTACGATAAATTGTAGTCTCCAAATTATACAATCATTTTCAAGTATTTGTGCAGCTTGCTTCATCTGAGTTGGAGTCAGTTACTCTAAAATCCAACATTGACATAATACTCCAAAAACAGGGCTTATTTTCATCTTATATAATTAAATATTAGATCAATATGCCTTGCATTAGAATTCTGGAGGGAAAATAACAAAAAAGGACCCCTTAAGCAAAATGCAGATGAGTAGGGTAAATGGAGAACCAATAGCAAGATCATAATTAAGGAAATACTTAAACCACAACTGAAGAATGAAGAATTAAAAGGAAGTGAAATTACTTGGAACTTACATAAGACCCGTAAGGCATGTGTGATTTTGCCCCATTAACAAACACTTCACTGTACATTTTGGTTGAGTGGTGCAATCTTCGGATCTTCCTAGATCAAAGGGAGAACAACATTTAAGCTTCAAATATCCATAGGACCAAGAAAAATACATAATTCAAATGCTTCAATTGAAAGGACAATAGATACCATGCTTAAATACCTGCTATAGCCCTTAGTAAAGTGGACTTTTCCCTGATCTAGCAGGACCCATGATTACTGTCATAGTTCCAGGCAATGCATAACCATTCGAACTCTTCACAACTTCGTCAAAGTACTTCCTTTCACCCTTTATTGTGACAGTCAAGCAGTGGCGACTCCAGGAAATTTTTTCAGGGTGTTCCTCAATAAGCATAAATTACACAATCTAATAGAAAGAAAATTTTATATATTGACAACAACAACAATAAAAAAAATACAAATACATAGAATTTACAATTGCTTTCTACGAGTTTTCATATTTTGAAATCGTTGCATAATAGTCTCATTATCAATGCTACAAGCTACATCTTTTTCAATATACACAACCAAGCAATCATTCATCCATTGATCTCCCATTCGATTGCGCAGTTCATTCTTTACATATTTCATTGCTGAAAAACTTCTTTCTCTTCATTGCAGTAGAGTTAACTGGAAGGGTCAAAGCTAGCTTCACTAGCAAATAGACTAATGGATAAGTCTCGTGTTTTCTTGTGCTCACTAACTTTTAGCAAGTTCACTAACTCCTTGAAGCTCTAAAAAGAAGTCATTTCTGCACATATCAAAAATATAATTCTGCAGTTGAGAGTCAAGTGCCAAAATATCTGTCCCAAGAAAATCAGAGGGATAGAACTTAGCTAGACGTATCAACTTTTCCTTATCGAAAGCCACAAATGAATTACTTGGATTCAAGCAAGCCATACAAAGTAGCAAATCGGTATTTGCCTCGGAAAAACGGTTGTTAAGCTCTTGAAGTTGCATATCTATGACTGTGTAGAATAGCTCAACACGATAATGATGTAAATTTGTATTTTGTTGGGTGTTGCGTCGCGGCCTCCCACTAACTACAAATATCGCTTCCATGTCCAAGATAGGAATATCATGTGAGGTACAAAATAAAGATACTTCAGCCAATAAAGATGCACATCCATCATCTCTCATCACTTGCAACCGTTGCTTAGACACTTTAACAAGATCCATAGCATTTACTATATCTTGATTTTTTTTTTTTTGTAATGCTATTGACAACTCATTTGTGATCCCTAAAATATTTTTCATCAAGTGTAGAGCAAAGACAAATTCAAAAGAAAGAATTGACCTCATAATAGATCGAGCTTCAACTTTTTGGTCGGAGAGGCCATCTTCTTCAATAATCTCTAGTACATCAACAACAGCAGAGAACATCAAAATCAAACTGAGAATGGTCCCATAATATGATCCCCAACGTGTATCACCAGGACGTTTAAGATTTGTCTCTTGATTCAAACCTTGCCCACTTCTACGTACACCATTCTCTAAATCTTCTTTAATTTTGGCAAATTGTGTATCTCGAAGAGCATCTCGTCTCTTACAAGAGCCTCCAACAATAATCTTCTTCAATAATCTCTAGTACATCAACAACAGCAGAGAACATCAAAATCAAACCGAGAATGGTCCCATAATATGATCCCCAACGTGTATCACCAGGACGTTTAAGATTTGTCTCTTGATTCAAACCTTGCCCACTTCTACGTACACCATTCTCTAAATCTTCTTTAATTTTGGCAAATTGTGTATCTCGAAGAGCATCTCGTCTCTTACAAGAGCCTCCAACAATAGTTACTAAATTACTAACCATATAAAAAAATTCAGCAACATTAATGTGATTTTTAGCAACAGCAACAAGTGTCAATTGAAGTTGATGAGCAAAACAATGGACATAAAATGCCGACTTGTTCTCTTTCAAAATTAAAGTTTTGAGACCATTGATATCACCTTGCATATTACTAGCCCCGTCATAACCTTGCCCACGTAGGTTCGATAAACTCAAATTATGTTCACAAAGTAAACATTCAATAGCATGCTTGAGTGACAAAGCGGTAGTACTTTCTACATGTACAATACCAAGGAATCGCTCTATAATAATTCCTTCTTTGTTCACATAACGAAGAACGAGGGCCATTTGTTCTTTCTTTGAGATATCACGTGACTCATCAACTAATATTGAAAAGAACTCATTGTCAAGATCCTTGATGATGGCTTTGGATGTTTCACGTGCAATTGCATTCACAATATCTTTTTGAATGTCAGGGTGGGTAAGCTTGCAATTTTTCGGAGCTTTTTGCAACACTTCATTGATAGATTCATTGTGATTCCCCAAAAATTGTACAAGCTCAAGGAAATTTCCTTTATCACTTGAACCTTGAGATTCATCGTGACCATGAAAAGCTAATTCCCGGCATAAAAGGAATTTTATGCAATTAACTATTGTATTTAATTGAATCCGATTGTCAATTTTATCTTGATTTGATTGCTTAACAAAAACACTTTGAATGTGTTGCTTTTCCTTCAACAAATCATTACTCTTCTGGACAGCTTGGTAATGAGCACTATTAACTCCTCCAACATGGGAATTTAACTTATTTTTCTGATTCCAAAGTTTGAAGCCCTTTGTTACAAAAGTGTCACCTCCCCCTTGCTTACCAACATCTTGTCCAAATAGGTAGCAATAAAAACAGAATACTGCATCTTTGTCTATACTATATTCCAACCAGTATCTATCTTTATACCATTTGGATATAAATCGACGGGGCTTTCAGGAAAAATAAGATATAGGGTAATCATCACTGTGTAAAAAAGGTTGACAAGGGCCTTTTGTTAATAATATCTTCTTATTTCATCATGATGATTAGGATGATAAGATGATATTTTTCTCGTAGCCCAGGATCGAAGGAAGATTCTCTAAGTTAAAGTCAACACAAATTCCCTTAGAAGATGAAGATGAATCTTGTGTGGAGAGCTGAATCTTGGGTACGTGGTTTTCTTATCAAATATTGGTCCATAATTCTAGCAAAAGAATAAACAAAAAACTATAAGTTTATTTGAAATATTAATAAAATTATTAATTATTGTTGTTTAGTTGTTTTATTAATTTGTTTGTCTTTTATAAACTATAATTTGTTACATTATTGTTTCATTAATTATAAAATTATTAATTATTATTTAGCCTAACATAATTTAATTTATTTGTCTTTTATAATGTATTGGTTAATTATACGGTTTTAATTATTGTTGTTTAGCGTAACAATAAACTATATTACTTTAATTTATTTGTTATTAATTATATTACTTTAATTTGTTATATTGTTTAGTTCCTTGTGCACATTACACTAAAAGAGATAAACATTATACATCTCATGTGCAACATAATAAAAACAGTGTAATGTGCAACACATTACACTGCTTTAATTATCATTTACTACCCGGCCCCATGTGCCCACCGCCCATCAGCCCATTTATCCTTACCCCACTCAACAGACAAACACAAATCATCCCCCAATCACAACCTGCCAATCATAAAATTTCACAATCACAGTACATATTACTAATTAGCAACACACACCGAGTCACCGCCCAACAAACAAAAGCAACGAATAAAGCCATAAGATAAAGCCAAAAAAAAGGACAAAAAGCAAAATAAAGTTAAAAGTAAAGATTGGTTCCCAAAAAAAAGAAAAGAAAGAGTAAAGATTCGGCGCTTGACCCAATCAGATTATTCCAGTTCAAAAGAGAGAGAGAGAGAGTTACTGACTTAAAGACTAGAATAAAGAGAGAGAGAGAGAGGCATTAGACTTTTTCATTTCATGGTTTTCATTTCAGTGTGAGAGAGAGAGAGAGAGAGAGAGAGAGAGAGTCAGAGAGAAAAAGGGGGAGAAATACCTTGAGGCCGACTCGCCGAGCACCGGAATAGCTAAGACAGTGAGACCGTTCTGATCGACGACGACGGCGGGCCAGCGACGAGCGACAACGGCGGGCGACGAGCGGCGACGACGGGCGAGCGAGGGACGACGACTAGACAAGGAGCGGCGGAGGTGACGGAGCGAGCTGCGCCGCAAGCGATGGCGGCGCCACCGTGGGTTTGGTTTGCTCTGGGTTTGGGGTTTCTTTTTTGCTCTGTATTTTGTTTCTCTTTTGCTCTGTATTTGGTTTCTTTTTTCTTTTTGATAAACGCCTCTGTATTGCGGTGTTGGGTAATGGGGTTTGATTTGCTTTTGCTTTGTATAGAGTATAGACTGTCTTGATCTCTGCCAACGACGTGACCGTGGTTTGATTTCTGATTTGCTCTGTTATATATATATATATATATATATATATATATTTTTTTTGGGTGAGAATCCATGGGTTTTGCTACCTCCGTATTATGTTAGGCTTTCCGGGTTTGCCGTGGGCTTGGCTCTGTTAACAAATTTTTTTTTTTTTTTAGTTCAAAAATTTTTTTTTGGGTTTTTTTTTTTTGGCTTGAAAGTAGGACATATAATTTTTTTTTTAATTATTTAATTTGAGGGTATTCCTAATTTTTTGATTGAGGGTGTTCCTAATTTTAGGATGTGGGTGTTCCTAGCATAGATTAAATATAAATTTTTTTTTTAAAATTTTTTTCAGGTCAGGGTGTTTCTGGGAACACCACGACTGCACGTGGCGCCACCACCGCAATCAAGTCTTTCCAAACAACTGAAGCCCTTGCAATTTTCCTTGCTACAACTACACCCTTTGGTAGTGGTGGAGATGGTAAGGACCCACCATTGAGCTTCAAGAGAGATGAGGAGGCTGGGGTGATCACAATATTAATAGTGTCACAGTCACCTCCTTCCTCCACCCTCACATCAACATCTGTATCCTCCCATTCTGGTGAATCCTTAAATGAGATGGGTTGTCTCAATGAACCAGGTTTACGCAAATAGAAAAAGTTACTTAAGGGCAGCCTACTTGCTGGACTACTAATGGAATCATGTCATTAAGAGCACATACATTTGAGATTTTACTCAATCATGAGTCTTTAAGTGCTAAACAAATGTCCTCAACATGAATTTCTAGCCTTACATGAAAATTTTGCCTCACCGTAGAGAGTGGCGATTTATTTATTTATTTTTCAGAATTTTCATTAAAAAATTAAATTTAACAAAATATAATAAAAATAAAACTTGCATATATCTATATCACAAAAAAAAGAAGCAAATATATAAAGTTTTAAAATTTTCTTCTACGAGTTTTCATATTTTGAAATCATTATATGATAGCTTCATTATCAATGCTATTAGCTACATCATCTTTGTCAATATACACAACCAAGCAATCATTAAATTATTGATCTCCCATTCAATTACTAACACCTGACCAAAATAAGTAACAATATAAACAAAATGCATCATCCTTTTTTATGATATGTTCAACTAATTTTTGTATTCTTTAAATTAATTAGGATTAAACAGACACTGTGCTCCACTAATTTCTTTTTTAAGAGAAATTATGGCCAAGAGGTTGACAAGAACCTCTTTGTAAATATGCTCTTCTTATTTCTTCTCAATCATTAAGATGAAAAAATGAAACATGTTCCCATAGCTTAGGATAAGAAAGAAGATTATTTAAGTCAATATGAATTTTCTTAGAAAATGAATCTTGCAATAGAAGTGATTTCATTATAATAAATTTGTTCGTGGTGCTAGCAAAAGAATAAAGAGTAAACTATAAGTTCATTCAATATATTCAACTTAGGTATTCAACCGTTACATTAATTATGTTTTACAAAGTATTCATGTATTACTCTGGTGCATATGCGCGTGTAGAAAATGTATCAAATAAATTCAACAAATTCAACTAAAGACTAAAGCAAACACTAATAGACTAACTATTTGAAAATGTGTGAATTTTAGAAAAAAAAACATATAATGATTTCAAAATATGCCTTTTGAAAAACACAATTTAGAAAATCACAACTATACATTTGATTTGGGCTTTTGGACTAATTTGCATTTGTTTGGGCAATTTTTGAGAAGTTCTATATCCACAACATTTTCATAATACTTTTATAACAAGTCCTAAATGGTAAATTGCTATTGATTCTAATTGGAGAGATCAAAATTTATTTTTAATGGGCTCAAATTTTCATTTAGGGCGTTCAAGTTTTTTTTAGAGTGATGAAGAATTTTTTCTAGGATGGTCAACAACAACACATATTAATTTAAAATTTATTTTTTTTAAGGAATATATATATATATATATATAAAAAAACAAGTTAGGGTGGCCATGTGACCACCCTGATTAACAAGTATACTTGCCCTTGATAGAGGAAAATATTGCATAATGGATGAATGGTCAACAAGTCCCCAAAAAAAGAAGAGTCAAATTCTAGATGATTCTGACATTGATGAATAATTTCTACGCAGTTACTTGAAAGACAGTTGTCAAATGAACCTAATGAAACATCTCATTACTTGTGTGTGATGAGTATTGATCCCTAGAGATTTTGCTTAAAGCCTATATTATTACTAATTTAATCATGTCATTAAGAGCACATACACATGATATTTTACTCCATTATAAGCCTTAGATTCCAAACAAATGTACGCAACATGAATTTATGGTCTTAGATAAATATTAATGGTCAACAAGTCATCCAATCAAAAAACAAAAGATGTCAATAAGTCAAATTCTTGATGATTTTGATATTGATGAAAAATCTCTACGTGGTTACATGAGAGACGGTTGTCAAATGAACCAAACTCTACATCTCATCACTTGTGTGTGGTGAGCATTGATCTTTGGGAGTTGGGCTTAAAGCCAATATTATCACTAATTTAATCATGTCATTAAGAGCACATTCACATGATATTCTACTCAATCATGATATTCTATTGTTGATGTGAATCTCTTCCATGCCTCTTCAAATTTTTCAAAAATCTCAAATGCTTTAGTTGTTCCTTACATCAAAATCAAGAACTCTACGCAAATTAGTGGAGACGAACTCGTGTGAGACAATACAAGTACCCCTACTTAACTCTAGGCCAAAGGAGGCAGCTGGGGTTTCAAAGAAGAATTTCACCCTATCATTACCTATATGAATGCACATAAATGATTATAACAGAGTTCTCGCTACTTGTATTAACAACCACTCCGAGCAATAATGTTTTTTTTACTGTCTTCTAATGATGTAATAACTAATTTTATAGCTTGACGTTTCAATTTATATTTACAAGTGAACTCGATATACAAGAAAAGATGTGTAATTTAAACAAGTGGAATAAAAATCTACACAATCGTGAAGATGAATAAATATCTTTTGTTCCACTACGAGTATTTCATATTTCACCAACTAGTCGCTAACCCGTGCGATGCACGGGATAGTCAAACAAAATTTATACACATTCACCTTTATTGGTACAATCATTTGAAGACAATTCTAACTAATATCCAAATGTAAGAGACACATTGACTTACTATTTAAAGTAGCATTCTGAAGAATTTACACATATTGTGCAACTAAGCCTTAATTTCTCATCAACGGTTAGAAATATAAACTGCAAATATATAAATAAAGACCATGACTTGAGAAGGACATTAAACTTCAAATTAGAGTAGTAATGTTACTTTCTCAATCTTTGCTCAATTGTAATAATAATATAGAGGAAATTCAAAATATGGAAATAAAATAAAAATTATAACAATTAATTCCATTATCTTTCATGCTATACTTTGTAATTGTACAGAATTAAGTCAACTCAATTTAAATAGTTGTAATAAAATTGGCTTCTACTATTCTCTATTCTATATAGATATGAACATATTGGATTTCTCAAACCCGGTATTGCAATAAAATGATTTATTATTGAAAATAAGAAACAATTAAGCTCATCCCTTAAAGATTTACCTCTTGTACTTAGTAATTTCCATTCAAACTTTAAAATAGATTATTTGCCTTACCTAGATATTTTTTTTTTGGTGGTGAGGACAAATAAAATGAGACAGGTGTCGCATGACCTTCAAAGCAAAAAAGCTTTCTTCTAGTCAAAAACAAAACTCGTCAAGAGAAGTAGGAGAGAAAGAAATTACTCAATAAAAAACCATGGTGAATGGAGAAAAGATTTTTGAACTTCCAAAGATCCACACAAATTTTAGCCATAGGTGCAAAATGCCAAGTTAAGAAATATAAATATTGATCTACAGGTGCAATTTTTAAATAGAAAATAGCAATTTCATGAACAAATACCCTAGCAACCAAATAGAAAAACTATAACCTTGATTTGATTTCTCATTTATCAATGATGGTGACTGGAGAATAAGTTGATTTAGTCCATAAGAGTGGCCCTGAGTAATTGCCGATGGCAAGTGCCAAAGATAGTAAGTAAATCAAATCAAAGAAGCAGAGAGTATAAATTATTTCACGAAATCAAAGATCTCTTTACATCCCATAAAATTTAAAATAAAGAAGAAAATCTCTCTATAGCTTAAGAAACACAATATAATAAAATTAAAGAGAGAAAGTTTTCAGGGGACAAAATATTATAAATAATTTAAAAGAATTTTGGTTTAATTCCTGAACACCGCAACTCCATAAAATTCATACTAATAATAATATTTTATGATTGCACAGACTATTTTTTTAGAGTGGTTGATCTCAACATTGGCGTGCATTTAATCTTTCACTAAAAGCAAAGGGAAGTAAATCATGTGCATACATCTTTATGAGCAATTTTTGGTAGTCGGGTGTAACAAATGTGTAACTATTTTGTCCTATTCCTACCATCTAAGAACATATCCTCTCTTATAAGTTGATGATGCCAAGTTTTAACATATCCTCTCCTTTTTTTTTTTTTTTTTTTTTTCCCTAAAGAAATAAAAGGACTTTAAAGACATGTCCAATTTGATAAAATGCAAGTGCTTCAAGCCATAGAACGATTTAATGAAAATTGCAACTCCATGAATTGAATTTGCAAATGGTATTAACTATTGGCTATTAATGCGATTATTAAGCCGTACCACATTAAACATGTTTCTTTATCAAAATATATAAACAAACTAACCTTACAAAAAATGAACTTTATAAGCTAAAATCTATACCCTGAGTTGTAGATCTTGAATGTTATACCGTGCGTTTAGGGCTTCCTACATCCGGAGAGAGAGAGTTTACAGAAACCAAAGAAAATTTCTCTATAGCTTAAGAAACACAATATACTAAAATCAAAGAGATAGAATTTTAGGAGGACAAAATATTATAGATAATTTAAAAGAATTTTGGTTTAATTCTTGAACACCGCAGCTCCATAAAATTCATACTAATTATAATATTTTATGATAGTGCAGTTAGAATTTTGGTTTAATTCTTGAACACTAAATTGGAAATTGATTAAATTGAACACCGCAACTCCATAAAATTCATACTAATTATAATATTTTATGATAGCACAGTTAGAATTTTGGTTTAATTCTTGAACACTAAATTGGAAATTGATTATATGAGTATTCAATGGTGAACAAAGTACTATGTATTAATTAATATATAAACAAAACTAACCTTACAGAATCTGAACTTTATAAGCTAAAATCTATCTTGTGCATTGTAGATATTGAATGCTTTAGGGCTTCCTACGTCTGGAGAGAGAGTTTGCAGAAACCGTGGCTTTATATTTCTTAACTTGAGAGAGGGGTAAGGTTGCTAGGGTTTTGTAGATCTTGAATGCTTTAGGGCTTCCTGCGTCTAGAGAGAGAGAGAGTTTGCAGAAATCATGACTTTATATTTCTTAACTTGAGAGAGGGGTAAGGTTGCTAGGGTTTTGAAGAGTTATAATTTTTATTTATTTTTTATTTTTTAAATATTGTGCTGATGTGGAAAATTGTGGTGCCAGTAAAGGCATTTCTTAACTTGAGAAAGGGGTAAGGTTGCTAGGGTTTTGAGGAGTTATAATTTTTATTTATTTTTATTTTTTAAATATTGTCTTTGACGTGGAAAATTGTGGTGCCAGTAAAGGCATTTCTTAACTTGAGAAAGGGGTAAGGTTGCTAGGGTTTTGAGGAGTTATAATTTTTATTTATTTTTATTTTTTAAATATTGTGCTGACGTGGAAAATTGTGATGCCAACAAAGGCTTCGATTTTATATATATATATATATATATATATATATATATAGACTAGTCGGAAACCCGTGCAACGCACGGGAACTTACCTATTTATAATAGACTAAAATAATTTTATAAAATTTTAAATTGATTATGAAACTATACTATTGCATGAATTGCTCCTATCTTTTTGAGTTACAATTTGATGAATAAGCCAAATTTAGATATTGAAAAAAAAATAACTAAAAAGTTCTGATGTTAAAACGTTCGAAAGGGGAAAAAATCAGAAAATTTACTGGCATTGCCTAGAAATTATTGAAACAAAACAAAATATATATGACTACCAAATAGAGAAATATAAGAGAAAGATAGGTTACCATCAAGAGAATAATCCATAGTTATAACAGTTGAAATTTGCTAAACTATTTCAAATATTGCAAAAAATTGAACCCAAAAATTTAGATGGTCAAACTTTCAAAAGACAATAAAATTAAAAATCAAAACATTCAGAACCTACAAATTATAAAAACAAAAAAAAAAAAGTCATTATTGCGAGACAATTTCAGTAAGGATGGAAAGCTTTTCTAAGTTTTTTTTATCCAATTCTTCCTAATTGATGAAAAATTTGGTTCAAACATTGTCGAACACTTTGAAGGTGCAAATAATATAGGCTTCCAATATAATCTTTAATTAATAAATAAAGAAGCATGACACCATAAGAGAAAACATAAGATAACATATAGTACATATACCTTACTCCACTGTTTGTGAGAAAATATCCACACAAAAGGAATTGAAATCTTGTACATACGTCTCCATAAGGTAAAGCTTAAGGTTATATAATCTAAAATAATATAGAATATAGCATCTTTGAACCACACAAAAAGTTAGCAAACTTACTACAATACTTGTAGTTATACTATATATTGTAAAGTACTACTCCATACAAAACAAAAGTAAAAAAAAAAAACTAATTCACAAAAAAGAGAAAAAGCAATAGCAAGCGTACCAAAGAAATTGAAGTTTAGGGTTTTCTCTCTTAGTGAAGACGGACAGAGGAGATTGCTTTAGGGTTTTCAAAGATTTTGTCTCTTATATATATATATATATAAAAGAGACTCCTGTTAGGACTCTCTCACTATTTAGTTTTAAAAATTAAAATTTTTTTAAATTAAAATGATGATGTGGAAAATTGTGGGAGTTTCAAAGGCTTCGGTTTTATATATATATATATATATATAGATTATACTATATTATGTCCATGATTTCTTTTGATAAGAACTAGTGAATTCTTAAAAATTAGAGATGAATTTTGAGTAGTTCTTCGAGAGAATTATGCCTCATTGAAAAGATAAATTAATCCAATTTGAGGAAGAAATGAACGTGCAAGTCATTAATTGACAGCACAACAATGACTTGAACAACAACACAACAGCAGCTACATTGATTTAAGTGAATCAACTGAACTCTTATCATCTTTCTGGTATAAATTTTGATTACTTTATTAGGAAGAAATGACACATGGGAAGTTGAAATTAATAATGAATGAAGTGGAACTTGGGATTTTTATTTCATCAAATGAAGTGGTGATGTATTAAGCTCTGGGAGTTTGGCTCAAAGCCCATATTATCACTAATAGAATCATGTCATTAAGAGCACATACACATGAAATTTCACTCAATCATGAGCCTTGAGTGCCAGAAAAAGTCCTCAACATGAATTTTTGACCTTACATGAAAATTATGCCGCATAGTGGACAACGGCGGCTTAAGAAATTTTTTTAGGAGTCGATAAAAAACTTAATTAAACAAAATTTAATAAAAATGAAACTTAAATATATCAACATCACAAAAAAAAAAAAAAAACACAGAAATATATAAAGTTTTAAAATTTTCTTCTACGAGTTTTTCATATTTTGAAATTATTGTATGATAGCTTCATTATCAATGTTATTAGCTACATTATCTTTGTCAATGTACACAACCAAGCAATCATTAAACTATTGATCTCTCATTCAATTACTAATACTTTACCAAAATAAGTAAATTAAAATATAAACAAAATGCATCATCCTTTTTTATGATATGTTCCAACTAATTTTTTATTCTTTAAACTAATTAGGATTAAATCGATACAATGCTCCACTAATTTCTTTTTTAAAGGAAATTATGGCCAAGAGGTTGACAAGAACCTCTTTATAAATATGCTCTTCTTATTTCATCTTGATCATTAAGATGAAACATTTTTCCATATCCTAAGATCTAAAAGAAAATTATTCAAGTCAATATGAATTTTCTTAGAAAATGAATCTTGCAATACAAGTGATTTCCTTCTCAGAAATTTGTTCATAGTGCTAGCAAAAGAGTAAGGAGTAAACTATAAGTTCATTTAATATATTCAACTTAGGCATTCAACCGTTACATTAATCATGTTCTACAAAGTATTCAAGTATTACTTTAGTGCATATGCATGTGTAGAAAATATATCAAATAAATTCAACAAATTCAGCTAAAGACTAAAGCAAGCACAAAAAGACTAAGTGACTAACTATGAGAAAATGTGTGTTTTTTAGGAAAAAAAAAAATATAATGATTTTAAAATATGCCTCTTGAAATCAAAATTTAAAAAATCACAATTAAACGTTTGATTTGGGCTTTTGGGCTAATTTGTATGTGCTTGGGAAATTTTTTGAGAAGTGCTATGTCCACAACATTTCCGTAATACTTTCATAACAAATCCTAACTGGTAAGTTGTTATTGGTTTAATTTAGACTTACCAATGAAATTATCTTTTAGTTCACTAGTATTAGCCAATAATAATATGCCACTTAGGATTTATTTGTGAAAATGTTGTGAACATAGCACTTCTCACAATTTTTTGGTTCAATCTTCATTGGACCAAAATTTTATTATTAATGGCTCAAATTTTTATTTAGGGTGTTCAAGATTTTTTTAGAGTGGTCAGGAATTCTTTCGAAGGTGGTCAAAAACACATAATAATCTAATTTTTTTTTTTTTTTTAAGGTGTATATATATATATAATAGAATTCAAGTCAAGGTGGTCACCACCCTGATTAACAAGTGGAGTCGCCCTTAATAGCGGAAAATATTGCATTATGGATCAATGGTCAACAAGTCAAAAAAAGAGAGCCAAATTCTAGATGATTTTGACATTGATGAATAATCTCTACGCGGTTACTTGAAAGATGGATGTCAAATGAACCTAATGCAACATCTCATCACCTGTGTGTGGTGAGCATTGATCTCTGGTGGTTTTGCGTAAAGCCTATTTTATCACTAATTTTATCATGTCATTAAGAGCACGTACACAAGATATTTTATTCCATCATGAGCCTTAGGCTCCAAACAAATGTACTCAACATGAATTTATGCTCTTAGATGAAAATTAATGGTCAATAAGTCACACAACCAAAAAAAAAAAGATGTCAATAAGTCTAATTCTTGATGATTTTGATATTTATAAAAAATCTCTATGCGGTTATGTGAGAGACGGTTGTCAAATGAACCTAACACCACATCTCATCACTTGTGTGTGGTGAGCATTGATCTGTGGGGGTTTGGCTTAAAGCCAATATTATCACTAATTTAATCATGTCATTAAGAGCACATTCACATGATATGCTACTCAATCATGAGGCTTAAGTTCATGAATTTTGGGCCTTACATGTAATAATGTAACATGGTGGAAAATATTGCATAATGGATTAATGGTCAACAAGTCACCCAATTAAAAAACAAAAGATGTCAATAAGACAAATTCTTAATGATTTTGATATTGATGAAAAATCTCTGTGATTAAATGAAAGATGATCGTCAAATGAACCTAACACTACATCTCTTCACTTGTGTGCTGAGCATTGATCTCTAGGGGTTTGGCTAAAAGCATATATTATCACTAATTTAATCATGTCATTAAGAACACATAAACAAGACTTGAGATTGTACTCAATAATGAGCCTTAAGTTCCAAAAACAATTTCCTCAACATGAATTTCTGGACCTACATGAAAATTATGTCACACAATGGAAAATATTGCATAATAGATTAATGGTCAACAAGTCACCCAAAAAAAAAAAAAATTCAATGATTCAAATTCTTGATGATTATGATATTGATGGAAAATCTTTACATTGTTATGTGAAAGATGGTTCTAAAATGAACCTAACATAACAAGTCCGTTTGTACTCAATAATGGGTCTTAAGTTCCAAAAACAATTTCCTCAACATGAATTTCTGGCCCTACATGAAAATTATGTCACACGGTAGAAAATATTGCATATATAGATTAATGGTCAACAAGTCACCCAATAAAAAAAAAAATTCAATAATTCAAATTCTTGATGATTATGATATTGATGGAAAATCTCTACATTGTTACGTGGAAGACGGTTCTAAAATGAACCTAACACTACGGGTTTGTTTGGGAATAGTTTATTTCATATGTCATTAAGAGCACATATGAAATTTCACTAAATCATGAGCCATGAGTGCAGGACAAATGTCCACAACATGAATTTCTAATCTTACATGAAAATTATGCTGCATAATGGACAGTGGCGGCTTCAGAAATTTTTTTAGGATAGCCGTTAAAAAACTTAATTTAAACAAAATTTAATAAAAATGAAACTTAAATATATCGACATTGCAAAAAAAAAAAAAAAACAAAAATATATAAAGTTTTAAAATTTTCTTCTACGAGTTTTCATATTTTGAAATCATTGTATGATATCTTCATTATCAATAATATTAGCTACATTATCTTTGTCAATGTACACTACCAAGCAATCATTAAACTATTGATCTCCCATTCAATTACTAATACCTTACCAAAATAATTAAAAATACAACAAAATCCATTATCCTTTTTTATGATATGTTCCAACTAATTTTGTATTCTTTAAACTAATTAGGATTAAATCAACGCAATACTCCACTAATTTCTTTTTTAAAGGAAATTATGGCCAAGAGGTTGACAAGAACCTCTATATAAATATGCTCTTCTTATTTCATCTTGATCATTAAGATGAAACATTTTCCCATATCCTAGGATCTAAAAGAAAATTATTCAAGTCAATACGAATTTTCTTAGAAAATGAATCATGCAATACAAGTGATTTCCTTATAAGAAATTTGTTCATAGTGCTAGCAAAAGAGTAAAGAGTAAACTATAAGTTCATTCAATATATTCAACTTAGGCATTCAACTGTTACATTAATCATGTTCTACAAAGTATTCAGGTATTACTTTAGTGCATATGCATGTGTAGAAAATGTATCAAATAAATTCAACAAATTCAGCTAAAGACTAAAGCAAGCACTAACGAGACTAAGTGACTAACTATTTGAAAACGTGTGTTTTTTAGGAAAAAAATATAATGATTTTAAAATATGCCTTTTGAAATCAAAATTTAAAAAATTACAATTAAACATTTGATTTGGGCTTTTGGGCTAATTTGTATGTGTTTGGGCAATATTTGAGACATGCTATATCTACAACATTTTCATAATACTCTCATAACAAACCCTAGCTGGTAAATTGTTATTGGTTCTAATTTGAAATTAGTAATGAAATTATCTTTTTGTTCACTAGTATTACCCAATAACAATATGCCACTTTGGATTTATTTGTGAAAATGTTGTGAACATAGCGCTTCTCACAATTTTTTGGTTCAATCTTCATTGGACCAAAATTTTATTTTTAATGGCTCAAATTTTTATTTAGGGTGTTCAAGATTTTTTTAGAGTGGTCACAAATATTTTTTAGGGTGATCAACAATACATATTAATTTAAAATTTAATTTTTTAAAGGTATATATAAAAAAATAAAATTCAAGTCAAGGTGGTCACCACCCCGATTAACAAGTAGAGCCGCCCCTAACAGTGGAAAATATTGCATAATGGATCAATGGTCAACAAGTCAAAAAAAAAGAGTCAGATTCTAGATGATTCTGATATTGATGGATAATCTCTATGCGGTTACTTGAAAGATGGATGTCAAATGAACCTAACGCAACATCTCATCACTTGTGTGTGGTAAGCATTGATCTTTGGGGGTTTTGCTTAAAGCCTATATTATCACTAATTTAATCATGTCATTAAGAGCACATACACAAGATATTTTACTCCATCATGAGCCTTAGGTTCCAAACAAATGTACTCAACATGAATTTATGGTCTTAGATGAAAATTAATGGTCAATAAGTCAGACAACCAAAAAACAAAAGATGTCAATAAGTCAAATTCTTGATGATTTTGATATTTATAAAAAATCTCTATGCGGTTATGTGAGAGACGATTGTCAAATGAACCTAACACCATATCTCATCACTTGGGTGTGGTGAGCATTGATCTTTGGGGGTTTGGCTTAAAGCCAATATTATCACTAATTTAATCATGTCATTAAGAGCACATTCACATGATATTCTACTCAATCACAAGACTTAAGTTCATGAATTTTGGGCCTTACATGAAATTATGTCACATGGTGGAAATTATTGCATAATGGATTAATGGTCAACAAGTCACCCAATTAAAAAACAAAAGTTGTCAATAAGACAAATTTTTAATGATTTTGATATTGTTGAAAAATCTCTACACAGTTAAATGAAAGATGATCATCAAATGAACCTAACACTACATCTCTTCACTTGTGTGTGCTGAGCATTGATCTCTAGGGGATTGACTAAAAGCATATATTATCATTAATTTAATCATGTCATTAAGAGCACATACACATGACTTGAGATTGTACTCAATAATGAGCCTTAAGTTCCAAAAACAATTTCCTCAACATGAATTTCTGGCCCTACATGAAAATTATGTCACACGGTGGAAAATATTGCATAATAGATTAATGGTCAACAAGTCACCCAAAAAAAAAAAAAAAATTCAATGATTCAAATTCTTGATGATTATGCCATTGATGGAAAATCTTTACATTGTTACGTGAAAGACGGTTTTGAAATGAACCTAACACAACGGGTCCGTTTGTACTCGATGAATGAGCCTTAAGTTCCAAAAACAATTTCCTCGACCTGAATTTTCGACCCTACTTGAAAATTATGTCACACGGTGGAAAATATTGCATAATAGATTAATGGTCAACAAGTCACCCAATAAAAACAAAAATTCAATAATTCAAATTCTTGATGATTATGATATTGATGGAAAATCTCTACATTATTACGTGAAAGACGGTTCTGAAATGAACCTAACACTACTGGTTTGTTTGGGAACAGTCTATTTCGTATGTCGGTAAGAGCACATATGAAATTTCACTAAATCATGAGCCATGAGTGCCAGACAGATGTCCACAACATAAATTTCTGACCTTATATGAAAATTATGTAGCACAATGGACAGTGGCAGCTTTAGAAATTTTTTTAGGATAGTTGTTAAAAAACTTAAATTAAACAAAATTTAATAAAAATGAAACTTAAATATATTGAAATCGCAAAAAAAAAAAAAAAAAAAAAAAACAGAAATATGTAAAGTTTTAAAATTTTCTTCTACGAGTTTTCATATTTTGAAATCGTTGTATGATATCTTCATTATCAATACTATTAGCTACATTATCTTTGCCAATGTACACTACCAAGCAATCATTAAACTGTTGATCTCCCATTCAATTACTAATACCTTACCAAAATAAGTAAAAATAAAACAAAATGCATTATCCTTTTTTATGATGTGTTCCAACTAATTTTTGTATTCTTTAAACTAATTAGGATTAAATCGACACAGACACAATACTCCACTAATTTCTTTTTTAAAGGAAATTATGGCCAAGAGGTTGACAAGAACCTCTTTATAAATATGCTCTTCTTATTTCATCTTGATCATTAAGATAAAACATTTTCCCATATCGTAGGATCTCAAAGAAAATTTTTCAAGCCAATATGAATTTTCTTAGAAAAGGAATCTTGCAATACAAGTGATTCGCTTATAAGAAATTTGTTCATAGTGCCAGAAAAAGAGTAAAGAGTAAAGAGTAAAGAGTAAAGAGTAAACTATAAGTTCATTCAATATATTCAACTTAAACATTCAACTGTTACATTAATCATGTTCTACAAAGTATTTAGGTATTACTTTAGTGCATATGCATGTGTAGAAAATGTATCAAATAAATTCAACAAATTCAGCTAAAGACTAAAGCAAGCACTAACAGACTAAGTGACTAACTATTTGAAAATGTGTGTTTTTTAGGAAAAAAATATAATGATTTTAAAATATGCCTTTTGAAATCAAAATTTAAAAAATCACAATTAAACATTTGATTTGGGCTTTTGGGCTAATTTGTATGTGTTTGGGCAATTTTTGAGAAGTGCTATGTCTACAATATTTTTATAATACTTTCATAACAAACCCTAACTGGTAAATTGTTATTGGTTCATATTTGAAATTAGCAATGGAATTATCTTTTTGTTCACTAGTATTACCCAATAATAATATGCCACTTAGAATTTATTTGTGAAAATATTATGAACATAGCAGTTCTCACAATTTTTTGGTTCAATCTTCATTGGACCAAAATTTTATTTTTAATGGCGCAAATTTTTATTTAGGGTGTTCAAGATTTTTTTTAGAGTGGTAAAGAATTTTTTCTAGAGTGGTCAACAACACATATTAATTTAGTATTTAATTTTTTTAAGGTATATATAAAAAAATAAAATTCAAGTCAAGGTGGTCACCACCCCGATTAACAAGTAGAGCCACCCCTAACAGTGGAAAATATTGCATAATGGATCAATGGTTAACAAGTCAAAAAAAGAGAGCCAGATTCTAGATGATTCTAACATAGATAATCTCTACATGGTTGCTTGAAAGATGGATGTGAAATGAACCTAACACAACATTTCATCACTTGTGTGTGGTGAGCATTGATCTCTGGGGGTTTTGCTTAGAGCCTATATTATCACTAATTTAATCATGTCATTAAGAGCACATACACAAGATATTTTACTCCATCATGAGCCTTAGGTTCCAAACAAATGTACTCAACATGAATTTATGGTCTTAGATGAAAATTAATGGTCACTAAGTCACACAACCAAAAAACAAAAGATGTCAATAAGTCAAATTCTTGATGATTTTGATATTGATAAAAAAATCTCTACGTGGTTATGTGAGAGACGGTTGTTAAATGAACCTAACACCACATCTCATCACTTGGGTGTGGTGAGCATTGATCTTTGGGGGTTTGGCTTAAAGTCAATATTATCACTAATTTAATCATGTCATTAAGAGCACATTCACATGATATTCTACTCAATCACGAGGCTTAAGTTCATGAATTTTGGGCCTTACATGAAATTATGTCACATGGTGGAAAATATTGCATAATGGATTAATAGTCAACAAGTCACCCAATTAGAAAACAAAAGATGTCAGAAAGACAAATGCTTAACGATTTTGATATTGTTGAAAAATCTCTACGCAGTTACATGGAAGATGATTGTCAAATGAACTTAATACTACATCTCTTCACTTGTGTGTGCTGAGCATTGATCTCTAGGGGTTTGGCTAAAAGCATACACTATTACTAATTTAATCATGTCATTAAGAGCACATACACATGACTTGAGATTGTACTCAATAATGAGCCTTAAGTTCCAAAAACAATTTCTTCCACATGAATTTTTGGCCCTACATGAAAATCATGTCACATGGTAGAAAATATTGCATAATAGATTAATAGTCAACAAGTCACCCAATAAAAACAAAAATTCAATAATTCAAATTCTAAATGATTATGATATTGATGAAAAATCTCTACATTATTATGTGAAAGATGGTTTTGAAATGAACCTAATACTACAGGTCCGTTTGAAAACAGTTTATTTAGTTAAAATTGAAAAGTTTTTGCTGAAAATGTAGAAAAAAAAGTTAAAAGCTAGTTGAATAGTATAATGAGACCTATGAAAAGTACTAATGGTACAATGAGACCCATAAATTGTAAAAAAGAAAATACAAAATTAATTAAATTTCTTTCCAAACGGACTGCCCATCTCATAATCTGAGTGGTTGGCGTTGATCCTTGTGGGTCTGGCTTAAAATAATATAAAAGCACCAGTCAACAAGTAAAGGTCTTTATTAAAATATTAATATAATAATAACAAAAATGAGTAACGGTTTGAAGAATCACTATATATATGGCCGCCTCTTTTGCAATATACTCACACTTAAGCCTTTCATCCTTCAAACTTCCCTTCATTCGTTACTATGGCCGCCTCTTTTGCAACTCTTCTTCATGTGCTTTTCTTAGTATGGTTCCTTCCCGCTACCTTCAGCTTAAGCTTCTTCTTCTTCAAAGCAGAGTCAATCTCAAATGTCTCTTGCAATGAAAAAGACAAGCAAGCCCTTCTAATCCTCAAACGTGGTCTCACTGATCATGGACACGTCCTCTCATCCTGGTCTGACCATAAAGATTGCTGTATTTGGGACGGAGTTTTCTGCGACAAGAAAATTGGCCGAGTCACTGAGCTCCACCTCAATTATTTGAGGTTAGGCGGTGAGGTTAGTGGTTCGTTGCTCCAATTAGAACATTTGAACTACTTGGATTTGAGTTACAATGACTTTAATTGTACTCCGATCCCAACTTTCCTTGGTTCAATGTTCAGTCTCAAACATCTTGACCTCTCAGACGCTAACTTCAGTGGACTTATTCCTCATCAGCTTGGGAACCTTTCAAGCCTTCGCTATCTGTCTCTAAGATATAATTTTGACCTCTATGTAGATAACCTTCGTTGGATGTCTAGTCTCTCTGCCATTCAATACCTTGGCCTCAGCTCAGCTGACCTTCACAGAGAAGTTGATTGGCTTCAAATAATGAGTAATCCCATCTCTTTCAGAGCTATACTTGTATAATTGTCAGCTTGATAGTCTGAATCCATCTCTTGGATTTGTCAATTTCACGTC
Organism: Quercus dentata; assembly: GCA_028216015.1. Taxonomy (NCBI): domain Eukaryota; kingdom Viridiplantae; phylum Streptophyta; class Magnoliopsida; order Fagales; family Fagaceae; genus Quercus; species Quercus dentata. The sequence goes on from CP116448.1 coordinate 12,039,147, forward strand.
TCTTCGAGTCCTTGATCTTTCTGGAAATCATTTCAATCATGAGATACCTAATTGGTTCTCTAATCTTAGTACAAGCCTCTTAAGGCTTGACCTGACCAACAGTTCTTTGAAAGGCAATATACCGCCTAGCATTTTCAATTTAGAGAAATTAGAATATCTATCCTTGTATACCAATAAGCTAACTGAACAAATTCCAGAGCCGTTAGGCCAACTTAAGCATCTAACGTATCTTGATCTCGGATATAATTCTTTAAATGGTCCTATACCTTCTTTCGTGGGGAATTTATCTCGTATGAGAACATTATACCTTGACCAAAATCAGTGGAATGGCACCATTCCAAAGAGTCTTGGGCTTCTCTCTAAGTTGGAGACGTTGTATGTTGGAAAAAATTCTTTAACAGGTACCGTAGATGAAAGGCAGTTCAGAAAACTCTCAAAATTAAAGAAGCTCTATATGTCTGAAGCACGTTTGTCCTTTAATGTCAATTCCAATTGGGTTCCCCCCTTCCAACTTGACTATGCCTCCATGAGCTCAATCAAGATAGGTCCTAATTTTCCTTCATGGCTACAATCACAAAGATCCCTCAGTATTTTAGAAATGTCCATGTCAGGAATTTCTGGCAAAGCTCCGGGTTGGTTCTGGAATTGGACTTCAAACATTACATTTATCAATCTCTCTAACAACCACATAGAATGTAATGTATCAGACATTTTTCTCAGTTCTACTGTGAAAGTGCTCAATATAGCTAACAACTCATTTTATGGACCCATTTCTACTTTCTTATGCCAAAAGAAAATGAGAAAGAATAAATTAGAGGTTTTAGATGCATCAAACAATCTCTTGTCAGGAGAACTTTCTTTCTGCTGGAAGTTTTGGCAGTCTTTGATCCATTTAAACTTAGGGAGCAATAATCTAGTAGGTAGAATTCCCTACTCCATGGGGGCTTTAGTTAACCTCCAATCATTGCGTTTACAGAACAATGGCATCTATGGATATATTCCTTCATCGTTGAAAAAGTGCTCAAATCTATGGCTCATCGATATGGGTGATAATCATTTGTCCATCATACCACTATGGATTGGAGAATTGACAAATCTTATAGTTCTCCGTCTAAGATCAAGTGAATTCAAGGGTTATATACCTCAACAAATATGCCAACTTTCTTCTCTTATAGTATTGGATCTTGCCAATAATAGCCTATCAGGATCCATACCAAATTGCTTGAAAAATATTAGTGCCATGGCATTACCAGATTTCAATATTATTTCATTTTCTTCTATGTCTTTTATATATTCATATATATATGGATCCTATGTTGAGAATGTTCAGTTGGTTCTCAAAGAGAAAGAAATGGAATACGAAAAGAACCTTATATTAGTTAGGCTCATAGACCTTTCAAGTAACAACTTGACCGGATCAATCCCTGCTGAAATTTCAGATCTTTTCGAACTACGCTTTTTGAATTTGTCTCGAAATCATTTGATGGGAAAGATACCAGAAAAAATTGGGAGTTTGAAAGAGTTAGAGTCAGTTGATCTCTCACGAAATCATTTATCGGGTAAAATTCCTCCAAGCATGTCTAATTTGACATTTCTTGGTCTCTTGGACTTGTCATACAACAACCTCTCGGGTAGAATTCCTTCAAGCACCCGACTTCAATCTTTTGATGCCGTTAGGTACATTGGAAATCCTCGGTTATGCGGTGATCCTCTTCCAAAAACTGCACAATTGAGGAACAATCTTTGAATAGATCACCAATTGGCAGTGTTGAAGATGATTCTAAAAACTCTAGCTTCTACATTGGTATGGGAGTTGGATTCTCAAGCGGCTTTTGGGCAATTTGTGGAGCTCTCTTCTTTAATAGGACTTGGAGGCATGCGTATTTTAGATTTGCTGATGAAATAAAAGATTGGATTTATGTGACTACAATGATAAAGATGAATTTACTAGAAAAGCTAAGAGTCCGCCTTAATAAGTGAGGCATCGTTATCTAGCCAAAAGGTATTGCTTCACATTATATGTCCTTAATATTGTTTCTTTCATTTTACTGTTGTAGTCAACTATGACAGAAGAAATTGTTTCTCATATACATAATACATCAAATATGTAATGTAGAATTTTAATTATTTATTTATAATGATTATTATAAATAGGATGCATAGCATGATTTATCACCTCATATGCTGTAAACTTCAATTCCATTGGAGGATTTACAAGTAGACTATCAAAGAGGGCTTACCATGAATTCTTAGAATTTCAACATGGTGTATTTTGAATTGAGGTTAAGTTTGATGCCTAGGTAGTCATACTTCTCATACTCACATCACTATTGTTGAAAATTGCAATTCATTCAGGAGGTGGCACTGGTTCATGCTCTTCTAAAGGCCAAAAAGTCATTAATGAAAGAAATCTTTTTTTTTTTTATTTTATATTATTTCATCCTGGTTTTGTCATAAAACATGCTATGGATTATGATTCTTGGATATGTGTGTGAGAACTATTTATCTATATAGTGCTAGTCATTTAAAGAAGAATTATTTCTCCAAAAAAAATAGTGCTTCCTGGACTCATTGATTTATTTCACAATGACTTCTCTATTCCACAAATTCCAAGAGGCTCTCTCTCTTTCTCTCTCTCCTGTTTTTGGTTTACAGTTTTACTAAAAATACTGTTCCCTTTTTAAAAAATGGGTTTCCCATTTTGGAACCAACTAACTCTACTCAATTGAGCCAAATCTATGGCTGTTATTGAATTGAGTTGGGTTTTTGATAACAATATTAAACTTAAAGATTAAGACTTTCATTTATGCTATGTTTTCTTATCTTCTTCTTCTTTTTTTTTTTTTTTTTTTCCTCGTGCTTTTGTATGACCCTTTTGCTCTTTTGAAACTATATTCACAGTCTGTGAAAACACCCGCAATCCAAGACAATTACAATTTGAAACAGACATAAATAAATTGTTTCTATATACCAGGTCAGTGTAACTATGACTTTGTCATCTGAATTATCTTGTTTTTTTACCTTTGCACATGAACTGTATGTGGCTATTGCCTATTGGTACTGGCCAGTTCACTAAGGACGTTGTTTGTATTAATGTGCAAAGATAGGGACCAAATCAGTAGTGTAGACCATTTGATTGGTTTTTATTAACCTCTTTAATGAATTTTTTACCCAATTATGTTGATATACATGCTTATGTTTGAAGTAGTAACTGTATGGAGTTTGATGTTATGGTCATATTAATTAAAGCAAATTTACCATAACAATGAGATCTACCTCAAATGACTTCTTCGTCCATGATAATGAGATAGAGGGTACAGTTTTGATTCAAAACTTACTGAATGCATAATATACCAACAACAATAATAATGATAAAAAAAGACTAGATGTTAAGGTTCAACCCTATCAATTTCCATATATTGTGTTAGATCAATTTGTAATAAGTGAATGCATTAGTTACGGATTTTTATTTTTATTTTAAATTTACTTTAAAAGAAGTGGTAATTTATCATTGAGATTGTGTTTGGATGACCTTGTTTTGACTGTCTTACTTTGTTTAAAAATATGACTATAGTTAAAAAAAAGTGAGGCTTTTACATAAGTTGTTGGTGAAATTAAATTGACATTTTAATCTAAAACAAACAGAACCTTAGCATATAAAGTTTATGGTTAGGCATCTACTATTTTCTAGTTCTGTCTTTGTGGTATCTAAAGATAGAAGTGAATGTAGTATTATAATAATTAAGAATTTTAGGTTGAATCACCACTATTAAATGTATATTTTGTGCCTATTTTGGTTTCAAAAAACTCCTTAAGTCTTAGTTCTTGAAAAAGTTGTATTACTTGCATGGTGATAAAAGTCAATAATAGTAGATATGACATAACTTGATCTTAATGTTTGCCATACTTCTATCCAAGTTTCAGCTTGTTTGATGTTGTTCATCTATTTAAAGTATTGTAACAAAGTAAAATTTCTTTTAACTTGTTGAATAAGCCAAAATTGAACTTTTAAATCATGGTATTGCATTTTGAGTAGATGTTATTTTGTTTTTTCTCTCTAATCTACTGCTTGGCTTCATGTGAATTTATGCAACCTTTGTCATTCAGTGTCCTTTAATCTCAATTTTTTTCCTCATTAACCGTTTGGGAAGGGATCTTTGATTAGGCAAAAGCATAGGAGTTCAATGAAATGGCTTGTAAAGCCTCTCTTGCGATCAACGAAGCGAGCTACGAGAAAACATTCATGCTCAAATTAAAAGTTTCTCCCTGTGTATAGATGAAATTCTTCTGCCTTATACTAAAAGGACAGGTGAGGCACAAGAACCGCCTCCACAACCAATAGCTGCTCCTCCTTGTCGAGTGGCCTGGATTTTTTTGTTGGCGGGAATGGCCAACCCACCGACCGCCCTGGTAAGATTTTGTTTGTAATATAAAACCCTTTTCCAATGTTGCATTATGAGCTTGAAGAGTGCAGCTTGAGATGTTCAGGATCTTTGAATTTTCTTGTGACTCACCCTTGAAGTAGGGGGATTATCTTGATTTGAAGGATTGATCTTTTGATTTGTCCTTTGATTACCATAACTTCTTTAATTGTTTCCTCAAACAAATTTAGTTATTTAAAATATTTAAAGTTATTTAAGTGGAGTTAAAGTCAACATCCAGTCACTTTTGAACTGAAGTGTCAACAAAATAAATCTACATTTGGGCAGCAAGGTGGAGGGGAAGATGCCTTGGGGATACTTACATTGATTTTATGGAAAGGCATCTTCAATGAGAATTTAATTACTTTTTCCAGAATACCTATTGGGAGTTTGTTATCTCTAGCTTCTATAAGCTCTTTCTTGAAATCATGTTTTTGTGTTTGTGATGGGATTCGTTCTATAATTTTTAACTTTTTACTTCTAAATTAATATTCTTAGATGAACTGTTGATTTTATATATATTTTTTTGGAATGATAATATGCTCTAGTTGATAGATCTCTTGCAAACTTCAATGTTGCGATTGAGCATTTCCCCCTCCTTTAAGAACAAGGTGGCAGGTGATATTGAGGGTTCATGGCCCACCCATATGTGTAACTTACCAACAAAACAAAAATATTACTTGCAAGCTTTGGTGCTCTAGAATATCTCTTGGCTTCTTTTCATTGAAGTTAAAGCTCTAAAATAGTATTTGTTCTTTTTTGAATGCCATTCTTATTGCAGCTAAACAAGGAATTCAACCAGTATGTAACCTAAAACATGACATTATTTCGGTTGAAACCTTGGAAACCAAATTGATTATAAAGGTTACGTGAAGTTCTTACTTTTGATTGGTATTCGACAGGGCCTTGATTGGAAGTTGTTTTATTGGAGGTAACACATATAGAGGTCCAGATTATTTTTTTGCAAGAAAGTGCTGATTGTGATCAATTCTCATTTTAGTATTTGGATGGCATGTTCTGGCTAACAAATACATGGATTGATGGATATGTGGGAAAAAAGGGGATCAATGTCTCTAGAAGTACAAGGATGTCCTCCAAGCTAGACTTACGCCCTCTAGTTTAATTTCCTTATGTGGTAAGAACTAATTGGTGTTCTTTTAATTATATGGTTAATGTTTCAAACTTCTTCTTGAATATATTTCCCAATAACATCAAATCAACCCTTGCCGCATCAGAGGTTGGATGAGAGGGCTTCAATTGAGTGCCTGTTCCGTAATACATAGCTGTCAAATATGTTTGATTGTTACAAAATTCATTACAATTGTGCATATAAGCAGTACCCCATATCATAATCTCTCATCTGGAATCAAATTTGAATGAGAGGGCTCCAACCGCATCAGAGGTTGGATGAGAGGGCTTCAACCGAGTGCCTGTTACGTAATGCATAGCTGTCAAATATGTTTGATTGTTACAAAATTCATTACAATTGTGCATATAAGCAGTACCCCATATCATAATCTCAAGATCTTGGAATCAAATTTGAATGTTTCTTCACCTAGATTTGATTGCAAGACTATCGTTTTTTGTTTAATGTCTTTGGAGTATATGTACTTGTCGAGCTTGGATAAATTTTGTATTACAGAAAAAATCAAAATCCAAAAATCAATATTGTTGTCTTTCTTTGAGTTGCTTGTCTAACAATTGTGAAATTCCTTAGGTTTCCTTTGGTGGCAACATTGCTTTGCTTTGTCTGCCGCACTTAGTTTGATATACATGATCATGTATCGCTGCTCTCTTCTGCTTCTTGTGGTGCAGAGGTTCTCAACAATTCCATCATCCGACACTTTCATTTGATTTTTCTTGTTGACCTTGCTATCATCAATAATTATTGTATTGCTCTTCCTTGTATTTAATAAGTTGTTTTTTTTTCATGGTTAGTTTTTATTTTATTTTATTTATTTATCAAATTGTCAACAATGAACTGTTTTTACTTATGCCACTATTAACATAGCTAAGCAATGCCCTTTTTGGCCTACATGTAGAAAACACATGAAGTTAGAATGCAATTTTTTGGCATTTTACTTTTTATAATAAAACTTATGAATTCGTGAAGAGAATAAAAGAGAAAGGTTTATATGTACAACGCATTTTTTATTGACCATAATCGCATTATTAGGTTTATATGTACCACACATTTTTTCTTGACCGTAATTGCATTATTTGGGTTTTTAGTACCTATCTTCTGTTTAGGTACAGAAGAAGTCTCAATTAATTATTACAAAATTTCCACATTTGGTTCTGATTACTTATGAGCTTGTGGGAGTGTCATGTGTGTTCTGCTTCTCCCATTGAAGTACCAATTACTAATGATTTTTCTGCACATCATTGCATTGTGCTAAACTCTAGCTACAATTGTTTGGGAAGGAATGCTAATGAGGCAGATGCAGAGGAGATCATAGAATGGCCAGTAAAGCCTCTCTTGCCGATCAACAAGTCCAAGAAAACGTCCATGCTCAGATTAAAACTTTCTCCATGTCTATGGATGAAATTCTTATTCTTGATACTAAAAGGATAGGTGATGCACATGAATTGCCTCCACAACCAACAGCTCCTCCTCCTTGAAGTGGCCTTGGTTTTGCTATTGACAGGAATGGCCAACCTACTGCAGACCATCCTGGTATGGTTCTATTTGCAATCTGGAAACTTTATCCAATGTTGCATTTTGAGCTTGAAGTTGTGTGAGTGGGGCATGAGATGTTCAGGATTTTAGAATTTTCTTGTGACCCATCCTTTCTATGTTTGAAGTAGTGGGATTATCTTGATTTGAGGGAAAGATCTTTTGATTTGTTCTACTGATTACCTTAACTTCTTTACTAGTTTCCTTGAACAAATTTAGTTATTTAAAAAGTTTAAAGTTATTCAAGTAGAGTTAGTGTTAACATAATACAATCACTTTTGAACTGAAGTGTTGGCAAAAGAAAATCTACAATTGGGCAGCAAAGTGTGGGAAATGAGATGGTGGCCTTCGGAGGTGGGGAAGGGAGGGGAAGATTTCTTGGGGATGGTTAAATTGATTTTATGGAAGGCATATTCAAGGAAAACAATTTCTTGGGAATACTTAAATTAATTTTATGCTAGGCAAGTCTTGAAGATGACTCTAAAAATTCCAGCTTCTATATAGGTCTGGGAGTTGGACTCACAAGCGGCTTTTGGGCAATTTGTGGAGCTCTCTTCTTCAATAGGACTTGGAGGCATGCTTTTTTCAGATTTGTCGATGACATTAAAGATTGGATGTATGTGATTACAGCGAAAAAAGATGAATTGATTATCTAAATAGGCAAGAGTCTGCTTTAGCAAGTGAAAGGCATCATTATCTACCTAATAAAAGGTATTACTTTGAGTATTATGTCCTTAAATATTGGTTGGTTCATGTTAATGTAGTAGTTACTTTGAATATATGATTTAATTTGTAGCTAATGTGATAGTCATTTGGATTTTATTTCACAAATATAGATTGTCTTTAACTTTAGTCTATATTTGTAGTTAGCCCATTGTGTTTGAAATAAAGTTCATTTGTAAATTCAGACTTTGTTTTAATGTTTTGAGACCTTTTTTGATAGGTAGATAGTGGAGGAGGGGAAGATGGGTTTCAACTGCAGATGGATCACCATAAAGGATACCATTACCATTATGCTTCTATTGGACTTTGTTTAGAGATATTTGAAGTGGACAAAGAGGAAACTCATGGGAATACCCTCAATAGAACCAAAGTTGTACTATGACAGTAGAAATTGTTTCTCATATACATAATGCGTCAAATAGGTGGTGTAGAGTGCTTTTTTTTTTTTTTTTAAATTTTTTTATTTTTTTTTTATTTTATATTTTTTCAAATACAATGCATAGCATGATTTCTCACCTCATGTTGTAAGCTTTAATTCCATAGGATATCAAAGAGGTGGCTTAACATGAATTCTTATAATTGTTTAGCTTATATTTTCTTTCTATCTTTTACATCTCACATATCAGGGAACAATGAATTTCCTGTATATTCTCTTCACATCTATAATATTGTTGTCTGCTGATTTTTGTTTTTGTTGATAATCTTGTCTGCTGATTGCTTGTCCTACTATTGTGAAATAGCATAGGTTTCCTTGGTGGCAACATTTCTGTGTCTAGTCTGCCACACTTAGTATATAAAACAAAAACGTTCTAGAATAGTTTGATATACATCATCATCATGTATTGCCTACTGCATCTTGTAGTGCATCGGATATATATATACATATATAATTTATAATTTTATATTTCATTTTAGCCAATTAACCAACATAAAGTTTAAAATATGATATGGGAATAAAATGAGTCAAATGATGAATTTGGGCTTCAATTTGTTTTTAAAAAATTCAACATAGTCCGTAATATCCTAAAATAGGCCGGAATTTAGAGATTGGAACTACCAGAATTCTTCCGGAATGCCATAATAGTTTGGAGCAAACCGGAATTTAGATTGAAATGGAATAAGGGGGTAAATGCACCGGATTAAATACCTGAACATAATGAAATTTAAAACATTGGTTTGTTTGCTGTGGAGTTTGGGAATTGTGATGTGAGACAGTGTCATAAGTTTGTGTTTTTTGTTTCTTCTTAGCCGAAATGGTGCCATTTTGATATGGTTGATTTGTCGGTGTGCCAACATTTCACTTTACAACCAAAAATAATTGAGGATGTTATTTTGTTAACGGAACCAAACTTCAGGATGTAAAATCAAAATTCTCAAACTTCAGTGTATAAAATCTTAAGCAATCCCAAGCTTCAAGAGTGTACTTTGCAAATGCAACATGACTTGGATAATTTTGTATTTATACACACACACACGCGCATGCTATTTCTATCACATTCTCTCCAAAAAAAAGGTGATTAATCTCTCTCTCTCTCTCTCTCTTGTTATTTCTTGCAACTTTACTTTAGATTGATGAATTTTTGTATTTTTTTTTTTTTGTATATCTACTTTAGGTTGATATAGACAAGTTGCGGTAAAAATTGTGTAAATAGTTGTGGTCCTAGCATTTTCCCTTGCATTCATCCTATCTGGACTAGAATGTTAAAATGTTCACAACCTGACCGAGGTAGCCATTTCTCTTCTATGGTGCCTTGTCCAAGCTGTCCGGAGCTGTTGGAGCCAAATGTATAGTGTTTAAAATTAAGGAACACCACTCTCAAAATGCACACAATCTCTACTTGCCTCTAGTTTGCAAGATCTTGAGGATCCAAATTACACAACTGTAAGGACATGAAGAACAATGGAGGCATTGGAAGACAAAGAGGGATTTTCCAGGGGGGGATGGACTCCCCGAAGAAATGGTGCTGGTGTCATTGAAACTTGAAATGCTGATACATGTGTGGCAACAATAGTAGTATGTGGCTGGTCAGGAATGTTTTATTGAATTGTTGGGGTTTCACTCATTATAGCACCCATAGGCACTGCCGCAGTTTGAAGTGCCCAAATTTGGTTGATGATCAGTACTCTCTCCAATGAATATCCAATGGCTAAATTTAAATACATCTTATTATTTATATTTACTAGTAGTAAACTGAGGAGATGTATCTATCTTAAAACAGTAATCAGCCTGCAATCATGTCATTAACGCCCCTAAACATATATGCATATGCATAACAAAGGAATATACGAACACATGAACGAGATTTAACTTGATTATGGGCATTACTTTTGTGCAAAATAGTATGTGAAAACGAAAGAAGAGACCAAAGTGCGGATGGTTAGAACTTAGAACAAAGCCATATCAGATCAAGGAAAAAAAGCCTATCTTGGTACAATTATCAAACAATTTACAAACATAGGTATAATGGGCAAACAAGTCTCCGAACGAACAAAGTATTCAACAATTTGAAGTTTGGATACAACTATCACTCTGTGGTTACGTCAGAGACGGGCATTGGTCTTTGGCGATTGGCTTTAAGTCAACAAGTCAAAGTCCTCATAAAAATAAAAAAGTGACTTTCTAAGAATCACTTGTCACAAGCTCTAGTAATCTCCAATTGCATCACCACCACTGCTCACACTCAGCGTCTTTTCCTTCAAACTTATCTTTCAACCCTTATCTTCTCTTATCTTCATTCAGCCAAAAAAAAAAAAAAAAAAAACCATTCTCTTCTCTTCCTCTGTTCTTGCTCTATCATGGGTGCCTTTTTTGCAATTCATGTGCTTTTCTTACCATGGTTCTTTGTCATAATCTTCAGTTTATGTTTCTTCAAAGCAGAGTCAAATGTTTCTTGTTGTGAAAAAGAGAAAAACGAACTTCTTAGCCTCAAACGAGGTTTAACTGATCCTTACAACTGGAGCTCACTCTCCTCCTGGTCTGACCAAGAAGATTGCTGCAGGTAGGACGCAGTTCACTGTGACAACAAAACTGCTCATGTTACAGAACTATCAGTAAAACATGTAGGCGGTAAGATTAGTCCTTCATTGATTGAATTAGAATTTTTGAATTACTTGGACTTGAGCGATAATTTCTTTAATTGTACTTCTATTCCAACTTTCCTTGGATCAATGGTCAATTTGACACATCTTGACCTCCATCATGCCCAATTTTGTGGACACATTCCTCATCAGCTTGGGAACCTTTCAAGCCTTCTCTATCAAAATCTTAAAGACAATAATGGTCTTTATGTTGATAACCTTCATTGGATGTTTCATCTCTCTTCCATGTCTCATCTCTTTCGGAGCTAATCTTAAACAATTGTCAACTTGATAGTTTGACTCCAACGGTTGGATTTGTCAATTCCACGTCTCTTCGGGTCCTTAATCTTTCTTAAAATCTTTTCAATCAAGAGATATATAACTAATTGGTTCTCTAATCTTAGTACAAGCCTCTTAGAATATCTCGATCTTAGGGATAATTCTTTGAGTGGAAAAATTCCAGATTCGCTAGGGCAGCTTAAGCATCTAACGGATCTCGATCTTAGTGATAATTCTTTAAGTGGTCCTATTCCTTCATCCCTTGGGAATTTATCTCAAATGCAAGCCTTACTCGGTATAAATAAATTAAATGGCACTGTTCCAAAGAGTCTTGGACTTCTTTCAAATCTATTTGCAGTATCTATTTCACATAATTTCTTCACAGGCAGTCTAGATGAAGCACATTTCTCCAAATTAGGGAAATTAAAAGAACTGGAAATCTCTTATACACCTTTGTTCTTTAATGTGAACTCCAATTGGGTTTCTCCTTTTCAACTTGAATACATTTCCATGATCTCCTGCAAGATAGGTCCCAACAAATTATATATATTTAGTTTAAGCATGCTACAAAGTATTAGTATATTTGAAATGTAATCAAACATTAAAGGAAAATTAAACAATTGTATACAACTATTGCAAAATATGTAGATGAACAAAAAATATATAATAAATGAATGCTTCCTCTGTACAAATCCTGATAGACAAATATATCATTTTTTTAAATTTAATAAATATATTCCTTATACTCTATAATCTAGAATATTAAATGATACCCATATTCTACATGAGCACAAAGTAGTTAAAATATAAGAGTTAAAGGAGGAAAAATATCAAGAGAATACAATTTTTCTAAAAATATAAAGGAAAAAACTCATAACAAACATTAGGGATAATAATTTAATGATTAGCTATTTTTAGAGATAAATTTATTACTAAATTCATCCAAATAAGTTATAAATACCCTTTTTGTCGCAAACTTAAAAAAAATTGCTATTCAAAAGCAGCATTAAATAGAGACAACTACTAAAATGTTTTTCACATCAATATCTAGAAATTCCCAAGAAAATAATATTCTCATGATAATGCCATTGCATTCTTTATTGACCCTTTGAAAAGATATTGTGCTATTTCACTTAACAGTTGTCATTAACAATGGTGTGGTTTGCCTTTATACACGATGGCAAAATGGAATCTTTTGTGCACAACTACTAATCTCCACTTGAAAATATTATCTGCAAATAACAGAATTCATAACTAAAAATAATTCATTTAGAAGAAAATAAAAGGAATCAATATCTATTTTCTCCCATTAATGGAGACTTGCAATTCCTATGCACCATCCACTTCCCTCCCTTTACCACCCATCCAAAACAATGGTTCCTAAAACGGGGATGTTTTTATTATTGTTTGCATTCAAATCATAATTGTCATAACCCAACCAATTGAGAAACTTGGAAAAAGAAGCTTTTTCAGGTCAATCAATACATTTATGTAACTAGAAGTAGTAGCTACAAACACTAATCTAAATCCTTATCCTTATCTATCATAATTTATCCTCAAAAGTAACCACATACCACTTTAACTCCAGGAAAAATTATGAAAAGACCAGGGTAAAAATTCTAAAATTTTAAACCTCCCACTCATATCAAATGGATGCTCGGATCAATGACCACTACAATTTTGAATCTTACCCATTATAAATAACCTAAAATTTACACATGCAAAAATGTTGCTTTATTATTAGGGGAAAAATTAGAGTCAAAGATTATCTGCATAGATAGGATTGTGTCTCAAACCCAAAATCAAACTTCAACCTCAATTATTTCAACAGCATACCAAGTATGTTTTAAAAGTAAGTTTGCATTTAACAGAATTCAAGTAGCTAAAGACATTCATAAAACTAACATCTTGTTATATTATAAGTGTTTCCAGTCACATTTCTTTAATAATATGCAATCATAATTAAGTTTATGACAATTCAATGGTGTGTTTAACTATTAGGTCTAGCAAGATGAGTGGGATTTTTTGGTCTAACAATTCATTATGAAACAAACTCCATAGAACTGAAGTCAAAATTTGCGTAAAAAAAGTCATCCCGATGTCCCATAAACCTAAAGTAGAGGAAATGGAATTGAAATTCAAATATTGTTCTACTTGTAGAATCCTCACTCTACTTTAATGGTAATATGAAACTCACAAATTTTTCCCTAAGTGCACGCATAAAATCATACCTAGATATGCAAAATTTTCCATCTCGATCAATGGATCATTTTTTTTGAGAAAATGAAGTGGATCATTTAAAACTAATATGCTTCACCTAATACTGCAAACATAAAAAATAATGAATGAACTTGCATAAATATAAAGAATAAAAGGCATGGTTTATCATTGTCAACCAAGTTCTAAGGGAAAAAGTATTGAGAAGGGGGAAATTTTATTTATTTATTTTTTTTCTAATTCATTTAAAATGAGGTATGTGTGTAGGAAAATCAAGGAAGAGAGATTATCTTTTGCCCACTATAATAATTTCATACAGCAATAGATGACAGATGACAAAGTAAAACACCTTGCATCAAACAAATGAACTTATATGTCTACTTTAAATGTATTCTAAATTTTTAAGCAAATTTAGTATAATTTACGTCAAGGGCCATTCATCTCTCAAAGAATACACGAAATTAAAACCCATGAGAAGAATATAAAAATACAAAACTTTATGTATCCCCCGTAATTCAGAGTGATGACTCATGTTTAAACCACCTCTGATGGGGAAACTAAATTTTTTCAAAAGAAGACAAACCCTTTCAACTATTCGGTCATTTTTTACCCGAAAGAGGAAAAACTAAGAGTGCAATGGGGGGGTTCGTAGCTTTCTCATTGAGTCTAAATCTTTTCGATTAGTTGTAGAGGAAGGGGGTCGTTTTTTCTTATTAAGGATTTTTGAGAGGGGCAAGTTTGCCATGAGATCAGTCTTCATGAGCAAGAATGCAGCCCATTGGCTAATGTTTTGCATTGAACACTTTGTTGTTGGGAAGAGCTTCAAGCAGTTTTTCACTCTTAGAGAGGGTGACACCGCCTTCACTCTCCAATGGTGTTCCAACTCCTCGGGCCAGTTTTTGCGTTAATCGAACTCAAAGCTGGTGGGCCTAGGAGATCGATTATTATACCGGAAGGCAAAGAGAGATATGGTTGGAGGGTTTTTGGTCTAGAACTAAGGAAATTGTTGTTTCCTTCTCAATATGCAGTGGGTGGAAATGGTCCTCCTAAATTCATTCCTCAGGTGCGGAAGTATAACATGGAGGATCAAAACTCTAGAACTTTTCTTTGAAGTTGTGCAAGGCTTTCATGGAAGAAGCGAGGATAGAAAGCAGTTTGTCACATCTTGGACTCATGACCAAAGAGAAGTTAACACTGACTAGGAAAGGAGAAAAAGGGGAGAATCAAACTCTCGGGTGCAAAAATGGGGGAAATTCCGGTGAGCAAGTCCGAAAGGTTGGGGGTGGTGGGAAGGATTTGGAGGGAGCAACGGTTGAGTGAGGTGGTCGAGGTGGGTAAGCAGAAGCTGGTAGATACTAGGTTACATTTCCCAAGCTTTTTGAATTCAAAAGGCGATGAAAAGGGGAAGAAGTCTGATTTTAGGAGATCTTGGTGGGGGGAGAGGTCTTGTCATAGAGGTTGATGGGATAGGGAGGAGACGGGTCTCTTGGGTTAGAAAGAAAGGGGGAGTTTCAAAGATCGGAGGGATGGCACGTGAAGTGGAATGGGAATGCATCAACGATGCTTCTAAGGTCCTTAATTGGGCTCCTCAAGGAACCAAACAGGAAGCTCTTAGGCCAGGTTTGGGCCGTGGAACAAGCCCAGTGATGGGTTCTTTTTACTCAGGCCCAAGCTTTTTTGATTTGGGTGAGAGTTCTCTGGCTGGGGAAGGTAAATCAGCCTAGGTTCGGCAATTGAGGCTTGCCCCAAGGCTCGTCGGCAAGGAGCGTCGGACCGGAGCGCGATGCCTCTGGTGGTGGCCGACGGCCCCTTCGTCACGGTTCAGCTCGACGAGCTCTTGGAGCCACCGGGAAGGGACGTTGGCCTCCCCCGCTGCCGGGATCGGGTCCGTTGAGTCTCCGTTGCGGTGGTGGAGGCCAACGGCCCTTCCTCTGCCGGATTCAGCTCCGACAAGCTTTCGATGTCACCGGGTAAGTCCGATAAGGTGCCGTCGGGGTCATCGGCAGAAAGGTTTTTATCTGATTTCTTTCTGAGTTTATCAAGGGTCAATTTGGTGGACTTGAGGGATAACATTGGGGTGAAGGTGGTTGGGACGGTTGTGTCATCTCAAGCCGAATGTCGCCCTTGCAATTGTGCAACCTTGACTCAGTGAGTCTCCCACGAAGGCTTTATGTCTGTTTCCGAGGTGAGTGATTTGGTGGAGGACGAATCGAACAACTCGGTTATGGGTTTGGGGGAGAGGATAGTTTATCAACTCCTCTGTTATCTATCACGCCCTTTGGGTTCCCTTTGGCGGTGAGTTGAATTGGAGTAATGAGGCGGTGGAGAGTGTGAACACGTTGGATATTTCTAGATGGGTGAAAAACAGACTTCCCGGGTTTAGTAAACTGGTAAGGAGAAAGGGAAGAGGGAAGCGAGGAATTTGCAATCTTGGTTAATTATGATGGTAAGCGTCGTTTTCGGGCCGAGTTTTTGGTCGATTGGGATTGTATTGTCTTTATGAATTTGAAGATTCTTTCTTGGAATGTTAGGGTCCGAATGACGGTCGGAAACGTTTGATAGTGAAAAATTTATTGCGTGATTGGAAGTGTGATGTAATCGCCTTCAAGAAACTAAGCTTGCTTTGGCACGGGACAGTTGGTTGGTAGCTTATGGAGTTGTCCTTTTATGGATTGGGTGGCGTTAGATGCTTTCCAGACTGCGGGTGGGGTTTTGTTGATGTGGGATAGGAGGGTCTTAGAGAGGTCGGAGTGTTTGGTGGGTTCTTTCTCTCGTGTGCATTCGGTGGCGTGGGGTGGGGGACGGTTTCACTTGGGCGTGTTCGGGGGTTTATGGCCCAATTGACAATAATGAGAGGGGTCTAATGTGGGACGAGTTGGTTGGTGTTCAGCATTATTGGAATGTCCCTTGGTGTTGCATCGGGAGATTTTAATATTGTTCGCTTCCCTAGTGAACGGTTGGGTTATTCTCGTCTTATTCCGGCCATGGAACTATTTTCTGCTCCGCTTGTTTTTCGCTTGGGGACTCACCTCTAGTGATTCCCTCCCTTTGTTCCTTTGTTCTCTCCTTTGTATTTAATTCTTTGTTGTTTTCTGCTTGTTTTCTTGTTCTCTTTTCTTTTTCTGTTTGTTTCTCTCTCTCGTATTATCCGCTCTGCCTCTGTTTTCATGAGGTAGATTTTTGAATATACTTCTTTATTACTTATCAAAAAAAAAAAAAAATACAAAACTTTATATCCAATTAAACTGAAAATCCTCAAAGAATACGACATTAAAACCTTAAGAAAAATATCAAAATTCTAGGGAATGCCTCCATAGGTTTTTCTTTGCCTTTTGGTTTCTTAAACGCTTCAAAGCATTAATGTTGGCAATGGAAAAGAATACTGAATACACCAGATTATGCAATTCCACAAAAACCAATTCTAAACAGAATAGAAGAAGATTAAGAAAGAAAATCTCAAGCACATAGGTAAAGAGAAACTGCCTAAACTTTAATAAATATATACATATATATATATATATTTATTTATTTATTTAAAAGAGAGGAAAGAAACAATGGTAATTTATGAATAGCATACTTAGTTATGAACTCTTATCGCAGAAAAGAATCAGTAAAACCAAAAGAACAAACAAAAAAAGTCAATTTTACAATATAGAAGAATACAGTAAGGAGATATATTTGGGTTTGATTGAATTGTAGGGTCTTACCCGTAGTGGTTCCACTGTCTAATGGTGGCTGTAGGCTGGTGGAGACAGCCCTCTGTTCTGTCTCTCCACGCTTTACAAAACCCATATCCTAATAACAACTCAGGTGGTAGTATTTGAACTTCTAGGGTGCTTCCTTGACTTCAACCAAAAAAAGAATAGAGAGGAAAAAGGGTTAGGAATCAGAATCCCAAAATTAAAAGCAAACCTAATTATGGACAATAGGAAAAGAAATTAGTCATAGATTAGTTAAAAATTACCAATAGAGAATGGTTTGATACTGAGGTCAAGTTGGAGATGGCAGACATGGTCATGCCCTTGCAAGGTATTACTGTGTTGGGTTTGCGTATGAGAGATTGACAGTGGGAAGAATGACGGATAAGAGAGGGGACAGGTTATGTGCAGTGTATGAATAAATGCAAATCATGAAAGGTTGGTTTTAAAATTAAAATGTTAAAAAACACTATATAATAAAAATGGAAAATACTACTGCACGATTGTGCGTGTGAGATGAACTAATAACCATTGCTCTAATCAAAATACAACCAAAACTGCAAATAAATAACTGAACATTCACACTGGAGTTTTGAAAATATTTGGCTACATATTTGTTTGAATCTTTGAGAGAGATTAAGAACGTTATCTTTAAAGAAGTTTTTTTTTTTTTTTTTTTTTTTTTTGATAAGTGGTCCCTAAAGTTTGCCCTATGTGCACAATTGGTCTCTTAAATTTGAAGAGAGTATAATTGGTCTCTCAAGTTTTAAAACTCAGTTGTATTAGTCCTTTACCAATTGCCGTTAGTGGTGTTACATCTTTAAAGAAGTTTTTTATAAGCCAAACATTAAAAAGGATCAACTAAGCCACAAATATCAAATAAAAGGGAACAATGAGAGACATAGATATCAAAACTCAATGATCAATAAATCGTAGATTTCTCAAAAACTCTTCTTAAAAAATAAAGAGGAAAAAGTTACTTTCCCACCAACAATGAAAACCCAACAGGAACTCAATATGCCACCAAAAATAATAAAAAAATAAAAAAGAAGAAGAAGATAGAAAGAATCTTTATAGCTATCAATGATGAAACAGAATAATAATAGAGCAAAACCACAACAGCATTAAAACATTTTGTATTGCTTGCCTAATACATTAGGCATTCAGGATAGTCAGCTTCATGTGCATCCTTCCTTGTATGCAGAAATTCCCATTCTCACAAGTGGGCAAATATGGCCTTAGCTTCTTCAACAATTGGTGTTGTTGATGAACATTCTGAACCATTCTGTAGAGCATTAATAACCACACTTGAATCACCCTAAAAATATTCCTCCAAATTCCTGCTTCCAAGGAAAATTGGGTAAAATTTTAACTAAACCATTACCCCACCATAATTCACAAAAACAAAAACTCAATTAAAATTATAAGGGAAAGTTTCATGTACCTAACATATATCTTCTTGGCTGCCTCTTGCTTCGCACATCCTTCTCAAAATGCACTCTAACTTAAAAAACCTAAGCAGTCCCAATCAAAACCAAAATATTACCCATTGAAAACTTGTAAAAGACAAACTTCGCACACATACATACACATATACATAGAGAAGGAGAGAGACTTTGTAGTCAGAATTGAAAGGAGTGGTGCATAGGTCTGAAATAGGTGGACAACTTAGGTGCAAAATACCGCTAATTTTGTTGGGATTTTGTTTACAGGAAGATAAGTTATAGAGGAGGTAGACTACAATAGGTTTGAGGAAAAGAAGAAAGAGAACAAAAACTTGCGAGAGGTAAAGAAGAAGGGTTTATCGGGAGGAAGAAAATTACAAAACTTGAACCTAAAATTAATTAAATTATTAATGTAGAGATCTAAATTAATTGAGAATAACCTAGAGGTCGAGGCCAGGTCAGAGATGGAGAACAATGGCAACCATGTTTGTCTCTTTTCCTCTATATTTTTCTTAATTGAATCCCTAGAAATTCTGTGAGACTACAAAGCAAAATTGTTCCCTCAATATGAGTGTTATCCGAGTAAGAGTCAAATGAAGAATTATCTTAAACATACTAAACAATTAGAGAGCATCAAACACACCAAATTTTAATCAACCCATCATAATTTTTCTTTTCTTTCTCAACTAAGGGTCATATCAACAACTAAGTTTGCTTTCATAGCATCCAATGCATTCTTAATTAATTTTATTTGTAGGTATTGATTCAAAGTCAGTTTTTGGCATATCTGACTTGGGGGGCTCAATGGAGGAGGGAGGGGCTATCTCAGAAGTAGAGCTTGTTTGGATGAGGAGGAGAGTACTGCGGTGTTGGGTCTGGGCAGTAGGCTGGATGTCTCAAGTTGGGTGAAGCATAGGATCCCAGGTTTTAGTAAAGTGGTTGGGCTTTCTGTGAACTGTCATGAGAGGTTGTGCATTGACTATCTTCAAAGGCTAGAAAGGGAGATGGAGGTAGTTATCGCACGACGGAAGAAAGCAACGGTTAACCAAAAGGCAGCCTCCTCAACAGGTAAAGGGAAAAGAGAGTTGAGGAATTTAATTTCCTCGGTTAATTATGATGGGCGATAGGGTGCTGGTAGTGTAGTAGAAGAAGTAGTGGGGAGTTAAAAGTATTAATGAAGTTGAAAATGATTTCTTGGAATGTTAGAGGATTGAACGACTCCCAGAAACGTTTGGTAGTTAGAAATTTGTTACGAGAGTGGAAGTGTGATGATGTTATTTGCCTTCAAGAAACAAAGCTTGTTGGCATGGATAGACAGATGGTTTGCAGTTTGTGGAGTTGTCTATATGTGGATTGGGCAGTCCTAGATGCC
The DNA here is from genome assembly GCA_028216015.1 of Quercus dentata. Lineage (NCBI taxonomy): Eukaryota > Viridiplantae > Streptophyta > Magnoliopsida > Fagales > Fagaceae > Quercus > Quercus dentata. The sequence goes on from CP116448.1 coordinate 12,059,057, forward strand.
GATCGAGATGGTGGGGAGTCTTGATTATGTGGGATAGAAGGGTTTTAGAAAAGTTAGAGGTTACGGTGGGTTCGTTCTTAGCGTCGGTTCAATGGAAAGGGGTGGAGGATGGTTTTATTTGGGCATGTTCGGGAGTGTATGGCCCAAATGACAACAATATGAGGGGTTATATGTGGGATGAGTTGGTTGGTATTCAAGAAGATCTTGGAATGTTCCCTGGTGCTATTTTGGGGATTTTTCTGTTGTTTGCTTTCCTAGTGAATGGAGGGGGGGTTCTCGGCTTACTTCGGCTATGGAAAAGTTTTCTAAATTTATCGAGGACCTAAACTTGATAGACTTGCTTTTGGAGGGAGGGAGTTATACATGGTCTAGTGGTACTAACTAGCCATCCATGTCTAGGATTGATAGAGCTTTGCTATCACATGATTGGGAGCAACACTTTCCGCATGTGATCTAGCGGATTCTACCATGACCTATTTCAGACCATTTCCCAATTCTTTTGGAGGCGGGGGGTATGGCAAGGGGGAAAAGTCCCTTCCGGTTTGAGAATATGTGGTTGAAAACGGATGGGTTTGTTGATAGAGTTGATTCATGGTGGAATCGCCATTCTTTCTCGTGTACACCTAGTTATGTGTTTGCTAAAAAATTGAAAGCTTTGAAAGAAGACATTATTTAGTGGGATCACCAAGAATTTGGCAATGTTGGTCGCAAGAAGAAAGAATTCTTGGGGGCTTTCGAGTCCGAGGATGGGGTTCTTGGACTCATTGAAACAGAGATGTATGAGAGAAATGAAGTGAGATTGCAAATAGAGCATCTTCTTTCTCTAGAGGAGATCTCGTGGAGACAGAAATCGAGGATGTTGTGCATTAAGGAGGGTGATAATAATACTAAGTTCTTCCACAAGATGACTAATTCCCATTGAAGGCATAATCATCCGAGTGTCTTAGAAGTGGATGGGGTGATTTATGAGGAAGGAGCAGAAGTGGCTGCTCAAGTAGTTCGATTTTATAAATCTCTGTATCAAGAGTCCGAAGAGTGGAGACCTTTTGTGGAAGGTCTAGAGTTTGATCAAACTGGGGAGTTGGAGAGGGGCTGGATGGAGAGGAGGTTTGAGAAGGACGAGATAATATTAGTGGTTAGAGATATGGAAGGGGATAAAGCTCTAGGTCCAGATGGCTTTTCTATGGCCTTTTTCCATCATTGCTAGAGAGTTGTAGAAAGTGATATTTTAGCAGTTTTTGAAGAGTTCTATTAGCACTGTAAGTTTGAGAAATCTCTAAATGCTACCTTTTTAGTTTTAATCCCTAAGAAGAATGATGCCTCTAACATTCGAGATTTGAGAACTATTAGTTTGGTGGGGAGCATGTATAAGATCTTGGCCAAGGTTTTGGCAAATCGATTGAAAGTGGCGTTAGATCAAGCGATATCCGAATCTCAGAATAGTTTTGTGGGAGGTAGACAAATCCTTGATTCAATTCTCATTGCCAATGAATGTGTGGACAGCCATACGAAGAGTAAGTTTCCTGGGGTGATTTGTAAGTTAGATATTGAGAAAGCATATGACAATGTGAATTGGGAGGCACTTTCGAAGTTGATGAAGAAAATGGGCTTTGGGGAGAAATGGTGCAGCTGGATTCATACTTGTATCTAACGCCAATTGAAATGCCAAAAGCCTAAATCATATTTAAGCGGCAAGTTAAAAAAAAAAAAAACAAAATTGGAAACATTACCGGTAAAGCTTTTGGAGAAAGACCGGTCTGATCACGGTAAACATGTTCTTGACATCGGATTGTAAGGCAGTGACTTCGAAAAGATGGTAGCAGGACGCTATATAATGGGAGGAAGCAGGTCTAGTGGTGAACTACAGTCCGATAAGCAAAGAGGAAAGCTTTTTGTGAGAAGTCGGCCTGATTTTTAGGGACCTAAGAAGACGTGGACGCACCAGTTCGAAAAAACTGAGATAGATAGTGCTATGATTAGAAGACTTGATCACTTTCATAAGCCATTACCAACAAAGTATTGGGCATTACAAAACTTGTGTAAAAAACCATACTGACCAATCAAAAATTTCATTAGACTTCTAATACTTGTTTGAGCAAGAAAATAAACACATAAGCAGGAAAACCAAGGTTTAAACCCTCCTATCATTGGCCTTCTCAACCAAAATTCCCAAAACCTTCAGCATAACATTGATTTTTTTTTTTTTTGGCTGCTAAGCATGGTGCTCAAAACTTTCAAAAAATACAACATGGCCATACAAATGAACTGCAAGCAGTAGGAAGGGGCAATCACAAATTTATAAATAGTTGATTTCTAAGGACCATGCTATCAACAATTTATCAAGGAAAACTCATAACAAAATGAATTGCATGGTCAACATTGGGAATAAAGCCCAAATCTAACACTAACCCTGGTCCCATAGGCCAAAAATTCAATCATGCAGGCCATACTCTGTAATTATTGAATCAGCACATATAGCTGATTATGTACATACTTTCATATCAATCCTCACGTGCCACAATTATACAAATATAAATAACCATATATCTTAGGCTACAAACTTTAGTGGACCTCGAGGCAACTCGTACAAAACTTGAACTTAAGGCCATTATTAGGACCTAGCAGTTGCATCCACTGCAAAAATGCCTATGTTGGATAAGTTTGATTGGATCAATTTCAAGCTTAGCTTTTGTTCCAATTAAACACTAACAATCTATTATTAACCCAATAAGTAAGCATTTCATGCACATACTAATTTGATTTCAAAAAAAGGTCTAGAGAATTACTACAATAAGTAAACCATTTAGCAAAATATTCCAGATAATATAATCTTTTCAAGGCATTTTATCAAGCACACATCATGCATTATTGTTGCAATCACTGCTGCATATAATCTTATCAAAGAACTACCCACAAATACATTCAAATCAAAACCCAGCAACTAGATCCTTTGATAGACTAAGTTCTCCAAACTCTTTAACAATACCCAACTCCAAAATTTTCCTAGAAACAGCATTAGCTTAGCTCTTCCCATATTCTAGTCAAAAGTGAATCAGCCAAGTAAAAACTATAAGGTAGCTTATCAAAATCCTGACCTTGTTACCAGAGCATAGTCGGGAATGGAGGAGCATACTCGTTGCCGTAGAGGACAAAGTCGCAATATTAGGAGAGGAAGGAAGTGAGAATTGGTGAGAGACGTTTGTGGGTCTGCGTTTGATAGTAATATCTGAAAAAGTACTCGAATGGTTTGGTTTGGGTTATCAGGGACAGAGAGGTTATCGGGTTTTGTTTGTAAATTAGAGAAAAGAAAGAGAGGGGAGAAGCAGATTTGGTGAGGGTAGCAAATTGATGACTGAAGGCAGTAATAGGGGAGGGTTGGTGGAAACGATGGAGACTCTGGATAAATATTGGGGGTAGAAGGTTGAGAAAAGGAGAAAATTTTTGTTATTGAAAGAGAGTCAAATAATAAGAGTGGCTTTTTATCAAAAAATATATATAAATGAATATTGCGACGCCGATGGAGAGAGCGAAAGCAAGCCTGCCTCAAAGAACAGTAGTAAAACCACCCTTTGGTAAACAAAAAGACCGGCAGAGGTAGAGGTTTTGGAGAGAGCGACTGGATGGAGAGAGAAGAGAGCAATTGAGCAATAGGGTTTTTCAGTTTAGGGGTTTAATGCGTATAGTGTTGTAGTCAGGTTTTTTCAAGTGTTGTGGATTTTAGTTTTTTTTCTTCTTTTTTTTTTTTTTTTTAAGCTAAAATTTTTGGGTAAAAAATAATAATAATTTTTTAAAATAATGCTGAGTTAAAAAAAAAAAAAATAGTTAAGTCAAAGACTTCAGTTATATATATATATATATATATATATATATATATATATGAGCCCTAAAAATGTAATAAATATGATAAATATTCAAAAGTCTTATTTGGTCTACATTAGTTTTATTCGGTCAATTTGTTCTCTTCGGTCTTACTTAGTCCATTTTGTCCACTAAAGTTTTATTCGGTCCAATTCGGCCCATTTAGTTCTATTCGGTCTACTCATTCCACATTAGTCTTATTTGGTCCATATTGGTTCTATTCTGTCTACTTTGGTCCATTTTATCCACTTTGGTCCTACTCGGTCTTATTCGGTCCATTTTGTTCACTTTAAAAATATTGTGAAAATATTGTGAGCATAACATTTCTCATTATCTAAATGTTTAATTAATAGAAACACTTTTTTTATATAATTTTAAAAACTGATTTTTTAAAAGAATACTTTTTAAAACCGCCATTTAAAAAAAAAAAATGCACTTTTTCAAACATTCTACTCAAGCAAACCTGTAAACATGACTAACAACTTGATAGTATAACAAAAGGATTTGAGAATCTTCATGAAAAATCATTAACATAAATGCACAAATTTTCAATACAGCTCTAGAAGTCATATTTTTAATCAATACAAGTTATTCTAAAAAATGATAAAGAGTAAAAATTACATAAGCGAACACAATAGGTTAAAATTCAATAATAATAATTAAAAAAAAAAAAAAAACTTGAATACACATAAAATTGGTACGTTCTTCTCTAATAGTAATAGTAGAAATGGTCCAAATGGAATTGTTTTTCAAACTAATTTCAAATTTACAAATAAAATTAAATAAAATACATGGAACTTCATTTTATCAAGTTCCGTACAACAAAAGTGAAATCACATAAGCACAATATTTCCAATTGCAATTTACAGTTTTACTTTTACACACACACACTCCTCTCTCATTCGCACGATATTTTCAGTAAGTTTCTCTTTCAGTCTCTCACTCCTTCATTTTCCAACAACTCAATCGTTTCTTGTGTTTGTGATTGAAATGCTATGGTTGAAACACTTTTGTTATATGCTTTAATTTCCATGGCTTGGTGATAAGGTGTTGAATGAAACTCGTCTTCTTTCTTGTTGCAACTGTAGAACTGCTAATGGCCTTTCTGTTCCACAAATTCCAGGAGCTCTCTCTCACACTCTCTCTCTGGTTTTAGTTTTACATTTTTTACTGAAAATAATGTTCCCCATTTCTCAATAGTATAAATGGGGAACACAATCAATGACTGTTATTGAACTAATCTAAGTTCAGTTTTTGTTTTTTTTTTGCAAACCCAGATCAATATTAGTCATTAAGATCAATACTTTCTTTCAATTTTCCTTTGTTTTCTTCTTTTCTAGTGTCCGATTAGGAACAGTTTATTTAACTGAAATTGAAATTTTTTTGCTGAAAGTATAGTAGATAAAGTTAAAAAGTAACTGAAATAGTACAGTAAAACTTATAAATAGTACCAAAAATTGCAATGGGACCATAAATAGTAGCAAGAATAAGCTAAATAGTAATAAAAAAATCTAACTTTTTAAGTAAATGCCAAACACACACCTAGTGTTTTTGTATGACCTGTTTGTTCTTTTGTAAATGGGTATTCTTAGGCTGTGAAAACTCTTTCAAAAAGTCCCACTTTTGTTAATGGTTTATATACCAAGGTAATTGTGACTATGACTTTGTTATCTGAATTATCTCCCATTTGTTACCACTAAACATGAACTGTATGTGTCTACTAGCTAGTCTTAGTAATGTTGTTGTTTGTGTTAATGTGCAAAGATAGGTACCATATTAGTAGCGTAGAACATTTTATTGATTTTGATAATCTTCTTGGATGAATTCTTTTCACCAATTTTGTTGATATTCACGATTATGTTTGAAGTTGTAACTATTATGGAGTAGATGCTATGGACAAATTAATCAAAGCAATTTTACCATAACAATGAGTTCTAGCTCAAATTACACTTCCTCCTCTATAATGGGATCAAGAGTACAGTTTTGAATTCAAAATTTGCTGACTGTGTAACTTACCAATATTAATAAAAAGGAGCCGATGCTTACTTTCCAACCCTATCAATTTTCATAAAAAAAACAAAAACCTTGTAACTTGTGTCAGATGTATTTGTCAACTCAAATATAAATATAAATATATATATATAATGTAAATAAAAATACCCTAACACGGCCAACATGATCCCCACCATTTAATAACTACTACAACTGAACATAGATCACACATTGGGACCACCATTTAATTACTACTACTAATGAATATAGATCACACATTCGGACTTAAATCAACAGCCCATCATTTGCAAAACCAAACCTAAAATCTAATAAGTCCCAGAAAATCTTACATTAATCAAAGCCCAAAATGGCTAACATTTTATAGGCCCATAAACTTAACTCTTGGTTAAGTCACAAAGACTAACACAACGAATGTGATTCCCATCATTTACATGCTACTACTATTCAACATAGATCACACAATTTGGTGCTAAAATGATCCCCATCATGTCCTGCCAAGGTCTCCTACCAACTGCCACAAGATCCTAAATTGATCAAAACCTTAAACTGGATAACATTTCATTGTCAAATAAGCCTAACACAGCCAATCTAACCCCCACCAATTTATTACTACCACTAATCCATATAGATCACACATTTTGAACCCAAATCAACCACCCACCATTTCCAAAACCAATCCCAAACTCTCCTAACAGCTGCCACGACATCTTAGATTGATTAAAACTCCAAAAATGGCTAAAATTTCATAGTCGAATAATCCTAACCTAGAAATGTGATCCCCACCATCTAAATTGTAAGAAACATTAGATTCAAACCTAATACACAGAAAAAAGGGGACGCATTTATTAAAATAGAGTTGTAGAAAATTCAGAATTCGCTTCATTTCAACGGATCTACCATACTGAACAACCAAAATAATCAAATATCATAAATATTTCTCAGCAACCAAACAGAGATTAACAATAGTCTTAGTTGTATTACTCTGTGATTCAGAATTTGAAACTTGAATAAGCATTTTGTGGAGTGCAATTGTGTTTGATTTGTAATAACATTCGAGAGAGACAAGGACATATGCAAGCCATTGATGAAATGTTGAGAGAGAGAGAGAGAGAGAGAGAGAGAGAGAGGTGTTGTAGCTTATGGAAGCGTATTCTTTTTTGATAAAATGAGCGGAGCTATATGCGAGAGTATGTATTGGTGGGGGTGAATCTGGTGATGCTGGTTTTTGTTTCACAGGCTCTTTTACCAATGCCATCCTTCTATTGATTTATGTCAATTTCTTGTAAGGCTATGCACAACTGGCTAAGTAGGCACCCCTATAGAAATATAGAAATATAGATTGAATTGAATGAATAAATCAAAAATTACAAGATTGAATTGAATTTCAAAAATAATAATAATAATAATAATAATAATAATAATAATAATAATAAGAGTGTGTAATTTGTAATTTAGTATTTTTTTTTAATAAACAAATCAACAATTTCAACCAAATCTTTCATATACTTCTTTCACTACTATTTTCAAGTTTTCAACGTGGTTAATGCTAAAACTAATACATTTGAAATAAGTTGGTTTAATTAAAAATCTAGCTCATCTTCTAATTACCAAACACAATTTGTTGCCTTATCCCTTTCTTCCCTACGTGGTTTACACTCCATATTTTCTAAACTTCCCCAAATCATCTTTTTATTTCATTTTATTTTTAATTTTTAAAATATCAACGATGTGGCTCACACTTAACAAATTCAGTTATTTGCAGTTAGAGCTTTCTCTATCCCTGCTTAGCCCCTTCTAGCATTATATGAATCCTAGAGTCCAAGAGTCCGTGCAAAGACTGATATACAAGTTGTCTCAGTTGATTCAATCTCCTCTAATGTTAATGTGAATTTCTTCCACGCCTCTTGAAATTTTTCATTCATCTTGAATGCTTTAGGTGTTCTGTACCTCAAAATCTAGAACTCGAGCCATAGTGGAGACAAACTTGTGCGATACAAGACTAGTACCCCTACTTAACTCTAGGGCAAAGGAGGCAGCTAGGTTTCAAAATAGAGTTCTATTTTAAGTAAATAAGGATGCATAATATTAAGAAAAGCTCAAAACAAGACTCCTCCAAATTATCCAATACAACAAAGAACAAACCCCTGAATAGGATACAAGAGGAGATGAAAATAAAATAAGATCCCACAATTGAGATAGTTCAAGACTAGCCAAGTTATCAGCACTCTTGTTTGTTTCTCTGAAGGCATGAAGGATTTGTGAATTAAGGATTCTTTGCAAGAGTGATCTATAGTCATCCACTAAAAGCATCGATTTTGTGTGGATTTTGACAGGAACATTTAGAAACGAAACCACCAACAAGGCATCAAGTTCCACAATTACATGAGTAAAACCCAAAAATGAAACTAGCTCAACCACCAAACTAGATGCACTTCCTATTTTTTGAGAAAAACCACTAATCTGGGTACCATTTGAAACCGTAAGTAACCCCTCACCCTAACTAACACTAGAAAACTGAGTGAGGGCCAATTTTTGTTTAGCTTAATCCACCATTGAGGTGCAGGATGCCATTTAATAGTGGTAGAACATTAGAAACCAAATTATAGGAAGACAAAGAAAAACCTAAAACTGCATGAAATTCACAAGCTTTCAAAAGCAAGTATCAATAAATAAGGCCAAATTCCTTGGAGGTAGAACTTTTTGTTTTTATTTATTTATTTATTTTTTGGAAAAACTTTGAGGTAGAACTACATTGGCTGAAATAATTATCCAAACAACCTAAAATAACCTCTAAAATAATGAGAATACCTTTAAAATCTCAAGAATGATCAAAATGTCCATTAAACCTCTAAAATGGCTGAAATATCATTAAACCTCTAAAATCTTTGAAATGAGTAAAATATTCTCCAGATCTCCAAAAATGATCAAAATACTACCAAATATTGAAAATGACCCAAAATGTCCACAAAACATTTAGAATGTTCAAAATACCCCCTTAAGACCTTGAAAACTACCAAAATACCCAGAAAACCTTTTTTCTTTTCTTTTTTTGCTGAGAACCAGAGTAATTAATATATTAGACCATAAAACGTCATACCTTTTGGAGTCAAGGAAGGCTATAGATACCATATTCACATTTCTTAAGAATCATAACAGTTCAGCCCAAAAAGTGACAGAGAAGAGAACCTTGACCAAAATCACCACATATGACACAACATATGCGTAATATGCTTATTGCAAATGGTCCTAGTCCATCCACACACAATACATAGGAGATCACATCATCACTGAGTAAAAATTGCATAACTTCCAAAATTTTTCTTTGAACGTAATTGGTCTACAAAAAGTTCCAAATCTTTTCACGGTCTTAACTGCAGGACACAAACATTAGTGTCACAATCATTTTCAAGTATTTAACTGCAGCATGAGGAAGAACAAGTAAAGTTAGTTTTCAAGAGTACACTAAGCAAAAGTCTGGATCAAGACCCTCTAGAGTTCCCAGGTATTCTACCAAATAGAGTTTTCTTAATCTTGACATTTCATTATATAATAATAAATGGTTGAGATTATGACATGTCATTCATTTACTAACAAAATTATTAAAATAATGGTGCCATGCATGTCAATTATCAAAAAAAAAAAAAAAAATCATATTTTGAATTTTTATTATAGAAAATAAAACTCAGATCTAAAACAAAGGAAGGCCAGATTCTGCAAATTCCACCCTCCTCCTTTGTTCTCACAGCTGTGCCGACACAAGATCAAAGGTTACCCCTAAAAATCCAGCCCATCGCAAGCCTTACATGGACTGCCTAACCATCTGTTATACCCAACAAAACTCAGTAGCAACTTATAAATTCGATCATAAACCTTAATAATCTATTTTCTTCTCATACGTGCAACATTTTGTCTATACAAAATTACAAATATTAGTTTTCTTTAGGACTTTACTCATTCAAGCCAATTTTGAAATTGTCTAGAGCTTTCTGCCGGCTGTGATAGAAGAGAGGAGGTATGGGCAGTTTGCAATCTTTTCTACGTTTTAGATTAATTTGAGTTTTCTTTTATTTTTTTAAAAAGGAAAAGAAATAAAATGAATTAATAAACACAAAATATGATTTTTTTTTTCTTAATAACTGTGGCACCATTATTTTAAGAATTTTATCAGTAAATTAATGACATGGCATAATTTCAACAATTTTTTTTTTTTTTTTTTTTGAAACCGAAAACATACTTTCATTAAATCAAAGAAGCATCAATGTTTACAAACTCAACAGCAACAGATGGAACCTCTTCCATCCAAAATAAATCAACATTCACCTGTTTGGCATACCTAGCAAGCTCATGTGCTACCCGATTACCATTTCTTTTAGTGCGACTCACAGACGACCATTCCAAAGCTCCTACCAGGTGCCGGATGTCTCCAACGACGTGGCCAATGGCTGACTGGTTCTCCGTGCATCGAAAGCAATCCACCTTGTAGCATTAACACTGTCCCCTTCCACAACAAGCCTCGTGAAACCAGCATCAATAGCGAATTCCAGCGCCTTGCGGCATGCAAGTAGTTCAACCAAATCACTTCCTGTACCACCGGACCTTTAACTGTCATTGCCGCCATAACTTCTCAAAGTATAATTCCCGATCACGCACCGAAGCTTTAACTAGCGAGTCCTTAAACACTGCAGCGTCATAGTTAAGCTTGTACGCATTATGTGGTGGGGGTATCCAGTAGCAGATCCATCGGTCGATCTGTCCGCCTGCCGAGTCACTCCAACTTCCATAGTCGCCTGAAGACTCACCCGTGCTTGCTGAAACTCCTCAAGCAGTTCAGATGCACGCCTATTCAAGCAGCCCGGATCAATTAAGTTGCCTCCATGCACAACTCTATTCCGCTGGTTCCAAATCAACCATGCCTGCACCAACCACAATTCGACCTCTGTTCTGTCCGGCCGGTCAAGCAAATACTCCAATAAAGCAACAACATCAATCTGACCCGTACTACATTCGCAATGCCCTTACACTCCCATACCATACATCCTGCGCTCATCGAGCATTCCCATAAAGCATGGATAGCTGATTCTTGGACTAAACCACATAACGAACACACATCATCCGTTAACACCCGTTTCTTCTTGAGGTTCCTTCTAGTAGGGAGAATATCATGACACGCCCTCCACCCAAACACCTTAATCTTATTGGGAATCCGAAGCTTCCATATAGCAGCCCACTTTGGACTACCACCATTACTTGATGATGTTTCACCGATCCAACTTCCACACACGATCTTTGGCAACCTTATAGGCTGACTTCACTGTGAAGATACCATCCTTATTATGCTTCCAAAAAATAGAGTCGGATACTTGCCTTCGACTTAAAGGTATATTGCAAATAGCTTCCCCCTCATCCCGATTGAAGTGAGCCATAATAAAATCTCGGCGCCAAACATGGATATCTTGGTTAATCAAGCTTGACACCCACTCTATTTAATGTAATTTCAACAATTTATAATGTAATCAAACGTCAAGATTAAGAGAACTCTATTTAATAGAGTACCCTAAAAACTCTAAAGAATCTTAGTCCGCAAAGTTTTTTAGTAGTGACTCGTTCTTAACCGTAAGGTCTAAATGTCTAATAGGCACAACTTCTTGAAATACCCTCTCAGTATGAAAAAGTAATAGCTTTCATAATGTTCTCATTAGTAAAGGCCTCAACTTGAAAAAAACAAATCTCATTATATATGTACTTTCATTCTTTTGTGTGCCATATTGGCCTCATGTTTAAAAGTTTCATCAACCTTTTCCATACTTCCCCTTCATAAATATTGTACCCATATTACTTGGGATATCCACTCACTGCATAAATATGTGATCATTATTAATTCTTTACTCTCTTCTTACTGGTGGATGCTGCAATTGAAGTTCTAGATGGATTATTTGAAATTGCAGCTATTGGGTTGGCTAATTTTTTTTTTTTTTTTTTTGGATAGGTCTATTGGGTTCATTTCTATTTGCAAGGGAGTCATTTTCATTAGTTTCAACCTCCTCCCTTTTAATAGTTTGAGCCATGTCTGTATGGTCTTCTGTAGCCGACCCAATTGCTGTATCTTTCCCAAAAGCAAGGGTAAGTTCATTGTAGTGGGGGAATGACTTATTCCTTAAACCAGCAGCAGATGGGATGGACCTACAATATTAACTTTTTAATTTCATTAGGTATTAATTAATTTCATTATTAAAATTTAGTTTGAATAACTCACCTTAATTAAAGAATGACATTCTTATCAAAAAAGAATGACATGATCACATGTCAAACATTTGTATCAATCATCCTAACCAAACCCACTTCCTTGTCTTAGCATCTGGCACTGCCTTTTCAATAAACCTGGTCTTGGACTAAATATGAGGTAGAGCCCCAAGGTTACAACCAGTTATCTTCTGTAACAGCATCTTCTCTAACTCTGAATGGAAACCATTCTTCCATCGAAAGTTTCCATTTATGACCCATATTATTCATCTCCACAAGACATTCAACTAGATTCTTATCCTTAATAGGTGTACATTGATGTTTATTGTCATTTTGTTTGGATCATCCACTTTTCTTTTTTTCAAATAGAATTTTACTCTAGGCTAATTTAAGTGTATAACAGTTTGAAGCTCCTTTTTAAAAACTTGAACTCTGGTCCTTACTCCTCTCATACCCCATAATCATTTATACTTATGGAGTGAACATCACGCTAAAGGTGCACGGTGGTGACCATTTTTTGAAATAGTGGCCATTTAACCATTTTTCCCTTTGCCGGTTTGTGTGGAGTCACCATTCCTTCACCGCAATGATATCACCAGCATCTAGATAAATTATCATTATATAACAATAATAATTTTTCTTTTCACAATTTTCAACAATATCAAATAAGTTTACCTCCACTTCCTTTAGTTCAGATTAGTGTAAATAAATAAAAGTTCACGGCAAAATAAGGTGAAAAATATCAACAATTAGGTAGGAAAAAATTTCAATACTACTAGTGGGATTCAACTTTATTTGGCTCATCAATGATTATTGGAAAAATAATAATAATAAAAAGAACATGTCATCTAAAAGTTGGACATTTGACATATGATTTTACGTGAAAATTATGCCACATGGTAGAAAATGCATAATGGTTAACAAGTCACAAAGCAAAAGAAGTCAAAAAGTGGAAAACATTCATACTTTTGAAGAATATCTATGCGATTAGGTGAAAAATGATCATCAAGTGGAATAATATTCATTTGTTCCACTATGAATATTTAATTTTATAATCCACTAATTGTGATATACTATACTTCTTATTTCTTTCCACTTTGATTACTTTATTAGGAAAAAATTAATCAAAGTGGATAGCATTGGTACTTATGAAGAATATCTATGCTGTTAAGTGAAAAATGATCATCAAGTGGAATAATAGTCCTTTGTTCCACTATGAATATTCAATTTTTTGCTCCACCAATTGTAATATACTATGCGTCTTATGTCTTTCCACTTTGATTACTTTATTAGGAAAAAATGATGTGTAGCAAATTGTAATTAGTGAAGAACAAAGTGGAACATGAAATTTTTATTTCATCCAATAAACCTAGCATATCTCATCACTTATCTGTGGCAAGTATTGATATAGGGGGGGTTTGGCTTAAAGCCTATACTATCACTAAGGGAATTATGCCATTAATAGCACACATACACATGAGATTTTACACCATCATGAAACTTGTGCTCCGGACAAATGAATTTCTGGATTTGTATTTCTTGTATACCCTCATTTCCTTACCTCCTAACAAGCACATTGCTTAAATATTGTATCAAGTATCAACAGCATTGTAATGGAAAATAGTTCCCCAAAAAAACCATCCTTTAGCATGGAAAGTTTGAACCAAATATTTACAGGCTGCCTTAAGAAGGAGCACGTTGCCTGCAACAAGCACATTCAAAATCAAATCAGTAGCATTATCAATTCTGTTAACTTGTAGGTGATAGATTAGTGTCGTTGAAATGTTGATATAGGTGTGGCAACAATAGCAGTAATTGGCTGGTTACAAGAAAAAAAAAAAAGGTAGTGAACAAATCAACTTAAAGTCTTGAAGAGCAATCACTACGCCGTTTCGAGAAACACGAGTATTGGTCTTTGGCAAATTCTTCATTAAAATAGTATAATAATAGTGAGAAAGTGATTGAAGAATCACTATATACAAAAACTCAAGGAACCACAAATTACCTATGTATCATCACGAGATAGTAGTCTCCAATTGCATCACCCCCAACTCACACTCAGCTTCTCTTTCTGGCTTTGTAATGGGTGCCTCTTTTGCAACTCATGTGCTTTTCTTAATATGGTTCTTTGCCGCTACCTTTAGTTTAAGCTTCTTTTTCAAAGCAGAGTCAAACTCGTCTCTGGCAATAAAAAAAAGAAACAAGTCACCAAAAAAAAAAAAAAAAAAAAAAACAGTGAAATTCTAGATGATTCTGACATTCTTGAATAATCTCTACACAGTTACCTAAAAGATGGTTGTCAAATGAACCTAACGCTACATCTCATCACTTGTGTGAGGTGAGTATTGATTACTGGGGGTTTTGCTTAAAGCCTATATTATCACAAATTTAATCATGTCATTTAGAGTGCATACACATGATATTTTACTCCATCATGAGCCTTAGGTTCCAAACAAATGTACTCAACATGAATTTGTGGTCTTAGATAAAAATTAATGGTTAACAAGTCACCTAACCAAAAAACAAAAGATGTCAGTAAGTCAAATTCTTGAAGATTTTGATATTGATGAAAAATCTCTATGTAGTTATGTGAGAGATGGTCGTCAAATGAACCTAACACTACTTCTCATCACTAGTGTGTGGTGAGCATTGATCTTTGGGGGTTTGGCTTAAAGCCAATACTATAACTAATTTAATCATGTAATTAAGAGCACATTCACATCATATTGTACTTAATCATGAGCCTTAAGTTGATGAATTTCATGAATTTCTAGCCTTTACATGAAAATTATGTCACATGGTGGAAAATATTGCATAATGGACTAATGATCAACAAGTCACCCATTTTAAAAACATAAGATGTCAATAAGTCAAATTCTTGATGATTTTGATATTAATTAAAATTCTCTATGCAATTACATGAGAGACGGTCGTCAAATGAGCCTAACACTACATCTCATCACTAGTGTGTAGTGAGCATTGATCTCTAGGGGTTTGGCTTAAAGCCAATATTATCACTAATTTGATCATGTCATTAAGAGAACATTCACATGATATTCTACTCAATCATGAGCCTTAAGTTCTTGACAAATGTCCTCAACATGAACCTCTGGCCTTAATTACATGAAAATTATGCTGTACAGTGGAAAATATTGCATAAATGAATTAATGGTCAGCAAGTCACGCAACAAAAAAACAAAAGATGTCAATAAAAAGGAGTAGATGCTTAGATTCCAACCCTATCAATTTTCATTAAAAAAAAACCCTAACACGGCCAACATGATCCCCACCATTTAATAACTACTACTAAGGAACATAGATCACACATTGGGTCTTAAATCTACAGCCCATCATTTGCAAATCAAACCTAAAATCTAGAAAGTTCCTGAAAATCCTACATTAATCAAAGCCCTGCAAAATGGCTAACATTTTATAGGCCCACAAACTTGACTCTTGGTTAAGTTTACGTCACAAACATTGTCTTTTTTTTTTTTTTTTTTTTTTTTTTTTTTGAGAAACCTTGTCTTGAATATTGACTAACACAAGTAAAATATATATATATATATATATATATATATATATATATATATATATATATATATATATATATATATTTATTGGCTAACACAGCCAATTTGATTCCCATCATTTATTACAGCCAAGGTTTTGATCCTACATTGATCAAAACCTTAAACTGGATAAGGTTTCATAGTCAAATAAGCCTAACACAGCCAATGTGACACATAGACACAAAATTTGAACCCAAATCAAACCACCCATCAATTCCAAAACCAATCTAAGCTCTCCAAACAACCACCACAAGATCCTACATTTACCAAATCCCCTAAAATGGCTAACATCACATTGCTCTCCAAAGTAAACTCTTGGTTGAGTTTAAACAACAAACACCTTATTCTCGATAAGATCAAATACACTATCTTTTCCTATAATTTGAATAGATCTGAACCAAAAATAAAATAAAAAAACCGTAAGAAACATTAGATCCAAACCTAATAACACAAAAATAAGAGGCATTTATTAAAATAGAGTAATAGGAATTTCAAAATTTACTTCATTGCAACGGATCTATAGTATTGAACAACCAAAGAAATCAAAATTCATAAATTTTCTCAACAACCAAACAGAGATTTAACAATAGTCCTAGTTGTATTATTGTGTGATTTAGAATCTGAAACTTGAATAAGCATTTTGTGGAGTGCAATTGTGTTTGATTCGTAATAACATGAGAGAGAGAGAGAGAGAGAGAGAGAGAGAGAGAGAGAGAGAGAGAGAGAGAGAGAGAGAGAGAGAGAGAGAGGTGTTGTAGCTTATAGAAAGTGTATTCTTTTTTGTTAAAACGAGAGAAGCTACGTGCGAGAGTGTGTTTTGCTAGTGATTGTCGAACCGTGAGCTGTGTCATTCCACTTCAAAACCAATTGGTGATGAGAAAAACACTCAAATCTTTTATAGCTTTCAACATCACACCACACGGGCCTATTTTTAGAGTAGTTGTAGGGAGTCAAATTGTGGTCCCCCCAACAATCCCTCCCTCACAATAACACTACCATGACTCGAATCCATGACCTTGGCTCTAATACCATTTGTCGGACCGTGAGCTGTGCCATTCCACCTCAAAATTAATTGATAATAAGGAAGACACACTCAAATCTTTTATGACTTTCGACATCACACCACATGGCCCTATTTTTAGAGTGGTTGTAAGGAGTCAAATTGTGGTCCCTCCAACGGTGGTGAATATGGCTATGCTGGTTTTTTGTTTTGGTTAAACTAGAAACTCTAAGCACTATGCAAAAAAATTAACAAGTCTAACCATTGTGCAAATTTTTTAACTATTTTATTTTGAACAAACTTTTTTTAAATAATTTTTTTAAACTACATTTTATTAAAATATTATTTATTTATTTTTATTAAGAGAAAGTTTAATTACAAAATTGATTATAACCTTAAGCTACAACCTTACTTGATATATTTTTATTGGAGGTGAATTACATCGTTTATACTCCATTAATTTTCTAAACTTCCTCAAATCATCTTTTATTTTATTTTAATTTTTATAAATATCAATAATGTGGCTCACACTTAACAAATTCAGTTTATTTGCATTTGGAGTTTTCTCTATCCCTGCTAAGCCCCTCTAGCATTATATGAATCCTAGATTCCGAGAGTCCGTGCAAAGATTGGTACACAAGTTGTCTCAATTGCTTCAATCTCCTCTGTTGTTAATGTGAATTTCTTCCACGCTTCTTCAAATTTTTCATTCATCTTGAATGCTTTAGGTGTTCCATACCTCAAAATCAAGAACCCGAGCCATAGTGTTCAATGGAGACAAACTTGTGCGATACAAGACTATATATATATATATATATATATATATATATATATATTTATATGTTCAATCTTCATTGAATAGAATTGCAGAAATTTTGGAGTCAAGGAAGGCTATAGATCACCATATTCACATTTCATATCATAACAATTCAGCCCCAAAAGTGATAGACAACCTTAACCAAAACCACCACAAATGACACAACAAATGCGTAATATGCGTATTACAAATAGTCCTAATCCATCCACATGCGTTATCCTTATCCCAAAAGCAACACACAATACATAGAACATCACATCATCACTTATTAAGTAAAAATTGCTTAACTTTTAAAATTTCTCTAAAAACATAATTGGTCTACAAAAAGTATTTACATGCATTATATCTATGATTTTTATAAAAACTAGTCGCTAACCCATGCGATGCACGGAAAAGTTATTGACTCAAAAAAAAAAAAAAAATACAACAATGAGTAAATAAACATTTTGCTAGATAGTATTTTTTTTTTTTTAAAAAAATGAAGAAATATTTAACTTCTATACTTTTCCATAGTTTAGAAGTGTTGTCTAACATTGAACGTTATTGAGTTGCAAGTGTATAGTTACCGAAACCTACAAAATAATTTACAGTTCTTAAATTAATAGAGTAAAACTCCCAATAGTTATATACACACACACACACTCAAAACTAATATAAATTGCAAATATATAAACAAAGACCATGATATGAGGAAGACACCAAGTTTCAAATTTGAATAGTAATATGACTTTGTCATAGTAATAACAATATAGACAATTCAAAACATGGAACAATATCAAAATTATAATACCTAGTTCCATTATCTTTTATGTTGAATCCAAACAAATAATTAATTGAAATTAATCCAAACAAATAATTAATCAACCAAAAATATAGCTTTTAATAGGAATACGAAAAATCACATAAACCTAAATAAAAAGCATTTAAGGTGAAGAATTAAGATCAACCTACTGAAACGCAAATACCAAAAACTCCAAGACTTAAAACTTCAAAATTTATAAAAACCCCAAATTCTACTTCAGAACCAACCCAAATTCAACAAATTTATATATAACATACAAAATAAAAATTTACCATTCTCTAGGCTGGAAGACATAGGTTGCATCTTTGATTTTTTTCCAAAAAAATAGAGATGCTTTATCTACCATGTACAATAAAAAAAAAAAAATTAGTAGAAATTTCAACCCAAAAACCAAACTCACGATTATCAATGTGAGTCTCTTTTTTTAAGTCCTATCATAATTTTTGTTTTTATATAGATTAACAACGTTTAAGTTTGAGTTTAGGTTGGACTTGTTAGAGAGATAGAATTTCATTCCTTGTTTAGTTTTTATTAAACAAAAATAATTTTATTTAAAAAAAATGATAATGATGAGTTTGAATTTAAGTTGGACTTGTTAGGGAGATAGAGTTTCACTCTTGGTTAAGTTTGAACTAAAAAATAATAATTTTATTTAAATAAAATGACAATTTTACTTAAATATTATGCTGATGTGGAAAATTGTGAGAGTTGAAGTAGAATCCTTTGGAACCAAACCAAATTCAACAAATTTATATATAACATACCAAATAAAAATTTATTGTTCCTTATAAGACATAGGTTGCATCTTTAATTTTTTTCCAAAAAAATAGACCCAAAAACCAAACTCACGATTATCAACGTAAGTCGCTTTTTTTTTCAATGTTATTTTTTTTTTTTTGAGCCCTATCATAATTTTTGTTTTTATATAGATTATCAACTTTTGAGTTTGAGTTTAAGTTGGACTTGTTAGAAAGATCGAGTTTCACTCTTTGTTAAGTTTTGATTAAACAAAAATAATTTTATTTAAAAAAAAATGATAATGATGAGTTTGAGTTTAAATCGGACTTGTTAGAGAAATAAAATTTCACTCTTAGTTAAGTTTGAACTAAAAAAAATAATTTTATTTAAATAAAATGATAATTTTATTTAAATATTGTGCTGATATGGAAAATTATGAGAGTTTCGGAGGCTTCTGTTTTATATATATACTAGTCGCAAACCCGTGCGATGCACGGGATAGTTTTAAATCAAATGTTAACACATTCAGATTTAAACATCTCTCTAATTTCAATTATTGAAAGCTAAATTGACTACGATATAAGATGAAACATGTAATATTATGAAGTAATATTAAAAATGAGATAAATATAGATATTATGAAGTAATATATTACAATAATCATAATATGCTTTTACATTTGGTTTAATAAGTATTACAAAAGAACATTGCACGGGAATGCTACTAATTTTTTTAATTAAAAATAAATAAAAATTATATCCATAATAGAAGGACATAAAATATCATTCTTGTCCCAAAAGATGACACATGGATCACGGTTTTAAGTTGAAGCTCCTCCCAACAGTTTTTAATTTGCACATAAATCCCAATACCATGTATTTTTACTATGGCTTTTTTTTTTTTTTTTTTTTCAATTTCATTTATTTCATGACTTCCACTAAATATTCATTGTATTCATAATATTTAAAAAACATTGAAGTAGAGTTGTATCCTCAAATAACTAAATAAAGGAGTTTAATTACTCTCTGTTTCAATTTAAAACCAAATTGTGCATAAAAGCAAAAAAATTTCCTTTGTTCCACTATGTCTTTAGTACCAAAATCACAAATCCATTAAAACCAAATTGTGCATAGAAAATCTTAGAGATTGAAAGACAACTTTAAAGTGTTTTTTGCATCTTCTTCCTTTGTTGCTTTGTAGAAGTCCTTGAATATGCCCTTTTATTTTCCTTGGGTACAGATGTTGGTGTGAGTTGCATATTGCTTTGAACATCAAGTTTCACCGATGTAAGCCTAGCAATAGAACAGATTGAGGAATGTATTACAACATATACATATTAAATATCATATTTGTAATTTTGCTAAATTAAAGAATACTACTTCTGTCATTTTATCAAGCTAAATTGCTTTGTTAATTTCTTCAAAAGAGTCAAAAAGTTTCTTGACGGAGTAGAATTCCCATCCTTACTTGAGATTATAGTCATTTAGTTGTATTTTTCTTCTTAATTGAAGAAAAATAGAGCATTCACATACTAACTTCAGAATTAAAAAAAAATTAAAAATAAAAATAAAAACATGATTATTTGATAAAATACAAATTGTACATAGAAGTAATTAAAACAATGGAAATCTTGAGATGAAACAATTAACCCAAACATAAAACCAAGTTTGAGATAACCAAGAAACTTAAATATGCAATCATATTCCAATTTCAAATTCTTTCTACAAACATATTACCAATAAATATGCAATAAATAGTACAGAATAAAGGAAAGACTGGTAAATACCTGACTTTCCTCGTCTTGTAGTTGAATTACCAAATAAGCTAGATATCAAAATGCTAAATCCCTACCCGCAAAACAATAAGAATCCAATTTTCAGCCAAGAAACATTAATAGAAGAGAAATAGTGCGATCTGAAAGTTTGAAACAGTGTAGTATAGTGCAGATTTTAATGAAACAAAGGTATAGTGCAAATTTTTCTTTTTTAATGTCCTTCATATCATCAAACAATTTGATTGTGAGAGCAGGCAGTTTACCCTCATAAAAAAAAAAAAAAATGAGAACTCTTCCTATATATGTTATTTTCTTCAAGAATTAAATAGATTAGCATAAATTTTTTATGATTCTATCCAATGAAAAACAATCACCGCATCACCATAGTTCTTTCTTTGTTAGCTAAATTTAACTCATTTTTTCCATAGTGACCAGTAATTTATAGGGGCAAAGGAACCCGGATATTAAAAGCAAAAGCCTAAACTAAATCCTCTAATTGATTTAAGAATTCCATTTTGTTTTATGCATTTACTTTCGATTATAGTCACGTAGCCTTGCAAGTATTTGAATGTATCTTATCTAATAATGTATCTTATCTAATCAATGTGTCAACTGCATCATACCTTGCATGTCCATATGTTCATGTGTTTGAAGACAAAAATAATGTTGTTAAGCAATATAATATTCAATTCTGAAAAACTAAACAAAACTGAAAAACTAACCTCAACGTACTCCACACCAATTTCGCTAAGATTATCGGGAATGTTGTGTAATGAAAGCAAGTTGATAACTCCACCTCTCTCGGTTTCCACTAAACAAATTCAAACCCATAGCTCGGTTTCCACACAAAAAAATTCAAATTGATTATCACCATTTTAATATCTATTTAAAATATTGAAGATGTAACTCACTTCAAAAAATATTATCGTCAAAACACACTACTAAACTCAATTACAAAGTTCCAAACCTAAGACTTATCTAAGCGTGTGCACAAACTCAATTACAGATACAAAAGAAACACAGCTAAAACAGCATATATTAAAATAATAAGCCAACAAAGAAATGTTGAAGTTACAGAAACCAACAACTGTCACATAAAAAACTGAATAAATCCCTCTAGAATTACAAAACAACCGACTTCACCATCTGTTGCAAATACAATTCACAGAGTTCCATCTTTGGGGTAGCCCAAGAAAATGAAGCCCCACATTCTACTACTGGTTATAACGTATCACACCACTTAATTCCAAGATACATCTTTCAATTTATGATACAGAAAAGAAAACAAAGCTCAATACAGAAAATTTTATCAATATATACTCAAAAACATTTTGCAAAAAATAGTAAATTGACCCAAAACCACCTACTCAAATCAATAATGCATTCACAAAAGAAAATTCCCAAGTATATGTATAATGGTGTTTTTTTTAAGGATTGAAAAGAAGTGGAGCAACTATTATGACAAAGAATTCCATTAGCGTAATCATATTTATAATGAAAGTGGCAGAACACAAAGTGCTTTAGAAAATACCAAGTATTGACACATAGATGGCTAAGAAAGTGAGTCCACTTAGAAGCACTCTGCTTCATGGAATAGGATATTCTCCAATTACTAATTCTCATGGCCCTTCAAACCACCCATGGAACAATGAATTTTAGACTTGAATTGGAAACATCGGAAGAAGTAAAGGGAAATCCATAAAGCTGGATTGTTGGGGTCATCTATAAATAAATAAATATATATATATATTCTATTGAGAGTGAAAGAAGACCAACTATTTCAAGCATAAAAAAAAAAAAAAAAAAATTCAAATTGATTATCGTCAAAACACATGAAACAAATCAAACAAAACACAACAAAAAATTTATTTGAATTTTCTCAAAAACGACCCTAGAAACCCAATCTTTATTGCCAATCTCTTCAATCAACAATAATTCCCACAATCACAATTCAAATAAGAAATACATACCTATTGGTTTCTGGTTAGAGAATTTTGTAGGGGGATTTCTGGAACTATGAAAAATCAATCAGAAGGGCAAAAACTTAGTACCTGATCCCGAAATCAATGGTAAAAAAAAAAAAATCAGTGAAAAAGGAAAGACGAAAAAGAAGGCGCTTAACAAGTTTTTCAATCGCAAGGTAACAGGGTGGTGAGACCGTTCTAAAACTACAATTTAATCAACTTCAAAGTAAATTAATTTTAAGTAAACAAAAGTAGATCAAATCCTAAGTCATAATTCTGACATCAAATTGATTGAAAGCAAGCATAAATGCAGACCAACCATAGACTACCACTAAACAAATTCAAACCCATAGTTCGGTTTCCACACAAAAAAAAAAAAAAAAATTGATTATCATCAAAACACAGTACTAAACTCAGTTATAGAGTTCCAAACCCAAACTCAATCAATTACAGATACAAAGAGAAACGCAGCTAAAATTACAATTTAATCAACTTTAGAATACAAAACAGAAATCAATGAAGCTGGGGTAAAAAATCTCAGAAAGGCTAAGAAAAAAAGCTAAACTAAAAGCTAAGAAATCCAAACTAAACGAATACCATACCTTTAACCCTACTGCAAAAACTAAAATTTACTAAAATTAACAACAATTTATAGCATAATAACATATTACCAGTAACTTTTATTTATTTCAATCAACCTAAACAAATAAAGACCAATAAAATTATGGTATATAACACCAATAACTTAGAGGCCGGAGGTTAGAGGTCGGTTCGTGTTGTGTTTTTTAGGGAAAAGATGGAGAGGTTGAGAGAGAGTTGAAGAAGTAGATATCTTCGATTTTGCACGGGTTCAACATTAATCAAAACCAATTATCCAAATACCTAAATTAAAGAAAATAAAACCAAATCCAAATACCTAAATCTAAGATAACAAAAATTAAAATACCTGCACTGGTAGCGACTTTGGCGGTATATGACGGTGGTAGGAGGCTGGCACTTTTGACCACTGAAGGAGTGAGAGAATGCCCATGGGATATGGTTTAGGGGTTTTGAGAATTGAGAGAGGCAGAGGCTAGAGAGAACGGCAAAAGAGAGAAAGGGTATAAAACCTAAAATGAAAAAGGAAAAGAAAATAGTGGTAGAATTGGGTTCCGGTTTTAAAAATGTTTTATTATTATTATTATTATTATTTTAATATTGTGCTGATGTGGAAAATTGTGGGAGTTTCAAAAGTTTCGGTTATATATATATATATATATATATATATATAGACTAGTATTATGTCTATGCGATGCACGGCTTAATAAAAAATATTTTGATAATATAATTAAATTTAATTACAAATAAAATGAAAAAAGAATTAATTCAAAATTTAAGATTAAAAAATAAATTGTACTTGTACACTTAAAGAAATTTAATTTTTATTTCTTATTTTGATATTTAAATCATGTAATAAGAAATTAAAAAATACAAATATATTGCTTGCTATATTGACTTCTAAAAAAACACTAAAAGTTGTGAAGAATATATATAATAAAAACACTAAAATCATATTATATATAATAAAAAGGCAACAAATACACAAAATCTATTCAATTTGATGAAAGAAAAAAAATTACCTGCAAGGTTGTAGGTATGATGAGAGAGGAGAGAGGAAGAATATAGCAAATAATTGTAAAGTATGTAGTAGAAATAATGAAACACAAAAAAACTGTGTGTATATAGGTGAGAATTTTAACCTAGGTTGTGAAGAAGATGATATGAACAAATAAAAAGTAGTTTAGGTGAAACTCAAAAATTTTTTTTTTTAAACTTTATTATTAGGAAAAAGATGACATAAGATGCAAATTTATCCAGCAAAAAAAAAAGAAAAAAAGAAGAAGAAAAAACGTAGGAAAAATAATGCAAGTTCTATCTTTTTTTTTTTTACGTTTTTTAAAGAAACGTGGGAAAAAAATGCAAATTCGATCTTTTTTTCTTTTACATTTTTTTTTTTATCTCTCTTTTTTATTTAAATTCTATCCTTAGGTAATTCTATTTTATTGATTTTAGACTTTGTTGATAACATTTTAGATAGACACAACTGTTATAGTTGTAAATAAAATACTACTTTCTTTCATTACTTGATTTGTCATATTTATCCAAAAAATATGTATAAATCTATTATTAAAATCTAAAAATTTATTAAAATTTCTGCAATCTCGTGAAGTCACGTGGCGCAACCACGACGTCTAAACCCAACTTTTATTATATAAATATAAATATAAAATATATATATATATATATATATATATATATATATATATATATATATATATATATATATATATATTTATATAAGTGGGGGATTGTTGGATTATTTTGATAAAAATATTAAAAGTTTTAAATGCACTTTTAAGAGAATTGATAAAAATAAATTTCTATCCATTGATGGGCTATATCAGTTTCTTTGTTATACAATTGAATTCAAATCTAATGCTAATAAAGTTGAAATACGTTTCAGTTTTAATTGATAATGAAAAATTTTATCTTATTCTACGAGTTGACCGAAATAAATAGTATTGATTATATGAACGTTAGTCGTTTAAATGCTTTTAGCTATATTCCCTTGCCAACTATATCCACTATATCTTCCCTTACAAAACGTTTTCTCCTCAAATGCTCTGACGTTTTATTATGGGAAGTTATTTGGTTATTGATTTAAGTAATTATTTACTATTTGATTTTTATGAGGAAGTAAAACCACCGTACAAATTTCATTAAAGACAATTTCATTTGGCATGAATTATTAAGCCTCTATATATGTATATATATATATATATATATTCAGCCTTATATGGCCTGCTATATAGATTTTTTTTTTTTAGATAACTTTAACCTATAGTGTCCGCTCTTAATAATAGTTCTTTATCATCGGACCAAAACACCAATCGGTTCTTGGTGTAGACGAAGATTGAACCTCAGATTTCTTATTCAATCAGTAGAGATTTTACTAGTTGAGCTAACCGGAACCCACGCCGGCTATATAGATGGAGATATAGAAGGAAGTGAGACGAGAAACTTTTATCCATTTATTTTCATGTAATAGAAAACTATCTATATATACACTTTGTTCATTTTCTCATCCTTTATGAAAATAATATATCATTGTATATACTATATATTTTTGGGTAAAAGAAAAGTACCATTAAGAGCTTTCTATCCTACAAGCGGTGTAGGCTTGAAGGATAATCAGCGAAAGTGGCTAGGTTATTGTATCCTAGGGGTGGCATGCACAATATTTAGTCTAATACACTGGATACCCGGTAGATGCATGTATCACCTCAAGACAGTGACATAGTCTGCGCCTCAACCTCGCCATCTAAAAATGTATATGAATTGACGGAAAATTACTTCTTGTTATGAGATCACTTTAAAGTATTATCAAGGTAACATCTCTCCACTATTCTCTAATTGCTTGGTAAATTCTAATTTATGTGATATGTGATTATTTAAATGATAATTTGAATATTATTTATTTATCAACTATTGTTCTTAAGAACAACATAGGACACAAACATTAGTAAGATAATTATTTTCATGTATTTAACTGCAGCATGAAAATAATTTTAAGCACAAAGATCCCAAAACACACACACACACACAACAAGTCTAACTAATTTTATATTTCAAAAACAAGTTACGACAGTTTAGTAAGCATACATTAACACATGTAAACCTTGTGATGGCCAAATCACATTGTACCTGCACATGTATCAAGAGTAGCAAAGAATATTGCATATTGTGTGTGAAAAACATCGCAAGATTGCATAAGTGTATACATGTTATGACGATTTGAGATATGAGAAAATCACTTTAACTCACATACAATCATAACTGTTTGATGGAGACTATCACCTTTGAGGTACATCCTATAACTCCCACATCTCCTAGAATACACGCTTGCAATCATATTTAAAACATTTTGATCTTTTTGCTTTTTATTTTTCTTTGCATATTTTTCTTTTTAAACAAATCATGCATGGGCATATATGAGAGAGAAAAGAAATACCCAATTATGTTAAGCATTTGACATTCCAATTTTACCATGCTGAAACACACAAATGTCATTTCATGATTGGCGAGCAACAGTGGTGAGATGGTTATTTATGCATTTCTCTTAGGATTTTCTAGATATTCCCATCAAAAAGAGTGATATGAGTGTTAAATACAAGAAATCACTTAACCTTACTCATCACAAACAAGAGTCACAAAGCTCACTTGCTTAGTTGTGCATAGAGATATTCATCTAAGCTACGAGAGATACAAAGTTTAAAAAATTTTGTTTCAATGGCCATCCAAGGTACACAAGTACCAATGTACACAAAATACACATTGTTTTTGTATTTTTTTTATTTTTCAATTTTTTTTTATATGAAAAAAAATAATAAACAAAACTGAAAACAACCAAAAACATGTTAAACAAAGCAAAGCATAAAACTAGATGACTCAAAACTTGAAAGCAGAACACATAAGTAATGCACAATAAAAACAAGAAGGGAGAGAGGGAAAAAGTGATAGAATCACTTGGAGCCCTTTTCCTTCCATGCCTTGGAAGAACCTTTCCTTTGAGTGTACCCTTGAACCGGCGGTGAGAGGGAAGAATTGAAACCGTTCAAGTTCGAAAGGAACATGAAGGCTTTGAGAGGATCTCCAAGGGGAGCAAGAGAGGATTGAAGGCGATTCTCGGCTTCTAGATGCGATCATGCCGTTGCTCTGTTGAGTGGCTAGCCACTTATAGTAATTTGGTCAAGTATGACTGGCAACTCCACAATGATTACAAAGATGTTGCTTCTTTTGTTTAGGCTTTTGAGAGTTAGCCTTCTTAACCTTAGGGTTTTTAGCTTCCTTCTTATTTTGCTCAGGGGGTGCTTCTAAGATAGATTTACCTTTGTCTATGTTCTCACTAACTAAATCGGTTTTAACATAATTGTTCTCAATTTCAACATTATTACTAGGAGGAACAAAAACAGTAGTACTAGTAGAATTAGTATTAGAAGAAGAGAAACCATACCTTAAGCTTGTTCGATCAGAAGTAGATTTCTGAAGACTGAGAATCTCATCAAGCTTTGCACTTGAAGCCTCTCCATTTGAGCTCTGACTTGAAATAGCTCCGTTTCAAGCTTCTTGATCTTTTCAACCAAGAAATTGTTCTCAAACCTCGGTGCTCCAATAGTCTGATTAGCTGCATCAAATTTTGTGGAAAGCTCTTCATGATCAAGTTTCACGTCATTGAGCTTCTTGGTGGTCAGCCTATAAAGTTTCTCATGTTTCTTAGAAAGCTTGTATAATTTCTCATAGGCTGTATGGATATCATCTTGATCATCCATCTTCTCAAACTTAGACTCCACCAATTCCTCTTCTTCATCCACATCTTCAACAATCCCCTTAGTTGGATTGATAATGGTAGTGAAGGCATTTAGGATTCCGTCATCCTCATTGTCGGAATCATCCTCGGGCTTCAGTGTCACTCAAAGTAGCAGCAAGTGCCTTGCTCTTTCCAATACTCTTGAGATATGTAGGACACTCCTGTTTCATGTGACTGAAGCCTTGACACCCAAAGCACTTAGATCTTGCGGGAACAATGTCTTGACCGCCATCCCTAGCATCCTTCTTCCCTTTGTCCTGGCTCTTGATCCGAGAAGAACTGGATTGCCTACGGTCTTTCTCGAAGCCCTTCCCATTGGCATTCTTTATGAACTTCTTGAATTGCCTGGTGATGTAGGACTTCATCTTAGGATCTTCATCATCTGAAGACTCATCCGTGTCATTGCTCTTGGCCTTGAGTGCCATGCTCTTACCTTTACCCGATTTGCTAATTCTAGTTAACCCTAGCTCGTAGGTACAGATTGCCCGGCCAGACTTTGTCAAAGGAATCTTGTCAATATCCTTTGATTCCTCAATCGCCGTGATCTTGCATGGAATCTCTCAAGTAGAGATCTGAGCACTTTCCTCACAATCTTGGGTTCGGGAATGGTTTCCCTAAGATTGAAGGCTGAGTTCACTATGAGCTTGGCATAGAACTCATCAAACGACTCATCCTCCTCCATCTTAATCTCTTCGAAGCTTGTAGTGAGCCTTTGAAATTTCGAATCCTTAATGACCTTAGTTCCTTCATAGGTTGTCCGGAGGATGGTCCATGCCTCCTTAGCAGTTTTAGTAGAGGATATCTTCTTGAACTCCTTATTAGTGACTGCACCGAATAAAGCATTCAATGCCCTGCTATTGAAGTTTGCCGCCTTGATCTTGGCATCATCCTAATCGGTTGGCGCTTCCTTTGGCTTGGTTCAGCTAATCTCTATAGCTTGCCACACCTTCTCATCTAGAGATCGCAAGAAAACTCTCATGCGTACTTTCCAGTATACATAGTTAGTGCCATCAAATAAAGGAGGTATAATTAATGACTGTCCTTTATCCATGACAAACATGGGTCAATGGATCAACACAACATAGATTAATCCTAATCAGAGTGTGCCTGCTTCGATACCACTTGATAGGCCAAAAAACGAATGGACTCCTTGTGATAGATTAATTAGCCAAGTTTATTAATTAGTAAAATTAACATGCAAACGCGTGGTAGCACAAACAAATCACTAATTAAACTAAATGTAATGGAAAATAAATTGACATGGTGATTTGTTTACGAATGGGGAAAATCAACACGGCAAAAATCCCATTGGGTGATTTTAAGGTCACTACTCTCAAAATTCAACTATTATCACAACAAGCGGTTACAAGTAAAGGAATCCCAGTACCTTATACCAACCTACAGTTGAACCCTTACCGCAATACCCAATTGGACTTGTTCAGTAGTGACAATTTCTACTTTTGATGCATGGCTCCCAATACGTGACTAACCAATTGCGTGGATCTCAGGACGCGATTTCAATCACCAACTAGAGAAGGTTGTTAGCTGCAAAGTTTTTCAGTTCATCCTAACGATGAAGATCAAGAAGATGCTTGGTCACAAAACTCTAAGGTGCACAAACACAGCAACTTCTTCACAAGAAAGATGAACTAGGGCAAATTCTGTCTCTAATCACAATTTGCTTGAATAAACTTTGCTCAACACTTGTGCAACTTGTGTCCTCTTTGACGGCCTTTAAAATAATCATTTTATATGTCTAAGGTTGTGAGAAAAGAAGGCCCAAACACATAAATACGGATTGGAGTCAAAACAGAATTGAAAATCTGTTTTTCATAAACCTCGACAGATACCCTATTTGTTGAGTCTTTGTTGAGCCACGGGGTTGAACAGCTCTTTAAGCTCAATAGATGGCTAATTGTCGAGTTTTAATGATAGGCACTTTTCAGCTTGAATCTTGGACAGACTTGCATGGCTTCAACACTTGATCTTGCAACAAAGTTTCTTAAAGTATTAAACACATCCTAGATCTACCCAAATACAAGTAAAGTGCGTTTTGTCAAAGGATTAGCTAATAACATAAAGTAGTGACATATGTTCTTAACAAGTGAATCACATATGTCCTTACATGACTGTACTTTTATCACATTTGATGGTTCCCTTTTCTTTTTTTCTTATGTTTGACAATTACATTGTTACACTAGATAGTACCAACATCACTAGTGACCGTACTATTATCACATTCAATGGTTCCCTTATTTTTTTTTTCCTTACATTTGACGGCTCTATTGTCACATTGGACAACACCAACATCACATGTGACCAAAATATCCCCAAAACTCTCAAAAAATACTGGGATACCCTTAAAACCTAAAAATGACTGAAATACACTTAGAACCTAAACAATGATCAAAATGACCCTAAAACCAAAAAAATGACCGAAATACTCTCTAAACCTTAAAATGACCAAAATACCCTTAGAACCTAAAAAATTACCTAAATGATTGTACGTTTATCACATGTGACTGTACTTTTATCACATTTAATGGTTCCCTTATTTTTTTCTTACATTTGACGGTTCTATTGCACATTGGACAATACCAACATCATATGTGACCAAAATATCCCCAAAACTCTCAAAAACTTTGGGATACCCTTAAAACCTAAAAGTGACCAAAATACATTTAGAACCTAAACAATGATCGAAATGGCCCTAAAACCAAAAAAATGACTGAAATACTCCCTAAACCTAAAAAATGACCAAAATACCCTTAGAACCTAAAAAATGACCTAAATGACCTTGAAACCTAAAAAAATGGCTAAAATGACTTTGTAACCTAAAAAGTGACTGAAATACTCTTAAAACCTAAAAAATGACTGTAATACACCTGAAATCTAAAAAATAACCGAAATACCTATAGAACCTTAAAAATGACCTTAAAAACCTAAAAAATGACCGAAATACCTTGAGAATCTAAAAATGAACAAAATGACCTTGAAATCTAAAAAAATGATGAAAATGAACTTGTAACCTAAAAAGTGACTAAAATACCCTTAGGACCTAAAAAAATGACCGTAATGCACTTAAAACCTAAAAAATGACCAAAATACCCTTGAAACCTAGAAAATGATCAAAATAATCTCAAAACCCTATTAAATTACCGAAATAACCTTAGAACCTAAAAATGATCAAAATATCATTAGAACCTAAAAATGACTGACCCTAAAATCTAAAAAATGACTGAAATACCCCTGAAACCTAAACAATGATTGAAATACCCTTATAACCTAAAAAATTACCGTAATGCCATTGGAACCAAAAAATAACCAAAATGACCACGAAACCTTTATTTGCAAGACCAAAATGACAATGAAAATTTTATATAACCACTCTACTTGCTTCCCCCTCCCCCCCTAAAAGTCTCGGTGGAACTTATAAAATTTTCTTTTGTCATTAAGTTGTTGTATTTTGTTGTATACTTATTGTAATTTAAAAGATGATAAGTTATCTATAAAAAAAAAAAACTATCTAGTACACACACACACACACTTATTTTTTTAAGTTTTATTTTGAAATTCTCGCAAAAAAACTTAAGGTTGTGTTTGGATGGCAACATTTGGATTTGGATTTGGATTTTAAATCAATGGATTTAAAATGCCTTGGTTTGAAATTCATTGATTTTATAATTCCTTATTTGGGTCTTTTTATAAAACTCAAGATTTGAAATTCATTATTTGAAATTTCATTGTTTGGATACCTAAATTTGGATTTGGATTTAGAATTGGATTTAAGATAGTTAATGTATATTATGTTATGGGCTTTAGGCCCAAATTAGGTTACTTATATAGCACACATGTACTTATACTACATTCTACTTGTACTGCACACATATGCCTCCTATATAAAGGCTGTGATATATATTCTTTTATTTATGAAATACAATACAATTATTCTGTATTTCTAACATGGTATCAGAGCCAATGCTCTGATCTTTTGGTGTGCCGCTCTTAAGCGATCTTGTCTTCTTGGGTGTCCTCTGTAGCCGTTTTTGTGAGCAGCACCGCTACCTTCACCGCGACTCCAGTACATCATAGACCACCGCCTTGCCGCCACCATCGCTTCCGCTTCTCCGATTAGATCACGAGATAGCATCATTGGAAAGTAGTCTCTCCGATCTGCCTTTCTGTGAAATTTCGTCTTCATCGGACCTCCCACGCGCCCCCACGCGCCGCCTGAATTCTCGGCGTCACGTCCACGCGCCTCCACGTGCCGCCACGCGCGGCTTTGTCTCGCATCACGCGCTTCCACGCGCCGGACCGTCGGCCGACATCATCACCGTGCCCACGTCGCAGCCTTAGCTGCGTCAACATCCATCGATCTGGCTGGCGTCATCGACACGTCATCCTGTGGCGTCATCTGCTGACCGTTGACTTTCGTCAGGTTGACCGTTGACTTTGACCAGGTTAACTGTTGACCGTTGACTTTTGACTAGAGTTGACTTTTTGCAGTCCGGGTCCTCCTTACCCAGTTTTTCGCGTAGATTTCATTTTTGCGCTCCATTTTTGCATATTTTGCTTCAAAATGAAGAATAAGGACAAGTCTTCTTCCTCTTGCAACAATCGTCGCCGACAATCCAACAAACGTTTTTGCAATTTTTGCAAACGTTTTGGCCATAATATTGAGACTTGCTATCAACCCAACAAATCATTTGTTTCCATTTCTCATTGCTCTTTGTTGCTAACACCGAGAGTGTCCAACCTATGGCTCCCGTCTCTGCAAAGTCTCGGTCTTACGGATCCACTTTCACCATTTCTAGAGATGACCTTATAAATATCATCGCCAATGTCATTCGTACGGTTGGTAATGCATCTTATTCCTCTTCTCTCTCAGCTTTATCCGGTATGTCTCCTACCTCTTGGCTTATGGATTCTCGCTTGTTGCAATCACATGACACCTCACTCGTCCTTATTTTTCGACCTTAAACCCGCACCGCACCCTCTTAATATTCGCATTTGACAAATGGTTCCACAATGTCCGGTCATAATATAGGTTCCGTTGTGACCTCCAGTCTCTCGGTTCTGGAGTCTTTAATATTCTCGACCTTTCTTATAATTTATTTTTGTTGAACAATTAACTGAGTTGGGTTATCGCATTATCTTTGATTATTCTCGGGTGTATTGTGCAGGATCCGAGGACGGGACAGGAGCTTGGGACTGGTCCCGAGTTGGGCGTATGTTTCCGTGGACAACCTTCGTTTTCCACTTATTGCTCTGTTTTCATTCTGCACTGCCACTGACTTCTTCAATTCCTTCCTTGCACTTTGGCATGCTCGACTTGGTCATGCATCCTCCTTTCGGGTACAACAATTAGCTTCTAGAGGTTTGTTAGGTTCAGTGTCTACAAAAATTTTGATTGTGTTTCGTGCCAATTAGGAAAACAACCAGCTTTGCCTTTCAATACTAGTGAATCAATATCCACCGATATCTTTGACCTTATTCATTTCGATGTTTGGGGCCCTTCTTCTGTCTCTAGTATTGGTGGGTCTCGATATTTTGTTGTCTTTGTTGATGATTACTCTCGCTATTGCTGGATTTTTAATATGAAACATCGTTTGAATTATTGCAAGTATATTCTAATTTTGCAAAAATGGTTGAAACTCAATTTTCCAAACGCATCAAAATTTTTCGATCCGATAATGCTCTTGAATATACTCAATATGCTTTCCAAGCTGTTTTGCATTCCTATGGCAATTGTTCATCAACTAACTTGTCCAGGTACCTCTCAAAGCAAAATGGTAGAGCCGAACGGAAACTTCGTCATATTCTTGACCTTCGTTCGTGCTCTTCTTCTCTCTCGCCAAAGTTCTGCTCCTTTTTGGGGCAAAGTGCTCTTCATCTTTGTTCATACTATTAATCGCATTCCAAGTCCGGTTATCCAAAATCAAACTCCATATGAGTGCCTTTTTGGGTCATCTCCGGACTATCACCACCTTCGCTCCTTTGGTTCTGCTTGTTTCGTTCTTCTTCAGCCACATGAGCATAACAAACTTGAGCCTCGGTCAAGGCTTTGTTGTTTTCTTGGTTATGGCGAAACTCAAAAGGGGTATCGGTGTTATGACCCCTGTCTCTCATCGTCTTCGTGTTTCCCGCAATGTTGTCTTTTGGGAACATCGCCTCTTTGTCGAGCTCTCTCACTTTCGTGCCTCCCTATCTTCCTCCTCTGTTTTAGATCTTTTTCCGGATGAGGCACATATTCCTTCTCGTAGCTGCTCCCGATCCTCCCGTAGTTGCTCCCGATTCTCTTGTAGACTTCTCTGTCCAACCACCGGATATCACTCGATCCCTTTCCTAGTTTACCCTTTAATGAACAGGTGGAAGATGAACAGGTTGAAGACGAGCTACCCAACCCCAACCCCGAGCTTGGGTCCCCGCTCTGCTCTCCTTTGAAGATCTTGCACAAGACATTCCACCTCGTCACTCAACTTGAGTAAGATCTATTCTTACACATTTACTTGACTATCATTGTTACACT
Source organism: Quercus dentata (assembly GCA_028216015.1). Classification (NCBI taxonomy): domain Eukaryota; kingdom Viridiplantae; phylum Streptophyta; class Magnoliopsida; order Fagales; family Fagaceae; genus Quercus; species Quercus dentata. Next base: position 12,093,768 of record CP116448.1, read on the forward strand.
GCTCTTGCTACATTACATGAGCCTCACACCTATCGTGAGTCTTCCACTGACCCTTTATGGCAGATTGCAATGAAAGAGGAACTTGATGCATTATCTAAAAATCATACTTGGGATTTGGTGACACTCCCTCCCGGGAAATCTGTGGTTGGTTGTAAGTGGATCTACAAGATTAAGACTCGCTACGATGGGTCCATTGAGCGCTACAAAGCTCGTCTTGTTGCAAAAAGGTTTACACAGGAGTATGGGATTGATTATGAAGAGACCTTTGCTCCGGTTGCTCGTATCTCATCCTGTCCGTGCCCTCTTAGCTGTTGTTGCTTTGCCCGTAAATGGGATCTTTTTCGGATGGATGTCAAAAATGCATTCCTTAATGGGGATTTACATGAAGAAGTTTATATGCAACCTCCTCCTGGTCTCTCTGTTGACTCAAATAAGGTTTGTTACCTTCGACGTGCATTTTATGGCCTTAAACAAGCTTCACGAGCTTGGTTTGCCAAATTCAGCTCTACCATCTCTCATTTGGGTTACATGGCCAGTCATTATGATTCTCGCCTTATTTCTTCGTCGCACCGACAAAGGCACTATTTTACTTCTCTGTATGTGGATGATATGATCATAATCGGTGATGACCTCGGTGGCATTCAAGAACTCAAGAATTTTCTCGAGTCAACAATTTGAGATGAAAGATCTTGGACATCTCGGCTACTTCTTGGGTCTTGAAATCACTCATTCTCTCGATGGACTTTATCTTACTCAAGCTAAATATGCTTCTGAACTCTTGTCTCGAGCTGGACTCACTGATAGCAAGACTGTTGACACTCCAGTTGAGCTTAATGCGCATCTGACTCCCTCAGTGGGGAAACCATTGTCTAATCCCTCTCTTTATAGACGATTGGTTGGCAGCCTAGTTTATCTTACTGTTACTCGTCCAGATATCTCCTATGCTGTTCATTAGGTGAGCCAAGATGTCCTCGCTCCACGATCAACTCACTATTTCTTTGTTCTGCGCATTCTTCGATACTTGAAGGGCACCCTCTTTCATGGCCTTTTCTACTCAGCTTAGTCTCCTCTTGTACTCCATGCATTCTCTCGATCTTTGATTGGGCAAGAGATCCTACCGATCATAGGTCTACTACAGTTCTTGTTTTCTCCTTGGTTCTTCTTTGATTTCTTGGCGAAATAAGAAACAAACTTTTGTGGCCCGCTCCAAGATCAAGGAGTATCGTGCTCTTTGCCGATACCACATCCGAGCTCCTTTGGTTACGATGGCTCCTTAAGGATTTGGGTGTGTCCATCTCCTCCGCTACTCCCCTTTATTGTGACAACCAGAGTGCCATTCATATTGCTCATAATGATGTCTTTCATGAACGGACTAAACACATCGAGATTGATTGTCATTTTATCCGTTATCATCTTGTCCATGGTGCTCTTAAGCTTTTCTCCGTCTCCTCCAAAGATCAACTTGCAAATATCTTCACCAAGTCACTTCCTAAGGGGACTTTTCGTGATTTGGTTGACAACCTCAAGTTGGTCTCACATCCACCTTGAGTTTGAGGGGGATTGTTAATGTATATTATGTTATGGGCTTTAGGCCCAAATTAGGTTACTTATATAGCACACATGTACTTATACTACATTCTACTTGTACTGCACACATATGCCTCCTATATAAAGGCTGTGATATATATTCTTTTATTTATGAAATACAATACAATTATTCTGTATTTCTAACAAAGATCATAAAATATTTTTTCCAATTATTATTTTTCTTAAGCCTTGTACATTTTAATTTTAGTAACATTTTTAATAAATACACGAGGTAATGAAAAAGCCATTGATAACCCAATTGACAAGATGATGACTAAAAATCTGTCATCATAGACAACTAATAATTTGCTATTACTTGCAACTTGGACTTGCAAAATATGAATTTATCATATAACTAAAAACAATTTTTATTATTCCATCATAATCACTATCAATGGAGAGGACAATCATAATTAATCTAGATATTATGGACATTTGACCCCAAAATTTATAACCCACTTTCATATATTACAAATAGGTCTCTTGTTGTAAAGTATCTAAAGGAAGAAGCTATACTACAAAGAAATCCATTATAAGTATCTTGACTACTAAACTTTGCTACTTGCTCATCAGAAGAAGGAAAAAAATTCATTTACAACGGAAATCCACTACAATGTATTTCCTTCAAATCTATATTTGAATACCATCATGGCAATAATTGAAAATGAGACAATCAAAAGCAGCTTGCAATGGATCTTCACGTCCGGATCATTCATCCCTAAATTTTCAACAGGGCAACTTCTAACTTGTAGGAATTTCTTATTGTCCCTTCTACAACTCAAGTGGTAGATGAAATATTTGCATTTACATGGTATAACTATCAACACTTAGAAAAGGAGATGTTCATAAGAGCACATCTCTTTGCATAGAGCCTTAACTATTTATCTAAATAACTGAAATGATTCAACAACTTTGGCTCATCTAGCTCAACCAGAAAATATCAGCAAGTTCCAAATCATATAGAAACAAGTTTAAAATAAGTTCAAATAAACAACGGCATGCTAAAAAATAAGGATATGATGAACCTCTACGAGGTTTCTTATCATTTGAAATCTGAGTAATAATGTAAATGACTATTGCTGCAATTGATATTGGGCATCTTCTAAAATTAGGGAAAAAAAAGATTCATTGATATAAACAATTTTCAACTGAAGAAAAATATCAACAAACCTGTTTTCAAAGCACATGAAAATCTCAGTCTCACTCACAACTCACAACACCATATTATCTCACATTTGTAAGTTACTACAAATTGTAGTCTCCAAATTATACAATCATTTTCAAGTATTTGTGCAGCTTGCTTCATCTGAGTTGGAGTCAGTTGCTCTAAAATCCAACATTGACATAATACTCCAAAAACGGGGCTTATTTTCATCTTATATAATTAAATATTAGATCAATATGCCTTGCATTAGATTTCTGGAGGGAGAATAACAAAAAAGTACCCCTTAAGCAAAATGCATATGAGTGGGGTAAATGGAGAACCAATAGCAAGATCATAAGTAAGGAAATACTTAAACCACAACTAAAGAATGAAGAATTAAAAGGAAGTGAAATTACTTGGAACTTACATAAGACCGATAAGGCATGTATGATTTTGCCCCATTAACAAACACTTCACGTACATTTTGGTTGAGTGGTGCAATCTTTGGATCTTCCTAGATTAAAGAGAGAACAACATTTAAGCTTCAAACATCCACAGGACCAAGAAAAATACATAATTTAAATACTTCAATTGAAATGACAATAGATACCATGCTTAAATACCTACAATAGCCCTTAGTAAAGTGGACTTTTCCCTGATCTAGCAGGACCCATGATTACTGTCATAGTTTCAGGCAATGCATAACCATTCGAACTCTTCACAACTTTGTTAGAGTACTTCCTTTTACCCTTTATTGTGACAGTCAAGTCTTTCCAAAGGACTGAAGCCCTTGTAATTTTCCTTGCTACAACTACACGCTCTGGTAGTGGTGGAGATGGCAAGGACCTACCATTGAGATTCGAGAGAGATGAGGAGGCTGGGGTGATCGCAATGTTAATAGTGTCACGTTCACCTCCTTCCTCCTTCCTCCACCCTCACATCAACATCTGTATCCTCCTATTCTGGTGAATCCTCAATTGAGATGGGTTGTCTCAGTGAACCAGGTTTACGCAAATAGAAAAAGTTACTTGAGGGCACCCTACTTGCTGGACTACTGATGGAACCATGTCATTAAGTGCACATACACATGATATTTTACTCAATCATGAGTCTTTAAGTGCTAAACAAATGTCCTTAACGTGAATTTCTAGCCTTACATGAAAATTTTGCCACACCGTTGACAGCGGCAGATCTATGAATTTTTTTTTTTTTTAGAATTGTCATTACAAAATTTTATAAAAATAAAACTTGCATATATCTATATCACCAAAAAAAAAAAAAATGCAAATATATAAAGTTTTAAAATTTTTCTTTACGAGTTTTCATATTTTGAAATCGTTGTATGATACCTTCATTATCAATGATATTAGCTACATCATCTTTGTCAATATACACAACTAAGAAATAATTAAACTATTGATCTCCCATTCAATTACTAACACCTAACTAAAATAAGTAACAATGTAAACAAAATGCATCATCCTTTTCTATGATATGTTCAACTAATTTTTGTATTCTTTAAATTAATTAGGATTAAACAGACAGTGTGCTCCACTAATTTCTTTTTTAAAGGAAATTATGGCCAAGAGGTTGACAAGAACCTCTTTGTAAATATGCTCTTCTTATTTCTTCTCGATCATTAAGATAAAAAAATGAAACATGTTCCCATAGCTTAGGATAAGAAAGAAGATTATTTAGGTCAATACGAATTTTCTTAGAAAATGAATCTTGTAATACAAGTGATTTCATTATAAGAAATTTGTTCGTGGTGCTAGCAAAAGAACAAAGAGTAAACTATAAGTTCATTCAATATATTCAACTTAGGTATTCAACCATTACATTAATTATGTTTTACAAAGTATTCTAGTGTTACTCTAGTGCATATACGTGTGTAGAAAATGTATCAAATAAATTCAACAAATTCAACTAAAGATTAAAGCAAAAACTAATAGACTAACTATTTGAAAATGTGTGTTTTTTAGGAAAAAAAAAATAATGATTTTAAAATATGCCTTTTGAAAACACAATTTAAAAAATCACAATTATACATTTGATTTGGGCTTTTGGACTAATTTGCATTTGTTTGGGCAATTTTTGAGAAGTGCTATATCCACAACATTTTCATAATACTTTTATAACAAGTCCTAAATGGTAAGTTGTTATTGATTCTAATTAAAGAGATCAAAATTTATTTTTATTGAGCTCGAATTTTCATTTAGGGTGTTCAAGTTTTTTTTAGAGTGGTCAAGAATTTTTTTTAGGATGGTCAACAACAACACATATTTATTTAAAATTTATTTTTTAGGGGTATATATATAAAAAATTTCAAGTTAGGGTGCCCATGTGACCACCCTGATTAACAAGTATAGTCACCCTTGACATCGGAAAATATTGCATAATGGATGAATGGTCAACAAGTCCCCAAAAAAAGAAGAGTCAAATTCTAGATGATTTTGACATTGATGAATAATCTCTACTGTGATTACTTGAAAGATGGTTGTCAAATGAACCTAATGCAACATCTCATCACTTGTGTGTGGTGAGCATTGATCCCTAGAGGTCTTGCTTAAGCCTATATTATCACTAATTTAATCATGTCATTAAGAGCACATACATGTGATATTTTACTCCATTATAAGCCTTAGATTCCAAACAAATCTACTCAACATGAATTTATGGTCTTAGATAAAAATTAATGGTCAACAAGTCATCCAACCAAAAAACAAAAGATATAAGTCAAATTCTTGATGATTTTGATATTGATGAAAAATCTCTACACGGTTATGTGAGAGACAGTTATCAAATGAACCTAACTCTACATCTCATCACTTGTGTGTGGTGAGCATTGATCTTTGGGAGTTGGGGCTCAAAGCCAAAACTATCACTAATTTAATCATGTCATTAAGAGCACATTCACATGATATTCTACTCAATTATGAGGTTTAAGTTCACATGATATTCTACTCAATCATGATATTCTATTGTTGATGTGAATCTCTTCCATGCCTCTTCAAAATTTTCACAAATCTCAAATGCTTTAGTTGTTCCTTACATCAAAATCAAGAACTCGAGGCAAATTAGTGGAGACGAACTTGTGTGAGACAATACAAGCACCCCTACTTAACTCTTGGTCAAAGGAGGCAGCTGGGGTTTCAAAGAAGAATTCCACCCTATCATTACCTATATGAATGTACATAAATGATTATAACAGAGTTCCTGCTACTTGTATTAACAACTATTCCGAGCAATAATGTTTTTTTAACTGTCTTCTAATGATGTAATAACTACTTTTATAGCTTAATGTTTCAATTTATAGTTTACAAGTGAACTCAATATACAAGAAAAGATGTGTAATTTAAACAAGTGGAATAAAAATCTACACAATCGTGAAGATGGATAAATATCTTTTGTTCCACTACGAGTGTTGCATATTTCACCAATTATACTATATTATGTCCATGATTTCTTTTGATAGGAACTAGTGAATTCTTAGAAATTAGAGATGAATTTTGAGTAGTTCTTCGAGAGAATTAAGCCTCATTGAAAAGATAAATTAATCTAATTTGAGGAAGAAATGAACCTGCAAGTCATTAATTGACTGCACAACAATGGCTTGAACTACAATACAACAGCAGCTACATTGATTTAAGTGAATCAACTGAACTCTTATCATTTTTCTGGTATAAATTTTGATTACTTTATGAGGAAGAAATGACACATGGGAGGTTGAAATTAGTAAAGAATGAAGTGGAACTTGGGATTTTTATTTCATCAAATGAAGTGGTGATGTATTGAGCTCTGGGAGTTTGGCTGAAAGCCCATATTATCACTGATGGAATCTTGTCATTAAGAGCACATACACATGGAATTTCACTCAATCATGAGCCTTGAGTGCCAGAATCCTTAACATGAATTTCTGACCTTACATGAAATTATGCCGCATAGTGGACAGCGGCAACTTTATAAATTTTTTGTAAGAGTCGTTAAAAAACTTAAATTAAAAAAAATTTAATAAAAATGAAACTTAAATATATCAACATCACAAAGAAAAAAAAAAAAAAAATATATATATATATATATATATAAAGTTTTAAAATTTTCTTCTACGAGTTTTCATATTTTGAAATCTTTGTATGATAACTTCATTATCAATGCTATTAGTTACATTATCTTTGTCAATGTACACAAACAAGCAATCATTAAACTATTGATCTCCCATTCAATTACTAATACCTTACCAAAATAAGTAAATTAAAATATAAACAAAATGCATCATCCTTTTTTATGATATGTTCCAGCTAATTTTTGTGTTTTTTAAACTAATTAGGATTAAATCGACACAATGCTCCACTAACTTCTTTTTTAAAGGAAATTATGGCCAAGAGGTTGACAATAACCTCTTTATAAATATACCCTTCTTATTTCATCATGAATCTTGCAATACAAGTGATTTCCTTATCAGAAATTTGTTCATAGTGCTAGCAAAAGAGTAAGGAGTAAACTATAAGTTCATTCAAATTATTCAACTTAGGCATTCAACTGTTATATTAATCATGTTCTACAATGTATTCAAGTATTACTTTAGTGCATATGCGTGTGTAGAAAATGTATCAAATAAATTTAACAAATTCAGCTAAAGACTAAAGCAAGCACAAAAAGACTAAGTGACTAACTATTTGAAAATGTGTATTTTTTAGGAAAATAAATAAAATGATTTTAAAATATGCCTTTTGAAATCAAAATTTAAAAAATCACAATTAAACATTTGATTTGGGCTTTTGGGCTAATTTGTATGTGTTTGGGCAATTTTTTGAAAAGTGTTATATCCACAACATTTTTGTAATACTTTCATAACAAACCCTAACTGGTAAGTTGTTATTGGTTTTAATTTGAACTTACCAACAAAATTATCTTTTTGTTCATTACTATTAGCCGGTAACAATATGCCATTTGGGATTTATTTGTGAAAATATTGTGAACATAGCACTTATCACAATTTTTTGGTTCAATCTTCATTGGACCAAAATTTTATTTTTAATGGCTCAAATTTTTATTTAGGGTGTTCAAAATTTTTTTAGAGTGGTCAAGAATTTTTTCTAGGGTGGTCAACAACACATATTAATTTAAAATTTAATTTTTTTTAAGGTATATGTATAAAAAATAGAATTCAAGTCAAGGTGGTCACCACCCCGATTAACAAGTAGAGTCGCCCCTAACAGTGGAAAATATTGCATTATGGATCAATGGTTAACAAGTCAAAAAAAGAGAGCCAGATTCTAGATGATTCTGATATTGATGAATAATCTCTACGCAGTTACTTGAAAGATGGATGTCAAATCAACCTAAAGCAACATCTCATCACCTGTGTGTGGTAAGCATTGATCTCTGGCGGTTTTGCTTAAAGCCTATTTTATCACTAATTTAATCATGTCATTAAGAGCACATACATAAGATATTTTACTCCATCATGAAACTTAGGTTTCAAACAAATGTACTCAACATGAATTTATGGTCTTAGATGAAAATTAATGGTCAATAAATCACACAACCAAAAAACAAAAGATGTCAATAAGTCAAATTCTTGATGATTTTGATATTGATAAAAAAATCTCTATGCGGTTATGTGAGAGACGGTTGTCAAACGAACCTAACACCACATCTCATCACTTGTGTGTGGTGAGCATTGATCTTTGGGGGTTTGGCTTAAAGCAAATATTATCACTAATTTAATCATGTCATTAAGAGCACATTCACATGATGTTTTGCTCAATCATGAGGCTTAAGTTCATGAATTTTTGGCTTTACATGAAATTACGTCACATGGTGGAAAATATTGCATAATGGATTAATGGTCAACAAGTCACCCAATTAAAAAACAAAAGATGTCAATAAGATAAATTCTTAACGATTTTGATATTGATGAAAAATCTCTACACAGTTAAATGAAAGATGATCGTCAAATGAACCTAACACTACATCTCTTCACTTGTGTGTGCTGGGCATTGATCTCTAGGGGTTTGGCTAAAAGCATATATTATCACTAATTTAATCATGTCATTAAGAGCATATACACATGACTTGAGATTGTACTCAATAATGAGCCTTAAGTTCCAAAAACAATTTTCTCAACATGAATTTTTGGTCCCACATGAAAATTATGTCACACGGTGGAAAATATTGCATAATAGGTTAATGGTCAACTAGTCACCCAATAAAAACAAAAATTCAATAATTCAAATTCTTGATGATGATAATATTGATGGAAAATCTCTATATTGTTGCATGAAAGATGGTTTTGAAATGAACCTAACACAACGGGTCCGTTTGTACTCAATAATGAGCCTTAAGTTCCAAAAACAATTTCCTCAACATGAATTTCTGGCCCTACATGAAAATTATGTCACATGATGGAAAATATTGCATAATAGATTAATGGTCAACAAGTCACCCAATAAAAACAAAAATTCAAAAATTCAAATTCTTGATGATTATGATATTGATGGAAAATATCTACATTGTTACGTGAAAGATGGTTCTGAAATGAACCTAACACAACGGGTCCATTTGTACTCAATAATGAGTCTTAAGTTCCAAAAACAATTTCCTCAACATGAATTTTTGGCCCCACATGAAAATTATGTCACACGGTAGAAAATGTTGCATAATAGATTAATAGTCAACAAGTCACCCAATAAAAACAAAAATTCAATAATTCAAATTCTTGATGATTATGATATTGATGGAAAATATCTACATTGTTACGTGAAAGATGGTTCTGAAATGAACCTAACACAACTGGTTTGTTTGTACTCAACAATGAGTCTTAAGTTCCAAAAACAATTTCCTTAACATGAATTTTTGGCCCCACATGAAAATTATGTCACATGATGGAAAATAGCATAATAGATTAATAGTCACAAGTCACCCAATAAAAACAAAAATTCAATAATTCAAATTCTTGATGATTATGATATTGATGGAAAGTCTCTACATTGTTACGTGAAAGACGGTTCTGAAATGAACCTAACACAATGGGTCCATTTGTACTCAATAATGTGCCTAAGTTTCAAAAACAATTTCCTTAACATGAATTTCTGGCCCCACATGAAAATTTTGTCACACGGTAGAAAATATTGCATAATAGATTAATAGTCAACAAGTCACCCAATAAAAACAATAATTCAATAATTCAAATTCTTGATGATTATGATATTGATGGAAAGTCTCTACATTGTTACGTGAAAGACGGTTCTGAAATGAACCTAACACAATGGGTCCATTTGTACTCAATAATGAGCCTTAAGTTTCAAAAACAATTTCCTTAACATGAATTTCTGGCCCCACATGAAAATTTTGTCACACGGTAGAAAATATTGCATAATAGATTAATAGTCAACAAGTCACCCAATAAAAACAATAATTCAATAATTCAAATTCTTGATGATTATGATATTGATGGAAAGTCTCTACATTGTTACGTGAAAGACGATTCTGAAATGAACCTAACACTACGGGTCCATTTGGGAACAGTTTATTTAATTAAAATTGAAAACTTTTTGCTAAAAGTGTAGAAAAGAAAAAGTTAAAAGCTAGCTGAATAATACAATAAGACCTATAAATAGTACCAACAGGACAATGAAACTTATAAATAGTACAATAAAATAAAAGAAAAAGAAGCTACCAAATTAAATAAATCTCTTCCCACGGTCTCTACGCACCTGTTTGGATACAACTTTGCCCACGTCCGTGTCCTTTTTTTTTTTTTTTTTTTTTTTTTTTTTTTGAAGCATGTTTCTGTGGCTATGGTGGTTTTTCAGTGGGTCCTGTGCACTATTCACGGGACCCACAAACCTCTGTTTTCAACAAAATTTTCATTAAAAATAGGTCCCACGGCACTATTCACACATTTAAAAATTATTTTGCTATAATGTTTTCAGTTCAATTTTCAGCAAAATAAACAAGATTCAAACGGATCAACCTCTCATCACTTGAGTGGTTAGCATTGATCTTTGTTGGTTTGACTTAAAATAATATAAAAGCACTGGTCAACAAGTCAAGGTCTTGATTAAAATAATATAATAATAAGAAAAATGAGAAAGGGTTTAAAGAATCACTATATATATTATGACGAGTTAATTACAATATACTCACACTTCAGATTTTCTTCCTTCAAACGTCTCTTCCTTCTTCACTATGGCTGCCTCTTTTGCAACTCTTCAAGTGCTTTTCTTAGTCCGGTTCCTTCCTGCTACCTTCAGTTTAAGCGTCTTCTTCTTCAAAGCAGAGTCAATCTCAAATATCTCTTGCAATGAAAAAGACAAGCAAGCCCTTCTAACCCTCAAACGTGGTCTCACCGATCATGAACACGCCCCTGTTGTGTCTGGTCGACCATAAAGATTGCTGTATATGGGACGGAGTTTTCTGCGACATTAAAACTGGCCGAGTCTCTGAGCTCCACCTCAATAATTTGAGGTTAGGCGGTGAGATTAGTGGTTCGTTGCTCCAATTAGAACAATTGAACTACTTGTATTTGAGTTACAATGACTTTAATTGTACTCCGATCCCAACTTTCCTTGGTTCAATGCTTAGTCTCATAGTTCTTGACCTCTCGGACGCTAACTTTTGTGGACTCATTCCACATCGCCTTGGGAACCTTTCAAGCCTTCGCTATCTGTCTCTTTGAAATAATTCTGGCCTCTATGTAGATAACCTTCATTGGATATCCGGTCTCTCCGCCATTCGATACCTTGACCTCGAGCTCGGTGACCTTCTGAGAGAAGTTGATTGGCTTCAAATAATGAGTAAGTTCCCATCTCTTTTGGATCTATACTTGGTTGATTGTCAGCTTGATAGCCTAAATCCGTCTCTTGGATTTGTCAATTTCACGTCTCTTCGTTTCCTTTATCTTCTTGGAAATCATTTCAATCATGAGATACCTAATTGGTTCTCTAATCTCAGTACAACTCTCTTAAGGCTTGACCTGACCTACAATTCTTTGAAAGGCGATATACCGCCTAGCATCTTCAATTTAGAGAAATTGGAATATCTATCCTTGTTTTCCAATAAGCTAATCGAACAAATTCCAGAGCCGTTAGGCCAACTTAAGCATCTAACGTATCTTGATCTTGGACATAATTCTTTAAATGGTCCTATACCTTCTTCCATTGGGAATTTATCTCGTATAATAACATTATACCTCGACCAAAATCAGTTGAATGGCACCATTCCAAAGAGTCTTGGACTTCTCTCTAAGTTAGAGGTGTTGTATGTTGGAAAAAATTCTTTAACAGGTACCATAGATGAAGGGCATTTTAGAAAACTCTCAAAATTAAAGAAGCTCTATATGTCCGAAGCAAGTTTGTTCTTTAATGTCAATTCCAATTGGGTTCCCCCCTTCCAACTTAACTATGCCTCCATGAGCTCAATCAAGATAGGTCCTAATTTTCCTTCATGGCTACAATCACAAAGATCCCTCGGTTTTTAGATATGTCCATGTCGGGAATTTCAGGCAAAGCTCCAAGTTGGTTTTGGAATTGGACTTTAAACATTACAGGTATCAATCTCTCTAACAACCACATAGAATGTGATGTATCAGACATTTTTCCGAGTTCTCATTGTCAAAGTGCTCAATATAGCTAACAACTCATTTTATGGACCCATTTCTACTTTCTTATGCCAAAAGAAAATTAGAAACAATAAATTGGAGGTTTTAGATGCATCAAACAATCACTTAGTAGGAGAACTTTCTCTTTGTTGGAAGTATTGGCAGTCTTTGATCCATTTAAGCTTAGGGAGCAATAATCTACTAGGTAGAATTCCCTACTCCATGGGGGCTTTAGTTAACCTCCAATCACTGCGTTTACAAAACAATAGCATCTATGGAGATATTCCTTCATCGTTGAAAAAATGCTCAAATCTGAGGCTCATTGATATGGGTGATAATCATCTATCCATCATACCACTATGGATTGGAGAAATGAAAAATCTTTTAATTCTCCGTCTAAGATCAAGTGAATTCAAGGGTTATATACCTCGACAAATATGCCAACTTTCTTCTCTTAGAGTATTGGATCTTGCCAATAATAGCCTATCAGGATCCATACCAAATTGCTTGAAAAATATTAGCTCCATGGCATTACCAAATTCCTATGATATTTCATTTTCTTATTTTATGTCTTTTATAGAATCACTTATATATGTTGATAATGTTCAATTGGTTCCCAAAGGGAAAGAAATGGAATACAAAGAGAATGTTAAACTAGTTAGGCTCATAGACCTTTCAAGTAACAACTTGTCCGGATCAATCCCTACTGAAATTTCAGATCTTTCCGAATTACGTTTTTTGAATTTGTCTCGAAATCATTTGATGGGAAAGATACCAGAAAAAATTGGGAGTATGAAAGAGTTAGAGTCAGTTGATCTCTCACGAAATCATTTATCAGGTGAAATTCCTCCAAGCATGTCTAATTTGACATTTCTTAGTCTCTTGGACTTGTCATACAATAACTTCTCTGGTAGAATTCCTTCAAGCACCCAGCTTCAATCATTTGATGCCCTTAGGTACATTGGAAATCCTCAGTTATGTGGTGATCCACTTCCAAAAAGCTGCACAATTGAGGAACAATCTTTGAATAGATCACCAATTGGTAGTGTTGAAGATGATTCTAAAAACTCTAGCTTCTACATTGGTATGGGAGTTGGATTCACAATTGGCTTTTGGGCAATTTGTGGAGCTCTCTTCTTTAATAGGACTTGGAGGCATGCTTATTTTAGATTTGCCGATGAAGTAAAAGATTGGATTTATGTGACTACAATGATAAAGATGAATTTATTGGAAAAGCTAAGAGCCTACCTTAGTAAGTGAGGCATCGTTATCCGGCCAAAAGGTATTGCTTCAAGATATATGTCCTTAATATTGTTTCTTTCATGTTAATGTTGTAGTCAAATACTTTGAACGTACAGTTTAATTCATAGCTAAATGTGATAGTCATTTGGATTTTATTTCACAAATATGACATAAATTTAGCCTTGGTTTGTGACAACAGTTTTACTAAAAATATTATTCCCTATTTCAAAAAACGGGTTTCTCACTTCGGAACCAACAAACTCTACTCAATTGAGCCAAATCTATGACTATTATTGAATTGAGTTGGGTTTTTGATAACAATATTAGTCATAAAGATTAAAAATTTCTTTCATGTATGTATGCTTTCTTATTTTTTTTTTTTTTGGGTGCTTTTGTATGACCTTTTTGCTCTTTTGCAAAAAATATTCTGAGCTATGAAAACTCTTGCAATCCATGACAATTACACTTAGAAGCAGACATAAATAAATTGTTTCTATATACCAAGTCGGTGTAACTATGACTTTGTCATCTGAATTCTCTTGTTTGTTAGCTCTGCATGTGAACTATATGTGGCTATTGGTACTAGCTAGTTTCACTACGGATGTTGTTTGTAATGTGAAAAGATAGTGACCATATCAGTAGTGTAGACCATTTGATTGGATTTTATTAACCTCTTGAATGAATGTTTTACCCAATTATGTTGATATACAAGCTTATGTTTAATGTAGTAACTGTATAGATTTTGATGCTATGGTCAAATTAATTAAAGCAATTTTGCCATATATAACAATGAGATCTACCTCAAATGACTTCCTCTTCCACAATAAGGAGATAAAGGGTAAGGTTTTGATTTCAAAACATTAATGAATGCATAATATACCAATAGTAATAATAATAATAATGATAAATAAAGACTATTCCCTAAGGCTCAACCCTATCAATTGTCATATATTGTGTCAGATCTATTTGTTATAAGTGAATGCATTAGTTAAGGATTTTTATTTTTTATTTTAAATGTACTTAAAAGAAGTGGTAAATTATCATTGAGATTGTGTTTGGATGACCTTATTTTGACTGTCTTACTTTGTTTAAAAATACAACTATAGTTAAAAAAAAAGTGAGGCTTTAAAAAACTTTAAATAAGTTGTTGGTGAAATTAAATTTACATTTCTAAAACAAACAAAACCTTAGCATATAAAGTTCATGGTTAGGGATCTACTATTTTCTAGTTCTTGTCTCTATGGTATTTAAAGATAGAACTGAATGTAGTATTATAATAATTAAGAATTTTAGGTTGATTCACCACTATTAAATATATATTTTGTGCCTATTTTGGTTTCAAAACTTCTTAAATCTTAATTACTGAAAAAGTTGTATTACTTGCAAGGTGTTCAAAGCCAAATAAGAGTAGATGTGACATAACTTGATCTTAATGTTTGTCTCACTTCTATCCAAGTTTCAACTTGTTTGATTTTGCGCATCTATTTAAAAATCTTGTAACAAAGTAAAATTTCTTTTAAGTTGTTGATTCAGCCAAAATTTATGCTACCTTTGTCATTCAGTGTACTACTTCATTGGTTGTCCTTTAATGTCAATTTTTTTTTTCTCTTTAACTGTTTGGGAAGGGATGTTGATGAGGCAAAAGCAGAAGAGAAATGGCTTGTAAAGCCTCTTTTGCCGATCAACAGAAGTAGGTCCAAGAAAATATTCATGCTCAGATTAAAAGTTTCTCCACGTATAGATGAAATTCTTCCGCCTCATACTAAAAGAATAGGTGAGGCACAAGAAGCGCCTCCAAACCAATAGCTGCTCCTTGTCAGAGTGGCCTTGATTTTGCTGTTGGCGGGAATGGCCAACCTACTAATCGTCCTGGTAAGATTCTTTTTGTAATAAAAAACCCTTTTCCAATGTTGCATTATTGAGCTTGAAGTTGTGTGAGTGCAGCTTGAGATGTTCAGGATCTTTGAATTTTCTTTGATTCAAAGGAATAAGATCTACTTGTATTGATTCTATTATTTACTCACACTTCAAGTAGAGGGATTATCTTGATTCAAGGGAATAATCTTTTGATTTGTCATTGATTGCCCTAACTTCTTTAATTATTTCCTTAAACAAATTGATTTTTTTTAAAGTTATTCAAGTAGAGTTGAAGTCAACATCCAATCACTTTTGCTTTGAAGTGTCAACAAAATAAATCTACATTTGGGTAGCAAAGTGGAGGTAAAGATGCCTTGGGGACACTTAAATTGATTTAATAGAAAGGCATCTTCAATGAGTATTTAATTACTGTTTCTAGGATACTTGTTGGGAGTTTGTTATCTCTAGCTTCTACAAGGTCTTTCTTGAAATCATGTTTTTGTGTTTGTGATGTGATTTATTCTATAATTTTTAACCTTTTTACTTCTAAATTAATATTCTTGATTATATATATATAGAATGTTTGTGCACCTAGAATATCATTCCAAAAAAAAAAATATATATATATATATATATAGAATGTTTGTGCACCCAGATTTGATTGCAAGACTATCAGTTTTTGCTTAATGTACTGGAGTATATGTACTTGTTGAGCTTGGATAAATTTCGTATTACAGGAAAACATCAAAATCTAGAAATCTACATTGTTGTCTTTTGCTGAGCTTCTTGTCCAACAATTGTGAAATTCCTTAGGTTTCCTTTGGTGTCAACTAGGGGTGTCAAACGGGTGGATTTGGGTGGGTTTGGGGTGGACATAATTGGATTGGGTATATAAAACTCAATTACCCATTAATACCCATTTAACTAATTGCTTCTAACCCAAATTCAACCCAACCTAATTATTATGGGTAAACCCCAACCCACCCAATTACCCAATTATAGAAATGACCAAAATGCCCCTAAAGTGAAAAACTCAAAATTCTACGTTCAATCTTTTGCAACTAATTTTCTTGACAAACAAACAAAAAAAAGAGATTGTGAATCTCATACTTGAACGTATCGTCCAGTCGGATCTTTCTCCACAACCTCACCAACCTCGCCTTCCGATTTTGAAACCACATCGAAATCCATAACTAAAGTAAAGAATTAAGAGAGAGAGAGAGAGAGAGAGAGAGAGAGAGAGAGAGATTGTTTTTAGGAGGAAAAAAAAAAAAAAAGAAAACAAATCACAAACCCTATCAAAGAAGTTGTTTGATTTTGACTTTGATCGGAGAATGAAGAAGCTGTTGTTTTGAGAAGGCTTCATAGGCAATGGAGTAGGAATTGAATGCCGATCAGAACCGGAGTCAGCATCCGATGATTAAACGCTATGTTGTGAAGTTGGATTCCATGGTAGAGTGTAGAAGAAGAAGGGGAATTTTTGAGCTTGGAAAAGCTATTCGAGATCGATTTGGAGAGGAGAGGAGAGTGAGGTAGAGGAGTGAGGCGAGTGAGAGTGAGAATGAGAGTTGGGCGGTGGAGCCATGCGCAAGTGGGTTTTGTTAGGTTGGTTTGCTTAGGTGGGTTTAGGAATTTGAATACTTGATTGGAGGTTGAGAAAATGAAAGAAAAATTTAAAATTTGAAAACCTAGTGAAACGATTAGAGAGGCTGAAAGAGTGTTAGGGTTAGGTTTTTTATTTTTATTTTAGATGGGAAGGGCTGGGTTGAATTTGGGTTAATTGTTTTTGGGTTAAATGGGGCTCAATGGGTTTTTAGTTAAAACCCAACAATTACTGGGTCTAATTGGGTTGATGCCCATTTAACCCAAATAATAATTGGATGGGTTTGGGTTCAATTAGAGTGGGTGGATTTGGGCGGGCAAATGGGTTTGGGCTTATTTTGCCACCCCTAGTGGCAACATTGTTTTGCATTGTCTGCTGCACTTAGTTTGATCATGTATATCTTTTAACTAATTAATAGATAATGCCAAGAGTGAACTTTTAAATCATGTCTTACATTTTGTGTAGATGCACAATATCAAAGAAGCTAAAACTTGGATGGAAGTCAGGCAATCATTAAAATCAAGTTATGTTAGGTTTTGAGCTTCTACTATCATTTGATTTTATAATTATGCAAATAATACAATTTTCGTTTGTTCCCTACTTTGCCACTTGGCTTCATGTGAATTTATGCTACCTTTGTCGCTTAGGGTTCGGCTTCATTGGGTGTCCTAAAATCCAAATTTTTTTTCTCATGACAGACTTGAACATCTAGCTACAATTGTTTGGAAAGGAATGTTGATGAGGTAAATGCAGAGATCATAGAATGGCTAGTAAAGCCTCAATTGTTGATCAACAGAGCCAACTCCAAGAAAATGTCCATGCTCAGATTAAAAGTTTCTCCATGACTATGGATGAAATTCTTATTCTTGATACTAAAAGGATAAGTGATGCATATGAATTGCCTTAACAACCAATAGCTACTCCTCATTGGAGTGGCCTTGGTTTTGTTGTTCGCAAGAATGGCCAACCTCTCGACCGTCCTGGTAAGGTTCTATTTGCAATCTAGAAACTTTTTCCAGTGTTGCATTATGAGCTTGAAGTTGTGTGAATCCGTCTTGAGATGTTCAGGATCTTAGAATTTTCTTGTGACCCATCCTTTTTATGTTTGAAGTAGTGGGATGATCTTGATTCTAGGGAAAGATCTTTTGATTTGTTTCATTGATTACCTTAGCCTCTTTACTAGTTTAAAGTTATTCAAGTAGAGTTAATGTTAACATCCAATCACTTTTGAATTGAAGTGTTGGCAAAAGAATCTACAATTGGGCAGCAAAGTGTGGGAAATGGGATGGTGGCCTTTAGGGGTGGGGGAGGCGAGGGAGGGGAGGATTTCTTGGAGATACTTAAATTGATTTTATGGAAGGCATATTCAAGGAGTATTTAATTATTGTCCAGAATGCCTACTAGGAGTTTGTTGGGGTATTGGGTATCTAATGCTATATCCATTATTTCTAGCTTTTATAAGGTCTTTCTTGAAATCCTGTTTGTGTTTGTGATGTGATTCATAGGTAGTTCTACATTTCTTAACTTTTTTTTCTTCTAAAATAATATTCTTAGATGAACTGTTGATTTTATATTATTGTAATGATAATAGCTCTAGTTGGAATCAAATAAGAAGTATTTCTGCACCCAGATTTTCTGCAAGACTATTAGTTTTGTTTATTGTCTTGGCATATAGGTACATGAGTTTGGATAAATTTCATATTATAGGAAAACATCAAAATCAAGAAATCTGTGTTGTTGTCCTCTGTTGAGTTGCTTGCTTGTCCTATAATTGTGAAATGCCATAGATATCCTTTGGTAGCAACGTTTTTGTGTCTTGTCTGCTGCACTTAGTTTGATATACATGACCATGTATCACACTCTCTGCTGCATCTTGTGGTGTAGAGGCTCTCTTGACATTTCCATCATCTGATTCTTTCATTTGATTTTTCTTGTTGACCTTGTTGTCTTCAATAATACTTGAACTGCTCTTCCTTGTATTTGATATGTTCTTTTTATTATTATTATTATAATTATTTTTTTCATGGTTACTTTTTCATCAAATTGTCAACAATGAACTGTTTTTACTTATGTCACTATTAACATAGCTAAGCAATGCCATTTTTGGCCTAATTAAACATAGAAAACACATGAAGTTAGAATGCAATTTATGGCATTTTAATTTTTATGATAACAACTTGTGAATTTGTGAATAGAAAAAAGAGAATGGACTATACGTACAACACATTGTTTTGGGTTTTTTGTACCCATCTTATGTTTTGGTATAGAAGAAGTTTCAATTAATCATTCAAAATGTCCACTCTTTGGTTCTGATTATAAAAAAGATTGTGTGTGATGTGTGTTCTAGTTCTCCCATTTTAAGTAATAACTATTAATGATTGTTCAACATAGTTGTACCTAAAACAAAGCCATTGAATTGTGTTGAACTTTCCAAAAATCTACAGGACCTCATTGTTACAAGCTTGATATCAAGCCATCTCAAATGCCACACAAGGAAGCCAGGCGCTAGCCAAGGATTATATTTAGATGGTTAAAGTGAAAGCGATGTTGGTGCTATCATGGCCTTCTAGCCAGGTGTAGTATACTCTACCAGCGTGCTATAGATTACATTCCTGGATACCCAAGTTGATGTGCAAAACATATATAAGATAACAAGGTATGATGGAATTGTGATCAATGCCCAACATTGGGGTTTTGGTGGCTACTAGGGTACTTCATAATGAAGAAGCTTTGTTAGACTACAGAATGAGCAACTTAAAGCGATGACACATGATATGCTCCAATGTATGAAGAGGACCAAAGGAGATGGAGCTTTGTGCATGTTGATTAGCAATAATTTTATTCCACACCTTCTCACACTGGTGTACTTTTTCCATGTTTATTAGTTAGCAATCATATTTTTCATTTAACTGTTTTGAAGTCGCAATCGCCAATCTTTGTAAATTACATAGTTATAGCATCTAGATGAAGATTGTACTTGTTGGGTTCTAAAAGTTTAGAATAACTGGCAAATCGTGAACACACAAGAACATACAAGTTGCAGAAAGAAGATTTCAGAATTTGCCTAGTTCGATCTATCGAAGAATAGGCTCGATCGATCGAAAGTCGTATTGGCAAAATTTTAATTAAGCCCAAACAACAGTTCAAGCCCATTAAGGATTAGAGTTTTAGATCTACTTCTCCTAGTATATAAAGGAAATCCTAAGCACGTTTTTATAAGACTTTTAAGAGAAAGAAGAGTGTGCCTCTTTTGTATTTAGGGTTTTGTACCTCAAAAGCTCTCTCATATTTTCTCTTGGTGTTATTACTTGAAGAATCTCAAAATTCGGTGTTGTAGAAGTTGTTGCCTTCTCTAGTCATCAAAGGTGCTGATGATCTAAACCTTCAAAGGTGGTCTTGGAGTCACAAACAGGAGAGTTTGTGTTGCTAAACCTTTGAGTGGGATCTCAAAGTCATAAACGTGGGTGTTTGTGTTTTGCAAAGGCCAAAGAAAGAAGTAGTCCTTGGACTCGGAGCTATCATGGGATCGCGGTAGTAAGTTTTCTACTCGAGGTAGCAATAGGATGTTAGTGGTCTAAGTTGCTATTGTACAAACTTCAATTCTTTCATAGTAGATTTGCTTTTTATCTTGAGGATAGCTAGGCTAAATCCTCCCCAGGTTTTTTATCGGTTTGGTTTCTTGGGTCATCATATCTTTGTGTTCTTTATTTTCCGCACTTTACATTGATATGATATATTTGTGTTAACTTAGATCCGATAATTTGACTAAGTAAATACTTGGCTAAATAACTAGGTTAATCTGATTGTGTTTTAAGGGGTCTAAAAATGTACAGTACTACTTTATGCTTAAGTTTTCTTCATGTTCATAGAGTCATGAGTTACATAGGTCTTTACTACTTTATGCTCAAGTTTTCTTTCAAGTTTACTTTATGCTAAGGGGTTAGCTTAGTAGTTCTTAAGGCTTCATAATATCCTTTTGCTAGCGTCTTGGGGCCATTCCAAAGTGATTCTTCCCTGTAATTACCCAGTGTGTGTGGGATGGGAGGACTGTACATGCTCAAGGGAATAGTCAGATACTTAAAGAGGTCTAAACACCCTTGTTATCAAAAAAAGGAAAGAAAAAAAAACCATAGTTTTGTATGCTTGAGTTTTCTTCATATACAAAGTTTGGATTAGCAACTATTTTGAGGGATTGGCTATGGTTGCTTTCCTTTTGCAATTAATTCTTTTATGAAATGATCAAGATGGAAAGATATTATTAAACAAATGATGACATATTCAGACGTTTACTATGAGATGTGATAACATCTCAGTTGCTATGTTGAGGAGGAAAGTTGCTTTTGTAGTTTTTAGTATCATTGAGATCATGTAAACAATATTACACCATTCAGATGCAACCAAAGGACTGGATTTTGTCTTGTGGTGCGAACACCAAGTTAATGCCAATTGATTCCACTTGTCCATATTATGGGTTTCATATTTGTTTTGAGGGTTTTTGACTTTTAAGGGTTTAATTGTTGTATCAAAAAGGGTTTAATTGCAATCTTAATTATGATTTTTTTTTTCTATAATTATGAATTATGATTTGATTTCCCTTATTTCATGTACTTTGGTACCTTGTTTATAGACCCTAGAGTAATCCCAAGCTCTCCAAACAAGGCTATTTTGCATAGTCCGGGACTATGCTCCCTCTCTCTTACAAAGGGGTGGGTCCCACCCACCATGGTGCCCACCTCTCTGTTAGAGGTAGGGAGCATAGTCCCAGATAGGAGTGTGCAAACCAAAGGTCTTTGGAGTTGATAGGCCAAGAATGTATTGACTCCTTATGGTGAATTAATCAATTAATTAGCCAAATTAATTAATTAAGTCAATTAACATACAATACGCGTGGTAGCACAAACAAATCTCACCTAAGTTAAATGCAGCGGAAAATAAATTTGATACGGTGATTTGTTTACGAATGGGGAAAACCTCCGAGGCAAAACCCCACCAGGTGTATTTCAGGTCATGACTCCCAAGAATCCACCATTATCAAAACAAACGGTCACAAGTAAAGAAATCCTAGTATCTTATACCAACCTACAGTTGAACCCTTATCCCAATACACAATTGGACTTATAATATAGTGACGATCTCTCTTTTCAATACACGATTCCAAGTACGTGACTAACCAATCAATGCACAGATCCAAGTACATGACAAACACATCAACTTGAGAAGGATGTTGGCTGCAAAGTTCTTGAGTTTATCCACACGATGAAAATCAAGAAACTCCTTGGTTACAAAACCCTACAGTGTACAAACGCAGTAGCTTCTTCAAAAGAAAGATGAACTAGGACATATGTCTCTGGTCACAATATGCTTGCAACAACAAGTGCAGCAACCTTATGACGGCCCTTAAAATAATCCTTATATATGTCTAGGGTTGTGATAAAAGAAAACCTAAACACATACACATGGATATGTGTGAAATTAGACTTGAAAAACTGATTTTCGTAATTCTTGATAGATATTGTTGTCGAGCTATTTGTCGAGTTTCACATTTTAAATCTTGATAGATACATCTGTCGAGCTTTAAAGAATAACAATTCTTCTCTTGATTCTTGGACAAATTTGCATGGCTTCAATACTTGGACTTGAACTCTTGTTCCTTGAAGTATTAAACATATCCTAGATCTACTCAATTACAAGTAAAGTGCGTTTTGCCAAAGGATTAGCCAATTCTAAATGACATATGTTCTTAACATGATCCACATATGTCCTAATAGGAGCCGACAAGACCGACCGACACCAACGTAGCCACACCGCTAGTGAGCCGAGGCTGGTAAACGGAGGGCTAAGGGAAGTCCAACGCTGGTGTGGTGAATCCATCAGATTTTTAAATCCAAAACTGAAATCTATTGAAACCGAATCGACCGATATGTGTATATATATATATATATATATATATATATATATATATATGAGATGGGTTCAATTTACCCTTGGGGTAACTCTTGTCAAGTTACACATTTTTTACATCGTAGATTTCTAAAAGATCTAACAGTTAAAAAAGATAGCATTAAATGCTATTACTTTTCATCTTATTACCTAATTAATATTAGCATTCTCTCTCTCCTTATTTATTACTTTCCACCAAATAATATTTTCTTCAACACAATCTAACTCTCTCTCTCTCTCTCTCTATATATATATATATATATATTAATACTATTGGATTAAAACAACACATTTTACTGTAGCAATGACTCTTTTTTAAAAACAAACACATCAAACCATGTTGTTTCTCTTGGTTTAAAAAAAAAAGAGCACCATATGTGGTCATTTTGTGCAAGGTCTAGGATACTATATATTCCTTCTTTTCCTCTCACCTTAACACTCTCTCCTATCAAGTCTCACTAGACGGTAGTAAGCACTAGGTAACTATATATTATTTTTGTTAAAACTTAATCTGGGTAATCGTAGATATGGTTTGATTGTAGAGAAATCCAAAGGATAAAGTAAGTTTGATTGCTTTAAACATTTTGACTGTGTTAGTGTGTTTGGTTGCTGAGGATATAAAACAAAAAAGGGGATGATTTTGGGATTTGTTTCTATCTTTGTATTGAAGAAGAAAACAATGCAACAATATGTTTCACAGTTTCATCATAGGTGCCGTTGAAATTTTTTTTTTTTTTTTTTTTTTTTTTTCATAAAAAACATATTTAAATGTTTAACAGGTTTGTGTGGACAGGTAGATAAGTTGACTTGTGAACAGGTTTGTGTGAAAGGTTTGTCAAATAGACATTTTGCTTGAAATCTTGAACATTTTGTGTACTGATATTTTGGGCTTGAAAGCCCAAATTTTTTATAATAAAAAAATATTTTTTTTAATGTTTAAACCAACCCAAACCGATTAAACTAACAGAAAAAACTGAACCGCTATAGGTCAAAAAACCGACCCTAAGTGGTGTGCATTGGTTCTAATTATGAGAAAACCAATCCCTATAGGTTCGGTGATAAATTTGAGAAAAACTGTGCTGACCGAACCGCACACACCCCTACTCCCAGACTATGCAATAATTTTCCCCCCAAACAACCACCACTAGATCCTACATTAACATTACATTGCACCCCAAAGTGAAACACCTTATAAACATTCAACATTAACATCAAATACACACTCTTTTTTCTATTATGTGAACCCTCTTATGACTAAAATGTAAATGAATTCACACATTTCATAGATCTAAACCAAAAATAAAAGTAAAAATTGTAAGAAACTTTAGATCCAAACATAATAACACGGGAGAAATTTATTAAAATAGACTAATAGAAAAGTTAGAATTTGCTTCATTTCTAGGGATCTATCACAATGAAAGTGTTGAGAAATGAGAATCAAGATACATAGTACTTTTTTTTGGCAACGAGCCATGTGCATGGTGGATATTTTTGTGATTTAGTCCTCTGGAGTTGTACAAGTCCACATTACAAGTGTTAGATACGGTGGTATCTAATCTAGCTCTCAAACGACGGTATTATTTGTTTTTTTTTTTTTTCAAATCAACAATTCTACCAATTATTTTGTATTCTTGTTATACTATTTTCAAGTCAACTTTAAATATTCCTGAGATAAAAAGGAAAAAAAAAAAAACTTTTATGTAAGTACATATATTGATGAAAAATATCATTTTTTAATCATTTTATTGAATTTAAAGTTTTATTTGATCAAATAGTGGACATCGTATTGAATCTCGCCTATATATATTTAAAAGAAAAAAATATATTATTGATGCATTTGCAGGAAAAATAATTATTATTATTTAATGATTACCATAAATTAAAATTCCATGCAGTGAACTGGGCAATGCACCAACCGGTGTTTTGTAGTCTGCCAAAAAAAAAAAAGCCATGATTTCTTTCTCTATCTTTGGTACATGCTGTAGAGAGGGAAAATTCCCGACCTATCGCAAGGTGACACGTCACATTACCAAGTCCACAAAATACAGCCAATTACAGAGCACTATGTATTGCTGCTAGGTTTTGCTATCACTATTCAGAAGCCAACAGAAATTTGCCAAGTGTCATGCAAGAACCAATCACGCATCAGCACACGTGCGAGCGATGACTCAAGCAGCCTCGCACGTGTAAGCGATGACTCAAGCGATCAAAGACTTGTAAGCGATGACACAAGCGGACCAATCAGCCGTGACATGTGTCACCAATCAAGTTCCGCCACGTATCGCTCACCCACCCCAAAACTCCTATAAATAGAAGCCTCCTGAGACATTTAGGAGGACCAGAATTGAGAAGTAAAAAAGCTCTATGAAGATCAAGCCTCAAAGCCTTCAAGAACTTCAAGAACTTCAACCCCAAAAATCGAAGAACATTGAGCGTAGAATCATCCGGATCATCCGCCTAGATCCTAAAGTTCACGGGAATCAAGCCAAAAGTGTCCGAAAACATCAACAAATCACAAATCATTGAAGCTCAACGGATTCAAGCCTCTAAAGCTCTGAAGAACTTCCACCACAAACTTTCGAAGACGAAGAACGCACGAAGAACACGAAGAACGCGAAGAACAAAGGATTTCTAAACAAGCTCATAGCCAGAGATTCATTGTAATTCCGTTTGGTAATCTTCAATCCATCCCTCAACCAAATTGAAGGATATTTTGTGTTCAAGTCAAATCCACATTACCATAAATCTAATCAATAAGTTTTGCAAGGAGATCGAATCAGAGGATCACTCTTTTGTAATTCCGGAGAATTGTACCACACAATCATCAATACAAAATTCGCATTTGTGAAACTATTTTACTTGTTTGATTAATTTCAAACTAGAAATTTAGTCGCTTACAAATTACTCGCACGCCGGTGGGACCTCTCTCGCCTCTCATCTTTTCCTCCTTCAAAAGAAAAGAAATTCGACATCATTTTGCTACTAGCTTCAATGGCGTCTAGCAAGAATGTCCGAAAGTCGGTGGTTGATGATTCCAGTGCTGATGAGTATGTCGGCCCAATCACTCGTAGTCGGTCCAAAGCTCTTGATCGACTCAACCTCAACCAACCCAAGAAAGCCAATCTCCTGCTGTCACCTTTACGGACTTTCTTGCAAATAGGAAAGCTACCACTAAAGATTCATCTGCCTCAAAAGATTTGGAGACCAGTAATGAATCATCCCCAACAAAGACCTTTTCTATCAACTCTTCACCCGTGATGAGAAACTTAAGGAGTGAAGTACCATTGACTCATCTTGTTTCATCATTTTCCCCGTCATCTATAGAGGTCATGCTAGTAATGATGACTAATACCTCTACGATGGAAGAAAAGATGGCTGAAATGGAACAAAGAGTCATCCTTCTCACAAAGGCACTTGAAGAAAAGGATGTCAAAATTGCAATCCTAATGAATAAGCTGGAGGTACAAGATTCGGGTGAATCAAGTCTTGGCCCTGAGCAGCCACCTGGCTTTACCTTCAAAGGAGAAAACGCCAAGGGTGATAAAGGAAAAGGAGGTGAAGGCACTTCTTAACATGGACATTCCACCTCAATGGCCTCAATATCTGTCCAACAACTGTAGGATATGATTACAAATACCATTCGAGCACAATATGGAGGTTCTTTCACAAGTTCTCTCATATATTCCAAACCCTATACAAAGCGCATTGATAACATGAGAATGCCAAATGGGTATCAACCTCCTAAGTTCTTGCAATTTGATGGCAAAGGAAACCCTAAGCAACACATTGCTCACTTTGTGGAAACTTGCGAGAATGCGGGGACTCAAGGAGGCCTCTTTGTAAAGCAGTTTGTCCGTTCACTAAAAGGGAATGCCTTTGATTGGTATACGAGACTTAGAGCCTGAATCAATCGATAGCTGGGAACAACTTGAAAGGGAGTTTCTCAACCGATTCTACAAAGACACGGCCTTACGGTAAGCATGATGGAGCTTACCAATACTAAACAGTGGAAGGATGAGCCCGTCGTTGATTATATCAATCGATGGCGTTCTTTGAGTCTAGACTGCAAGGATAGACTTACTCAAATATCTGCTATAGAGATGTGCATCCAAGGCATGCATTGGGGACTTCTTTACATCCTTCAAGGAGTAAAGCCTCGAACATTTGAAGAGTTGGCAACTCGTGCGCATGACATGGAATTAAGTATTTCCAGCCATGGAAATACGAAACCTCCGATACTGAAGAAAGGAAAGAAAGAGACGGAAATAAGGAAAAATGACAGGAATGCAAAAAGTAATATCAAAGACTCAATGAATGTCAATCCCGCCCCAATCAAAATTTCAACAAAAAATGTGAAGGCCAATGAAAAGAGGCACGAAGGAGGTCAACAACGTGAGACGCGTTGCTCATCACTTAAGAAATGGGAACAAAAGGTCTATCCTTTCCTAGATGCCGATATGCCCGAAATGCTAGAACAACTGCTCAAGTTGAAATTAATTGAATTGCCGTAATGCAAACGACCAGGAAGAGATGAGAAAAGTTGATGACCCGAACTATTGTAGGTATCATCGCATCATAAGTCATCCAATCCAAAAATGCTTTGTTTTTAAAGAACTCATCATGAAGCTAGCCAAGGAAAGGAAAATCGACTTGGATTTTAATGATGTTGCTCGATCAAACCTGGTCACGTTTTCTTGTGAGTTACCTAGTTCCCTGTCTCCAAATACTAAGCAAGGGGAAAATACCACGCTCATCCATTTTGGTTCTCTAGAACCGGTTCAAGTTCAGCTCTCACAAAAAGCACCTCATTATAATTCAAATGATGATAAAAGGTCAACGACGGATGAGGAAGAAGGTTGGACAATGGTTGTTCGCAAGAGATGGAAGAAGAAACGAGCATTCCCTCTTCATTTGATCACCCAAGAGTCCAAAAGAGCACAAAACCAGATTCAGCCTTGGTAAAAAAGAATGAGTGATAAGAGGCAAAGGAGACTGGGAACAAAAGTATATGAAGATTCAGCACAAACCCGAAAATCTCGAAAGCTCATCACATTGGAAGAATTCTTCCCCAGAAAATTCTTTCAAAATGCTTCAGCCGAGGCCGTCCACACGATTTTCGTTGCGAAATCCGGGACGAAAAGGAGGACGTTGACCTTGATGATCCAAAAGAGACCTTATCATCTTTGGAGGAACTCCAATCTCAGGTCGATGAAGTTGAACCCTTGCAATCCTCCACATCACCAAAAGAAGTGCTCACCCGAGCTCTTGAGGAGCCAGAGATATACGCCCCTCATACCAATACGCTTTAACAAACACGGGGATGTTACGCATGCTCTCCAGATTTGACTTTCATCGATGAGGATCTATTGTTAGGCTCGAAGCCCCACAATCGCCCACTCTATGTCTCTGGTTATGCTCGTAAACAAAGGATCGAGCGTATCCTTGTTGATGGAGGTTCAGCCATTAACATACTTCCAAAAATGACCATGAAACGACTGGGTTTTACTATGGAAGAATTATCACACAGTCGTTTGGTCATCCAAGGTTTTAATCAAGGAGGACAACGTGCAATCGGCCTAATCCACCTAGAATTATCCATTGGAGAATTGAAAAGCAACGTCTTGTTCCACGTCATTGACGCTAAGATGACCTACAACATGTTGTTAGGACGTCCTTGGATCCATGAAAATGGAATAGTGCCATCAACCTTGCATCAATGCTTCAAGTTCTTTCAAAATGGAATAAAAAGGTCGATGCCGATTTAAAGCCTTTTGCGAAATCAAGCTCATTTTTTTGATGCAAAATTTTATGCAAAAGAAGACATTTCTAACGAGGTTCTTCCAGTTGAGATCCCGTCTATGAAAGATAAACAAGATGAAAAGGAGCATGTTAAATTCATCGCCAAAAAGGACATCTCTTCCCCAAAGAAAGGTCCAGAACCATTCCTCCGGTATATACCATTATCACATCGCAAGAATGGACAATCACCATTCGCGGAATGCCTTCAACCTACAAAAGACATGTCGAGACCTGCAAAGCTCACGATGAAGGATGTAGCCATATTGAAAGAAAATCACGTCATGCCTTTAACTTCATCCACGAATCCTTTGCCCTCGAAGCCGTTAAATGGATTCGTGAGGTCGTCGCAAAGTCCGATAGAGCATGGTATTCTACCAAGTGAGCGGACGAAAGAATGGTTCGACCCAAAGGCATATAGGCTGTTAGCCAAAGCAGGCTACGATTTCTCAAAACAAGAAGACTTAGGGAAGCTAATTCCAGAAGCCACCGGAGAAAAGATGCATGGCCTTAGCAGAACACAAAGGAAAATGTGGCTTGAAGGGCATAAAATTCCTATCCCAAAGACCAGACTAGGTTATACTCCCGAACAACTAGCTCAGATATGGATCAAGAAAAGAAGCGATCCTTCGAGTTCTCAATACATAACGGTGGAGGTCGGCGAAAGTTCAAATCAAAGAAAAGACCATTCTTCACCCCATGTCTCGGTGTTTGATCGCATCGAGGCCTCGTCATCACGAATCACGGTGTTCGACGGAGGTTAAATACAACTTGTTTAACACCAAATCGGGACACTCTTGCTTGTAAATCAGTCTTTGATCGATGGGGGCAACGAAAAAAGCCTATTGATAGTCATTCTCGAGTTCAATAAACTTTGACGTTCAAGGGGAGAAGAAAGCCAATGATGAGATCCGCATTAGCATTCCTTCATGCATGAAACGTAACTTTACCTTGGAGATCAACACTGAAGGATCGCTCAAAGTCAAAAAAGACGAACGATTGTACATACAAGCCAGTCACCCGTCCATGATGAGGAAATTGAAGAGGTATCATCCTCGTTTCATATTACAATAGAAGAGGGTACACTTTGTCGGATCTTTGAAGCAACCAATGAAGAGGTCGATGAAGCTCCTCCAGCCTTGGAAGATGGAGGACAAGCTACGATTGATGAACTTAAAGAGATCAATTTAGGAGGCTGTTGAAGAACCCCGGCCAACTTTCATCGGTGCGCTTCTTACCTGAAGAAGAAGAAGGATACCTCAAGCTCCTAGTAGAGTACAAAGATGTGTTCGCTTGGACTTACAAGGAAATGCCTGGGCTCAATCCGAGTATTGCTCTACACCATTTGGCAAGTAAAGAAAGGCGTGCGCGCCAATCAAACAAGCTCAAAGACGCTTTCGGCCGAGCTTATCCCTCAAATAGAAACCGAGGTCAATAAGCTCATTGAAGCAGGCTTCATTCGTGAAGTGCGATACCGGAATGGATTGCTAACATCGTCCCTGTCAAGAAGAAGAATGGACAAATCCAGTGTGCGTTGACTTCCGTGATTTGAACAATGCATGTCCCAAAGATGATTTTCCATTACCCATCACTAAGAGGTCATGGTTGATGCCACTACCGGTCATGAAGCTTTATCTTTCATGGATGGATCTTGGTTACAACCAAATTCGAATGAATCCTAAGGATGAGTAGCTTACGACTTTCTGTACCCCTAAGGGAATTTCTTGTTACAAAGTGATGCCTTTTGGACTAAAGAATGCTGGTGCTACTTATCAACGGGCCATGCAGAAAATCTTTGATAATGTACTTCATAAATACGTGGAGTGTTATGTCGATGATTTGGTGGTTAAAACAAAAAGGAGGGAAGACCATTTGGCGGATCTACGATCCGTGTTCACCCGCTTGAGAAAGTATTAGCTTAAGATGAACCCCCGCAAATGCGCTTTTGGCATAACATCCGGAAAATTTCTTGGTTTCATTGTGAGGCACCGCGGTATTGAAATTGACCAGTCCAAAATTGAAGCAATCCAGAAAATGCCAGAGCCCAAGAATCTACGAGAACTTAGAGGCTTGCAGGGAAAACTGGCCTACATACGACGATTTATCTCGAATTTGGCTGGTCGATGTCAACCTTTCAATAGATTGATGAAAAAGGATGTGCACTTTGAATGGGATGAGCCTTGCAGCAATGCTTTTGCATGCATCAAAAGATATTTACTTAATCCTCCAGTTTTAGGTGCTCCTATCCCGGGAAAGCCTTTGGTGTTGTATATTGCGGCCCAAGAAAGGTCTCTAGGTGCTCTTATGGCGCAAGAAAATAAAGAGGGGAAAGAAAGAGCCCTTTATTATCTAAGTCGAACTCTTAATGGGGCTGAATTAAATTATTTTCCTATTGAAAAGATGTGTCTCGCTCTTTTCTTTGCCATAGACAAACTGGAGCACTACATGCAAGCATATATGGTCCGTTTGATAGCAAAGGCGGACCCAATCAAATATGTTCTCTCCAGGCCGGTGATTTCGGGTCGAATAGCTCGATGGGCAGTCTTGCTTCAGCAATATGACCTTGCATACGTTCCACAAAAAGCTGTCAAAGGACAAGTATTGGCAGATTTCTTAGCCGATCACCTAGTTCCGTCTGATTGGGAGTTCTCTGATGATTTCCCGGATGAAGATGTGTTTTACATTGAAGTAATGCCACCATGGGTGATGTTTTTCGATGGGGCTGCACGTCAAGAAGGAGCGGGGGCAGGTGTAGTGTTTGTTTCTCCACAACGGCATATACTTCTTTACTCGTTCTCATTAAGCAAACTCTGCTCTAACAACGTGGCCGAATATCAAGCATTAATCATTGGTCTAGAGATGGCTATTGAGATGGGCATATCGCAACTTGAGATATTGGGAGACTCCAAATTAGTTATCAACCAAATCTTGGAGCAATATGACGTCAAGAAAGAAGACCTCATCTTGCAAATATGCGAAGAAGTTGCTAGCAAATTTTGAAGCCATCACATTGGAGCATATACCGAGGAAGGAGAATAGACAGGTCGATGCTTTAGCTAATTTGGCTACTGCCTTAGCATTATCCCAAGAAGAGACAACCAAGGTCGCTATTTCCCAAAGGTGGGTGGTACCTCTCGTGGTTGAAGAAGAAGAAGAAGAGCAAGCCAACATCATTTCTGTATGCCTTGTCGAAAAAGAAGATTGGCGACAAGTGATCATTGAATACCTTCAACATGGAAGACTCCCGGATGATAAACGCCACAAGACTGAAATTCGGCGGAGGGCTGCTCGATTCATTTACTATAAAGACACTCTCTTCCGCCATCTTCCGCCATTCATTTGATGGATTGTTTCTCCGTTGCTTAGGAGAGGAGGAGGCTAAACAAGCCTTAGAGGAGGCTCATTCTGGAATATGCGGCGCACATCAATCAGGTCCTAAGTTACATTATAGGATCAAACGAATGGGTTACTATTGGCCTACAATGGTGCAAGATTCTATGGAATGCGCTAAGAAGTGCGAAGCTTGTCAATATCACGCAAACTTCATCCATCAACCGCGAGAACCTCTACACCTAATCGTAGCTTCTTGGCCTTTTGATGCATGGGGGCTTGATGCAATAGGGCCATTACCAAAGTCATCCGGTGGCCACTTGTACATCTTGGCGAATCGACTACTTCTCAAAATGGGCGGAAGTTGTACCCCTTAGGGAAGTGAAGAAAGAAACGATGGTCAATTTCATTCGAACTCACTTGATCTATCGGTATGGTGTCCCTCGGTATATCATAAGCGATAATGGCAAACCATTCTACAATAGGGTGATGATGTGAGCTATGTGAGAAGTTTGAATTTAAACAATACAATTCCTCCATGTACAATGCCCCTAAGCAAATGGACTAGTCAAGCGTTTAACAAAACACTTGGCAGTTTGTTGAAAAAAGTGGTATCCAAGACAAAGCGAGATTGGCATGAAAGAATCGGAGAAGCATTATGGGCATATCGAACAACATTTGAACGCCTACTCAAGCAACGCCATATTCTCTTGTCTACGGAGTTGAAGCTGTCCTTCCTTTAGAACGCCAAATCCCATCATTACGGATTGCCATTCAAGAAGGATTGACTGGAGAAGAAAATGCCAAGCTTAGGTTGCAAGAATTAGAGGCACTTGATGAAAAAAGGCTCGAGGCCCAACAACGCCTTGAATGCTATCAAGCTCGTCTTTCAAGCGCATTCAATAAAAGAGTCAAACCACGATCATTCCAAGTTGGTGACTTAGTCATCGCCGTTCGAAGACCTATCATCACAACTCATCGTACAAGCAATAAGTTCACTTCAAAATGGTATGGACCTTATGTTGTGCAAGAAGTCTACACCAATGGAGCTTACAAGTTGATTGATAATGATGGTGTAAGGATCGGCCTCATCAATGGGAAGTTCCTCAAACGCTTCTATGCTTGAAAATCGAGGATTGCTCCTCGGTAAGAGCTTAAACTACCCACCATAACGCTGCAAGGGTACATGATGTCTTTCCATTACCTTTGAAAGCGTACAAATAAAGAAAAATTAATCCCCCTTTATGGCACCATTTGCGAGTGTGGCGTAGTGGTTGGATGCCTATGTCGCCCTTGAGGCCAAGGTCTCGGGTTCGATTAGTGGTGATACCCACTATGCGCAATTGGTACCCATGAAATACCGTGGGCGAAAAAGGGCGAGGATTACACACGTGAGCCTTCCTTTTTTGCCAAAGAAAACAAGATTGATCTAGACTTCAATGAAGTTGTCGGGTCAAACCATGTGACCGTTGCTTATGATGTACTTCCGATTCTTCAGCAGCGGAGCCACCACGAACCACCATGAGCCGCCACAAACTCCCAAGCGTTTCGCGAAGTTTTTCGTTCAAATCTGCACAAAACTGAGAAAATCTTCACAAAACAGGTGTCACCACTAGATCCATCGGCCCACGATCTACAAAACCCAAAAAATTTCAAGCCAAAAAACGGATGCACGCGCCGCCACGGACTAGCGACGATCCGTGGCCTAGTCCTTCAAATCAGTGCAAATCCGCCCATGATTTTGGAAAACCGACTAGACAATGGTCTTCTACGGCCTTGGATCAACAAAACCCAAGAATTTCAGGCCCAAAACCATAGGCACGCGCCTCCACGCGCCGCCAAAAGGATTCGGCGGCGCTCGCCTTGATTTCACGCGTCGATGAGGACAGCCCGCCACGTGCCCTCAACCCTATGACGTCATGGATGACGTCATCCTCCACACTGCGACCTGACCCGTTGGTCCAGATTCGACCCGGACCGACCCGGCTTGACCCGGATCCGAACCGCCCGCAAAAAAAAAAAAAAAAAAAAAAAGTGGGAGAAAATACTTTGACCAAATAGACCTTTGACCTTGGCCAAAAAAATCAAAATTTTCAATACGGACCTGCCCCACTCAATTTTTCGAGTACATTCCAATTTTGGGACCCATTCCTTCATTCGAGGCTCGAAAATTGTGCAAACGTCCAATTTCCAAAAAAATTGACTTTTGTGCAAATGTTGACCAAACGTCAAATTTTTAAGATGGACCTGTCTTGCACAATTTTTCGTGTACATTCCGATTTTGGGGTCCGTTTCATCATTTGAGACTCGAAAATTGCACAAATGGCCCAAATTCCAAGACAGTTGACTTTGATGTTGAAATCAACCTAAAGTCAAAATTTTCAAGTCACACTTGCCTTTCTCAATTTTTCGTGTACATTCCAAATTTGGGGTCTATTTCTTCATTTGAGAATCCAAAAATTTCCCAAATAATGTGATTCTACAACTGTTGGCTTTGAAGTGAACTCTGACCAAGAATCAAGACATTCGAGCAAAGTTTGTTCTATTCGTACTTTCACGAAGATTCTGATTTTGAAATCCACTTATTGGTTTTGGACTTGGTGATCACCAATCAAACCCAAATCTTTGAAGTATTGACGATGTCCAAAACTTAAACTCCTGAGATCAAAATTTGAGATTCATCCACTTAATTGGGATCTCCTCGGGGTTATTCTCTAGATTTCATCAAGACTTGCCTTTCAAAGTACAAATGAACTCTCACAAGTGTGTCTTGAAATTACACTAGGTCATTAGTTCAATCTGCTATTCCCGTTCGGTGCCTACCAGTCTTCAACTTACCATTCCCATTCGGTGCCTACCATTCCCACCTACCGTTCCCACCTACCATTCTCATCTATCGTTCCCACCTACCATTCTCACCAAAAATTCTCAACTACCATTCTTAACTACCTACCTACCATTCTTCATCTCTCTACTATAAATAGGAGGGCCGGGTTCATCAAAAACTCAAAAAAAAAAAAAAAACATTGAATCATGAAATGAAGATTTGCCTCTTTCAGATTTTCAAATCCTCCTTTTCACAACCATTTCTCACTATGACCTCATCATTCTCAATACCTAGCAATCGATTTTGCTTCATAATCGGTTTGAGATCAACCCTCCCATGGGTCGGTCGAAACCCTATTTACAACATCATTGCAGTTTTGAGATCCAAACAAACTTTGTTTCTCCACTTAACAACCACCTTTGTCCATAAAATTACTCATAACAAGGCTGCATCGCCCTCCCATGCTTCCGTGGACTTGGTTGGCGGGAAATCCAAGTCCAGCGAGACACACTGTTCCTAACCTCGGGGCTCTTGTAGTCTCTTTCCAATTGCTTGGTCTTCAGTGAAGCGGTGGTTCGGAACAAACAAAGAACTTGTCGGTTTCCAAACCAGGTTCACAAGTTAGTTCCATCTTTCATTTTTTTTGTGCTTTTCCAACAAGTGGCAATAGATGAAGATGGTAAAAAGTGTTGGGGTATCCTACAAATTATTTTCCATCCAACACTTAAAACAACCTCCAAGGCGCCAACTCATCAAAATTCAGCCTTTGGTGCCGGTAAATGGTCATCAAAGCTTTATTCCATGTCCCCACTACTATGGGACCCAAAGGTCATCGTTGCTGGTACCTCAAAACTCATTTTCTGAAATTACTCCAACTTAAAATCAGCTTGAAGAATTTGAGAAAGTACTCTTCTCAAATTACTTCAACATAACGTCCGTCAGCATGGTCCCATTACACGGGCGCATTCGATTACTTTTTGTCGGACCCCATGCAACACACAGTCAGTCCCATATTCAAAGTTGTACTTCCCATAAACATCTACACCAGAAGGGTCCCAACATATAGGGCCAGCATCATGGTGGTGTATGCTTTGCTCATTTGCTTTGCTTCATCTCCATCTTCTTCGTTGCCACTACCAAAGATACCCGAGAATACATAAGCTTCTGAAATTACTTCAACTTAACTTGAGTGATACAATTATGCAGGCGCATTCAACCACTTTCCCACCTGTCCTCGTTGTAATCCAAAGCGTGATCTTCAGAAATAACTTCACCGGAAGTTCTTAAGAACACGAGGCTAGCTCTATGACCCCGCATCTTTGTATCCAGCCACCATTCCCTTATCTTCCCCATCTTCAACATCTTGTGATCGCCGCCAACGATCCAAAATACTCTTTTGAAATTACTTCAACTTAATCTCTGCTAAAAAGGCTCCATCATGCAAGTACGTTCAAATACTTGCAGACCCCTTTTTCGGTCTCATCAAAGCCTTTCGTATGGGTGGGTCTACTCTTCGGAAATTATCTCATCCTTCTGAAAGCTCCACCACCTTCAACAGCTCCACCACCTTTGACTACTTCACTTAAAGAGTCAAGTACCAAAAATCCATTTTTTTGAAACTCATTCCCACACCACCCTCCAAGGCGTGTGCGTGAACGAGTCTCGAGGGGGCATTTGTAGAGAGGGAAAATTCCCGACCTATCGCAAGTCGACACGTCACATTACCAAGTCCACAAAATACAGCCAATTACAGAGCACTATGTATTGCTGCTAGGTTTTGCTATCACTATTTAGAAGCCAACAGAAATTTGCCAAGTGTCATGCAAGAACCAATCACGCATCAACACACGTGTAAGCGATGACTCAAGCAGCCTCGCACGTGTAAGCGATGACTCAAGCAGTCCAAGACTTGTAAGCGATGACACAAGCGGACCAATCAGGCTGTGACATGTGTCACCAATCAAGTTACGCCACGTGATCGCTCACCCACCCCAAAACTCCTATAAATAGAAGCCTCCTGAGACATTTAGGAGGACCAGAATTGAGAAGTAAAAAAGCTCTATGAAGATCAAGCCTCAAAGCCTTCAAGAACTTCAACCCCAAAAATCGAAGAACATTGACGTAGAATCATCCGGATCATCATCGCCTAGATCCTAAAGTTCATGGGAATCAAGCCAAAAGTGTCCGAAAACATCAACAAATCACAAATCATTGAAGCTCAACGGATTCAAGCCTCTAAAGCTCCGAAGAACTTCCACCACAAACTTTTGAAGATGAAGAACGCATGAAGAACACGAAGAACGCGAAGAATAAAGGATTTCTAAACAAGCTCATAGCCAGAGATTCATTGTAATTCTGTTTCAGTAATCTTCAATCCATCCCTCAACCAAATTGAAGGATATTTTGTGTTCAAGTCAAATCCACATTACCATAAATCTAATCAATAAGTTTTGCAAGGAGATCGAATCGGAGGATCACTCTTTTGTAATTCCAGAGAATTGTACCACACAATCATCAATACAAAATTCGCATTTGTGAAACTATTTTACTTGTTTGATTAATTTCAAACTAGAAATTTAGTCGCTTACACATGCATATTGATAATTGCTTTAGCTTTTGCAGGTTGACTTGAGTAGCTTACTCAACGAAGCCTTGAACCTCCTTCCGACTTTATATGCTTTTGTGCAAGGTGGACACAAGATTTCAAGCTAGGGAGCCAAAGTACAAGAAAAAGAAAAAACTTTAAAAAAGCATCTATATAGTATTAACAAACTATGACAAATACACAAAATTATTATTTTTTAATACATTTAGATTCAATCATCTACTAACAAAGACAAAAAAAAAAAAAAAAAAAAAATACAAAATTCCATTTTTTTTAAATATATTATTGTGCAATCATCTATGCAATCTCAATTTATAGATTTACTAGTTTTTAATTTATAAATTTATCTAATTTAGTGAGCTAATAATCTTGGAGGACAGGGGGCCCAACTATAAAAAATTAAAAAAAAAAGTCTGGTTAATAAATGCTCTTAGGGCACACATTAGTCATCTAATTTTAGGAAATTTTTTATGTGAAATTTTTTAGGAAAAAACTTTCCCATAAAAAATTTTCTAAAATGGTTTACTAACATATGTCTTAAGGGCATACGTTAGTAAAACTTATAAAAATAAATTGTACTTAGATTTAAAAAAAAAGTCTTCTTTGGGTTAGGAGGGACTCAGGCCCCTATGCCCGCCCCCTCTCCCTTAGGTTGGTCCATGTTTTGTGGAAGAGGACGAAGATTGTGTTTCTACAATTTGTCTCACACTTTTTTCAAGTTCACGCTGCCTTCATTGTTCAATTTTTCTTTTCTTTTATTTATTTAAGAAACAAACTAACTACTAAACACACACACTTAATTACACTCTCTCACCAAATGTCCTCCACATGAGTTTTTGGCCTTACATGAAAATTATGCCCCATAGTGGAAAATATTGCATAATGGATTAATAGTCAACAAGTCACTCAACAAAAAAATCTAAAGTTGTCAACAAGTCAAATTTTTGATGATTTTGATATTAATGAAAAATCTCTACGTGGTCGTCAAATGAATCCAAAACTACATCTTATCACTTGTGTGTGGTGAGCATTGATCTTTGCCTTTTGGGGGTTTGGCTTAAAGTCTATGTTATCACTAAGTCAATCATGTCATTAAGAGCACAAGCACATGATATTTTACTCAACACAAGTGTCCACAACATGAGTCTCTGGCCTTACAAGAAAATTATGCTGCACAGTGAAAAATATTGCATACTGGATTAATGGTCAACAAGTCACCCAATAAAAAAAAATAAAAAAAGAGATGTTAGTAAGTCAAATTCTTGATAATTTTGATATTGTTTAAAAATCTCTGTGGTTAAGTGAAAGATGGTCGCTAAATGAACCCAACACTACATCTTTTCACTTGTGTGTGGTGAACATTGATCTTTGCGGGTTTGGCTTAAAGCCAATGTTATCACTAAGTCAATCATGTACTTAAGGGCGCAAACTCATGATATTTTACTTAATCATGACTTCCATGCATGCAAATGTCCCAGACATGAATCTTTGGCCTTACATAAAATATTGCATATTGAATTAATAATTTAATGGTCAACATGTCACCCAACAAAGAAACAAATATGTCCATAAATCAATTCTCGATTATTCTAATATTGATGAAAAATATCTATTCAGTCTCGTGAAAGATGGTCATCAAATGAACCTATCACTACATCCCATCTCTTGTGTGTGGTGATATCTTACTCAATTATGAGCCTTAATTTCCACAAATATCCACAACCTGAATTTTGGACATGTATTTCCTGTATAATCTCATTTTCTAACCTTCTAACAAGGCCCATTGCCTAATTATTGTATGAACAACACTGTAACAGAAAATAGTTCCCCAAATATCTAACCTTTACGTTAACCCCACCGTCAAATCATAGGTTTTTGGAAAAAATGATTTTTTAATAAGCTAACAAGAAGTATATGGTCAATATATGGATAAGGATCAACCTTTCTTTTAGGGCATAGCCAAGATTTTTTACTTGGATGGGCGGGTTATAGTATTTTTATAAAATTATCAACGCTAATACATCCATAAATTGCGTAGTTCACCATGGACATACAAAATATCCAAAAATGAATATTTTGTATCAAAGTTATGTCTAACGTGAGTCTTTCATAGAATAAAATTAATCTATTATTATCAAATTATAAATTCTGAATTTTGTTACAAGCATCTTAAATTCATCCATTATCATCAAATCATTAAAGTAGAACATTTTGCATTAAAAAAAAAAAAAAATTTGGTTGTTACAAGTGTCTTAAATTCTGAATGACTAATATCAATTTTCTTAAAGAATACATCAATTGTTTTTGGTTTGCTCATATTTCTTTTAGCTTTAATATGACTCAAGAATTAACCTAAAAATAGCTTCTTCTTTTTTAAAAAAAAAAACTCAATTATATAGATGTTACTCACATTTAAGAAAAACAAGTTCCACTATTATTTTAAGTAGCATCCACCTCATCATTCATATTATTATTAATTTTTTTACTTTAATGAATTATCCACCCAAGACAACCCCACATACTCACACTTGCAAGTTCATTCAACTATTTTAGCAGCGAAGAGATGAAATGAAAAAAAAAAAAAAAAAAAAAAAAAAAAAAAAAAAAAGAACAGATTTTTTTTACTAACTGTGAAGGTTTACAACTTTGTTTGGTTGTGTTGAGATGAGCTTTTGTTTTGTCAATTAACAACTAAACGATGGGGCTGGCAGCAATATTGTGGAAAAAAAGCAAGAGACACGTAACTTGAGAATGAGAATGAAAAGGAAATGAAACGGGCTGACATCTATGCTATGCTATTTAAAGAGAGTGGGTTATTGTCCATTGGATTAATTACAAGCTTTGAATAATTGAAGGGCTCAACTAGTATTTTATTTGTGAAGAAGCCTTACCTATTAGACTAAGTTTATGTCTTCTGAATAAATAAGGGGGCCGATTATATGTTTTTGAGGATGCCTATATCTTTTTGCTATGTATGTTATGGGAAAATTTTTAATTTTTGGTTGGGGGGGGGTAGGGGGAGCAAGGTCGCTCTCTGTGATGGTCATGCAAAATGATATTAGCAACATTTCAACACGGACTTTAATTTGAACTAGTTGTAAACCCGTGCATTGTGCGTGATTTTTTTTGGGTGATCTCATTAAATATATTTTTTAGAACCTTACATATAATATATTTTTTTAAACCTTTACATATATATATATATATATATATATATATATATATATATATAATGTGAATATTTACATATACCTTTAAGTAAACTTTATATATTCCACTTCTTTAGATGCATAAAACCATAAACTACTACTCCATAATGATAGTTGCTAATTAATATTATAATTTTTTTAATGATTTTATTTGTAACGCCTCTTACCATTATCATATATTTACTAATTGATGATTTGCATAACAAAGAAGTTAAATGAGAGGTAGCACCGTTCATTAAATTTTCAAAAAGTAATAGTGTTTAATTATATATGTAAGGTTAAATGAAATGTCAAAAAATGATTTTAAAATTTTCTAATTTTATTTCTTATGCAATTTCTATTATTATTGGCGAAGATCACTTTTTTAATTATGATTGGAAATAAGGTTTCCATAATTAAAGTTTGGTTAATTTTAAGTTTAAATTTAGTACTATGATTTTATTTAATTGTTGATTATTGATTTAATTTTTTAAGTGAATGTAATGGTTTATTTTGCTACACTGTAAAGTTTTTAATATTCTTTATATGGACATCTCTATTTTAATTTTTTTTACTTCTCTTTATTGCCTTTGTGTTTTCCAATTAACGTCTACTAATGACGTTTGACTTTTTTTTTTTTTTTTTTTTCTATCTACTCTTTATTACTTTATATTTTTTTTTCTTTACCATTTCTCTCACTCTCTCTCTCCCCATTGGCAACCTATCGTTTCCAAAATTTGATGATGATTCTATGGCATTAAATATACATTATTAGTTTCTTTATATTATATTTGGTTTGATATCCTCATTAATTTTTTTTTTTAATTAAGTGTTTCTAAATTGACATTTTTTTTGTATTCCATTTTTCCTTTAATGTAGGCTTCACTTTATGAGGACAATTTTATTTATTGAATTTAAGTAAAATATTATATATTTAATTTTTTAATATAAAAAAGTAGAGGAAATATAAATAATTTAATGATATGGAGGATGTAGCTAAATTTAAATGTTGAATAAAATAATATGAGAAGGAAAAAAAAGTAAAAATAAAAGATAT
This sequence comes from Quercus dentata, assembly GCA_028216015.1. NCBI lineage: Eukaryota > Viridiplantae > Streptophyta > Magnoliopsida > Fagales > Fagaceae > Quercus > Quercus dentata. Next base: position 12,135,548 of record CP116448.1, read on the forward strand.
AACAATTGTAGGGATAAAAGGCCCAGAAATGTATATTGGGTCGTGGGCCTTGTCCGAGGACGCTTAAGTAGTCCGGAGACAAATAGATGTTAGTGAAGGGGTAAGAATTAGTGGGTTACGAGAAGATTATGACTATAAAGGTTTGGGAAGGTAGTCCGAGGAGAAATGGCTCCTCGGCTAAGCAAGGTGGAGGTCAGAATGTGTGGTCCGCCATCAAGAGTAATACTCTAGACAATTCTATTGATAAGGATAAAAATCATGAAAGTATAGGACAAAGAGAAGCCAAGAAATATCTAAGAGAAAGTTGCTCCCACCACATTGAATGCTCTGCAGCTAATCCTCTCGCCGCATTAATGTGGATGTGATATCCGAACAATGATAATTAGCCTTAAAGCTACTCCCAAAGACTTTAGGAAGGTGTTGATGGAACAAGGATCAAAACCAGCAACTTGACCTACACGTGGAGGGTGGAGATGGAAAAGATAGGAGAATATAAGAGAGAAAGAAACCCTTTGAAAGGGGATCTATCGAAGAATCTGTAGAAAAAATACTATAGCAACAAGAGTTGAAACTGTAATCAAGTCTAAAAGAAATATATTCAAGAATTGTTCACCTTGGACTTTGTCAAGGAGGAACTCTTTTGCACAAAGCTTATTTTTCTCTGCTTTCGTATCATCTTTAATCCCTATTGAACATTGTTCAATCCATTGAAGCCTAGTTTTTAGCCCATTCTCTACAAATTCATTTTATTGGGTTCTTTGGGCCTTAATCTTGTTACCTCTTGGGCTTAGGACTCAAATCCTGCCCTTACAACAATAAACATCAAATTATCAAAAGCATGCTATGTAATATAATAATATTTTTATATACCATCTTTAATTATTTATAATACAATATGATAACATTTAACAATCAAAATGAAAAAAAATAAAATAAAACAACTTAAAACACAAAACTAAATTGCATCAATCTAAAATAAACTTCTATAGATCATAAAAATTTATCAATCTAAAACAGAGAAATAACCTTTTTTGTGAGGGAAAATTATACATAGAATGGAAGAGTGAATGATAAATTTGTGCTAAGAGGATGATAATAAGAAGAAATAAAATAAAGAAAGATAAAGGGAAAGAGGAAGAGTGGTATCAAGGTAGAGGGTTTTTGGGGAGATGAAAAGTTAAAGAGAATGAGAAATGTTGGAGAAAGTTAAGACATTATATTTTTAATTTTTATAAAAATAAAAAGATGAGAAAATATAAATAATTTAATGATATGGAGGATCGCATCTTATTTCAATGTGGAATAAAATAATATGTGAAGGAAAAAAAAAAGTAAAAATAAAAGAATATAACAATTGAAAAGGTTTGTTAAAACCTTAAGAGAGATGATAGAGAAACCCTCAACTTGAATTGTTGAGGAGGGTTCATTGACTTTTATATAATGCAAGAAGAATCTGTACAAGGAAATTGAATCTATACACGGCAAGTCTATTATATTAAATCCCTATAATTATGCTAAACTATATAGAGGTAGAAAAAGCAATAGTGCCGTTGACTATGTCTTGCCATATTGATCGGATCAGTGCTGGCAATGACTCCTTACTGCTAGAATAAATTGTTTCCTTATTAGTCTTAACAACAATAAACACTAAATTATTTAAATCATGCTATGTAATAGAATAATATTATTTTTTATATACTTTCTTTAATCCTTCATAATGCAATAGGATAACATTTAACAATCAAAGAAAAAAAAAACTTAAAACACAAAAGTAAATCCCATTAATCCAAATTAGAGTTTTAAAAAATACAAAAATTTATCAACTTAAAGCAGAGATGCAAGAAAAATAAAAAATCCACCAAAAAATTGAGAGAGAGAGAGAGAGAGAGAGAGAGAAAAAAAAATAACCTTTTTGTGAGGGAAAACTATGTAAAGAATGGAAGGGAGGATGACAAATTTAAAGTAAAAAGATGTGAATAAGAAGATACAAAATAAAGAAAGATGAAGGGAAAGATGAATAGTGATATTAAAGTAGAGGGTAGTGTGGAGATGGAAAGGTAAGGAAGGGAGAAATGTTATAATAAGTGTAAATATTAAAAAAAAAAAATTAGAAAAATTGGAAAGGAAAGAGGATAATGACATGGACGTTGATGTGACTTAACTAGAACGTAGTAACAATATATGTTACATTTCAACTTTTAGATATATATAGATTCAGTTTGCAGCATGAAAACATTCAAAGACCATTGCTTATGTTCTTCTCTTCTTCTTTATTTTTTATTTTTGAAATATCCAGGAAGATACGTCAGTCGTCAGAAAACACTCTCATTTACTAGTACAAAGCTACAAACCCCCTGCTTTCATTCAGTGAAAAAGAAAAGGAAACACACATGACCTTTTACTTTGATTTAAAGTATCTAAACTATTGTAACAGCAGCTTGCTTCTTTTCATGCCGGCCAAAAAATATAGTTCCTTCATATTCTTGCATTCATCGTATCAGGTCTAAGAATGTTCAAATGTTCACAACCTGATAGACTGAGGTAACCATTCCTCTTCAGTTGTGCCATGTCCAAGCTGTCTTAATCTGTTGGAGCCGAATGTATAAACATGTTCAAAATTAAAGAACTCCATTCTCAAAATGTACATAATCTCCACTTGCCTCTAGTTTTGCAAGATCTTGAGGATCCAAATTACACGTTGTAAAGACATAAAGGGAAATGGAGGGATTGGAAGACAAGGGGGATTCCTTCCGGGGATGGAATCCCCGAAGCAATGGTGTTGGTGCTGTTGAAATGCCGATACAGGTGTGGCAAAAGTAGCAGTAATTGGCTGGTCTAGAATATTATGATTATCGAACACTTGGGCCACTCTTTGTAGCATCCATGGGCATTGCCACAGTTTGAAGAGCCCAAATTTGGCTGATGATAGATCTAAATTGTTGGGAATTAGGAAATCATGATCACAAAAATTACTAGATTACTCTTTCCAATGACATCTTACTATTTATATTCACTGGTAGATATTGGGCATAGGTATCTATCTACCCTGAAGTGGTAATTATATTGCAATCATGTTTTTAAGGCCACTAAACAGTATTTCATATGCATAACAGAAGAGTTTAAGATTTTAATCAATCATGGGCATTACTTTTTTTGCAATATAGTAAAAACGAAAAAAAAGGGGACCAAAGTGTGGAGGTTTGAAGTTAGAACAAAGCCATACACAGTATAATCATGAAAAACAAAAGCTGAAATTCTTCACAAATTATCAAAACACCTTACCGGTAAACAGTGTGATGTCCTTTGGCAAATAAGTCACGGAACAAATGAAACAAAAAAGCAGTCAACAAATGAAAATATTGAAGTGCAATTACTATGCTGTTTTGTGAAACAAGACAAGAGTATTGGTCTTTGGCATTTGGCCTATGTCAACGAGTCAAAGTCTTCGTTAAAGTAATATATTAATAAGAAAGTAACTGAAGAATCACTCTATGTTATTACGAGCTAGTATCCTCCAATCGCATCACCTCAACTGCTCTCACTCAGCTTTTCTTCCTTCAAACTTCTTTTTTGAACCCTTCTCTTCCTTCGTTTTTTGCTTTGTAATGGGTGCCTCTTATGCAACTCATGTGCTTTACTTACTATGCTTCTTTGCAGCTACCCTCAGTTTAAGCTTCTTCAAAGCAGAGTCAAACTCAAATGTTTCTTGCAATGATAAAGAGAAACAAGCACTTCTAAGCTTCAAACAAGGTCTCATTAATTCTGAAAACATACTTTCCTCCTGGACTAAACAAAAAGATTGTTGTAGATGGGACGATGTTCGCTGCAACAACATTGCTGGTCGCGTCACAGAGCTCCACCTCAATTTTTCATGGGACGGTGATGAAGATTTTAACTATAGTAAAAAGTTAGGCGGTGCTATTAGTCATTTGTTGCTGGAATTAGAACATTTGAATTACTTGGACTTGAGTGAGAATGAATTCAATTGTACTGGTATTCCAAGTTTTCGTGGTTCAATGGGCAGTATGAGACATGCATCTTGACCTCCATGAGGCTGGGTTTTGTGGAGTCATACTTTATCAGCTTGGGAACCTTTCAAGCCTTCACAATCTAAATCTTGGACATAATTTTGGCCTTTATGCAGTTAACCTTCATTGGATGTCTAGTCTCTCTTTCATACAATACCTTGACCTGAGCTCAGCCGACCTTCTCAGTGAAGGTTGATTGGCTTCAGATAATGAGTAAGTTCCCATCTCTTTCTGAGCTATACTTGCACCATTGTCAACTTCATAGTCTAAATCCATCTCCTGCATCAGTAAATTTCACTTCTCGTCAATCCCTTGATCTTTCTGGAAATCATTTCAATCATGAGATACCTAATTGGTTGTCTAATCTCAGTACAAGCCTCTTAGGGCTTTCCCTGGCCGGAAGTTCTTTGATAGGCGGGGTGTTGCCTAGCATTTTGAATTTTCAGAAATTAGAATATCTCGATCTCGAAGAGAATTCTTTGAGTGGAAAAATTCCAGAGGCTTTAGGGCAACTTAAGCATCTAACCAATCACTATCTTGGTTTTTATTCTTTAAGTGGTCCTCTTCCTTTGCCCATTGGAAATTTATCTGTATTGCAATTCTTATTCCTCGATGGAAATAAATTAAATGGCACCGTTCCAAATAGACATCTCTCAAATTTAGTGACATTATCTATTCCACTCAATACTTTCACAGGAAGTCTAGATGAAGCGCATTTCACCAAACTCTTGAAATTAAAAAAACCTAGAAATCTCTTATACACCTTTGTTCTTTAATGTGAATTCCAGTTGGGTTCCTCTTCAACTTGAATATGTTTCTGGAAGATCCTGCAACATAAGTCCCAACTTTCCTACGTGGCTACATACACAAACATCCCTTCAGTTTTTGTAATTGCCCTTGTCAGGAATTTCGGGTAAGGCTCCTGGTTTTGGGATTGGATTTCCAACATTCATACGGTTGATCTCTCAAATAACCACAGAGAAGGGGATGTACCATACATTTTGTTGAATTCTACTATTTTGAATCTAAGATCTAATCACATTAAGGGGCGGTTGCCAAGATTGTCTGCAAATGTTGAAGTGCTCAATCTAGCTAAGAACTCATTTTTTGGACCTATTTCCACTTTCTTGTGCCAAAAGATGAATAAAAATAAATAAATTGCAGGTTTTAGATGTATCAAACAATTTCTTACTTGGAGAACTTTCTAACTGTTGGAGGTACTGGCAATCTTTGATCCATTTAAACTTGGGGAGCAATACTTTATCAGGTAGAATTCCTTATTCTCTAGGGTCTTTAGTTGAACTCAAATCATTGAGTTTACAAAATAATAGCATCTACGGGGATATTCCTTTGTCATTGAAAAGGTGCTCAAAATTAGGGCTCATTGTTATAGGCAATAATAATTTTTCGGGGACCATACCGCATTGGATTACAAAATTGACAAAACTTATAGTTCTCCGTATAAGATCTAGTGGATTCAAGGGAAATATAACCCTAAATATATGCCAAATTTCTTCTCCTAGAATATTGGATCTTGCAAATAATAGCCTATCAAGGCCTATACCAAGTTGCTTTAAAAATATCAATGCCATGGTTGTGCTTGACCCTAAAAACCAAGATTATTTTGACAGTTTAGAGTACTATTTTGACTATGGTTCTTACCTTGAGAATCTTATGTTGGTTCCAAAAGGACATGAACTACAATATGAGGATAACCTTAAATTCGTGAGGATCATAGATCTTTCAAGTAACAACTTGTCCGGATCAATGCTTGTTGAAATATCAGTTTTTTTTGAACTACGGTTTTTGAACTTATCTCAAAATCATTTGATGGGAAACATACCAGCAAACATTGGGCTAATGAAGGAGTAGAGTCAATGGATCTCTCACAAAATCATCTATCAAGTGAAATTCCTCCAAGTATGTCTAATTTGACATATCTTGATTAGTTGGACTTGTCATATAACAATTTCTCAGGTAGAATTCTTTGAAGCACCCAACTTCAATCTTTTGATGCTTTTAGATATATTGGCAATCCTCAATTGTGTGGTGATCCTCTCCCAAAAAGCTGCACACCACCAATTGGAGAATCTCATAACAAAACATCAATTGGCAAAACTAAAGAGAACTCTAAAAGTTCTAGCTTCTATATGGGTATGGGAGTTGGATTCGTAGTTGGCTTTTGGGGAGTTTATGGAGATCTCTTCTTTAAAAGGACATGGAGGCATGCTTATTTCAAATTTGTCAATGACACAAAGGGTTGGTTTTATGTGACTACAATACTAAAGGTGAAATGGTTATTGGAAAAGCTATGAAGTGACCACCTTAGTCAGTGAAGGATATCAATATCTAGCTAAAAGGTATTGCTTCAAATAATATGTTCTTAAATACTGGTTCATTCATGTTAATGTAGCAATCACTTATTTTGAATATATGATTTAATTCATAACCAAACGTGATAGTCATTTGGATTTTTTTTCTCTCACAAATATGGCATATCTTTAGCCTTAGTCTTCATTTGCAACTAGAACATCGTGTTAGAAATAAAGTTCATGTGGATATCTTAAAGGATATCATTATCTTTGAGCTACCATTGAACTTCGTTTAGAGATATTTGAAAGAAAAAATAGAGAGATCATGTGAAATTCTCAATAGAAACAAAGGGCTGCTATGTCGGGAGGAATTGTTTCTCATATAAAAATACATGAAATATGTGGTGTAGTTTTTGTTTTGTTTTAAAAATATAAAATTAAATTTGTTAATTTTATTATTATTACTATTATTTTCTCACCTCATACGTTATAAGCTTCAATTCCATATGAAGATTTTCTAATAAAAAATTAAGAAAAAAAATTTAGGTACAGTACTTAGGTGCCAATCATTGAAAGAAGAAAATATTGGCTTAATTATTTACTTTTTTCCTTATTTAACTAAGTTAAGTTTGAAAACAAGTATATTGACTAAGTGCTTCTTATGTACTTGTTGATCATATAATTGTTTTGCTTGTAATGTAAGCTTGTTTTGGTATTTGAAATAAAAACAATACAGTATAATCCCAAACATATGAGTGTTAAATTATGACATGGTCACTTTTTCTTATTTGAGTGTTAAATAATCTATTAGCGAGAATGATATACTTACTCCACCTTTTTTTTTCCCAATCCCTTAAATGCCAAAATAATCTAGTCAATTGATCATTCAAATTGTGACATGGGTAGTTTTGCATATTTGAGTATCAAATAACCTATTAGACCAAAAAAAATACCAACTCCACCTTTTTGTTTGCCAATCTCATAAAATTTAAATGATCATTCATTTACCATTCAAAGAAATAACTTTTTTTTTTTTTAATCTTGTGGTATATTTGTAAAACATGGGGCTCTCTTGTGCTTTATTTGGAAATTTACCTTTCATATTTGCTCTATGCGGTTCCACTAACTTTAATGGAATTTATGATTTGGCAGGTGCAAACATCACCTATTAGGATGTTTTTGGATTATTTATGTAGATGTCATGTGTAGAAGGTCCTTAACGGGCTATGTTTGTGTTTGTTGGTGACCTAATCTGCTAGAAATCAATTCTACATGATACAATTGCTCTATACACTACAATGGTAGAATATATGGTGGTAACAAAGGCAGGAAAAGAACCAAATTGGCGAACCACGAACATTTGTATCTCCTTTTTAGCTTGTGCTCCCTTTGGTCTTCTCTTTGAAATTTCTTGGCCACGCATAGAGTCAGCCTTCTTGAGTGCATGAAGCTTGAAACAATTCGGCCTTGTGTGCCCTTGTACACCATAGTGATGACACACATGCTTCACTTGAGGCCCCCTTTGATTTTTGGGTAATGACTTCCCTTTTTCCTTTGATTTTGCACCAATGGTTCTTTTTACAATAGTAGGGGTCTCAATCTTAGGCTTTACTTCTTTGAGTTTCTCATCATTCTTAGTTGATACGAACCTTACTTCCTTCTTGGGTTCGTTGCTAGAACTTTCTTCTCCGGTATAGCCCAAACCGGTCTTATCATGTGAAGATTTTTGAGAGGATAGCACATTGTCAAGTTTCTTGGTGGAGATGCGCTCAACCTTGACATTAGCTTGGATAACCTCAAGTTCAAGAAACTTGATCTTAGAGTAAGCTTCAACCAATTCTCCCTTGAGTCCTTCTACTTCACACTTTGCTTCCTTGAGTTGCACAAGTATACACCTATGCTCTTCCTCAACCTTTTTCATCTTTTTCATAGCAAGATTCGCAACTTTGGTATATTTTCCACAATCATCCAACAGAGGATCATATGCTTCTTGAAGGTTGTTCTCCCCTTCATTTTGGCACACATCTTCATCTTTCGATTCTTCAATTTCCTCATCTTCAGAAATATTACCAAGTTCATCAACCAAATTGCTCAAATGATCCTTTGAATCAACGGAGGCAATAGCCATAAAGGCCCTATAATTTCCTTCACTGTCACATTCTCCTTTAGTGTTTGAATTTGAGTATCGAGAATCACTAAGGGTAGTGGCAAACACTTTACCGTTCCCTCTCAAATAGTTGGGACATTCCTTCTTGAGATGTCCATGACCATTACATTCGTAACACACGATTCCTTGAGGGGATTGAAACTCCTTCCCATCTTTCTTCTTAAACTCTTTCCTATCACCTTTGGAGGATGAAAACTTCCCTTTGCTAAACGGCTTCCCCTTGTTTTCATCTTTAGAAATTTTCTGAAGTTCTTTGCAAGGAATGCTACCTCCTTCTCCACATCATCTTCTTCGGAGGAGTCATCCATTCTCCCGGTGATGGTTTTGAGAGCAAGAGATTTGCTCTTCTTGTGAGAAGGCAGTCCCAACTCATATGTTTGGAGAGATCCAATGACTTCTTGGATTTTGATCTCATCCAAATCTTTACTTTCTTCTATAGTTGTGACCTTCGCACGGAAGCTCTCTGGTAAGGATCTTGAAATCTTTCTCACCACCTTAGCATCCTTAGTTTTCTCTCCGAGATTGAGCTTAGCAATTACGATTTCATTGAGCTTCCCATAGAATTAATCGAAAGACTCATCGTCGCCCATCTTGAGCTCTTCAAATCTAGTGGTAAGCATCTAGAGCTTTGTGTCCTTAACTTTCTTGGTACCCTCATAGGTAGTCTCAAGAATCGTCCAAGCTTCCTTAGCTGTCTCCACATGTGATATCCTGTGAAATTTATCAGTAGACATACCACATAATATAGCGTTAATAGCCTTACTGTTTGCAATAGCCAAAGTAAGAGCTGCCTTGTCCCATTCAGACTTGGGTGTTATGGGTTTAGCATACCCATTCTCGACGGAGTCTCATACCGACTCATCTATAGCACACAAGAAAGCCCTCATACAGACCTTCCAAAACCTATAGTTGCTCCCATCAAAGAATGGTGGGGCATTGAGCGATTGTGCTCAGTCCATCACAAGGGGTCAAGGATCACACTCAAGTAATAAAACCACGGTGAGTGTACCTACTCTGATACCAACTGAAAGCTCGAAAATGTGTTAAAAATATAAGAGCTATTTAGACCCCCAAATTATATATTCTTGCTTGATAAATTTCACTCTAACTTATACTAAGTGCGGAATAGAGTAAATGCGAGTGAATAAACAAATAAACTACTCTAACCCATAATCAATATAACACAGTAGTAAACTAAAAGGTAAAAGAATAGGGAAGAAGAATGCAAATACAAGATAACACGTCGATGTGTTATCGAAAAGGAAATCGAAGTACTAGGCATAAAACCTCTCCGCCGCCCTCCAAGTGGTAATTGATCCACTAGACAATCGGTTGAGATACACGAGTAGTAAGAGACCCTCCAAGCCTAATCTACCCAATGCACCTAAACCCTCCAAACTCCTACTCCAACAAGGCTTCTCGGAACCATGTCTTGTCTAGCTTTCCGGATCCCGCAATACACTTGATTGCATCCGCCAAAGCCTGGCTTCTTCCTATGCTTCCCAGTAGCACCAAAACCTCACTTGACACTACGAAAGGGTGTGGTAAGTGTTTGGGCTATCAACCGCTCAAGTGTATGGGAATGGAGAGGTAAAAGTTAAGGAAAATCCACAATGAATTGTGTACAGAATTGTGAGTATAACAATCTCTAACTCTCAAGGTTTGTAGCTAGGGTTTTCTCTTAGAAGCGCTCCTCAACACCTGTGGGTAATATGGGTATATATAGTATGGGTACAGATAGTGTGTATCAGAAATGATAGTTCAGCAAAACAAAATGTTTCGCAGGCATCTCACAGGAAGGCCTTACCTGCGAGACACTCGCAAAATCCAGCTTTCACCAACTTGTCCCGACTCTTCGCATTCCGGTCATGTGCAAGGCACATGCTTCACTTCGCGGGAAGCTTACTCGCGAGCTACCCACGAAAATAGCTTTAGTCTTCACCCTCTCTCTCTCACACACAACCCTTACAATGAAATCCCATAAACTAATACAGGGTACATAAGATTGAACATAATTACAATCAAATTTGGTACGAAATTAAAGCCAATATAAAATAGTTGTAAATTACAACTTTACAATATCACTAAACAAATGATGACATATTCAGACGCAATATTGTGATATTATGCTTGTTGCTACATTTAAGGTGGGAACTATTTGATTGCTATCTTCATTATGAATTATGATTTGATTCCCCTTCTTTCATGTAATTGGGTCCCAGAGTAAACATTATAGTTAGGCTAAAATATAATGTTGGTTCCTAATGTTTACACCTTGAGTGCTTTTGGTGCTTTTGAGTCCTCAAAAGTTTAAAAATGTAGCTCTATTGGTTCTTTGGTTTAGTTCTGCTAATTTTCTTGTGTATGTGGTTGATGGAGGAATGAGATGACATTATTTTAATGACACACAATATCTTTAAGACTTCCCCTCAAACTCAAGGCAGAGGCTTAATGATGCCTTGAGTTTGGAATATGAGCTTGGGAAGATGCCTTAAATGATTGGATTGGATGGATCAATGATGAATTGGGCACAATGTGTAATGAAATTGAGAGTGAGTTAGTGAATTTCACATAGACAATAACCAGGGATGGACCCACCGCGGGGGGGGGGGCGAGCCCCACGACCCTAAGAAAAAAAAAGAAAAAAAAAAAGATTTTGGGCCCCCTGGCCTAAAGCAAAAAAGAAAAAAATAATTTATTGGTTATATATATATATATATATATATTATTTCTAGAGCCACACTTCCCTTTTCCAAAAACTTAGACCCCCTCTCTTTTGATTAGCCTAGCCCAATTAGCAACTATTAAACTCAAAAACTTAACAGAAACAAAACTTTAAAATAAAAAATAAAAAATCCTAATTAGTCCAATGTACTAGCATCATGTGTTCTAAATGATAAATAGTTAATATTTAGAACACCAAATACCAAAAACACTACTATATGAGACACTTCAAATGCTATATATATTAAAATAGCAAAAGTAAATTTTGGTTTGTAAATATATAAATATATATATATATATATAGCAACAGTTGATGCTCTTAAGAAAAAATATTAATTTGTATTATTTTGTCTTTGTTGGTAGATGATTACATCTTAATATATTAAGAAATAATGATTTTGTGTATTTATCTTGGTTGATATTTTGTTAATATTATATGGATATCTATTTCGATTTTTTTTTTCTTATGCTTCGACCTCCCAGACTTGAAATCCTAGGTTCACTCCTAACAATAACCCAAAATAAATAAAAATGAGTAATTGTTCAATTAGAGTGATTTTCTTCATAATGGAAAACAGACCCCAAAATTAGAATTTATACCAAAATTGGGAAATGATATGCCAACTCTAGTCAAAATTAATAACAATCAAAGGGTCATGGATCAGTTCAATGCGTTGGATTTGGGTCATATCGACTTAGGTCAAGGCTGAGTCAATCCAAAATGGCATCATTTTGGACGTGGAAGATACTGCTGACATGGCAGTGACATTGAAGAGATGCTGATGTCGATGATAGGGCTGTTGTGGAAGATACTGCTGACATGGCAGTGACGTTGAAGGGATGCTGATGTGGATGATAGGGTTAATGTGGCTTGACCATGACACATGGTCTCATGACATCATGGATGCTGAAAAGTTGTGTGAGTGCCTAACGAGCATGGAGGCACGTGGATATGACAGCAGCGTGTGGAATAATCAATAATGTTTTGTTAAAAAGTTGTTAATTTCCTTTCTTTCGCATGGAAGAGGCGTTGTATGCGGGAATACAAATCTTTTGTATTATTTTTTGTGTTTCAGTTAGTTTATGTTTTACCAATTATAATTTGTTATGAATTTTCCTTATAAAATAGTCAAAGTTTAAAATGGAAAAAAATAAACATATGACAACTTGTGATTGGTGAAATATATACTGGAACACAAAATGTGGAACAAAAGATTTATGTTTATGGGAGATAATAGCTGGGAAATAACAGAGATTTCAGCTTGCATGCATGGTGTTTACGTGGACTATAGATCTATATGGCACTGACATGAAGCTGTTGGCAACCATGTACGGTGGCTCTATATTGTGGTTGAATTTGAGATGGGGGGTTCGACTCTTGTTTGGTTGGTAGGAGTGACTTTAGAAAACAAGAGCTAAAATCCCACAAGTGTTTTTTTTTTTTAATTATTATTTTTTTTATTTAGCAAATTTAAACTTACACATCTGTAATTTGTCTATTTGTGATTTGAAATTTGACACTTTACCCACCTAAGATTAGTTCAGTTAGAATTTCATAACCCACCTCTATTAAAAACAAGACTAAATACGTAATTTTGCTCCACTTCTATGTCTCTCTCCTCTAAAAACATAAAATCATAAAAATATAAGATCAAATAAAATAAGAAAGAATCTAGCGGAAAGGTAGGAAACTCAAATTTCAATTAAATCTTAGGTAAGTAAAATGTCAAATTTCAAACCACATATAGGCAACTTAGGCCCCATTTGGTACATACACTTAAACAACAGTTTTCAGTTTTTAAACAACACTAGTCACTAACCCGTGCGATGCACGGGATAGTTAGTTAAATAACAATTACAAATAATCATACAATGTGCGCAAAATATGTTCTTTGATTATAAATGTAGGGTGTTTCACATAACACATAAAGATCACACATTGGTTTCTCTATGTCGATGAAAAAATTATTGCCAACATTCCAATAGCTCATACACAAATTTGGGCATAATATGAAGTCACATAATGCTCAATTGCAAATCAATTTATAGTCTACCACCAATATAAATCAAATAAAAAAAATTATTGATAACATGAATATTTAAATGTGTAAATAATCTCATGACAGCATTAGCAAGACCATGCATTTGCTACCAAGGAATAATATGCCACATAAACACATGGGGCACTATGCTACTATCTTTTATAAGAAGCAACTCATAGATTGTAGGTCTGGAAGTTTATCTATCAAATCCAATATTATGTCTTCTTGTTTTGTCAAGACACATATTTTTAATTTTCTTTTACAATAACAATTATCGGATTGTTCTGAGTTACATAATTGAACATTTCTATCATGTGAAGAAACATCTGTAGAGGAGGATGAAGTATTGTTAATATTATCTATCTCGTGAATTTCATTATCTGTTTCATCACTATCTGTCGGTTCCATTATACTTATTAATTTATCTTTTAATTTTCCCGATACAAGTTTATTTATCTGTCTTTGAAAGTTACAAAGATGTCTGCTAGTGTGTCCCTTTTTTCCACATTTGAAGCAAGTAATGTCACTTTCCCTACGTCTATCATAATTCTTTCTTTTGGATTCTTCTTTCTTGTCTTTAGACTTACTTTTATAATATCTTTTATTATTGTTCTTATATCTATCACTTCTGTCATCTTTCTTATATCTATCATTTCTGTCATCTTTCTTATCTTTTCTTCTTTTCCTAGAGGGAGCAATTAATGGATCAAAACCATATTGCTCACAAAAAGTTCCTAATTCTTTTTTAGCAAATCTTTTTTCTTTTTCTATCTGGTTTTTTAATCTTAAATCATTACATAACCATAAACCTGTTTTATTAATTGAAGATATTATGTCTCCATATGTTAGGCTAGGATAGTCTATAGTTCCGTCATTATTGACTATATCAAGTCTAACTTTACGAGCAAAGAAATAGGGTAAACCAGCAATAAATTTTTCTTTCCAATATGATTGTTGACAATCATTCCTACTTAGAACTTTTGAAATAAAAACATCTTTATACCATCTAAAATCTGAAAGTTGTGGACATCTTAAATTAATTAAAACATCTCAAGTATGTTCTTTGATTATAAATGTAGGGTGTTTCACATAACACATAAAGATCACACATTGGTTTCTCTATGTCGATGAAAAAATTATTGCCAACATTCCAATAGCTCATACACAAATTTGGGCATAATATGAAGTCACATAATGCTCAATTGCAAATCAATTTATAGTCTACCACCAATATAAATCAAATAAAAAAAATTATTGATAACATGAATATTTAAATGTGTAAATAATCTCATGACAGCATTAGCAAGACCATGCATTTGCTACCAAGGAATAATATGCCACATAAACACATGGGGCACTATGCTACTATCTTTTATAAGAAGCAACTCATAAACATAATATTCAAAACTTTGAAAAGAAACAGCTGACAAATAGTATAAGTATCTCTGCTTATCTACTCTTTATGGCCTCCAATTTTGATTATGGCTTCTTGGAAACTGTTGAGGAGATCATTTGTAGCAACCTATAATTGTGTTAGATGCATCTAATTTCCTTTAGATACATCTTTAGTACATGCAAATAATAGTAGTAGTTTGAAAGAGTGTCTATTTGAAAGGAATCAAACAAAATGCCTATATATTTCAGTTTCAACTATCTTTATAAACAATTAAAAGCAAATTTCATAAACTCTTTGGATACATCTTAAGTAAGACATACAATCAATTTCAAAAACACCAAATGTTGGGTTGAAAGTAATACACAATTATTCGAAGCAGTGCTATTAGGCTCAGCCAAGCCACTCTCTATGGAAAAAATTTAAAATACAATAAGGTTCAATATTTGAAGCAATTGCTTGAAATCATTTAAGTACATGCCATCAATGAAGCTGCTTGAAATCATTTTAAGTACATACCATCAATGAAGCTACAACATTAACATTGTTCATAACATTATTTTGTTATTTGTAGCACAAGTTCTTGGTTCGTGATAAGCAATGTGGGCATGTAAGATATACATTGGTGCATGGAAATCTACAAAATCACCTACACAAAAACAAAAAAGGAGAGAGTTAAATCAATGATTGTGTAATAATCATAGTGCAGTTTAGATAGAGATGAATTCTAAATGCAGGTTTAGTCTTCTCCTTTTTTGGGTCTATAAAATTTACAAAATCATAGATGCATTGCAAACAAACACCAACTGATTTGATCAATTTATGATCAAATTAGAATGGAGTATATACGTTCATATTATGCTATTCTTTTTTATTTATTAAACAAATTAACAACTTTCCTAATACCTGAACAACATGAACTTTTAAAAAGGAAAGAAGTGAGAGACCAACAACAACAAATTAATATCTTTCCTAATATTTAGTTTTTTAAAAATTGGCAATATCCTGTAAAGGTTTGCATTTTGAATTTCTCAACTCCAAATTCCTTGTTCATGACCTTTATTTTTTTGTATATAATACAACAATCACACTCATTACTTAAAATTAGGACTCAAATTCATTAACTTATAATTAGAAGATTTTTAATGCACCTATCAAATTAATACTCATGGCAGTCTCAATTTTCAATCAATCTTGTATTCCCAAAATAAGGCTACATTGAACAAAGCGAGTAAATCTAACAAAGAGGCAAATGAATTGCAATGTGACCGCAATTTTCTTCAATTGGACAAAGAGATAGGAAATGAAAAGATGGAAAAAACGACATCAACAAAGACAGATGTAAGCAAGAATCTACCTAAAAACCCTATCTCTATAACTGAAATTTCGCAACCAACATTAGGAAAGAAAATTGGAATCACATATATTACAAAGACTTGCAACTCATGTTGATATAAGAGTCTTAGGATGCTCAGAACATCCTATGACAAAACTTAAAATTGAATGAAAAAGATGGCATAAAGAAATTGAAACAAATCCTCTACCAATGACAAAACCATAACCTAAATAAAGAAAACTTTAAAATCTCACAAAAGTATACCAAACAGGAAAAATATTCTAACCAAAAAACAATAATTGACCAAACAGATCCCCAGAAATTGAAAAAATAAAATGGGAAATCAGGGTACCTTTAACCCTGATTCAATTATTATTTTTGGCATAAGACCCAATGTCCGGTACAAAAAACACGGTATACCAATTGGAGAAAAAGACGAAAAAGAATGAAAATAAGAAATCAGAAATTAATTAGGAAGATGGAATCTTAACAACAGTGAACAATATAGAAGTATTAAGGCATAAACAATGTAAGAATGGAACCTTTGTTGTTGCAAGGAACCTTCCACTTTGTTTTTCATGTAGATTTTCGTTTTGCGGTCCACTTTCCTATTTGAGGCTCTTAAGTTATACAACTTGGAGACACCCAAACCACCAGTTTTTTTCCCCTTCTTTTTATTGGCAAGTTAAACATGGAACCGAAAGTATTGTTAATTTGTTACTAACACAAAGTCAGCAAAGCCAACATAACCATGATTAAAAAGTTGAAACGCATATCAGATTTGGCTAATTTAACAAATCAAAGCACACCAAACTCTATCCATGATTAACCATTAAAGAAGTAACTACTAAGTTCTTCTAATCCATAACAGATTTATGGTTAATTTAACATAATAAAGCACATCAAACTCTCACATGCACACATATGAGTCAAAAACCCAAAACCCAGCTCATTAATATAATCGGTTGTGTCACTATAAACAATAACAAAAAAACCTTCATTTGGGTACCTCTGAATTATTCTTGAAAGAAAAATATAACTAAAAATTTCAGAAATAAAGCAATTAAAAATAAACACGATATTAGATTTGCAAAGGCTCGATTACGCCTAAGCATTTCAAAAACATTGAGCAAGTCCAATTGATACCTTCAAAGCAAAATCATTAAGCAAGTCCAATTGCTTCCGCATCAACCTTAAAATCCTTCAACAAAACTACACCAATTAAGCTTTCTCCGCCATTACCCTCACAACACAAAGCAACAAAAAAATTGATACCTATTCCCTTAACTTCCAAATTATGCACTTTGCTATTATTGGGATTTGCAGACAATTTCTAAACTCTATAGATTTAGCCCTTCACTGGGCATGGCAGCAACGGCAAAGCCAAGGTTAATGAAGGAGGAAATAAAACCCTAAATCATATTTAACAGGAAAACTTATAAAACAAAATTAGAAAACTTACTGGTAATAGTGTCCGAGAAATCACAGAGTGGGCCTAATTTTCGAGCTTTTCTCTAAAAATGCAAAAAATTGCAGACCATAAACTCAAACTCAATAGCCAAACGGAAAAACACAGAAGAATTAACCCCAAAATTTTTAAATATACATAGAAAATAAAATTGAAGTATGCCTCAACTTGATATACAAATGGGAGCACTGAAGAATTAACTCCATAATTTTTAAATATACATAGAAAATAAAATTGATGTATGTCTCAACTTGATATACAAATGAGTATGTTCAAAGTTAAGGCTTTGGTTGATTTTGGAACTTGATAAACGGAGAGGCCGAGAAAAGGGGGGGTGTGGGATCTGAAAATTTAAAGCAACGCAAATCAAGATTAATAACAAAATCAAAAACCAAACCTAACATACCATATAGTCCCCCCAACGGCCGGTGATTCTCGCGAAAACCCATTAAGAGAAATAACTACTGCCTCTCTCCAACGGAATTGTTTTAGTCTACGAAACTTGATTTGTCCCAATGTCCCATGAAAGGCGGTCTGTTAGATCTGATTGGCGTTTGGGTTTTGGGGAAGGAGAAGGGTAGAGAGATAGAGAAAGAGAGAGAAGGGTATGGGTCTTGTAGTGTTTGTTAGGTCGAGTTTGCGTTTGAAGGAGAGATAGAGACAGAGAGAGAAGGGTATGGCGTTTGCGTTTGTATCAGGCATTGTTTAGAAGTTGAAGATTATCGGGTTTGTTTTGGAGAGAAATAGATATTGGGTTAGGCATAATTACGGTATTTAGGGTTTTATTTATTTTTAATAATTTTATTTTTATAAATAATGCTGACGTGGAAAATTGTGGGAGCTTCAAAAGTTTCGGTTTTATATATATATATATATATAGATTACATGTATTTTCACACACTTTTTCACTCACTTGTATTTCCAAAAAAATACAAACAACATTACTAGAACAATATTATCAAATGGGTCAGGCCCTTAATTTCGGTCAAATCACAAGTAGGTAAGTTGTAATTTGCCTTTTTTATTTTTAATTCTTATTTTTATTTTAAATTTGGAATATACCCGCTTAATTACAAAGCGTGTTTCTTGCTAGATTTGAATCAGGTTAATTAGTTTTTATTTAAGACCAAATCCTAGGTCAGATAGGTCAGTTTGGTGTAATAAAACTACTTATCGATTATCGTGGTGAAATGGGTATTAAACAAAACAAGAAAAAGAGCTGAATCCATGACTTCTAGCACAAAATCTAACAAACTGGATTTGTTTTGAATGTGCAAATGAACAAACATGTAATTTGAAATACTATATGTATTACAAAGACTCAATCAAACAATTGGATAAAAATATATATTTTGTTCATTATATATGGTGCCGGCTTCCTTTGTCTTGTACTTTTTTGTTTGGTTTATATGTGTGGATCTTTTTTTTTTTTTTTTTTGGAGAAGTGAAATACTTGTTGATATATTAATCAAGAGAAGGATAGTCATCCAATACAAAAGCCATAATATCCGTTGGAACACACTCCAACCAGATTTGAGGTAAGAAAGATTGTCTCGCTCGCTAGGCTAAAGCGTGTGCAACGGCATTGCCTTGCCGACCAACGTGAGCGAACGAAATACTCAGAAATGAGTTTGATTGGGATTTGATGTCCCTAATTAAATGCCCTCCCCGAGAATTTTCCATGCTAGTACCCCTTAAAGAGTTGACTACGGATAAAGAGTCGCCTTCATAAACCACCCGCACTTGATCCGTTTCTGCAGCAAAGGAGACGGCATGCCTGGCGGCAAGAAGTTCCGGCAATTCAACGGATGGAGGCTTTACAATCTGCTCGGACATGGCAGCCAACACGTGGCCCTCGCCATTTCGAATTACCACTCCTAATCCCGCTTTCTCCGATTCATTGTACCAAGCACCATCAAAGTTTATCTTTACCATGCTAGCTCTTTGGAGGACACCATTTGCGAGAAACAATTCGTCGTCCGAGAGGTTTTGACTGTCCAACTCCCTAAATTCACAAAGATAATTTTTTGCAAAACCAGCAATGCTGTGGAGGGGCAGGGGATGGTCTTGATGGCGAGATTTGTTTCTTTGGAACCAGATTGACCAAGCCGTAGTAGCAAATAAAGGAACTAAGGCCGGTCTTGCTCGGATTTTTAGTAGGACATCCGAGAAGGATTTAGAGTCCGATGGACATCGAATCACCCAATTAAAATCTGAATTCCAAACTACTTTGATGCAGGAACAGCTCCATAAGGTGTGCACCACAGATTCCGAACTACCATTACACCGAGGATGACCTACTTCTTGAAGTATTTTACGCTTCAACAGATTTTCCTTAGATGGCGGTGAGTTTGTACAGGCCTTCCGGAGGAAATGTTTTATCTTCCCAGGAACTTTCAATTTCCAAATGCTTTTCCAGAAACTCTTCATAGAATTCGAGGTTTGAGAACGATTGGGGTCATGAGAAAGAACTTCATAAAGGAGCTTATATCCCGATTTCACTAAGTAGCAAATGGATTTTTCTAGTCTCCAAACCAAAGTGTCGGGTTGCAGAATGGAGCTCGGAGGCGGAGATTTGATCAACTTTGCTTTAGGTGGATAAAAACACAAATCAATGAGATTTGTATTCCACCAGCCCAAAGCCCCATTTATCAAAGAGTCAAGCGGCGACTGACGGAGCTAGATGTAACACTAGAGAGCTGATACGGCCTTCAAAACTTGGCAGCCAAGCGTCTTTATAAATCTGGACCGATTTCATGTCACCAATTCTCCAGAAGGAACCCTTTTCAATTAAGTCTCTAGACCACAGAATACTCTTCCATGCGAAAGATCCATAAGAAGATTTAGCTTCAAAGATTGAGCAATTTGGAAAATACTTAGCTTTGAAAACTCTATAAAATAGAGATTCCTTATCCTCAATCAATCTCCACACCTGCTTAGCCAACATGGCTTTGTTAAAATTGCAAAGATCTTTAAAGCCCAATCCCCCCTCACTCTTTGGTTTGCATAAAACCTCCCATTTTGCCCAATGAATTTTTCTCCTATCACCCCTTTGTCCCCACCAAAATTTTCGAATGAGCATCTCAATGTCATGACAAAGACCCATAGGTAAGCGGAAACAACTCATAGCAAATGTCGGAATGGCTTGAACCACCGCCTTCAAAAGCACTTCTTTTCCCACTTGCGACAATAATTTTTCTTTCCACCCTTGGAGTTTTCCCCACACTTGATCTTTTATGAAATTTAAGCTCGCCTTTTTTTTCCTCCCCACCACCGTTGGTAATCCCAAGTACCTTTCATATTCCTTAATTTCCGGCACCCCAAGCAAGATCTTTAATTCTTGCTTTGTATCAAAAGAGGTGTTGTTGCTAAAAAAGAGAGTAGTCTTTTCCGAGTTAATTTTTTGCCCCGAAGCCCGTTCATACATTCCCAAAACCTCCTGAATTTTTACCACGTCCCCTACTCTAGCTCGACAAAACATTAGGCTATCATCTGCAAAAAGGAGGTGAGAGATCTTTGGCCCATTTCTACAAAGAGAGACACCCTCAATACTCTTACAATCCACTGCATGCTCAATTAATCCATTTAGACCTTGAGAACATATTAAAAAAAGATAAGGGGAGAGAGGATCACCCTGGCGAATACCACGTGTAGGAATAATATGACCTTTTGGTTCACCATTGACTAGGATTGAATATGACACGGATTTAACACATTCCATAATCCAACCTATCCACTTCGAATGGAAGCCCATCCTCTCCATAATCCTTTGAAGGAAAACCCATTCCAACCGGTCGTACGCTTTACTCATGTCCAGTTTTAAAGCCATGTGACCCAATTTTCCCATTCTTTTTCTTTTCATATGGTGTAAAGTCTCAAAGGCTACTAAGATATTATTGGAAATAGCTTTATCCGATTGAAATGCACTCTGGGATTCAGAAATAACATGGGGTAAAATTTTCTTCACCCTGTTTGCCAACACTTTTGAGACAAGTTTATACAATATATTACAAAGGGAAATGGGACGAAATTCATAAACATATTGAGGATTCTTCACCTTAGGAATAAGAGTAATAAAAGTGTGGTTCAAACCTAGCTCAATAGAATTTGAATTTAGGCAAGACACCACAACTTTGACAACATCATCCCCAATGCTCTCCCAATAATGTTGAAAGAAAATTGGCGGCATTCAGTCAGGTCCCGGAGCTTTTAAAGGGGCCATTTGCTTCAGCGCAACCTCCACTTCCTCCTTTGAGAAGTTTTTGATTAAACAGTTGTTCATATCTTCGGATACCACCTGTTTTGTAGATTGGACTACTTCCTCGATGTCAAGCGGATTTGAGGTGGTAAACAAATGTTTATAATACTCCACAATCATAGTAGAGACCCCATCATCACCCGAAACCATTCTGGCCTGTGCATCTTTGAGTTGAGTGATGTTGTTACGCCGGAAACGCTGCGAAGCGCGATTATGGAAGTAACTAGAGTTTTTGTCTCCCAACACCATCCAATGCACATGGCTACGTTGCTGCCACATTTTTTCTTCCACTCTAAGAAGTTCGGCCACTTGACTTTTAATTGGAGAAAAAAATCGACATTCCCTCCTTTTGTCGCAAACTCTTCCGCTTCTTTCAGAATCTTTTTTTTCTCCACTAAAGTGCTTACTACATTACAAAAAGACTTCTTGCTCCAAGCTTGCAGCTGGGTTTTGCATGTACCAACATTCAGCATCACTTTTGACATAGGTGGGTCAGAGGAGACTGTTTCCCAAGCATTCTCAATCGTGTCATGGCAGCCTTGATTTTCCCGCCACATGTGTTCAAAGCGCCTAGGGCGTTGAGGCTTTAAAATTATCCCCTTAGGTAGGATCATGATAGGACTATGATCGGAGGATGCACAAACCAAAGTTTTAACCTTAGTTGCGGGGAATAAGTTAAACCAATCGGTACATCTTGACAGCTCTATCCAGCCTTTCCCAAACCACACTACCACCCGGATGAGTTTTATACCACGTAAACTTGCTGCCCACAAAACCAAGATCAAACAAACCACACTTATCAAGGGCTTCCCAGAATTTTTGCATCTGCCCATACGGTCTTAAACGGGCCCCCAATTTTTCATGAGACTTCCAAAGTTCATTAAAATCTCCTCCACATAGCCAAGGCACAGAGAAGCGATTGTTTAATTCACGTAACAAGTCCCATGAAACCATGCGCATTTGTGTTTCAGTACACCGTAAAACCCCGTAAAGCGCCACACATTTTCCTTTCCTCTATTGATCAAGACATCAATATGATTTTTTGAGGAAGACATTACTTGTAAATCAAATTCTTTTTTCCAAAACATCACCAAACCACCCCCACGAGTTAAACTAGAAACCCCATGGTGATGACCAAATCGAAGAGAGTCACGTAAACCAGCAAGCCTAGAATCAACCAGCCATGTTTCGGCTAAAAACACCTTTGTGGGATCTTGTGCCCGGACTAAATCATTGAGCTCTTGAACTATCTGTCGGTTCCCAAGCCCCCAACAGTTCAAGCAAAGGATACTCATTGCTCCTGGCGGGGTTGCTCCGCAACCTCCGTCGATCCCCATTGTGTAGCAGACAACATACTCTGTTTTTTTGTCACCTCCTCTGTCTTTTGTTTTTTTTTTCCTTCTCTACGTTAATTTCCTCCCGGGCCTGAATCTCCCTAGCTTTACGTTTTAAAACATCAGCCCCACAAGAAACCTCCTCCCCTGCATCATAAATGGGCCTATTAATTTTGGTCCACTGACCCTTTTTATTTCCTTTCGTGGGTTGGGCCCAAGTCCTATTTTTTCATCCCCAGTAGGCCCTTTTGAGACTTTACTTTTTCCTATTTCCCCACTTTTCTTTTGTTCACCTATTGTAGATCCCAATAAGCCTAACTCCCCATTCTAACTACCCACTGTTTGGAGTGTCTGCGCACTTTGTTTGTTCACTACGCACTCCCTTTCTTCACATGGGACACATTCAAACTTTTTTAAGTCACGGTCAATTTCTTGGAGCTTAGCTAAAAATGGGTCACCCTCAGCGTAAGTTCCCGTGATTTTAGGATCAAGTACCTGATTTGAGATCTTTGGGGGGTTCCGCAGCACCCATCGAGGATCCGCCTTCCATTGTGCTAACGTCCCTTCCATTAGGATGATGAAAACCAGCTGGTGGAGAGGAAGAAGCGACTTTATCTAGAGTGTCGGTCGTCATTTCAACATCAATTCTTTGTCTCGAAACAACCAGAGGTACTTCCGCATTTATTGCATTCACCGCCATTAACGAGGTGTCCATACCTGCTTCTTCACCGGAAAGAGGAGGAAGAGTGTTTTTCGGTGAAGTTGCCATCTTGAATGACTCGCAGAGCTTTCTTTTTGCTTCTCATGGCTGTTTTGATGACCCTCTCTGTTTTCATAGAAGCCCGACACATGCAAAACAGTTTTCCTTGGGTTGACATTTAGAGAAGCACGCATGAAAGGACCAAACTGTTTATCCTGGTGCTTAAGAGTACCCCTGCTTTCAATCCACACCGGACAATCTCTCTCATCATGATCAAGATGCCCACGCCAATAACATATAATGGGTAACCTTTCATATTTAAAGGAAACCCGGACACGGCCACCCTCTTCCACGGCATAATGGGTGAGTCGTATCTACTCTGACCCTAACTCGTACAAAGCTGCCTCCAACCTCCGTTGGGTGAGTTTCCGAGAGGCACACCTCTCCAACAGCACTACAAATATCCTCCGCCACCTCCTTTGTCATGTATCTTACTGGAATGTCAAAGACCTGCACCCACATAGAGGTTTTGTTAAAACTAACGTCTTGTAAAGGAGTGTTTTTTTCATATACGAACCACCACTAAGTGTTTGTCAAATGTCCATGGCTCACTAAGTAAGACCCGGTGTACATCTTCCAGATTTTCAAAGACGAACAACAGAATGTGGTTGCCCATGTTTTTTATTGTGAACCCATTTATCGTCCTTCATAATGGTTTAAAAGTTCTACCAATAGCATCTACATTCAAAGCTCTTCGGGTTAAGAATTTTGCAGCAATGATATGTTCATTTGATCCTCTATTTTTTCCCAACGTTATTTTGTCTCCCTCTCTGTCTAGCAGTGAAAACTTTGTCCATTGTTTTGAGAGGTCTTCCATAACTCCTATGCTAAGTTTTGAGAATAATAGAAAGAGAGAAAGAAACGTAGAAGTTCAAAGAGAAAAGAATACTATACTGTTTCCCGAATCCCTTGAAGGAAGCAACCACTAGCCCTACAGACAACAGGGTTGTCTCAGGGGAAATACAGTCCTTACAGAAAAGGAACAGACAATTTCACAGCCTTAGGGAAGACTTGGGAGAGACCAGGTCAAACACAAAGGTAGGAAAACTCGGTTGGGTCCTATATGTGTGGATCTTAGTCTGTGTTTGTGAACACAATAAAATGAAAATTTAATATCAGTTTTCCTTCAAGACAAGCGCAAGCTTGGACTAAATCAAAGGAAGACTTGTACTTGAGTTAAGAAAGTAGTTTCTCTTGTCATAGGCTATTAAACGTGTTAAGCCCATTTAGTAGTTGCATGCATGAGTCCAATATCACATTAATCATGGCTTTTTTTCATCCTCCTCCTTTTGTTTTCGTACTAATTGTGCAAACAATTTGTGTTGTTGCTCAAAATAATAGTGGTTATGTAAGCGTTGGAGAATCTCTCATTGCAACTGACAACACCACTTCATGGCTATCACCTTCTGGTGATTTTGCCTTTGGATTTAGCCCACTCAGTCAAAATGATCTCTTCCTGCTTTCCATTTGGTTTGCTAAAATTCCAGACAAAACCATAGTTTGGTATGCTAATGCGGATAATCCTGCACTGAGGGGATCAAAAGTGGAGCTAATTACTAACCGTGGGCTAGTACTTACTGGCCCTCAAGGCAATGAGTTATGGGCAACAAATACCTCTGGTACTCTCTACGGTGTTATGAGCAATACAGGCAACTTTGTGCTTGAAGATAGCAACTTTAGTAAGTTATGGGAGAGCTTCATACATTGTTGCCTACACAAATTTTGGAAAGGGGAGGGGTGCTTTCTTCTCCACAATCGGAGACCAACTTTTCCAAAGGCAGGTTCCAGCTACGATTCATTGATAATCTTTTGCTCAATACCATAAATTTGGCCACTGATAATCCTAATGATGCTTATTATGCTGCTGGTGATTCTAGTGCATCAAGTCCTGGT
Source organism: Quercus dentata (assembly GCA_028216015.1). Classification (NCBI taxonomy): domain Eukaryota; kingdom Viridiplantae; phylum Streptophyta; class Magnoliopsida; order Fagales; family Fagaceae; genus Quercus; species Quercus dentata. The sequence goes on from CP116448.1 coordinate 12,161,263, forward strand.
AAACAACTGGTCTTCAATGAGTCAGGCTACATTTACATCTTCAAAAATAACAGCCAAACATTTCCTCTAAATCAGGCAACGGTAGGCTCAACTGCTGATTCCAATTATAGAGCCACTCTCAACTTTAATGGAGTTTTCACCCAATATTCTCACCCAAAGACTTCCAACGCCAATGTAAGCTGGACTGTGATATGGTATTTGCCAGATAATATTTGTGTTTCCAGTAATGTACGCACAGGTAGTGGCACTTGTGGTTATAATAGTATATGTACCCTCAAACCAGATCGAAGGCCGATGTGTACATGTCCCAACGGATACTCCTTACTTGATCCAAATGATCAGTATGGCAGCGGCATACCAGACTCCATACAAGGCTGTGAAGAAGACAAGCTAAGTCCTGGAAAAGATCTTTATTCTTTTGAAGTGCTAATAAATACAGATTGGCCAAACTCAGACTACGAGTTTCTGAAGCCTTATATAGAAGATCAATGCAAAACGTCTTGCATGGAAGCTTGTATGTGTGCTGTTGCAATTTTCAGATTAGGTGATAGCTGTTGGAAGAAGCTGCCTCTCTCAAATGGGAAAATGGACAGCAACCTTAATGGCGGGAAGGCTTTTATAAAAATCAGAAACAACAATTCCATCACACTTCCTGATGGCGGCTTACCAAATCCAGAAGCAAAGAAGAATCAGGACAAATTGATCTTCATGTGGTCCATGCTTCTCGGTGGCTCTGTGTTTTTTAACATTATTTTAATTGTTGCAATTTGTATAGGTGCTTTCTTCCTTTACAATAAGAAGCTCAAAAGACCTAGAATAAATTTTAATGTTGTGGATATGAATTTGCAGTGTTTTACTTACAAAGAACTTGTAGAAGCTACAGACGGGTTCAAGGAAGAATTGGGAAGAGGAGCTTTCTGCGTTGTTTACAAAGGAGCAATGCAAATGTCCTCGTGGTAGTCAAAAAGTTAAATAGTTTGTTTCAAGAGAGCGAGAAAGAGTTTAAGACTGAAGTGATTGTAATTGGTCAAACACATCATAAGAATCTAGTTCGACTACTTGGATTTTTGACGAAGGACTACATTGATTGCTAGTATATGAGTTATTCAGCAATTGCACTTTGGCAAGTTTGCTTTTTGGAGACTCAAAACCCAGTTGGAATCTAAGAATACAAATTGTAGTGGGGATTGCAAGAGGACTCTTGTACTTACATGAGGAGTGCAACACTCAGATTATCCACATGTGATATAAAGCCTCAGAACATACTTCTTGATGACTACTATAATGCTTGAATTTCTGATTTTGGATTGGCAAAATGTTTGATCATGAACCAAAGCAAAACTCTTACTAATATTAGAGGAACAAAAGGGTATGTTGCACCTGATCGAATGGTTTAAGAATTTACCAATCATAGCCAAGTGGACGTTTATAGCTTTGGCGTCATGCTACTAGAGATAATTTGCTGCCAAAGAAGCGTAGATATGGAGTCAATTGGGGAAGAGAAAGCAATTTTGACTGATTGGGCTTATGATTGCTATCAAGAAGGAAGACTAGATTCTCTTGTTGAATATGATGTGGAAGCATTGTATGATAGAAAGAAGCTAGAGAGGTTCGTGATGGTGGCCATTTGGTGTATTCAAGAAGACCCATCTCTTAGACCTACCATGAGGAGGGTTACGCAGATGCTTGAGGGTATTGTTGAAGTACAAATTCCACCATGCCCCTACCCTTATAGTAAGACTAGTTAATCATGTATTTATCACTTCATTAAGGAAGATTTTCAATCACTTTGTAAACCTTACTTGTTTGCGATTAAGTTTGTTTTTATAATAATAATTGTTTTCAATAATTGTTACAATTGCTTTTTTCGAAAATATTGCAAACAATTTTTGTGGGCTTAGCAGAAATTGTCCAAGAAATTTATTTTGGTCACATACTTGGTTTAGAGGATCAAAATTGAATGCAACGATGTTAAAAAATTTATAATATATATATATATATATATATCCTTTTTTGGAAGTTTGGGCTGATTGGTTATGACACAAAACTTCTTATGCCACCTAAAATGGTTCTCAAAGTACTCAAAGAAAGGGACATTGCCGGATATCTCTTTCATGAATTCTTTCCATTTTCCCAAAACTTCTATTTTTTGTTCTCTAGTATGGTTGGCTCTATAGGCTTCTCTCTTGACTCTGTTCATTTTCGAGTCAAACTCTTTGCCTAAGGCATCCATATCGGGGTGAACTCTTTCCTTATCACCAAGAGCTGATGATCAATTTCTGGTTCTGGCCGAAAGGGATCTCTCATATCGTTGTGTCCGATCGTGAAGGAGGCTTTTGACTATCTTGACTAGTATTGTCTTCTTCTTGATCAGCAATTGAGTCTTGCTTGATTGTGTAACAAGGGGTACTAACCTGGGATTGGGTTCTTACACCTTGGAATTGTGGTCCTAGGTCTCTCCTTGACTTGGGAAAGGGAGCTAGGTTTCTGGATGAACTACATTGGGATGTAGGCCTACCTCTAAGAAGGATAATTGGCTGCCTAAAGGGTTGGCGTAGATCTACCGAGGATCTAGACACGGGTTCATCATATTCTAAGGGTGTCCTAAACTTAGATTGGTCAAAGTTAAGTCTAACCGTTCCATCGGCTAACTGTTGGACAAAATCTAGATTTGGATTTCTATCTGGGTTTTGGATCTATAGATAATGATTCTCATTTTCTAGAGTCCAATTGGTAAGGAATGTGACTTGAGACCATTTCAGGGTCTTTGGAACCTGAACTTCGGATCTAACGTCTATGGTTTGGATAAGGGTGGTTTCACCAACCTTCCTCTTGTCTATGGCATGGATAGACATGTTTGTTACGATGCACTTATAATACACTCTGTATATAAGGGCTAATCGACGGTTCCATGTAACATGAGAGTTCCATGGGTCTTGATGTTGAGGGTGAGGACCTTCATGATGTGAGGGTTGTCAAGTGCTACAGTGAAGTTGGGGAAACAGTTGAAATGGACTGGTCCACCACTTAAACCGGATTCTGTGGTTCCTAAGAGGCTGTCATTGAATCTAATATGATGGGTGTCTCTAAGAGCCATAAGGATTGAGTTGTTCAACCCTTCTTTAATCAAAGGTTTTACTCCAACCTGGACTAAACCTATGTGAATGAACTTGTGTCCATCTTTCCTATGAGCTTTCAATGTTGCAGAGGGTAACAAGTAGCCTGTTTCATACTCCTTGTTGATACTATAAACTTGTTCTATAGTCCTAACATGGTAGTCTATTTTGAAAGTCTTTTTTTCAAGGACCATGATGATAACTTATAGACTTGGTTTGTGGGTACTTTTGGTATGTTCCAATCTCCTAACGTTAGATCTATGTCAGATAACTCGGCACGACTCCGAATTGAGAATTCCATCATCTTGAGGGATCTCAAGGAGGGATGTACTGCAAGATCTAATGCTGGTAGAAGAGCTACTTCTAAACATCCTATTCATCATACTGGATTAAAAGCTTAAGAAAACAATTACAACCTAATCACCTTTATCTCCAAATTTCTGGATCTAACCTTTAGATCTAAAACAGGGTGTACTTATGGGACAAACGCCTTCTCACGTGCTCATTGTAACCTCTTATTGCCTACTATCCTTACACTGGCATACACAAACCCTTCCGCTTAGGCTCTACCCTCGGGACTTACTGTTTGGTCACGGGCAAACACTCACCTTGGGACATACTGGACTTATTGGGTTACAAACAACACAGATCTAGACTTACACGTCTCAATGGTACACATCTGCAACAATTTTTTTGGCTAAAAATAGGAATAAGAAAAGCAGATAACTGGGAAGTAAATGATTAGCTTGAACAAGTAATCACAGAATAATAAATGATATTTAAACGGGAGGCTCAACCTACCACCAAAAGAAAGTACAGTAAACAAAGACCGAGAAGAAATAATAGATGAAGAAAGTGATGAATGGGAATGGAAGTGTTATTAGAAAATAGATGTAAAACAAAATATAATTTGTAGGAGATAACATATTCAAAATAATGTATAACCACACTTCATAGGAAAACCCAGCAATATTACATCTAGGATTTACGACCAGTTAAGTAACCTTAGATGTAAGAACCTTGGTGAATAAGGGTGGTATGAAGATGAGTTTACCACCAGAGTCATGCATAGAAGTGATTGCAACTCTCCATTTTGGAACCAGTCGAAATGGACTGGTCCACCACTTAAACTGGATTCTATGGTTCCTAAGAGTTTGTCATTGAATCTGATATGACGGGTGTCTCTAAGGGGGCCATAAGGATTGAGTTGTTCAACCCTTCTCTAATCAAAGGTTTTACTCCAACCTGGACTAAACCTATGTGAATGAACTTGTGTCCATATATATATATATATATATATATATATATATATATATATATATATATATATATCAATTATGCTTTTATAGTTTTTTAGCCAAAAATCTATTTTTAAGATGCTTTCCAAAGCACAACCGCCTTGGCAAATAAGATCATGAAAGATGTCTCCTTTGCGTGATCTCATATGGTTCAAATTTTTAATTGACAAATTGCATCACTCACTATAGAATGATGAGATCCTAATAGTTAGGACCAACCATAGAAAGCATGATTAATTCTAATGGGTTTGATTCACCTTAGTGACAATTCCCAAAATTTTCCTAATAGTTAGGAATTCCTACTCTAATATCATGTTAAATTTTGATTCTCCTAAAATTTTAAATTATTGAAAAATAATAAATTTAATCATTTAATCACATAATTTTAACACTTTGTAACTATTATTCTTGGCATCATCACCATCACCAAACCGAAACACCGCTAGTAGCGTGGAAAGCTATATTATGTGGCCATTGTGGGCTACCAAAGAACTTGCTACATGGGAATTCAAGGCCAGCCTTAGACTTGGATTATTCTTAGACCTTTAGACCCTCTCTAACATTTTGAAATCCATTCTGCAACTAGAAAATCCAGTAACTCGAGGGTCGAGGCCTAGACATATCGATCGAACAATTGACTCAAAATGCGACCTTGAACATCACAGGGGACCATTTGACCAATGATTCACATTCACATATCCCAGTTTTTAAGGAGTTTTTTGCTCTCCATTGTTTAAGTTTCTTTACTTTCCTAGTCTAGGGTTTCTAAAGTTGGGGATTTCTTCAATCATGCATTTTTAGGCTTCAATTTTCACTTTTAGTTCATGGGTCAGGTTCCAAATTGTCTAGGTTGTTTCTAGATGATGTATGTGGGCTGAACTTCATGCATATTGTTGTTCATGCACACCCATATATAGATGTTCATGGTACTTCATACACACCATGTGTTTGCGCTAATAGGTGAAATTCATAATACGCCTAGTTTTTAACCGTTTTTCATAATTATTATCTCATATTTCTAGTTTGACCTAGGATGAACTTTGTATAGGTATCAAGTTTTGACTTTGATTATCATGCATTCCTCATGTACATTAATTTTTGTGAGATCTAATGGTTAAAAATAGTCAACTACTACATCAGCAAAATTTATTTTAGGATTTTTTTTTTCTCACCTTATTTATTATAACCATTGATTTCTCTCGCTTTATTTATTTATTCATTCATCTTTGTCAAAATGAGAAAAAAATTTTATGAACAAAACTTAGATACAGTATCTTGGGTGCTATTCTTTAGGCTCCCCTCTTAAGATTCAGCCATGTGATTACTTAACTAAAAAATATGTTTCCATCTCATGAGAAAAAATCCACATGGTTGAATCTTAAGAAGAGAATCTAATTAGGAAAAGTGCCTAAGTACTGTACCTAAGTCTTGATCTTTTTTTACAATACAGCAGTATGTTAGTGCACTGTGCATAATTTTTCCATCCTTCTCAAACTTGTAATTGTATGAAGACCTCATCCACTTCAATTTTCAAGTATTCTAATTTTTATTTTACCTTTTTGATTAACTTGCAGCAAAATTTAAAAGCATATTCAACAAATAAAGGGGAAATATATTTTGTCCTGTGGTGATAAATTTAAAAGCATTTTCAACAAAATGGAGGGGAAATATATTTTGTCAAGACCAGCAAAAGTAGGGGTCGTAGTTTCTTTTATAGCATAAATTGTGGAAGGAAATACTACATAAATAGAGTAGCCGAAATATATTGCTCTTGGATTGTGGTTATATTATCCTAATATGGAAATCATCAATAATTTGCTTGCTTAGTCATTAACCCACTACTTAGATTTTTGACATCCAAATCATATCTTTCAAACTCTTGAACGACAACTATTCAACGTTAGAAATAGTAAATCTTCATGAAAAGTTTCAGATGATGGCACCAATACCCCGGCTTGCCTAGCCCTTCCTACGGAGAGAGAAATCAATGGTTGTAATAAAAATGCCCTTGAATAAATTTTGCTGATGTGGTAGTCGACTATTTTTAGCCATTAAATCTCATAAAAATCAATAGTCTAAAAAATATGTAACTTCTTTGGAGTTAAACCAAGTGTAACTTGAACCCATCTATGATTGGATTCAAGCTAAACCTGGTATAACTTTATATAAGCAATATTACATCACTCAATATTTTTTAATTGGATGCAAATTTTGACAAATCTACTGCGAGATTACATTATATTTGTATATTCTCCATACTTACAAACTTTCAAGAAGATTAAAGATTAATAGTCATATCATCAATCAACTGTTTAAATTTAAATTTTTGTAGTTTAAAATAATGCATAAAAGATGAGTTTATGGATTGTGTTAAGAATATAAAGTGTGAGAAAGACTGAATAGTCTATATATTAATGTATGTGAAATAATGTACAATAGAGAGCCTTATATAGGCTAGATATGTGTGCAGTACAAGTAAAAGGAGTAAACTACAAGTACAAAGATATCTTGGGCTAAGCCCAATGGGCTAAACTAGTCTAAGCTATACACTAACATCCCCCTCAAACTCGAGGTGGCAAGGAGGAAGCCAAGCGGAGTTTGGATATAAGATCTCGAAGGCGACCAGGCGGGTGAGTCTTGGTAAAGATATCAGCAGTTGGTCACAGAGGAGATGGAGAATAACGGAGATTTCCTTTCTTAAGATCTTTGGCGAGTGATGTGGCGGTCGATCTCAATATGCTTAGTGCGTTCATGGAAGACATCATTATGAGCAATGTAGATAGCACTACGATTGTCACAATAAAGAGGAGTAGCAGTGGGGTGTGGAGCATCCATGTCGCCCAAGAGCCGCCAAGCCAAACAAGCTCACAAGTGGTGTCGGCAAGGGCACGATACTCAGCCTCAGTACTAGAACGGGAAACCACATCCCGCTTCTTCTGCGCGCCACGAGACCGGAGAAGTACCTAACAGGAAACAGAAACCCGTGATAGAGCATCGATCAGTCGGATCACCCGCCCGGTCCAAGCATCTAAATAAGCATGAAGCTCGAGAGAAGATCGAGAGGAGTAATGCAGACCATGATAAAGTGTGCCTTTGACATATCGGAGAATCAAGAACAAGACAGATAGTGGATGAACGAGGTACATCCATGAACTTACTAACCATACCCACGGCATGTGAAATATACGGACGAGTAATAGTGAGATAGATCAAACTGTCAACCAACCGACGATAGCGAGTAGCATCGGATATAGGTTCACCGTCCAAGGGTGTGAGTTTTGCATTGTATTCCAAAGGAGTGGAAGCAGTCTTGTTATCGGTGATACCGGCTTTGGAGAGAAGATCGAAGCATATTTAGCTTGGGAAAGATAGTATCCATCGAGAGGATGAGGTAACCTCAAGCCCAAGAAAATAGGCGAGAGTGCCCAAATCTTTCATCTCAAAATGCTTGACTAAGGAAGTTCTCAAGAGAGCGTATACCTGCAGAATCATCTCCGGTAATAATCATATCATCAACATAAAGAAGAATAAGAGTGATACCAGCAGAGGATCTTGAACAAAGAGAGCAAAGTGTCATGAGGACTCTCAAGTGAAACCTGCCGAGCAACAATCGAGCTAAACTTTTCAAACCAAGCTCGAGGAGCCCGCTTGAGGCCATAAAGAGCACGGCGAAGGCGGCAAACTTGATTGTCCGAGTGTGGATAGCCAGGGGTGGTTGCATGTACACTTCTTCATGGAGGTCTCCATTGAGGAAAGCATTCTTCACATCCATTTGATAAAGAGGCCAATGGCGAACAGCAACCACAAAGCAATGAGACATCTAATGAGATGTAAGACGAGCAACAAGAGCAAATGTTTCCTCATAGTCAATACCATACTACGAGTAAAGCCCTTGGCAACTAGGCGAGCCTTGTATCGTTCAACAGATCCATCGGCCTTGGTCTTGATCTTGTAAACCCACCTACAACCTACTACAGATCGACCAGGAGGCAAATCAACCATATTCCACGTGTGATTCTTATGAAGGGCATCTAGTTCTTCATTCATAGCTTGCTGCCAAAGAGGGTCAGTATGAGCCTCACGATAAGTGTGAGGTTCATAGAGAGTGGCAAGAGCAAAAGAGCAATGATAATCAGTGAGATAAGGGGGAGGAATGCTTACCCGAGTGGAACGACGAAGTTCAGGACCAATAGGAGACTCGGGAGAGGGTGGTGCCACAGGATCCAAGACAGGCGGGTCATATGCCGGAGATAGAACCGGAGATGAGTCATCCGGAGAGGCGATCGGCGCTGAAGAATCCTCCACAAGTTCAGGATAGAGAGGGAGGAAAAGATCGGTAAAAATGGGAGACTCGAGGAAGAAGATGTAGGAAAGCTGCTGAAGACTCGTGAAAGGACGATGTTCCCAAAACTCAACATGACGGGAGACACGAAGGCGATGAGAAATGGGATCATAGCAGCGAAACCCTTTTTGAGACACACCATAACCAAGGAAACAACAGAGACGAGTACGAGGTTGGAGCTTTGTTCGTTCATGAGGAGGAAGAGGGACAAAGCAAGCACAACCAAAAACCCGAAGAGAGGAGTAGTCGGGAGTTTAACCATAGAGAAGCTCAAATGGTGATTTGTTGTGTGTAGTTGGTGAAGGAATACGATTAATAGTGTGCACGGCAGTGAGTGCGGCCTCACCCCAAAATCGCTCGGGAAGAGAGGCAGAAATGAGAAGAGTGCGGACAACATCAAGAATGTGACGATGTTTTCGTTCTGCACGACCATTTTGTTGAGAGGTGTAAGGACAAGACCGCCGAGGAAGAGTACCATGCCTGTCTAAAAGGATAGGAAAGATTTATCATTATATTCTTGAGCATTATCTCGATCGAAAGACTTTAACGGTGCGATTGAACTGTGTTTCAATCATTTTATGAAATGTTTGGTAAATAGACACAAGTTCGGACCTATGGTGAAACAGATAAATCCAAGTATACCGAGAAAAATCATCCACAAATATGACAAAATATTTAGATCCCCCCTCGGTGGGAACAGGTGCAGGACCCCAAATATCAGAATGTATAAGATCAAAAGGAGCAGAAGAAAATGAGTCACTTTTATTAAATGGCAATTTTGTTTGTTTGCCAAAATGACAGGAAGTACAATCAAATTTTGAAAACTCGAATCGAACCTAAATGACCTTGAGAAGCTAACAATTGAAAACGAGATAAGGATGGATGACCAAGACGAGCATGCCATAGATCAGGTGAGGAGGTGGCGGTGGTAGTAGCTGCAGAAACAACTTGTGAAGGAATCTTCAAGTCATGAACCTCAAACATGCGACCAACCTTACGACCTGTCCCAAGCACTTGACCCGTCCGGGGATCCCGCATATCCACACCATGATTAGTAAATAGAAGATTTATGCCTAATTCGCAAAGTTGACCAACAGAAAGCAAATTGAGGGATAACTTTGGAATATGAAAAGTGTCACTAAGGGATAAACAAGGAGAAGAGATTGTTCCTTTATGACTAACAGGCATAGGAGTTCCATCGGCAGTGTAAATGGTGATTGGATGTTCTAAGGATGCCTTATCGAAAATTGGGATTCATCAGGAGTCATATGGTTACAACATGCGGTATCAAAAAACCAAGGTTGTTTACCTAAGGTGACAGAAAGGGCAGTGGAAGTGCGGGATAAAACCTGTTGAACAACTGTCTCAATATCAGCCGTAGTAAGTGAGGAAGCCAAAGATGGACCTGTAGGAACCGATGGATCTAAAGGACATACACAGCGCTACCGAGGAAGAGAAGCTTTATTCTGCTCTTGCACAAATTTTCGTAGCTTACGACAAACAGAGATGTCATGGCCTTTGGCACGGCAAAACTTGCAGTGAGCACCTTTGGAAGGCTGAGAGGTGGGACGCCCGGAGTTTATTCGCGGAGGAGCGGTGAATGCAACAATGGGAGGCTGTGGTGAGGGTGTAGCCATGACATGATCAGATGATGTCATGTGATAAGTGGGCCAACGATTCTCCTCAGAAATGATCTCCTTTTTTGCAGCATCAAGAGAAGGAGTAGGAGACCGGCTAAGTAGAGAAGCCCTAGTAGGCTCAAAATCCTCACGTAAACCCATCATGAAGTGCATAAATCTACGGCGATCCCGATATTTGACAAAGAGCTCAATGTCCTTAGAACACACCAGTGGAGGATCTGCAGCAGAGAGTTGTTCCCACATAGTAGAAGTCTGAGAATAAAAATTAGAAATAGAGTGACCTATCTCTTGGCGCATTTGATAAAGTTTTGATTCAATGTGAAACTCCAAGCTTGAATCATTAGTGTAGTTATAACGATCGGCCAAAAATTTCCAAACAGCCTTTCAAATAGTTTCAAGACGAGGAAAAAGATTATGAATGGAGGGAATAGAGGTATTGATAAACCAAGATAAGATCTTACTCTGAATACTCTCCCATTCTTCTAGAAGTTCTTCATAATCATCTGTTGTAACAGGAGTCTTGGAAGACTCTTCAACAAGCGTGGCTTTGGACTTAGGGTTTGGTGCTGGCTTAGGAATTGAACCAGTTACATATCTCCCACGATTTACGACCCTTGAGAAAGACGGTCATATTCTGAGACCATGCATGATAGCTAGTAGGACCATCCAACATGATGGTGATAGGACGTATGATATCTCGTTCACTTTGTTGAGCCATAATGAAGGAAAATGACCTAAAAGTGATATTTAGATACCTCAAATGCAGAAATGGAGCCCAAAATCAAAATCTACGCGAAAAACTAAGCAAGACAGGTCCTGTTGAAAAATTTTGACTTGGTCAATGGTCAACGGTCAAAGTCAACGGTCAAGTCCTGGTCCGATCAACGGCCGACGTGTGTTGACGTGGCAGGGTGACGTTACACTAGGGCTGGCGTGGCGATTCGCGAAACGGAGCTGGCGCGTGGAGCGCGTGTAAGCGCATGTGGCGCGTGGAGGACGTCTCGAGTGGCGCGCGGGGCGCGTGAGTGAGAGTGACGGCGCGTGGCGAAGCGTGGAGGCGCATGCTCGTGAGGCAGAAACTTCAGGCTGCGCGTGGAGGCGCGTGTGAAGTGTTTTCTGGCAGTTCTTGGTTGGGTTTTGCTCGGGATTGTGCATTCATTACTCAATGCCTTTGCTTTGTGAGTTGGATGAGCGAGAACAATGAGATCCGAGATTTGTTGGGACTGTGGGCGTGACGGCGGTGACTCGCTTCGGCGGTGGCGCTCCGGATGAAGGCAAGGGCAGCGGAAGAACGCCGGAGATGTCCACAGGAACGAGAAAGTCGGAGGATTGGCTCTGATACCATGTTAAGAATATAAAGTGTGAGAAAGACTAAATAGTCTATATATTAATGTATGTGAAATAATGTACAATAGAGAGCCTTATATAGGCTAGATATGTGTGCGATACAAGTAAAAGGAATAAACTACAAGTACAAAGATATCTTTGGGCTAAGCCCAATGGGCTAAACTAGTCTAAGCTATACACTAACTGATTGAATGGTAAACAACATCCAATTGACACGAAAATTGGCATAAATGTTAAGAACATATAAAACGTATAATTCAACGATGAAATTTTCAAAATATAAATTTTATAACAAGTTATTAAATCCAACTTCCATATATATATATAATCTTTTGAGAGTTCCTTTCATACGAGATTATTTAGAACTGGATGTTGAACTAGTGACCTAAGAATTAATGATCATATCACAGAGAAGGTTGTCCCTTACATATTGACTAGTGTCAACTGTCAATTGTATTATGGCTCCATATCTAGCCAAAATTGTCATATACCATTGTTTGAGAAAATATTAATGGATCTATCACTGTTTACGAAATATTTAGTAATCTACCACCTTTTTGAAACTCGAATTTGCCATGTAACTCGAGTTCTAGAAACTCGAGTTCTTTGAAAAAATGGCCTTCAAATTTTCCGTGCTATTTTTATGGAACTCGAGTACCATAGAAAACTTTAGTTCCCCAAAATCGAGTTTCCAATTAGTAGTAGATCCCTATATATTTCAAAAACAGTGGTAGATTACAAAATATTTTCAAAAACAGTGATATTTGGCCATTTTCTCCCTCCATATGGTCTACGCACAACCAGTTTTGCAACTCCCAGCCCTCAAGTATGATGAGAGTCAATTCTATGTTATGACAATACAATATTCTTCCAAAACACTGTTACAAAACCCAGTCACAGTTATAACGGCTAGAAAAGTCTTGAACTGCTTATTAGGCCTACTTTAGAAAGCATGAAAACTTCATTAAAAGTGTCGTACCCGTTTCATATCAGTGATGTACCGGCTATATTATGTTATAATTTTTTAGAAATTACTCATGTTGTTGTGTCATACTTGTACTAGTGTCCATGTCCATACTTCCTATGGCTTACTTATGTTTCACTCTCAGATTTAGTGTTAACTCAGCGATGCTGCTTTCCTACAATTTGCCGCTGCAACAAAAACATCAATTTGCTCAGAGCATTAATGGTTGGACTGCTTAAGATTGAAAAAAATCAAAGGAAGACGCGTACTTCGACTTTGAAAAGTAGTTTCCCATGTAATATGACATTATTTATGTCTACGGGCTCCAGATTTGTTGCCATGCATGAGTCCAATATGTGAGATTATTCATGCCTATTAAACGTGTCTAACCCATTCGTTAATTGCCATGCATGAGTCCAATATATGATGACATTGAACAGGGGTAATATTACATGCATCGGATGCATATGATAAGTTTTCTTAGTTTGAATATCCTTAATTAGCCTATTTTGTTTTATATTATATCTTATTAGGGAAAATTACAATATACCCACTTGTGGTTTGACCGAAATTTAAGTTGTCTACTTGTAATTTGAAATTTGATAATTTACCCTCCCGAGGTTAGTTCATTTAGATTTCCTTAACCTATTTCTGTTAAAAACATGACTAAATATGTAATTTTACTTCATTTTTATATTTCTCTCCTCTAAAAACACAAAAGCCATAAAAATACAAGATCAAATGAGATAAAAAAAAAAAAAAAAAAATTCAGTTGAAGTGTTAAACACTTGTGTTATGAGATTTCAAATCACAGGTAGACAATTTAAATTTCAGTCAAATTACAGGTGGATAAAATGTCAAATTTTCAAATTACAAGTAGACAACTTAAGTTTTGGCCAAATCACAAGTGGGTATGTTATAATTTGCTCTATTATTTAACTGTTTCTCGTAAACTAACCGCTAATATATAAGTTTTAGTCCACCAAAGTTGTGAACTACACAATTCATTGGTTCTAAGGGACATGGATTTTCATATGTAGAGTAGCTTAATCCGTGACCTCTATAGCTAAAACCTGACGAACTAGATATGTTTTGAGTGTGAGAATGAATAAACTAGTGATTTGGAAAACTTTTATGGTGCCAGCTTCCGTTATCTTTTATGTTTGTTTATATATGTGTCAATGTGTGGATCATTAATTAGACGGTGTTTTTTAACACAATAAAATGAAGAGTACTAATATAAAAGGAAGACTTGGATTAAATCAAAAGGAAGACTTGCATATATATAGTATATACTTGACTTAGAAACTTAGTAATTCTCTTGTCATATATAGGCTACTGATTATTTGATTAATCCAATATCAAATTAGTCATGGCTTTTTCTTATCCCCAGCCTTTTTGTTGTCTTACTAATTCTGCTACCAAATTGCTTAAAATAACGGTAATGTTACTGTCGGCAACGCAACTCTACAACTGAGACAACAGCACTTCTTGGCCATCACTTTCTGGTGATTTTGCCTTCGGATTTCGCTCTCTCAACCAGAAAGATCTCCTCCATTGGTATAATGCTGCACCCAGGGGATCAAAAGTAATGGACCTAACTGCTGACCGTGGGCTAGTACTTGAAATACCATTGTTGGTACCTATGGTGCCATGAGCAACTTCAAATTCAAATTATATCATATCAAAACACTAAAATTATGTAATTTATTCAAACATTAAAATACTAATATTAGCTAAGGGTAAAAGAATATAAAGAAAGATAATATCACAAAACATTAAATTAAACAATTAAAAATAATATTATTAAATGTTGTATTTATATAATTTTTAATATATTTGAATTTAGAATAGGTATTCTTGACCCAAACCTGTCTTTTCCCATTTTTAAATAAATACACTGAAATGGACCGAATGGAACGAAATCCTATACTAATGAGGCTTAACAGGAACGTAGCAATAATAAATACTACATTCCTTTTGAGCTATATCACTAGCCATATCATCATTTTCTTTATTGATTTGTTCCTCTAATTTTATTTAAAATATTAAATATACTAACCAATTGACCTTACACATCATCTTTGACAAATTTTTTTTCTTAATAATATCTTAGACAGTTTTAAATTTTCATATGCTTTCCCTTTACACATTCATCTACTTTAATTTAGAAAGAACTCCTTCCACACATTTCTTTTTCTTTATTACTCTTTCATCAATTCATTGCCTCTCCCCAATATCTTAGACAATTTTATCCTCAATTATTGGTCTTCAAATTCAAATTATATCTTTTCAAAACACTAAAATTGTGTAATTCACTCAAAAACTAAAATAATAATATCAGCTAAATGAGGGGAGGGGGGATAAAGAAAGATAATACTACATATAATTAAATTAAACAATTAAAAAATAATAATATCACTTTTTTTTAATATGTATTTTTTAATAAATTTGAATTTAGAATAGGTATTCTCATTTCTCAACCTAAACTTGTATTTTCTCATTCTTAGGTAAATGCATCGAAATTAACCGAATTGGACTTAAGTTGATCGAAACACTATGTTGATATGGCTTAACAGAATAAAATTAAACGTAAACTAAATAAAGAGTGAAACTCATTGAATTGGTAAGTACGAAATTATGCTTTCAGTTTTCCATGCCAAAAACCTCTTCTTATGATGTTTTCCAAAGCACAAATGCATTGGCAAAAGAAAGCACAAATGATCCCATGTACTTCAAACCTTAACTAACCGACGAACTGCATTATATATTCACCATGGAATGATGTAATCTTGATGGCTAGGACCAACCCCACAAAATGTGACTTCAATGGGTACTACTGAGATTTCAAGTCTATGTTGACATCAACCCTTTGTCAGCCATGAGTTTTTCAAAATGGTTTTTTCGGGAATTGTTGAGACTTATTTGGGAATTTTTAGGAACTGTCAACACCTGTTTTCAAGTTGAACTTACTAGATTGAGTTAAGGTATGTATATATGTGTTCTTTATTCATAAAGTTAAGTTAAATTAACCAAAATTGGTATGGTTTTGTTTGATCCTATAGATTTATAAAATTTGGATTTTTGGGCTCAAACTAGTGGAATTAGAACTTTGGATATAAATTTAACATGTCTTTGACAGAATCTTTGGAGCCCACAGAATAGGATAAAAATTCATTTTAAATTTTTTCTTAGTAGGTATTAGTATGTGTGGTTTGATATAGGTTTTAATGATCTTGGTGATGAATTAACATAGGTTTGGTTTTCGTTTGAGTCATTGATGAACCCAATTGTATATGCTCATTTTAGATAATTTTTCCATATTTTCAAAGTGTCCTTAATTCGTTAAAATCCTTCTTTGCGTATTGTATTGTGGATGCTTATGAACATTTTAATCTAATATTACTTTCCTATAATTCTTGAGCTATTGCATTTGCAAAACTAAACCGATCATGTTTGTATGTACGCTTGATTAAATTCTTTGTTATGAAATACTTTCAATGATCCTATCAATGGCGCAATATGTTGGCCATGACCTGGATATTGTGTAATTAGTGATGTGGAGATTGAAGTATTGTGAAGGTGGATGTTGTGATTTCAGCCTATCAAAAAAAAAAAAGTTATATTTCAGCAACCCTATCTAGCCATGGGAGCAACACGTACGTAAACGTGACCTTTTCCACAACGACAATACACAAGAGACATGGCATAATGTATTTGCAATATCCTTTATATTCTTTACTACATGTATAAATTGAACAATCATTTCTGTATACTATACGCATCTATTATATTCTCTTAGTTGTGCCTAAATTTTTAGGTTAAAATCTAAATGAGATAATTTGGAAAATAATATTAATTTGATAATAATTATTTTCCAAATCACCCAACCTAACAGTTGCAAGATGAGTGAAATCTGGAAAGCCTTGGACTTGGATAATAAATCTTAGACCTTCAGATCCTTCTCTAACGTTTTCAAATCCATTCTTCTGCAACTAGAAAATTCAGTACCAGGATTATTCCTAAAAAAAAATTTCTCAGGTCAGGGCTAAACAGCCCAGTCGAACAATTGACTCAAAATGTTGATTTTGAACATCACAGCGGACCATTTGACCAATGGCTGACATATCCCATTTTTTAAGGAGTTCGTTGCTCTACATTGTTTGAATTTCTGCACTTTCCTAGTCTAGGGTTTCGAAAACATGGTAATTTCTTTAATCATGCATTTTTAAGCATCAAAATTTTACTCTTTTAATTCATGCATGTTCCAATTTGTGTCTTGATTGTTTCTAGATGATGTATTTGTTCCAGTTGGGTCCACTGTGCTCCATTTTGTCCACTTCGGTCCATTCACTCCATTTTGGTCCACTTCAGTCCTTTCCGTCCAATTCGGTCTATTTCACTTCATTTTAGTCCATTTTGATGCACTTTGGTCTATTTCAGTCCACTTCGGTCTACTGAGGTCCACATTGGTCCATTTTAGTCCAGTTTTCAGCCCACTTTGGTCCGTTCAATACACTTTTGTCCACTTTGGTTCATTCGGTCCACTTTACTCTACCTTGGTCCATTTCAATCCATTCAAAGTTTTTTCCTAAATTGTTTTTACTTTTTTTGTCTTTGCAATGTTGTCATTATAAGTTCTAAACCATTGTAACAGAAACTTGCTTCCTTTCCTGCTGGCTGAGAAATATAGTTCCTTCACATAATCTTGCATTCATCGTCTCCGGTCTAAGAACGTTAAAATGTTCACAACCTGATAGACCTCTTCAGTGGTGCCATGTCCAAGTTGTCTTGAGCAGTTGAGCTGTTGGAGCTGAATGTATAAACATGTTAAAAATTAAAGAATTCCATTCTCAAATGTAAATAATCTCTACTTGTCCCTAGTTTTGGAATGTCGGACATGAAGGACAAATGGACAATGGAGGGTTTGGAATGCTGATACAGGTGTGGCAACAATAGCAATAATTGGCTGGTTAGGAATGTCAATGTTATTGAATAGTTGGGGTTTTACACATTGTAGTATCCACGGGCACTGCCACAGTTTGAAGTGCCCAAATTTGGTTGAGGCTAGAAGTCAAAAAGTCTGATAACAATGATACTAATGAAGAAATCTAGACATTGGACGTTTGACATGGTCTTACATCAAAATTATGCCACACGCCACACGGTGGAAAATGCATAATGGAAAATTATGCCACAGTGGGGGAAGTGAATTGTTAACCAAAAGAAGTAAAAAAGTCTGATAACATTGATACTAATGAGGAAATCTAAGCGGCTATGTGAAAAATGATCGTCAAGTGGAATATGAAAGTCCATTGTTCTGCTATGAGTGTTCAATTTTATGTTCCACCAGCTATATTATATTATGTCTGATTTTCTTTGTCATCATAAACTTGATTACTTTATTAGAAAAAAAATGACATATAGCAAATTGCAATTGGTGACAGATAAAATTTAACAGGGGATATTTATTCCATCCAATGAACCTAACACATCTCATCACTTGTGTGTGGTGAGCATTGATTTATGAGGGTTTGGCTTAAAGCCTATATTATCACTAATGAAATCATGTCATATGAGATTTTAATCGATCATGAGCCTTGTGTTTCAGACAAATGTCCCCTAAAGGAATTTCCGGATGTGTATTTTTTTTATACTCTCATTTTCTGATCTAATTCTACGCTCATCCCGTAATTATTGTATCAAAAGCACTAAAATGGAAAATAGTTCACCAAAAAACCAACCTTTAGCATGGAAATTTTGATCCAAATATTAACTCCATCAGAGCATAAGTACTTGGAAACTGATTTTTCAAAAACTGACTAGAAATACATAGGTCAATATAGATAAGGATCAGCCCTTCTAGGATGGTCACGCAAAATGATATTGGAAACATTTAAGTATGGACTTAAATAAGAATAAAGCTTAAAGCATAAAACATCCTAACTAAAACGCATATGCTTGTTAGCACTTAATAGGATCTCTACATGCCTCTAGTTTTGCAAGATCTTGAGATCCAAATTACATGCTGTAAGGACATAAAGGACAATGGAGGGATTGGAAGACAAGGGGAATTCTCTGCGTGTGTGCACAGGGGGATGGAATCCCCGAAGCAATGGTGTTGCCGGTGTTGTTGTCATGCTGATACAGGTGTGGCAACAATTGCAGTAATTGGCTGGTCTGGAATATTATGGTCATTCAATAGCTGGGGTTCCATTCATTGTAGCATCCATGGGCACTGCTACAGTTTGAACTTTGAAGTGCCCAAATTTGGCTGATGAGTGGATCTAAATTGCTGGGAATTAGGAAACCACGGAGCACAAAAATTACTACATTACTCTTTCCAATGAATATCCAATGTCTAAATTTAAATATATCTTACTGTTTATATCAACTAGTAGAATATTGGGCAAAGGTATCAACCTTTAAATAATAACCATTTCGCAATCATGTCATTTAATGCTGAACTTAAATAAGAATTTACTTTTGTGCAAACAGATTTGCATAAACAGAGTTCCATACATGAGATTTTATTTTTCTGCAATAAGGAGTAACAAAAACGAAAGAAAGGGACAAAATGCCGAAGGTTAGACCAGAGACATATACAATGTGCTCATTGGATAAAAAACCTTTCCTGATGACTTTGCAAAACTAGTCACCGAACCAAAAAAAAAGGTAAATAGGTCAAAGTCTTGATGACTTTGATACACAATAAACCATTATTTCTACGCGTTAAAGTGAAAGACGGTATTGATCTTTTGGCGTTTGGCTTAAGTCAACAAGTCAAAGTCTTCATTGAAAAAATTATATTGATAAGATAATGATTGTTTTGAAGAATCACTATAATTTTTTGAACAAGTCAAAAGTCTCATCAGTATATATTATCACACCCAGTAGATTCATCAGTATGTATTATAACGAGCTAGTAGTCTCCAATCTCATCACCTCCACTACTCACACTCAGCTTCTCTTCCTTCGTTTTTGTTTTTGCTTTGTCATGGGTGCCTCTTATGCAACTCATGTGCTTTTCTTACTATGGTTCTTTGCTGCTACCTTCAGTTTAAGCTTCCTCAAAACAATGTGAAAGTTCAAAAACGTGTACAAAAACACCTTTGAACGTTTAGACCCCCAAATTACAACTTAACCAATACAAGCAATATGTCAAACAACTAGTGTGCGGAAACTTAACATATGCTATATAACGAAATTGGTTAAATACTATCTAAGCCATAACATAATAAAACACAGCAGATAATAAAAAGGCAAAGATAGAGAGGAAAGAAGATGCAAACACAAAGACAACACGCGATGTGTTATCGAAGAGGAAACCAAAGTCCTCGGCGAAAAACCTCTCCGCCTCCCTCCAAGCGGTAATCAATCCACTAAAAAATACAGTTGGGATACAAGGACAGCAATAGACCCTCCAAGCCTAATCTACCCAGTGCACCTAAGCCCTCTAAGCTTCTTGTTCCAACGAGGTTGCGCCGAACCTTTTTCTTTTCTAGCTTCCCGGATTCCGCTACTAGACCATAGCATCAACCAATGAAGATTGGTTCCTTCCTAATCGCTTCCTAGAAATCCAAACAACTGTCTCACGGTGATGATGATGGTGAGAACCAGGTTTGGTATAATGCCTCTCAAGGATTTGACAATGGAGAGGAAGAGAGTAGAGGAATTTGAAGAGACTCTAAGGTATAGATTGTGGGTGAAACAATCTTGTTTTTCTTTAGGGTTTCTCTCTCAAAATTCTCTCTGGAAGCTCTCTTTCAATCGTGGGTAAAAGGGGTATTTATCTTTGGAGTGCGAGAGGAATGTGAAACGTCGGGTTTTACAAAACAGGGGGTGGCTCGCGGCTTGACCTCGCAGCTTGACTAAGTCGCGAGATCCGATTCGAGATAACCGTATGGCCGATTGTCTGTTTTGTCTGTAGTGCTCCGGCTCGCATGACTGTTCATCTTCCAAAGCATGCTTGGCATGTGTGTCGCTTACAGCGGCTTTGCAACGCGAGACACCCGCGAGTCCCGGCCGCGACACTGTTTTCTTGCACACTCTTGAGCAATCTTCACTCTATCTCACTCACTACCCTTACAACAAACCCACCTAAATACGGGGTTACTAAATGCTGAATTACAAGCAAATTTGGCACGGAATAAATCCAATTAGATGGTTGAATAAATTCAACCTTACACAATGTCAAATGAGGTCTCTTGCAATGAAAAAGACAAAGAAGCACTTCTTAGCCTCAAACGAGGCCTCACCGATCCTTTCAACTTACTCTCGTCTGGTCTAGCCAAGAAGATTCTTTGTAGATGGGATGGTGTTCATTGTGATAACAAAACCGGTCGAGTCACGAGCTCCACCTAGCGTTTACCGGGATAGGGGTGAAATTAGTCACTCATTGCTTGAATTAGAGTTTTGAATTACTTGGACTTGAGTTTCAATGACTTTAATCGTACTCCTATTCCAACTTTCCTTGGCTCAATGGGTAATCTCACACATCTTGACCTCTCGGACGCCAACTTCTCGGACTCATTCCTCATCGCCTTGGGAACCTTTCAAGCCTTTGCTATCTGTATCTTGGATCTAATTTTGATCTCTATGCGAGATAATCTTTATTGGATGTCCGGTCTCTTTTCCATTCAATACATTGACCTAAGCTCAGTTGACCTTCACAAAGAAACGATTGGCTTCAAATAATGAGTAAGTTCTCCTCTCTTTTTGAGCTATACTTGTCCAATTGTAAGCTTGATAGTTTGAATCCATCTCTTGGATTTGTCAATTTCACATCTCTTCAAGTACTTTATCTTTCTGGAAATCATTTCAATCATGAGATACCTAATTGGTTCTCTAATCTTAGTTCAAGTCTCTTAAAGCTTTACTTGGACGATAGTTCTTTGAAAGGCGAGATACGCCAAACATTTTCAATTTAGAGAAATTGGAATATCTATCCTTGCATCCCAATCATCTAATTGGAAAAATTCCGAGTCATTAGGCCAGCTTAAGCATCTAACATATCTCGATCTCTCTTTTAATTCTTTAAATGGTCCTATCCCTGTATCTGTTGGGAATTTATCTCATATGAGAACATTATCCCTTAACCAAAATCAATTTGAATGGCACCATTCCAAAGAGTCTTGGGCTTCTCTCAAATCTAGAGGAGTTATATATCCAAAATAATTTCTTAACAGGAACTATAGAGGAAGGGCATTTCAAAAAACTATCAAAACTAAAGGATCTCTCTATGTCTCAACCACAGTTGTTCTTTAAAGTCAATTCCAATTGGGTTCCCCCATTTCAACTTGAGTATGTCTCCATGAGCTCAATCAAGATAGGTCCTAATTTTCCTTCATGGCTACAATCACAAAGATCCCTCGGGTTTTTGGATATGTCAATGTCGGGAATTTCAAGCAAGGCTCCGAGTTGGTTTTGGAATTGGACTTCAAATGTTGAAGCTATCGATCTATCGACAACCACATAGAAGGGGATTTGTCGAATGTTTTCTTTGAATTCTCTTTTGTTATAAATCTAAGATCTAATCACTTCAAGGGTCGCTTTCCATTATTGTTTGAAAATGTCAAAGTGCTCAATATAGCTAACAACTCATATTCTGGACCCATTTCCACTTTCTTATGCCAAAAGGTAATTAGAAAGAATAAATTAGTGGTCTTAGATGCATCAAACAATCTATTGTCAGGAGAACTTTCTCATTGTTGGAGGTATTGGCAGTCTTTGATCCATTTAAACTTAGGGAGTAATAGTCTAGCGGGTAGAATTCCTTACTCCATGGGGGCTTTAGTTAATCTCTAATCATTGCGTTTACAAAACAATAGCATCTCTGGAGATATTCCTTCATCATTCAAAAATTGCTCAAATTTTGGACTCATTGATATAGGTAATAATCATTTGTGGGGATCATACCACCTTGGATTGGAGAAATGACAAATCTATTAGTTCTTCGTCTAAGATCAAATGAATTTAAAGGTCGTATACCTCCACAAATATGCCAACTTTCTTCTCTTAGAGTATTGGATCTTGCTGATAATAGTCTATATGGTGTCATACCAAATTGCTTGAAAAATATTAGTGCCATGGCACTACGTAACCCAATATTCAAGTTTTTCCTTTTGAACCTTTAAAATATATGTATGGTTATGTATCCTACATTGAGAATCTTAAGTTGGTTCCCAAAGGTAAGGAATTGGAATATGCAAGGAATCTAGAATTTGTTAAGATCATAGATCTTTCAAATAACAACTTGTCCGGATCAATCCCTGTTGAAATTTGTGATCTTTTTGAATTACGTTTTTTGAATTTGTCTCGAAATCATTTGATGGGAAAGATATCAGACAAAATTGGGAGTATGAAAGAGTTGGAGTCAATTGATCTCTCAAGAAATCATCTATCGGGGAAAATTCCGCCAAGCATGTCTAATTTGACATTTCTTAGTTACTTGGATTTGTCTTACAACAACTTATACGGTAGAATTCCTTCAAGCACTCAGCTTCAATCTTTTGATGCACTTAGCTATGTTGGCAATCCTCAACTATGTGGTGATCCTCTTCCAAAAAATTGCACAACAGAGGAAGAAACTTTGAAGAGATCACCAACTAGCAGTGCTGAAGATGACTCTATAAATTCCAGCTTCTATCTAGGTATGGGAGTTGGATTTGCAGTTGGCTTTTGGGCAATTTGTGGAGCTCTCTTCTTCAATAGGACTTGGAGGCATTCTTGTTTCAAATTTTCTGATGACATAAGAGATTGGATTTATGTGAATACAGTGATAAAGTTGAATTGGTTATTGAAAAGCTAAGAGTCTGCCTTAGTAAGTGAAAGGTATCATTATCTAGCTAAAAGGTACTGTTTCAAGTAATATATTCTTAATATTGTTTTGCTCATATTAATGTGTAGTAGCCTACTTTAAATATATGATTTAATTCTTTGTTTATACTTCAGGAGGTGGCACGGGTTCATGCTCTTCAGAAGGCCAAAAAGAATCATTTGCAAAAGATATTTTCTTGATCTTGTTTCATCCTGGATGTATCGTAAACATACATGAACAAAATGCTACGGATTATGATTCTTGAATATGATGTGTAAGAACTATTTATCTATATAGTGATACTAGTCATTTAATGAAGAATTATTTCACCATTAGCATAAATTCAGAGTTCAGGTCATTGAAAATAGTGCTTCCTGTACTCATTGATTCATTTCACAATGGCTTTTCCATTCTACAAATTCCAAGAGCTCTCTCTCTCTCTCTCTCTAGTTTTAGTTTTACGGTTTTACTGAAAATACTGATCTCCATTTCTCAATAGCAAAAATGGGTTTTCCATTATGGAACCAACAAGCTCTACTCAATTGAGCCAAATCAATTACTTTTGTTGTACTAATATGAGTTCGGCTCTTGTTCTTTGGGCAAACCCATTACAATATTTGTCATGACTATTAAAACCTTCTTTCATTTAGGCCTTTGTTTTGTTTTTTTTCTGTGTTTTTGTATGACCCATTTGCTCTTTTGTGAATGATATTCGCAGGCTATGAAAACTCTTGCAAAAGCCCACTTTTGCTAGGGATTCATGCTTAAAGGGCCAACTATGGCCACCATATTATTGAAGCCAATGATGGGCCTTTTATTTATTTTTTAAATAATCAACAGGGAAAACCTATTAGAATGGATCAACTTGCTAACAAAAATCAAGAGTAAATTGTATAAATGGTAAGATTATCTATTCAGGAAAAAAAGAAGGTAAGATTATCTCTTATCCTTTTTATTTTTAGACTAAAATGTTATTTTTATTCATAAACTTTATCAAAAAATTATTTTTTATCCTTAAATTTAAAAAAATTCATTTGTCATCTCTAAATTATTTTTAAATATTTTAATTTTTGTCTTTAAATTTTAGAAAAGATTATTTTTCATCATTAAAATATTGAAAAAAATTTATTTTTGTCCTTATTTTGTCTCAAGAACTATTAAATAAAACTCTTTACAATGTTTAGGGGTGAGAATAATATTTTGATAAAGTTTATGTATCAAAATAATAATTTATTCTTTTTTTAAGTATTTTTAAAATTATTACGGCGAATTAATTTCGACCTAACAAACCAAGCCACAGACCACAGACAAGTTTTTGGCCAGGTCATTGAAATGTGAAACGAAGAAATAAATTGAGAGGTCAAAGATATAGTCGACGTTACAAACTAGTCGACACAATAGACGTTTTCAGTAACACCAAGGCACAGGCACGCCACCATAAAGAGTCGTTACGGAAAGCGCACTTTCTTCGTTTACCTTGCAGTCCATTTCGGAGTTCAGCTCACTGAACCAAAAAGATTGCTTTTTGGACTCACTGATTCATTTCACAATGGCTTTTCTATTCAACAAATTCCAAGAGGTCTCTCTCTCTTTCTTTCTCTCTTTGTGGTTTTAGTTTTACACTTCTACTGAAAATACTGTTCTCCATTTCTCACTAGTAAAAATGGGTTTTCACTTTTCCATTAAGTTCTACTCGATTGAACTCAATCTATGACTGTTATTGAACTAATCTGATTTGGGTTTTTGTTCTTTGAGTAAACCCAGATCAGTATTAGTCATAAAGATTAAAACTTTGTTTCATTTATGCCTTTGTTTTCTTATTTTCTAGTGTTTTTTGAATGACAATTTTGCTCTTTTGTAAATGGGTATTTACAGGCTGTGAAAACTCTTGCAAAAAGTCCCACTTTTGCTAGGGATCCAAGACAGTTACAATTTGAAGCAGACATAAATAGATTGTTTCTATATACCAGGTCAGTTGTGACTGTGAATTTGTTATTTGAATTATCTCTCATGTACCTTTAAACATGAACTGTATGTGTCTACTGGCTAGTTTCAGTAATGCTGTTGTTTGTGTTAATGTGCAAATATAGGTAGCATATTGTAGTGTAGAGTGTAGACCATTTGATTGGTTTTAGTGAACCTCTTGAGTGAATTATTTTCCTCAATTTTGTTGATAAACATGCTTATGTTTGAAGTAGTAACTGTTGTGGAGTAGATGCTATGGTCAAATTAATTAGAAAAAAATTACCATAACAATGAGCTGTACCTGAAATGACATTTCCTCCTCCCATAGAATGGGATTAAGGGTAAGTTTTTGGATTCAAAACTTGCTGGGTGTGTAACTTACCAATATTTTTTTAAAGGGAGTAGATACTTAGATTCCAACCCTATCAATTGGTATAATTGTGTCAGATCTAATTGTCTTTGCAGTGCCTTTAATCATTGGATGATGAACTCTTTCTCTGCATTTTATTTTTAGTTGTCCATGACATCTCATTTTGCTCTAGTTGTTACTATAGCTATATTAATTTTCTTTTCTTTTCACCAATCATCCATTTCATATTCAACATATATCGATGATCACAAATTGAACAATAACAAACTTGTTTGCCCAACAAGTTGCTTAACAAAGAATATTCAGTCTTGTAGATATCTTAAAGACATTCCTTTCATCCATAGGCATATGGCAATCCCACAAAACCCTTGGAGCCCTCAATCATTTCATGCATGTCGATATATTTTTTTGAGAATCATACTCTATAAGAGAAGGAAAGATAGGGACGTAGTGCTAGCTATTGATCATGTAGATATTATCATTTAGGTTGTTTTCTCACTGAGACATTCTTTGTGTTTTCCCTTTTCTGCATCCACAAAACATAAGAAAAAGGAAAAATATGGGTGTTGTGCTGGCTATTGACCATGTAGAGATTAAGAATTTCATTGTTTACATTTAGGTTGTTCTCTCACTGATTGTGACATACCCCTTGTGAATCAAAATATTTATTACTTCTTGAAATAACTTGATCTTAATGTTTGTCTCACTTCTATCCAAGTTTTAGCTTCTTAGATCTTGTGCATCAATGTCGAGTACTTCAACAAAAGATAAATTTCTTTTAACTTTTTGATTGATTAAGCCAAAAGTGAACATTTAAATAATGCCTATTGCATTTTGTGTAGATGCTATTTTGTTTGTTCCCTACTTTGCCACTTTGCTTCATGTGAATTTATGCTTCCTTTGTCACTCAGTGTTCAACTTCATTGGGTGTCCTTAAATCTCAAACTTTTTCTCATGAAAGACTTAAACATCCAGCTACAACCGTTTGGGAAGGGATACTGGGGAGGCAGATGCAGAGGGGATCATTGAAATGGCTAGTAAAGCCTCTCTTGCTGATCAACAGAAGCTAGTCCAAGAAAACATCCATGCTTAGATTAAAAGTTTCTACATGTCTATGGATGAAATTCTTCTTCCTGATTCTAAAAGGATAGGTGAGGCACACGAATTGCCTCCACAACCAACAGCTGCCCCTCGTTGGAGTGGCCTTGGTTTTGCTGTTGGCAGGCATGACCAACCTACTGAACATCCTGGTAAGATTCTGTTTGCAATCCAAAAAAGTTTTCCAATCTTGCATTATGTGCTTGAAATTGCATGATTGTGGCTTGAGATGTTTGAATTGTTGAGTTTTCTTGTGACTTATCCTTTCTATGTTTGCGGTAGTGGGATTATCTTGATTTTTCTTTTTTGGATAAGTAATGACAAATTTTATTAAAAAAAACACAAACCAAGTATAGCGGGGTGTACTCAGTGTGATTATCTTGTTCGAAGGAGTGATATTTCGATTTGCTCCATCAATTACCCTAACTTCTTTACTAGTTTCTTTAAACAAATATAGTTATTTAATAAGTTTAAAGTTATTCGTGTAGAGTTCAAGTCAACACCCATTCATTTTAAAAAATTAAGTATCAGGCAGCAAAATAAACAGGGTGGTGGCCTTGGGGGTAGGGGAGGTGAGGGGAAGATGCCTTGAAGATGCTTGAAGTTGATTGGATGGCATCTTCAAGGAGTATTGAATCACTATTTCCAAAGTACTGATTGGGAGTCTGTTGGGGTATCTAATGCTCTCTCCATTATCGCTAGCTTCTTTAAGGTCTTTTTCTTTTGGTAAGTTACACTAGTGGGTCTTGAACCCCCGACCTCACCCTCCATCTAGCACTTGCAAGGGGAGGAGGTGCTAGTTGAGTTAGAGTTGATTGGCAAAAGTCAATTGGTAGGATTCAAACTTTTGTACTTCTATAAGGTCTTTCTTGAAATCATTTTTTTTTTTTGTTTGTGATATGAGTCATTGGTAGTTCTTGATATTATATTTTTGGAATAATGATATGCTCTAGTTGCTAGATTTCTTTTTCAATGTTGCTATGAGCATTCTCCTCCTCTTTTACTCACATGTGTAACTTACCAATAAAAACAAAAAGATTTCTTGCATGCTGTTAAAACCTTCTAGAATATCTCTTGGCTCAATTTCATTGAAGTTAAAACTCTAAATAAGAGTATTTGTTCCTTGCTTTGCTAGCCTTATTACAGCAAAACAAGTAATATCAACCAGTTTGTAACATAAATTGGGAATTTGTATATAGGTGCTTTCAATGGGTTAAGTTTGGGAGGATTAATAGATCTAGGGTATGAAGTTGTAGAAGAAAAGGTGAAGACTCAAACTTGGCAAGGGTTTGATGAGTTTTTTATGGTGATTTGATAGAGAAAATGTGTTGGGAGTTATGGTGTTGATAGGCAAGAGGAAGGGCTTTACTTAGGGTTTGGGATATAACGAAGAAGGAAAAGAGAGAAATTTATGGTATGGCCTGTATGAGTATGAACAGTACCATAAGAAAGAGAAGAAGAAAGCAGAGAACAAAGAGAGAGAAAATAAACAATAAGGCCAACATGTAAAAGATTAACTTGGACTCAAAGAAAATAAAACCTAGGATAGTTATGATCTCCTAGAAAATTCTAGATTAAAAAAAAAAAAAAAAAACCCCTAAATTCACTTCTGCCCCTAATTACAAAATTGACCAGAACTTGTTGAATAAAAACCCAAATAAAAACTGTTTCAATCTTAGGACACATATAACTAGACCTTTAAAACCCCACTTTTACTTCGATTGGACTTGGCACATGGCCTCATAAAATAAATCTTGAACAGTTGAACTTGTGAAGTGATAACAACTTAATCTTCCATGGCAGCATCAAGAACGTAACATTATTTGCGTTGATTAATAGAGTTTGTATTAAGTTCTCAGTTTTGTTAGATATTCTTCAGGGCCTTGATTGGAAATTGTTGGATGGGAGGTAAAACATTTAGCATTCAAGATTCATTTTTTTCAATAAATTGCTAGATCATGTTCAACTCTCATTTTAATATTTGGATGCTGTGTTGCTGGCTTACAAATGCCTGGATATGTGTTAGATGATAAAAGAAAAATTACTAGTAAAATCCAGGTAGGGGAAAAAAAAGGGTCGATATCTCTCGAAGTACAAAAGCCACTTAAGTCGTCCTCTTCAATCTCCTTCTGTGGCAAGAGCTAATTGATATTGTTTTTAATATATGAATAATGTCTCAAACTTTTGTCTGTTGCTGACTATATTTCCCGATACTGCCATATAAAAAACCCTTGCCACGTCAGAGGTTGGATGAGAGGGCTTCAACCTCAGTACCAGTTCCGCTATACACAGACGTCAAGTATGTTTGATTTTTACGGAACTCATTACATTTGAGCATATAAGCAGTACCCCATATCATATTCTGTGTACTGGAATCAAATTCAAAGTGATTCTGTACCCAGATTTGACTGCTAGACAATCAGATTTGTTTAATGTACTTGTGTATACTCTCACACACACATACACATTTTGAGTTTGGATAACTTTGGTGTTATAGGGAAACATCTGAAGCATGAAATCTGTATCGTTATCATCTGCTGAGTTGCTTGTCCTGCAATTGAGAAAGACCATGGGTTTCCCTTGGTGGTAACATTTCTGTGCCTTGTCTGTGGCACTTGGTGCATAAAACCAAAAAATTTAGAAATAGTTTGATATGCATGATTATGCATCACCTCTATCTTCTTCATTTTTCTTGACATTTCAGTCGTCTGATTCTGACTGTTTCATTTGATTTTTTCTTATTGACCTTGCTGGTTTCAATAATACTTGAACTGCTTGTATTTTATCAATTATTGTTTCATGGTTAGCTTTCGTCAAATTGTCTAACAATCAACTGTTTTTACACATGCCACTATTAACATGGTCAAGCAATGCCATGTTTGGCCAAGATGTTTAGAATTTTCATGACATGGTCAAGCAATGCCTTGTACCCTCTGGGTAATTGTTGACAAAAACCTTTCCTTTTGGTCCACAAAAGACTTTATTCATCCTATGCTTTTAATGCAGGTACCTCAACAAATGAAATTGAAACAGATAGCTTGGTCCAGTGAGTGTTTTATTTTATTTTATTTTTATGATTAAATTATGTTACCTTTAAGAAAAAAAAATGTCTTTGCTCAATTCACAACAAACGAATTTTAAAATTAGAAATATGGTTTGCTTTCATAGATCTTGTGGATATGATAGGATCAATAGTAATGCGAGCTCAGTCGACAGTCTTCCCAAGTTTAGGTTTGGAATTCATGGAAAGTAGAAACACTTTTTTTTTTTTTCCGCTTTTTCTGGGAGCAACAACAACCTACTCTTTGTCCTCACTTGTTAAAGATTGTTGACAAATTGCATACCAATTGAGAAGAGTCTGAGTCAATTAGAAAAAATTATGACCACCCAATATCACAAAGCAGTAAAAAAAAAAAAAAAAAAAAAAAAAAGAAATGATGATGAAAGAAAAACACAATCTGATCCCATATGCAATTTTATATTTCAATGGTTGTATAAACAGCTTACATACCCAAAAGAAAAGTGAGCTAAAAAATAATTAAACTTTCTCATTGTTGGAGGTATTGGCAGTCTTTGATCCATTTAAACTTAGGGAGTAATAGTCTAGCAGGTAGAATTCCCTACTCCATGGGAGCTTTAGTTAATCTCCAATCATTGCGTTTACAAAACAATAGCATCTCTGGAGATATTCCTTCATTATTCAAAAATTGCTCAAATTTTGGGTTCATTGATATAGGTAATAATCATTTGACAAGGATCATACCACCCTAGATTGGAGAAATGACAAATCTTTTAGTTCTTCGTCTAAGATCAAATGAATTCAAAGGTCATATACCTCCACAAATATGCCAACTTTCTTCTCTTAGAGTATCGGATCTTGCCGATAATAGTCTATCCGGTGTCATACCAAATTGCTTGAAAAATATTAGTGCCATGGCACTACTAGAACCCAATATTCAAGTTTTTCCTTTTGAACCTTTAAAATATATGTATGGTTATGTATCCTACGTTGAGAATCTTAAGTTGGTTCCCAAAGGGCCATGGAATATGCAAGGAATTTGGAATTTGTTAAGATCATAGACCTTTCAAATAACAATTTGTTTGGATCAATCCCGACTGAAATTTGTGTTCTTTCTGAATTATGTTTTTTGAATTTGTCTCGAAATCATTTGATGGGAAAGATACCAGAAAAAATTGGGAGCATTAAAGAGTTGGAGTCAATTGATCTCTCAAGAAATCATCTATCGGGGAAAATTCCGCCAAGCGTGTCTAATTTAACATTTCTTAGTTACTTGGATTTGTCTTACAAAAACTTCTCTGGTAGAATTCCTTCAAGCGCCCAACTTCAATCTTTTGATGCACTTAGTTACATTGGCAATCCTCAACTATGTGGTGATCCTCTTCCAAAAAATTGCACAGTAGAGGAATAATCTTTGAATAGATCACCAATTGGCATTGCTGAAGATGACTCTATAAAATCCAGCTTCCATCTAGGTATGGGAGTTGGATTCACAGTTGGCTTTTGGGCAATTTGTGGAGCTCTCTTCTTCAATAGGACCTGGAGGCATTCTTGTTTCAGATTTTCTGATGACATAAGAGATTGGATTTATGCGACTACAGTGAAGTTGAATTGGTTATTGAAAAGCTAAGAGTCTGCCTTAGTAAGTGAAAGGTATCATTATCTAGCTAAAAGGTATTGATTCAGTAATATATTCTTAATATTGTTCCGCTTATGTTAATATGGTAGTACCCTACTTTAAATATATGATTTAATTTATTGTTTAAACTTTAGGAGGTGGCACTGGTGCAGTGGTTCATGCTCTTCAAAAGGCGAAAAAGAATTGTTTGCAAAAGATATTTTCTTGATCTTATTTCATCCTGGATGTATCGTAAACATACATGAACAAAATGCTACGGATTATGATTCTTGAATATGATGTGTAAGAACTATTTATCTATATAGTGCTACTAGTCATTAGATGAAGAATTATTTCTCCATTAGCATAAATTCAGAGTTCAGGTCACTGAACCAAAAATAGTGCTTCCTGTACTCATTGATTCGTTTCACAATGGCTTTTCCTTTCCACAAATTCCAGGAGTCCTCTCTCTCTCTCTCTCTCTCTCTCTCTCTGGTTTTAGTTTTACTGAAAAAAATGATCTCCATTTCTCAACAGCAAAAATGGTTTTTCCATTATGGAACCAACAAGCTCTACTCAGTTGAGCCTAATCAATTACTGTTGTTGGACTAATCTGAGTTGGGCTCTTGTTCTTTGAGCAAACCTTTACAATATTAGTCATGACTATTAAAACTTTCTTTCATTTGGGCCTCTGTTAAGGTTTTTTTTTTTTTTTTTTTTCTGTGTTTTTGTTTTGTATGACCCATTTGCTCTTTTGTAAATGATATTCGCAGGCTATGAAAACTCTTGCAAAAAGCCCACTTTTGCTAGGGATTCATGCTTAAAGGGCCAACTATGGCCACCATATTATTGAAGCCAATGATGGGACTTTTATTTATTTTTTAAATAATCAACAGGGAAAACCTATTTAGAATGGATCAACTTGCTAACAAAAATCAAAAGAGTATACTGTATAAATGGTAAGATTATCTATTCAGGAAAAAAGAAGGTAAGATTATCTCATATCTTTTTTATTTTTAGACTAAAATGATACTTATTTTTATTCATAAACTATATCAAAAGTTTGTTTTCTATTCCTAAAGTTTAAAAAGTTTCGTTTGTCATCTCTAGGTTATTTTTAAATGTTTTAATTTTTGTCTTTAAATATTAGAAAATATTATTTTTCATCATTAAACTATTGAAAAAAATTCATTTTTCGTCCTTATTTTGTCTCATGAACCATTAAAGAAAACTCTTTACAAAGTTTAGGCATGAAAATAATATTTTAATAAAGTTTAAGTATCAAAATAATATTTACTTTTTTTTTAAGTATTTTTAAAATTATTACAGCGAATTAATTTCAACCTAACAAACCAAGGAACAAACCAAGTTTTTGGCCAGGTCATTGAAATGTGAAACAAGAAATAAATTGAGAGGTCAAAGATATGGTCGACGTTACAACCCTAAAGTCGACACAATAGACATCTTCTGTTACACCAGGACACAGGCACGCCACCATAAAGTCGTAACGGAAAGCGCACCCTCTTGGTTTCCCTTGCAGTCCATTTCCGAGTTCAGCTCACTGAACCAAAAAGATTGCCTTTTTGATTCACTGATTCATTTCACAATGGCTTTTCTATTCAACAAATTCCAAGAGATCTCTCTCTTTCTTTCTCTCTTTGTGGTTTTAGTTTTACACTTCTACTGAAAATACTATTCTCCATTTCTCAATAGTGAAAATGGGTTTTAGTTTTACACTTCTACTGAAAATACTGTTCTCCATTTCTCAATAGTCGTTGTATTGGAGGTAACACATATAGAGGTTCAGATTATGTTACTGCAAGAAAGTGCTAGATTGTGATCAATTCTCATTTTAATATTTGGATGGCATGTTGCTGGCTAACAATATGTGGGAAAAAAAGGGGATCAATATCTCTAGAAGTACAAGGATGTCCACCAAGCTGGACTTATGCCCTCCAGTTTAATCTCCTTATGTGGTACGAATTAATCGGTGTTCTTTTAATTATATGGTTAATGTTTCAAACTTTTACTGAATATATTCCCCAATAACATCAAATCAACCCTTGCCGCATCAGAGGTTGGATGAGAGGGCTTCAACTGGGTGCCTGTTCCATAATACACAACTGTCAAATATGTTTGATTGTGACAATTGCACATATAAGCAGGATCCCATATCATAGCCTCTATACTGGAATCAAATTAGAATGTTTCAACACCCAGATTTGATTGCAAGACTATCAGTTTTTGCTTAATGTCCTGGAGTATGTATACTTGTTGAGCTTGGATAAATTTCGTATTACATGAAAACATTAAAATCCAGAAATTTGTATTGTTATCTTCTATTGAGTTGCTTGTCCAACAATTGTTAAATTCCTTAGGTTTCCTTTGATGGCAACATTGCTTTGCATTGTCTGCTGCACTTAGTTTGATATACATGATCATGTATCGCCACTCTCTTCTGCATTTTGTGGTGCAGGGGCTCTCGACATTTCTATCATCTGACACTTTCATTTGATTTTTCTTGTTGACCTTGCTGTCTTCAATAATTATTGAATTGCTCCTCCTTGTATTTAATAAGTTGCTTTTTTTCATGGTTAGTTTTTTTTTATCAAATTATGAGCTTGAAGTTGTGTGAATGTGGCATGAGATGTTCAGGATCTTAGAATTTTCTTATGAACACCAAATCAAAAAATAGTATCAATAATTAAGATAAATTGTGTTATCTAATTTTTTTTTAAATCATATAATTTAAGCAATAATTGAACTACTTTAATAGAAAAATAGAAACTCAAAAAAAAAAAAATGAATATAGCTCTTCTCACGTAAATCTCCTAATTTCATATTGTAGATGAACTCCATCCTAAATAGATTTAGTGCTAAATTTTTTACCAAAACAAATATTCCATAAATTACAAAAAAAATGTAAGTATCTAGACCTTCTAGGGTACCACAATCAAAATAATTTCAAAATAGATAAATAAATGTACATAAAGAAAAAAAGAAAAATTGTATTGCAATGTAAATGTGTAAAAGTTTACATATAAATTACCTGTGTTTAGCTATTTTGATATTGTCATTCGTGTCTAGCTATTTTGATATTGTTATAAGTGAGGAAATAATCTACACAATCAATTAAGAACACTAAATCAAAAAAGTAAATCAATAATTAAGATGAATTGCATTATGTAAAATATTTTATAAAAAAAATCATAGAATTTAAGCAATAATTGAACTACGTTAATAGAGAAATAGAAACGCAAAAAATAAAATGTAAAAAGAAGGTAGCTCTTCTCACTGAAAAAGCCAAATCCTTCCTTTATTAGTTCTTCACTTAATTTTGGTTTTTTTATTTACTGATTTTAGCATTCTTAAATAGAAGCGTAGAGTAAATTTAGTAGAATTGTAGTAGAGTTTTAGTTCAACTCAATTTCTCTTGGATTCAAACTTAATTTGTAGAGCTGTTTTCCTTTTACGTGTATTATTATATGGTTTTTTTATTGGCTGTTTTCTTTTTAAGTGTAGTTATATCGATTTTTTTTTTTTTTAATCATATAAACGTGCACTATGTTATTTTTTTTTTTTTTTTTTTTTCAATTAAGATTTTGTTTTCAACTTTTTTTTTAATAAGATTTTTTTTTCCACTCAAACGTGTCCTATGTTTTAAGATTTTTTAAAGTAATTTTTTATTATTATAAAGGATTAGACAAAGAATTTATAAAGGATTAGATAAAGAATTTAGATTGAAATCAAATTAAGATAAAATTTTGATTGTAATTAAATTATGATTTTTCTCAACTTAAAATTGACCTTTTTTAATTAAGATTTTTTTTTATAAAGGATTAGACGAAAAATTTGGATTGTAATCAAATTAAGATAGAATTTAGATTGTAATCAAATTATGATTTTTATCAACTTAGAAATTATAGGAGAAGTTAAAATCATATAAATGTCTACTATGTTACTGGTTTTTATAAAAATTATGGTTCTTTTTACGTGTAGTATTATTATTATCTGCTTTTTTATTTACTATTTTCTTTTTAAGTGTAGTTATATCTTCTTCTTTTTTTTTTTTTTTTTTTATATCATAGAAAAATGTACTGTGTTGCTGGTTTTTATTTTTTTTATTTAAGATTCTCTTTTTTCAACTTTAACGTGTATTATGTTGCTAGTTTTTTTTTTTTTTTTAATTAAGAATTTTTCTTATAAAATAGAATTTAAATTGTAATCAAATTATGATTTTTATCTACTTAGAAATTATAGTAGACATTAAAATCATATAAACGTGTACTATGTTGCTGGTTTTTTTAAAAATTATAGGAGAAGAAAAATTATATCTATTTTTAAGAAAAATCTAAAAAGGAATTCTACAATTTAGTGAAGCCACTTGACATAACCATGGCTTCTAAGCTGAACTTTTATTATATAGTATATGATTTGTGAATTTACTTTTATGGATCGGAGAGAAAACGGGATCACAAAAGTGACTAGCTTTTTTTTTTTTTTTTTTTTTTTTTTTTTTACAAGATAGAAATTCTACTTTAGCCTAATTTAAGTGTATATGTGTATAAAACTCCCTCTTGGAAACTTGAACCCCGACTCTTGCCCACCACACCCCACGAGCACTTGTACTTATAAAGTGACCATCACACTAAGAGTGTGCGGTGGTACTAGCTTTTTGGAATAAATGATCCTTGTGCAACAATGTTCTTTTTTCTTCTTTCCTTTTTTTTTTTTTCTTCTTTAACTTTTGTCATTTTATGTTACTTCTCCGTTTTTTTTTTTTTTTCCCTAATTGTTTTGGTTTTATTTTATCAAATCATCCTCTCTTTTTTTCTCTCATATCTTTAAAGAAATGAAGTGTCCATCTATACACAATTTTTTAATAAAAATATAATTTGTTACTTTTTATCTAAGAGGGGTAGGAGAGTAAATTCATACAAATTATATTTTCCATCCTTTCATTTTTTTTTTTTCTCAGCTAAACAAAAGTGTTTTTTATCCTCATCTTTTCCACTCTCCAATCAAATACCATGAGAAAAAAATAAAATATCTTCTATCATTCCACTTTTTTGTCGCTGCCATATTTTCTACCCTTCCACATTTTCATAATTCCAACCAAACAAACCTTAAGTGTCTTTACCTTGTAAAGTTATTTCTGATAGTTATTGGTCAATGATCATTTTATGGAATCTTGGTGTAATGATGAATGGCTTGCAAAGGATTGTAACTGTTAGCATTAATCTCATATTATTATTTGTTCTTGTTTTATTCTCCTTCAACCAGTTTATGTGGATTATTATTTGTTCATGCTTTTATTGTCCTTTTATATTTATGAAACCTTGAAACTCATGAAACCTCTAAAGTGATCAAATATACCCTCAAAATCTCTAAAATGACTAAAATACCCCTAAGATCTCCAAAATAATCAAAATATTCTCCAAATACCCCATTAACTTTATTATCATTCGTTCCCTAAAATGTTTTTTTTTTTTTTTTTTAAAAAAACTCCATTATCATTCACTTTTTTATTAACTTAAAAAATTATTGAATACTTCGGAAGTACCATGAATGTGTACTCTCTCTCTTACATGAATTGTAAATCCCACTATGAATTTAATTAGTAGGACTCTCTCTTATATAAGAGGAGCAAAAATGCATTTATAATAATTCAAAAGTATTCTATAATTACTCTATTAACTGTATCCTCTTCTCTCAATTTGAGCCCTGGTATTAGCCTTAGGGTATTCTGCAGCATACCCATTTGGTCTGTCTTTCCCAAAAATAAGAGCAAGTTCATTGGGGTGGTGGAATCGCATATTATTTGAACCAATAACAAAAGGAATAAAGGATGTCCTTACAAAATGAACATTTTAATCATATCAAATATCAATTAATGCAACTCATTCATGCTGTATTATTTTATCTACAAAATTTAATTTAACAACGCATCTTAACCTAGTCATCTAAAATGTTTAGGATCACATGTCAGACATTTGTATCTATCATGACAACCAAACCCAATTTCTTGAGCCCTAAGGTTACAACCAAATATCTGCTATAAGGAAACCAAACTCCAAAAGGTAACCAATCTTAAAATGACCATTGTCCGACTTCCATTTAGGACCCATACTAGTCATCTCCACAATCTACTAGCTTCTTATCCTTAGTAGGTGTCCATTGACCATTGATGTTTATTGCCACTTTGCTTGGACCATCTTTTGAAATTTTTCCCTTGGTTAGCTTGCGTAGTTTTACCCTTACTTTGTTGCATTATATCACCAGCATCTAAAAAAAATTACAATTATATAATTAGAATAAAGTTTGCTTTCACAATCCACAATACAATTTCAAGTAAATTTACCTCCACTTCATTAGTTCAGGTCTAAATAAATAAATGGTCAAGGCAAAAGAAGATAAAAGAATTCTACAATTTTATTATGCAGAATTTTTTTTTTTCAAAATTACCAGTGGGGTTCAACTTTATTTGATCAATCAATGATTATTGAAAAAAAAATAAAAATAAAAATAAAATAAAGAGACTTAAAAAAAAAGTTTTAGTCCACCTAAAAGTTGGACATTTGACATTGTCTTACATAAAATTGTGCTGCACGGTGGAAAATGCATATTGGTTAAACAGTCATTGGAAAAAAAAAAAAAAAAAAGAAGGCAAAAGTGGTCAATGAGTCGATAATATTGATATTGCCAAAGAATATCTATGCGATTATGTGAAAAATGTTCGTCAAGTGGATTATAAATTATTTGTTCCACTATGAATGTTCCATTTTATATCCACAAATTATATATATATATATATATATATATATATATATATATATATATTTATATGTGTGTGTTTGATTTCTTACTAATATAAATTTTGATTACTTTCTCGGAAAAAAATGACATGTGGGAAATTATAATTGGTGAGGCACAAAGTGGAACACAAGATTTTTTTTTCCATCAAACGAAAGTATCACATCTCATCGCTTGTTTGGTATAGATCTCTGGGTTGGTTTAGAGCCTATATTATTGCTAATAGAATAATGTGTAGTAAGAACATGTACACATGAGATTTTACTCAACCATGAGCCTTAAGTTCTAGGAAAGTGTCTTCAACATAAATTTTTAGCCACACATGAGAATTATGCCCCACAATGGAAAATATTGCATGATGAATTAATGGTCAATAAGTCACCCGACAAAAGAAAGAAGAAGAAAGAAAATATGTCAATAAGCCAAATTCTTGATGATTTTGACATTGATGAAAAATATCTACACAATTATGTGAAAGATGGATATCAAATGAACCTAGCACTACATCTCATCACTTGTGCGCGGTGAGAATTGATCTCTAGAGGTTAGGGTTAAAACCTATATTATCACTAATTTAATCATCTATATTAATATACATCTAAAAGCTAAGCCACATCGGCAATCATATTATTCACTTTTTTCTCTTAAAAAAAAAAAAAATACTATTTTTCTCCTTACCCCCCCCCCGGCAGCCGACAATTCCTCTCTCTTTAACCTTTTTTTTTTATCTTCCCTCTACTCTATACACATTATAATTCATCTATTCCTTCATCCTCATTTTTATTTTAACTCTTTTTCTTCCCGTTTTATTTACTACAAAAATTTGCTATTCTCTTTTCTATTCAATCCATATTTAGCACACACAAAAAGGTGAATACTCTCTCTCTCTCTCTCTCTCTATTTTTTCCTTTCTTTTGGTGGATTTAAAATTTTATATTGTGTCTGCACTTTAGGTTGATAAATTTTTGTGTCGAACTCTATTTTGAGTTGATGTGATTTGGTTTTATTTTAATTCGTTATCTTTTTTTCATTTCTTTTCTTTAATTGTTGGATATTATCTTACACCATTATATGGTATATAATAATATAATTTATATAATAATAATATAAAAACAAAATGTTTAACTTTTTTGTTGACCACTACTTACTGTGCCACGTGACTATACAAATTTATGCCACATTTATTTTATAAAACACCAAAAACTTGTGCCTTTTTGTTTTTCTAATTAAGTTTCAATATTTCTCAAAAAATAAAAAAAAGTTTCAATATCTATTTACTGTTTGGCATAAGATATATATATATATATATATATATATATATATATATATATATATAAAAAGAAAAAACTGCCATTGAGAGTAAAAATTAAAAACATAAGGCGTAGGGAGAGTTAGGAGTAACATAGTTCTATATGCTTCAGTTTTCTTCACATACAGTGTTTAGATTGGCAACTTTTTTGAGGGTTTGGTTGCGGTTACTTTTCTTTTGCAATTGACTTTTTTATGAAATAATCAAGATGGAAAGATAATACTAAACAAATGATGACATATTCAAACGTTTGCTGTGAGATGTGATACTTTAGTATCATTGAGATCATGTAAACAATAATGCACCATTCAGATATCTGAATCCAAAGGACTGGACAACTTTCCATAGTCAAATAAGCCTAACACAGCTAATCTGATCCCCCCAGCATGTAATTGCCACTAATCCACACAGATCACACCCTTTTGCATCCAAATCAAGCACTCATCAAATCCAAAACCAATCCCGAGCTCTCCAGACCACCACCATTGACATTACATTGCACTCCAAAGTGAAGTCTTGGTTCAGGTTTAACAATAAATACCTTATAAGCATTCAACGATAACATCAAATACGCTCTCTTTTTCTATTATCTGAACCCTATGATCACTAAAAAGTAAATAAATTCACATATTGCAGAGTCTAAAATAAAATTTTAAATTTTAAAATTTGGAATAAACGTTAGAACATTTAGAATTTGCTTCATTTCTTCGGATCTATCATACTGAGCAACCAGAGAAATCAAATTAGTACTACCAATGATCAACCACCCATCATTTCCAAAACCAATCCCAAATCCTCCTAACAAGTCTCACAACATCCTACATTAATCACATCTAAAATGGCTAGCATTTCATGGCCACATAAATTGATCTCTTGATTGAGCTTTAGGTAACACTGTCAAATACACCTAACACGGCCAATGTGATCCTCCTCCATTTAGTAACTACTGCTATTGAACATAGATCACACATTGGGACCACCATGTAATTAGTACTACTAATGAACATAGATCACACATTGGGACTGAAATCAACAGCCCATCATTTGCAAAACCAAACCTAAAATCTAATAAGAAGTCCAGAAAATCCTACATTAATCAAAGCCCAAAATGCCTAACATTTCATAGCCCCGTAAGCTTAACTCTTTAGTTGAGTTTACGTCACAAACATTGTTGGATATGCCTAACACAGCCAATGTGATTCCCATCATTTAAATACTACAACTATTCAACATCTATTCAACATAGATCACACAATTTGGAGTTAAAACAACCCCCATCATGTCCAAAACCAATTCCAAAGTCTCCTACCAACTGCCACAAAGTCCTACATTGATCAAAAGTTCAAAACCCCAAACTGGATAACGTTTCATAGTTAAATAAGCCTAACACAGCCAATCTGATCCCCACCATGAAATTACTACCACTAATCATACAGATCACAGATTTTAGAGCTCAACCAACCACCCAGCATTTCCAAAACCAATCCTAAACTCTCCTATTAGCTGCCACGACATCCTACATTGAGCAAAACCCCAAAACTGGCTAAAATTTCATAGTCAAATAAGCATAACACAGCCAATCTGATTCTGATCCCCCCCCCCCCACTATCACCATGTAATTACTACCACTAAGCCACACAGATCACACCCTTTTGCATCCAAATAAAGCACCCATCAAACCCAAAACCAATCCCAAGCGCTCCAGACCAGCACCACTAGATCCTACATTAACATTACATTGAGCTCCAAAGTGTAGTCTTGGTTCAGTATTAACAACAAACACCTCATAAACAAACATTCAACAACATCATCAAATACACACTCTTTTTCCATTATGTGACCCTCCGATTACTAAAAAGTAAATAAATTCACACATTGCACAGATCTAAACCAAAAAATTACAAATTGTACGAAACTTTTGATCCAAAACTAATAACACAAAAAAGGGGCATTTAGAATTTGCTTAATTTCTTCGGATCTATCATACTGAACAACCATAGAAATCATAAAATTTTCTCAGCGACCAAACAAACAGAGATTAACAATAGTCCTTGTTGTATTACTTTGTGGATTCGGAATTTGAAAATTGAATAAACATTTCGTTGTGTGCAATTGTAAGAGAAATAGAGAGAGAGACTTACGCGAGCCATTGATGAAATATTCAGAAGAGAGAGAGAGAGATATGTTGCAGACTACAGAAACGTAAGCTTTTTGAGTAGCTTGGTAAGAGCATTAGCATTGGAGCTTGGTAAGCATTAGCATCCAATGCTAATGCTACTCTATTTTATCATTCTAAAAACTCACTTTATCATTATAGCATCTTATTTTACAATACCTCAACATCTCAAACTTCTATTTTCCTCTTTTACTCATTAAAATAATATATTTATAAAATAAAATAATATATATCAAAATTATATCTTTTCTCTCTCATCTCTCTCCTCTCTTTCATTTTCAGCTCTCTTCCAAATAAACCCCAGAAGACTCACGGCAACCCCAAAAACCTCAGCCCCGAAACCCATGGCCATCACCATCACCACGGCAACCCCCCACCTTTACCACCATGAACCCACATATGACCCATAATAAAAACCCCACCCCCTTCCACCACGCCACCACCCCACGGCAACCCCAGAAACCTCAGCCCCGAAACCCATGGCCACCACCATCACCACGGCAACCCCCCACCTTCACACCATGAACCCACATGACCCATAATAAAAACCCGACTCCCTTCCACCATCACCACCCCATGGCAACCCCGAAACCTCACCGAAACCCATGGCCACCACCATCACCACGACAACTCCCCCCACCTTCACCACCATGAACCCACATATGACCCATAATAAAAACCCCACCCCCTTCCACCACCACCACCACCACGGCAACCCCCAACTCCACCACCATGAACCCACAAAAAAAAATCCATCCCAAAATCAAATCAAACCAATAGCAAATTCCAAATCCACAAGATGACCCACAAAAAAAAAAATCAAGTCAAAATTTACACAAACCCAGCTACAAACCGATCTCACCACCGCAAACCACACCGGAAACCCATGAACACGCCGCCGCAAACCACCATACCACGCCACCACATACCCATGAACCCAAAAAACGCACCCAAAAATACCCAGAAATCGCCACCATACCACGCCAATCTGACTTCCCAGTCTCACCTCCACGCCGGACCCACGACCCACGCCAGAAAAGCCCACCGTGAGAGAGAGACGTGATGAGAGAGCCGTTGTGGAGAGAGGAATGAGAAGAGAAACAACGTGAGAGAGAGAGAGTCGGAAAATGGGGAATAGAAAAATATTATAAGTTTTAGAATTGTGCTACAAGACTATTCTACCTTTAGAATTGTATTGTAGCACAATTCTAAATATTTTTGCAATACTCCCTTTTGACATTTTTTCGATGCAAAGTGGTTATTTGGTGCATTTATGCTAAAATACTCTTAGATATGGCATTAGCATCTTCTGATGCTAATGCTCTAAGTACCTATATGAGAGTGTTTTATTTTATTTTTTTCGCGGTGGTGATGGTGTTTTCATTTTATTTTTCTTGTAAAGTAATTAATCTGTATTAAATTTTTAAATATGAATTTTGAGGCGTATTAATTTTGTATTAAAATATTTGAAGTTTATCAAAATATTTAATTGTATTAAATTTTTAATTGAATTGTATTTTAAAACACCCATGGAGAGATAGTATTAAAGAAACTGATAGTAGTTTATATTAAAAAAGGCTTAACTCTTGAATACACAGCACAAACTTTAAACCTTTTTAAGTCACACTCATTTTTAATATGGTATTAGCCCACTATTATTTATTTATTTATTTAAGAATACTAAGTATTTTAACACACACACGTGGAGAAGTGAGAAAGTCTTATAATTTTTTTTATTATATTTTTCTTTTTTTCAACGGCTTATGGAGATATTTGCCACCGCAATTATTTTGGTACTTGATAAATTTTTTAATTTTATTCTAAATTTATCAATTTTTTTACCAACCATAGTTAAACTTTTGTAATGAGATTCTTGTACTAGAAAGTTAAATTTTTTTTTCAAATTTTAAGGGAAGGAGGTGTTTTTTTATTCAAATTTAGAGTTGAATGTCATTCCCTCAAACCTCAAAGGAAGGGAGTGTAACCACCCCATAGTTTTGTTTTTAAAAAAACTTTTGTGTTAAATATATTACAAAATAAGCTAAAAATTAATTTATTTTAAAAAATCTAAAATTTATATTATTAATAAAAAAAAGATAACAC
Organism: Quercus dentata; assembly: GCA_028216015.1. Lineage (NCBI taxonomy): Eukaryota > Viridiplantae > Streptophyta > Magnoliopsida > Fagales > Fagaceae > Quercus > Quercus dentata. Next base: position 12,205,260 of record CP116448.1, read on the forward strand.
TGAGAAAAATTAAATTTTGTTTTTAACAATTCCTAAATACACACACACATATAACCGCACACAAGTCTTAAACAATGTGTTCAAAAAGTTTTTTTACTTTATTTTCTTCTTCAATTTTTAGGCTAAATTATAAACTGGACTTTCTATATTTTACCCAAAAATTAATTCAATTTTATAGCCTTAAATTAATCAAGTCCTATACGTTTCGTTTTATTATTTTTTTTATGTACCCATTTCGTTTAGAGAAATGGTACATTCATAGCATTTTCACAACAAATCTTAAATCGTAAGTTGTTATCGGTTGTTATGGGTGGACAAAAAAGTAATTTTAGTTTTAAATTCAAATTAAAACAAATAACAACGTCCCGTCTATGATTTGTTGTGAAAGTATTATGAAAATATTGTAGATATAACATTTTTCTTTCGTTTACTTTAAAGAGGCTGTCATTAAGTATCCCAAAATAACGAGATTTTTGTTATTGTTGTTTAAATAACAGTTTTCAGTATTTAAATAATATTATTTTTACCCACTTTTCACTTACACGTATTTCCAAAAAATACAAACAACGTTACTAGAAATCTTTTACCAAATTGGCCCAAGTTTCTAAAACAACATCATTTTAGAATACTTAATGGCACGATGCCATGGAATTTGATGGAAAGAAAGTTATAAATCTGAAATAAATAAATCAAAAGTTACAAGATTAAATTGAACTATGAATAAATTTAAATGGTGAAATTTATAATTTAGTTTTTTTTTAATAAAAAAATCAATAATTTCAACATAATCTTTCTTATTCATGTTTTTGATCTTCAAGTTTTCAACTTAAAAAATGCTGAAACTAATATAAATTGTATTATAAAATATTTACCAATTGATAAAAAAAAAAAAATCAATATGATTGGTGGATTTAAAAAACATAATTAATGAATGACTGATTTATTTTTTATAATTAGTGATACATTAGTGTAAGGTCACAATTTGAGTCCCTAGCCCAAATGATAGATGAACTTAGGCCCAAAAAGCCCAATATAATGAATTTGTAGAGAGTAAGTTGTAAAACTAGGCTTTAATGAGTTGGACAATAAGTATAGTGGATTCAGATTTAATCTAAAGAAAATTATACCCGGCACAATCCGAGGAGATCAGTTCTTATATATTTCTCTCAAGCTTGATTACAAATTTCGTTCTTAATTGCTACCATCATTTTCCCTTTATTTTTCGATCCCCTTCTCTTAAGGGTCTCTTTTCTATTTTATACTACCTTCTTTCCTCTTTTTTCTCCATGTATAGGCAGATTCGATCTTGATACTTGTCCCATCAAAGCTCCTTCCTGAAGTCTCTGGTAGTAGCTGTAAGACTGAAAATTACTGTTCTAATATCACCTCCATATTAATGTGGCCAGAGAGTTAATCGTAGAGCATTTAATGCGATGGTAGCAGCTTTCCTTTAGATATTTCTCAGCTCCCATTTGTCCTACACATTCACAAAACATATCCTTATCAATAGAGTTTCCTGGAGCATCCCCTTAGACGACAAAACACACTTTTCGACCTCTACCGTGTTAGCCGAGGAAATACTCCTCCTCGGCATACTTCCCCCATCCTTCATAGTCACAACTTGCTCGTGAAGTTCAAAGTCTTATATCTTCCTTTCTGTTGATTTGTCCTCAAACCACCGAGCCTCCTCGGCTAAGCCCAAGGCCCAATATATATTTTTGGGCCCCTTGTCCTTACAATAGCCCCTTAAAATTCCGGTTTTCTCCTCCTATCCGAGGAGAAAAATGGGGTTTTGACTTTGAAGAATTAAATCCATTTGTTTCTCTGATTTCCATACGTGAGAGCATTGCTTCGCTTGTCCTATAACCGCTCCCGACGCTTCGAAGTCTTCGATGTTTCATTAAATGCTCCAGGCGGCGCTTTGTTCCTTGCATCCTACAGTGAAATGTAGATCCTAAGGCTAGCATTTCTTCTCGAATTTTAGGGGGGATAACTCCCACTCAATTCCACCTTCTATATAAGGCACCCGAGGGGAGTTATTTCTCCCTATTTTACAAATTTTCAAGCTCTCCAGAAGTTCCAAACTCTCAAACCTTCAAAGCTTCCCAAGTTTCTAAATCTTCCAAGTCCTTTTCTTCAAAATTTTTTTAAATCTTCAAAAGGTTCAAGGATCAACACACTTGCTTATTCTCGTAAGTTTCTTCTTCTTTAGGTTCTTTTCTCCTCGGCCAATCTCCTCGGCCTTCTATTCTTTGCTTCCTTTCCTTGAAAACTTCTTTCACATCCCTTTAGCTTCGCCTAGATGGGTAGATTTAAGCACCTTGTAGACTCTCCTGCCGGTATTGAGGGCTTCAGGGCTAAGTACCACATTCCGTAAGGAGTAGCCCCGCGGTATTATGCTCCAGATTGGATAGTTACATATAGAAAAGAAGGGGAGGATGTCATTCCTATGATCGCTTTCATAGAGGGAGGAATAATGCTTCCCATGGGTAGGGTAACCCGAGACTACCTACTCAACCATAAGCTGTGTCCTCACCAGTGCACGCCCAACTTATTTAGAGTTTTAGGTAGCGTCGATGCTTTCAACGAGTAGATGGGCTTGAGGCTGACCTGGCACGACGTCGTCCATATGTACGAGTGCCATTCACTTGCCGACTCGGGGTATTACCTCAAGTCCAGGTCCAACATTGTTAGGCTTGTATCGTGTCTTCCCAAGTCCAACAAAGGCATAAAGGATGACTACTTAATCACCTCTAGGAATGGCACGATGGTCTTCACCGCCCAACTCGAGAAGAAGGGCCAGGTTTGGTATCCTAAGGTTAGGTCCCTTGGCACGGGTTTTAGTTCTTTTAGCTTTGTTATTCTTCTCTTTAATATTTCGTTTTCCTTTAATGATGGGTTTTATTGGTTTAACCATGATTTGCTTCTCGTTTGTTTTTGTAGATAAGCAAGACGTAGCGCCCGCCTCGGTTTGGTCAACATTGCGGCCCTCAACAAAGTCCTAAGGTCCAAGGTGTTCGTGAGTGAGGACAGACAGCTGAGAGCAGTCCACCTCATTTCGGACTTGAACCAATATTGAACAACTTCCAAGAAGTAGGTCACGCAATCAAGGCAGGCGACCCTAGACTCCGTCGGATAAACGTCTCCATGCTTGGTTTCCTCGCCCGAGAAGACCTTCCTCTAGTTGAGCTACCCTTCTAGCGTTCTCCCCGTGAGGTAGCTCTCCCAAGAGAAGAAATAGCCTCATCCCGCTTGTCACTTAAGGTCGAGATAGATCAATTTTATTTCGAGGACGAGAGAGAGAAGCAAGTAAAACAAGTGGTTGAAGTCCCGGACTCTGAAGACGAGCTTGACAGAGTTTACGGTGTACACCCCTCCGGCCTTGTAATCGCGCATCTAGACGATGACTCAGAGGACGAGAAAGAAGAGATAGCCTTGAACCAAAGGAAAGGCTTGAGGGACCTCATGGCCGGGAGGATCAAAGGGTCGTCCTTTAAAGAGGTCCCTAAATCCCGTGCTCTCGACAATCTCCCCCCTTCCCCTCCTCCTACCACAACCGCACTTGGCCTGCTCCCCATCCTCAACCAGAAGAAAAAGAGGAAGGAGTAGGAAGTGGAGGAGGGGGAGATGGTCCCTCAAAAGGGGGCCAAGCAGCAAAAGATTGCCAAAGACAAACGGGCCTCCTCGGTGGATAGTGTGGAGGACCCAAATGGGGTCGAGGTGCACCAACAGCAAGGCACTTGGGCTCCTTGGCTAGAGTTGGATGGCACTGCCATCCCATGGAACTCCTCCATCAGGGAGTTCCGGAGAGGGCACTCCGCCCACGTTCTTTGAAGCCCTAGAGCAGCCCCTCCTCCCGCCCAAAGATATGGAGGCTGCGAGGCACATGAAGCGGCTCGATCTCTTCATGTCCCCGAAGAGGGACCTTGCCATGGTAAGTTCACCATCATATCTTCTAGATAAATGCTAAGTTGCCCTTTCCATTCTCTCTTTTTTTTCTTCTTCTTCTTTTTTTTACATGGGATTCCTTTGTTATTTTTGTGCAAGTTACCTAGGAGATCTTTGTAGCTTAGGAATTGGTCAAGGATGCCCGGAATATGGCTAGGGTTGAGGCCAACCTCCGAGCCGAGGCCAACAAGTCCTTGGGAGCCATGAAGTAAGAAAACCAAAAGCTAGCCACCAAGCCGATCTGCCGAGGAGAAGGTGAGGAGGAGCATTGAGGCTGGGCTAAAGAATGTCTAGGACCAAGCTAAAGATTAGCGCAAAAAGCTCTATCTCACTAAGATAGAGCTGGCCACACATAAGCAGCTGGTCCTGGACCTTAAAGTTGAGTTGGAGAAGGCCGAGCCGTCGCTCGGACGGCCGAGGAAGCTGCGGAGGCCTCGAGGCAAGCGTCTTACAACCTTGAGGTAGAAGAAACCGAGATTCGGCTGGCTGAAAAGCTGGCCGAGATATGTAGGGATTACTGCAAGGAAATGTGGATGGAGGCCCTTAACCTTGCAGGGGTCCCTGCTACCTTGGAATGGAGGTAGGCTAGGAGTGTGTATTATCCTCCCGACATCGGTGAAGCCCTAGCTACCCTCCCATCTCCCTCCGTCCTCGCTCCAGAATCCTTTGAGTAGCCCTTGATTGCTTAGGCCCTTCCTCCCCCCCCGGAGGCTTCCAAAGGATCCAGCCAAGCTGGTGATCAAGTCCAATGGGCTGAGGTGGCCAAGGATAAGGGCAAGGGCAAGGAGACCAAGCCCCCCTCGGAGGCCAAGGATGCTGCCAAGGCTAAGGATGTTGCAGTAAAGGCGAAGGAGGTCGAGGCCGAATCCAAAGAGGTTGATCCTAAGGCCAAAGATGCTCCTACCTCTCGGCCGAGCAAGAAAGAAGACCCTCCTCCTCCACCAAGGCCTAGCTCTTAGGATTTTATTTCCTTTCTGTTATTTTTCTTTTCTTTTTGTAGTTTTCCTTTGTATTGTCTCTTTTGTGGTGGCAGTTTGCCATTATATATAATGTACTTTTCATTTATTTAATAAAAAGGGTTGCACCTTTTACTTTATGAATGTTTCCTTTTTCTATAATATTTATTTCGTAGTTGGTATAGTTATCATTTTTCCCTCTTATGGGACTTGAAAGCGATGATGTTGTAAACTTGATGAGTGAATTATTCCCACCTTGACTTTACCAAAGCCAACAGTAGTGCATTGTTGCTAATTCAGACAAATTAAACACGTATAAATAATAAGAAAAATGACCATGTACTTAGGAAAATAACCAAGAACATTAACTTATTCAAGGCAAGTGATCTGAGGAGCTAGGCATAACCCGATATCTATTTTAACACTTAGAAAAAATAAATAGGGAGTGTTAATTTACCCAAGGCATGTGATTTGAGGAGCCAGGCATAACCAAGGTTCTGCTTAACACTTAGAAAAGTAAACTCAAGTATCAATTTACCCAAAATATATGGTCCAAGAGACCAGGCATAACTAAGGTTCTGTTTAATACTTAGTAGAATGAACTCAAGTAATAATTTACCCAAAGCAAGTGGTTCGAGAGACCAAGCATAACTAAGGTTTTGTTTAATACTTAGTAGAATGAATTGAAATATTAATTTACTCAAAGCATGTAGTCCAAGGGGCCAGACATAGCTAAGGTTCTGTTTAATACTCGGATAGGTAACTTATAATATCAATTTACCCAAGATATGTGGTCCGAGAAACCAGGCATGACCAAGGTTTTGTTTGATATTTAAACCAATAGTAGAACGCATGACGCATAATATAATAAACCAAAATATGGTAAAGAAAGCTTTCATTAATAATAATACCTTCTTAGGTTGTTTACATTCCAGGGGCGTGGTACAACATTTTCATCTAGATCTTCGAGATAATATGCACATATTCTAGCCACTGAAGTGATACGATATGGTCCTTCCCAGTTAGGTCCCAATTTTCCCCATGCTAGGTTCTTTGCAATTCCCCAGACCTTTCTTAAGACCAAGTCCCCAAGCGCTAGCGGCCTTAACTTTACATTTGAATCATACCATTGCTTGAACTTGTGTTGATAATATGCCAGGTGAACCATAGCATTTTCTCTTCGCTCTTCAATAAAATCTAAACTCTTCTCCAATAGCCCATCATTTCTGCTTGGAGTAAAAGAGCTTGTTCTTAGCGTTGGAAATCCTGTTTCTAGAGGGATCACAGCCTCGACCCCATAAGTCATTGAAAAGGGCGTCTCCCTAGTGGACCTACGAGGTGTAGTCTGATATGTCCAAAGAACGTGTGACAACTCTTCCACCCATTTTCCCTTTGCATCTTCCACCCTCTTTTTGAGCCCATTCACTATGACCTTATTGATAGCTTCGGCTTGTCCATTTCCCTATAGATATGTCGGGGTGGAATATCTATTTGTTATGCCCAGGTCACAACAATACCTCCTTAAGGCTTTGCTATCAAACTGAAGACTATTATCCGAGATGAGTGTACGAGAGATTCCAAACCGAGTGACAATATTTTTCCGGACAAACCTCTTGGCATCCATGTCCCCGATATTTGCTAGTGGTTCAGCCTCAATCCACTTAGTGGAGTAATCCGTGCCGACCAGCAACCATCTCTTATTCCCTTTGCCTTAGGGAAAGTTCCAACAATATCCAAACCCCATCGAGCAAAGGGCCAAGGGCTGGACAGGGGATTAAGGACTCCCCCTGGTTGATGAATGTTTGGGGCAAATCTTTAGCACTGGTCACACTTCTTCACATATTTCTGTGCTTCCCTCTGCATGTCCCGCCACCAATATCCCTATGTAAGGGCTTTATGAGACAAGGATCCGCCTCCTGTGTAGCTTTCACAAATATCTTCATTTAACTCCCCTAGAAGTAGCTCTAATGCCTTAGGGTGTATGCATAGCAAGTACAACCCGGAAAAAGAGCACTTATACAACTTTTGGTCCTCGAACACCCAAAAGCGAGAAGCCTTTCTTCACACCTTGTCAGCCTCTGACTTCTCTTCGGGCAATATATCCTTCTTAAGAAACAAGACTATGGAGTCCATCCAACTAGGCCCCACCCTAATTTGATGGACATGGACCACCTCACTCTTCATCTTAGTAGGCTTACACAAATCTTCAACAATGATAACCTGCGGTAAGCTCTGTGCCTAGGAGGTTGCAAGCGTGGCTAGAGAATCAGCATGGGTGTTTCCACCCCTAGAAATGTGCTGTAAGTTGAAAGACTCAAACCCCGATTGTAAATGCCAAACCTAACTTAAGTATTCTTGCATTCTCACGTCCTTGGCTTCCAACTCTCGACGAACCGGCCTACAACTAGCTTTGAATCCAAGAATATTTCCACCGCTTTTCTACCCATTCTCTAAACTATAGTTATCTCCACTAACTGAGCTTCATATTGACTTCATTTTTGTGGCTGAGAACTTCAATCTCAAGGATTTCTCAATTGTGATTTTCTCGGGGGATATCAGAACTAGCCCCACTCCGGATCCTCTTTGATTCACTACGCCATCAACATATGCCCTCCAAGACACAGGTTCTTGCAAGGAGACCACACCAACCGATTTTCCATCCATATCCTTCTGCTCCATTCTCTCTTCTAATGGGGATTCAGCAAACTCGGCCACCAAATCAGCAAGGACTTGACCCTTGACAGAGGTGCGAGGCATGTATTTGATATCAAAAGCCCCTAGGATCGTACCCCACTTGGCAACTCTCCTTATGTAATCAACACTCCGGAGTAGAGATCTGAATGGAAGTTACGTTGGACAACAAGCGTGTGTGATTAGAAGTAGTGGGGGAGTTTACGCGTAGCATGTACCACCGACAAAAGCTGTTTTCTCTTGATCACCTAAAGCCAAAGGTATTTGATGGTACCCTTGAAAGGTGTCCAGGATGTTGGGAAATTTAGACTCCGGTTGATAGAATTAACAAGTTTTAAACCAAAGTTGTTAATTAGATTTATTATGAATAAAACTTGTTAAAACAAACAAACATCAATATCATGTCAATATCATGCAGCAGAATAAAATAAATAAGACAAGATATGATGACCTAGAAAAACCAATGAAACAAACTAGTTTCACAGTACAAAACCTGGGGGGAAACCTTCTCGAAAAGCAATCCACTATAATAAAGAGAAGTTTCAGATCTAGTACAAAACTTTTGTCCCTAGACTCTACAATCCCCATAGATGAACTTACAACAGAAACCTTCAATCGCCCAGAACCTCGAACTCTTCAATATATGAATGTCACCCTTTTTGCACGGATCCCAATACGTGACTAACCAAAGATGCACGGTTCCCAGTACATGACTAACACACCAACTTGAAGAAGATGTTGGCTGCAAAGTTCTTCACTTCATCAACAATAAAGATCAAGAAGCACTTGGTTACAAAATCTTAAGGCGCAAAAGACGAAGTAGCTTCTTTTAGAGAGAATAAGACACCAGCCACTTTTTGCATGTGTTATCCTTGTATTCTCTTATGTGACGGCCTTTAAAATAAGCCTTATATATGTCTAGGGTTGTGAGAAAAAAAACCCTACACAAATACATAAGCATGGGCCGAAAATCAGATTTGAAAATTTTGATTTCGTAATTCACGATAGATAGCTATTTGTCCACAAATGCCGAGGCCTCGATAGATAGCTATCTATCGGCAGTTGTTGAGACTCATTAAACCTTGATAGATAGCGATCCGTCGGCATTTGTCTAGCTATCTATCTAGTTTTAATGAACAACTTCTCTTCACTTGTTTCTTGGTTCAATCTTCATGACTTTAATACTAGACTTGAAAAACATGTTTCTTGAAGTACTAAACCCATCCTAGATCTACCCAATTACAAGTAAAGTGCATTTTGTCAAAGGATTACTCAACTACATAAAATATGTCCTTAACAAGCTCCTCATTTGGCAATCCGTGACAAAACCACAACAAACAAATAAACATATGAGAGAAGTCATAAATCACTCAACTCATATTTACTTGTTAGATACAATAAAATCTATCCTAACACAAACTCTTGAAAAACTTTACAAGAAGAGAGTTCATGGCAAGGAAGACTTTGACAACCTATATTTCTGAAACACTTTAAACAAAACTCATTATAACATCTTAGTATGAAACAGAAATAATAGATTGCATACAATAAATAAGAAATATGTATATAAAGATAGAAAAGAAACAACACATATAGAGGTAGGTGAAGAAGACATACATCATATATATATATATATATATATATCAAAGATAGGCACAATGTATGTAAAAATGGTCACAAGACCAGTGTACAAGAAAAAGATGGTAAACACTCCCCCTAACAAGATGAAACACATCTCCCCTTTACAAGGGTATGTATTTCTCCTCCAGGCATGTATTTCTCTCCCTAACATGTAGAATCTTAAAAAGAAACCACATATTCTCCACAATTTCTCCCTCTTCTTGTCATGATTGACAAAAGTTACAAGAAACTAGAAAGCTTCACCCGAGAAACATAAAGATGATCAAGGGGGTACAAAGAATCCATATAAATGCATGAATGTAATGAAACAAGATGTTATGGATAACAATATAACAGAAAGGTGCAAAACATGTGAAAAATAATGCATACAAGAGGATCTCGACAGATTGAGAAGTCGACGAGCGGCTATCGGCGAGAAGCCAACCTCGATGGATCGAACAGCTACCAAGTATCCAGAAAGTTCCTCGATGGATCGAGAAGCTATCGAGATTGCGATAAAAAGAAGTTGAAGAGCTCGATAGATAAGCCAGGTGTCGAGAGGTGTCGAGGAGTCATCGAGATTGCTTAAAACAGTTTTTTTTATAATTTTTTTTTAAGAAGAGAAAAATACAGACATAAATGCAATCAAACATGCAACTTAGCCAAGGATCTAAACAACATTTTAATCTCTCAAAATCATCTCTCAACAATAAAAATGTCAAGCACAAGATCCAAAAACACACACACACACACACTAAACAAGTCTAACCAATTTTATATTTCAAAAACAAGTTAAGACAGTTTAGTGAGCATACATTAACACATGTATTTCTTGTGATGGCCAAATCACATTGTACCTACACATGTATCAAAAGTAGTAAAGAATGTGTGTTGTGTGAAAAACATCACAAGATTGCATAAGTGTTTACATGTTATGATGATTTGAGATATGAGAAAATCACTTTAACTAACACACAATCATAACTGTTTAATGGGGACTATCACCTTCGAGGTACATCCTATAACTCCTACATCTCCTAGAATACACGCTTGCAATCATATATAAAGCATTTTGTTCTTTTTGGTTTTTATTTTTCTTTGCATATATTTTTCTTTTAAGCAAACTATGCATAGGTATATAAGAGAAAGAAAAGAAATACCCAATGATGTTAAGCATTTGACATTGCACTTTTACTATGTCGAAGCATACGGATGTCATTTCATGATTGGCGAGGCAATGAGTGGTGAGATGGTTATTTATGCCTTTCTCTTAAAATTTTCTAGTCTTTTCCGTTAAAAAGAGTGATATGAGTGTTAAGTACAAGAGATCACTTAATTTTACTCATCACAAACATGAGCAACAAAGCTCACTTACTTAGTTGTGCATAGAGATGCTCATCTAAACTACAAGAGATACAAAGTTTAGAAAATTTTGTCTCAATGGCCATCCAAGGTACACAAGTACCAATGTACATAAACACACATTGTTTTTGTATTTTTTTTATTTTTCCTTTTTCTTATTTTTATTTTTTTGAAAAAAAAAACAAAATAAAAACTAAACAACTAAACAAAAACAGACAAACAACATGAAAGCATGAAAGAAAGATGCATATGCATGAAAGCATGATTTCAAAGCAGATAAGAAATCAAGCAAAGACAGTCCTACTATAGATAGAAAGAATTAAAGTAGAGGACAAATAGAAAAGAAAATTAAGTCTTAGGTTTCTTTCTCACCTACATAGCATGAGTCTTTGGCCGTGAAGATGAAAAGGCACGTGTCCTAGTATGTCTACTAAAGGACATGGAAGAATTAAAATTCTCCCGAAATTGAGTTAAGAAGCTCAAAACTTTTAATAACTCTTCAAACAAAGGTATAGGTCATTGAGAAGAAACCTGTGATCGTTTGGACACTCGCTTATGAGGAAACAACTTAAAGCAATTAGGACGAATGCATCCAGAAACACCACAATGGTGACAAACATGAGGTCTAACAAAGGATTTAGAATTAGCCAAATCAGTTTTGGATTTCATACCTTTATCACCTTTTTCAGATTGGGGCACAAAGACAATCCTCGATCCAGAAGCCATGGAAGAGGAGAGGCCGGAGGAAACATCATATCCTAAGTTAGTCTTATGAGAACTAGGCTTTTGAGCACTCAACACCTCATCAAGTTTTGTACTAGACATCCTCTCTATTTGAGTTCTACCTCGACTAAGCTCAACCTTAAGATTCTTAACCTTCTCTTCTAATGAGGTGTTCTCCACAACAAAAGTCTTAACTAACCTTGTAGTCTCATCCAGTTTGACTAACATATCAGTTTTTTCAGTTTTTACCTGATTAAGCTCTTTTCTACAAAGATAAGAAGTCTTTTTTGATTTTATGAATTGAGTGCATAGCTTATCATAGGCTTCCTAAAGGGTCATCTTCTTGGGTACTTCATCATCAGAAGAGTCCTCACTGTCACTAGCACTCTCCACAATCACCTTATCGGTTGAGGCAGCAAACGCCATAACGTGACTACATTCAACCATATACTCATCAAAAGAGTCATTCTAAAGTATCACCCAAGTAGCAACCAACCCTTTATCTTTTGACTCCTTGGTATTTTCTTTCATAAGGTAGTTTGACACTCTATCCTCATATGACCAAAACCTTTGCACTCATGGCATTGGATGAGGGGTTTCTCATTCTTGCCTTTCCTTAAGGATTTAGATTTCCTAGGAGGTTTGCTCTTATCCTTTTTCCTAAATTGAAGAAACTTGATAATCTCATCAGTTATGAAGGTTAGATCCTCATCCTCATCATCATCTTTATCTTCATCTTCACTTTCATCTTCATCTTCAGAGTCCTCAATCTCTTCCTCTATACCCTTAAAAGCCAAGTTTGTACTCTTTCACCTTTTCCCATTAAACATAATCTCATCTCATAGGTTTGAAGGTTTCCCACAAGCTCAGTTAAAGGAATTTGATCAATGTCCTTCATTTCTTCAATGACAGTGATCTTGGTATGGAATCTTTCAAGTAAGGACCTAAAGATTTTCCTAATAATTTTGGATTCTACTATAAATTCTCCAAGGTTGAAGGCAGAATTCACAATATCCTTGAGTTTAGCATAGAACTCATCAAAGGTCTCATCCTCCTCCATCCTTATTTCTTCAAAACTACTAGTGAGTCTTTGAAACTTCACAGTCTTTACTGCCTTAGTACCTTCATAGGTGGTCTCAAGAATGATCCATGCTTCCTTGGCAACTTCCATGGATGATATTTTTTTGAATTCCTCATTGGTCACCCCACAAAACAAAGCATGTTACGCCCCAAACCCAAAAGGGTCCAAAGCATGAGAAAGACATCTCAAAGGTCCTTGTAGATTTTGTTCCTTTTGAAAATTCAATCCAAATAAAATCATTTCAAGTACCAGCATCAAGAACTATCATAATAATTCCATTAAATATACTCCCAAAGTAAGTCAGAGCTCTATGCAATAAATATAATGACTATTGGTCACAAAAAAAAGGAGGTCCAAATAAATAATTACATATTATCAATTAGTCCCATTATTGGAAATAAAGGCATAACCACTATTAGATACAAAAGAATCGGGTCAAGCCTACTCTAAGTTATGCATCATCAATTCTTTCCATCACAAAAGTCAGCCTCCATCGCCAGATTAGTCTAACTACCGCTAGCCACCAAAAAGCTGTCTCAAAATGATAGTTGCCTACTCTGAAAAGTTTATAAAATAAGGGGAAGAGACAGAGCCCAATAAATAGCATAATTAATGGGGGTGGGGGAAATGCAAGTTTCATGATAATGAACATTTTGCAAAACATATTATAATTCAGGAATTTCCATTTAATTTATGCAAAAACAATTTCATTAACCACATGACAAGAACAATAGGAATAGTTTAGTACCAAGCTTCTAAAATAACTATGAAACTACATTCCATTCATTGTGAGCTATAAAAATATCCAATACCATTTCAAAACTAGAAAACCTCACCCAAGATGCAACAAGGATAGAGATATCACCCGGACATCATACCGCCACAAACAAGTTAGAGCCCAAACACACTAGCATGATATGTACCTCTTTTGGCATGTGGTCTATTGGCCCCGCCAAGCCTCACCCACACCCTCAAGGATTTACCTATCCCCTCCATGGGCAGCAGGGGATAACACGTCATGTAGTACCTCTTTTGCATGTGGTTTCTTGGCCCCGCCTAGCCTCACCCACACACTCAAGGATTTACCTCTTCCCCCCCCCCCTCTATGGGCAACAGGGAATGACGTGTTGCATAGTACCCCTTTTGCATGTGGTCTTTTGGCCTTATAGGCAGTGGCCTTACCTACACACTCAAGGATTTACCCGTGTCATACAAAGTGTGAGTCTCCAACTTGGCTTGTTGTCACCAAGACAGGGTAATCACCAACATCACAGCACAAGGGCAAAGCCACATCAAAAGCTCACAAGTTCAATGCATTCAAAATACATCGTTTACTTCCAAGTAGTTTCATAAGGTGTTACAACAACCAAATATCCACAATATTCTCAAAAGTAATTCTTGTCAAAAATGTTTTGCATCAATATTTCCCAAATAATACAAGACAAGATAAATAAGCACCTTTTAGTTCCAATATACCATGAAGTCCATGAATTCCTTCTCATAAGATTAAGTCAAAGTTGCTCATATTTTCCATGTCAACAATCCATACATTTTCCCAAATACAATACCAAATATGATGCATTTTTATATATAATAATATATAATAAGGTCACAACACAACACTTTTAAGAAAATGTAGATCCATATATATAATTTCTCAAAATGTGTTTGACCCCAAAACAACATTTATGCAACATGATTATTTTCCAAAAATCCCATTAAAAGCTACTTACCTTGCAACCCCAAAAAGCCTAATTTTCCAAGTTCCAAATAAGATTTAGCTAGAACCTAAACAATATCAAGCAAACTTATCACAATAAGCATAAAACTTGAAATTGTATCCAGCTACATATTAGGAATTGCCAAATAAGCACTAAAGTAGGCAAGCCTAGATTTAGCCTCACAAATAATGTTTTCCACTTCCAAAGTTTCTCAACCAATTACTTTACAAGGCATAGACTCCCATTATACTCATAAATCATTCAAGGTATTATCTCTAACATCAAAACCTCAATAATTTATGAATAGTTTCCACAAGGTTTTCACAACATCATCAAGAGACCCATGACACCAAAATCACAATATCCTTCCAAACAAACAATTTAAATCTTTAACTAGCTCCAAATAAACCATAAAATTATATTCACAATTTATTTCACAAGATATACCTCAAAACCCCTAAATTTTCACCATTCATAAACCTTAGTTAGCCACCACTAGTAAAACCATAAACCCACTCACCAAATTAGTCCACCAAATCAAAAACCCATATACATAATTACAAGAATATCACCCAAGAAACTCATAAATCTTATGAACATCATTATCAAAGCTTAGATTAAAATAACCTTAAGCAAAAGTATAAAACCCATTAATAGATTAGAAATTTATACCTTAAATCAAAAGAGGTGAATATGCCTTAGAGGTTCCTAGAGAGCTTTGCCATGATCTTGCCGGAAAAAATGGTGGAGATGGTGGAGTGATGCACCGGTGGGAGTGTGAGAAGGGAGATATGAGTGTGTTTGTTTTTGTGTGAAAAGAAAGAAAAGAGATGAGAAAGTGAGAAGTATGGCTGGCCAAGGGTGAGGAAGAGATATTTTGTGATGTTTGTGTGGTTGGGAATTAAAGGGGTAGGTGGGTGGGGCTCACGTGTAGGTCAAAATCTGACCCCATTTTTTTTTTTTTTTTTTTTGTATAAAACTGGGGCGTCACAAAGCATTCAAGATTGATTGTTACTTCATCCCAATCCATCGACGCTTCCTTTGGCTTAATCCAGCCAATTTCAATGACTTGCCATACTGTTCACCTAGAGCTTGCAAAAAAACTCTCATACGAATTTTCCAATACGTATAATTAGTGCCATCAAATAAAGGAGGAATCATAAGAGACTGTCCTCTATCCATAACAAACAATGGTCAATGGATCACACAGCAAATATTAACTCTAATCAGAGTGTGCCCGCTCTGATACCACTTGTTGGGAAATTTAGACCCCGGTTGATAGAATTAACAAGTTTTAAACCAAAGTTGTTAATTAGATTTATTATGAATAAAACTTGTTAAAACAAACAAACATCAATATCATGCAGCGGAATAAAATAAATAAGACAAGATATGATGACCTAGAAAAACCAATGAAACAAACTAGTTTCACAGTACAAAACCTGGGGGGAAACCTTCCCGAAAAGCAATCCACTATAATAAAGAGAAGTTTCAGATCTAGTACAAAACTTTTGTCCCTAAACTCTATAATCCCCGTAGATGAACTTACAGCAGAAACCTTCACCGCTTGAGAACCTCGAACTCTTCAATATATGAATGCCACCCTTTTTGCACGGGAAAGACGTGACTAACCAAAGATGCACGGCTCCCAGTATGTGACTAACACACCAACTTGAAGAAGATGTTGGCTGCAAAGTTTTTCACTTCATCAATAATGAAGATCAAGAAGCATTTGGTTACAAAACCTTAAGGCGTAAAAGACACAGTAGCTTCTTTCAGAGAGAATAAGGCATCAGTCATCTTTTGCATGTGTTCTCCTTGTATTCTCTTATGTGACGACCTTTAAAATAAGCCTTATATATGTCTAGGGTTGTGAGAAAAGAAACTCTGCACAAATACAAAAGCATAGGCCAAAAATCAGATCTGAAAATTCTAATTTCGTAATTCTCGATAAATAGCTATCTCGTCGCGCAGTTTTGTCGAGCTATCTCATTCAGATTTTAATGAACAACTTCTCTTCACTTGTTTCTTGGTCCAATCTTCATGGCTTTAATACTAGACTTGAACAACATGTTTCTTGAAGTACTAAACCCATCCTAGATCTACCCAATTACAAGTAAAGTGCGTTTTGTCAAAAGATTAGCCAATTACATAAAATATGTCCTTAACATAAAAAGCTCATCCGAGGATGGCCCACAGTGGCATCCACCAACCGGTCTATTCGTGGCATGGGAAAAAGGTCTTTTGGGCAAGTTTTATTCAGATCCGTGAAGTTCACACATACCCGCCACTTCTCATTCTTTTTCTTCACTACCACTATATTGGCCAACAACTTAGGATAGAAAACTTCCTTAATAGCCCAAGCTTGCTTAAGCTTGTTCACCTCTTTCTTGCTAGCATCAGAATGCTCCTTAGATGAGGGCCGAGGTGGTTGTTCCTAGGGAGGACAGCTGGGTTGACATTCGGATGATGGTAAATGAAGTTTGGATCCACCCTAAGAGCTTCATAAGCATTTCATATGAACACATCAATATTCTTCCTTAAAACGCTAACAATTCTTCCTTCTCTTGAGGAGGCAATTGAGCTCCGACCTGAAAAAACTTCTTCGGATCACCATCTATAGCAATTTCCTCCAACCTCTCACACTTTGCCTTTTCCAACACCGCATCTGTAGATAGGACCAAAATCCTTGATTGCTATAAACCCCCCGCAGTAAAGGTTTGATGACTCGACTTTAGGGTCGATGCATAATTGCAGCCACGAGGCTTCGCCTAGCCATGGATTGACTCCCTACAAGCTCTTCAATCTGATCCCCCGAGGGATATTTTACCTTTAAGTGCAGAGTTGAAGAAACGGCCCCTAAAGCATGGAGCTAGGGCCTTGCCACAATGGCAGTGTAGGGGGAATAAGCATCCACCACAATGAAGTCTACCTCTACTACCTCCGAACCCGCCCGCACGAGCAATCTAATTTGACTCCTCGGGATGACAACTTTCCGATCAAAGCTCACCAAAGGTGAATCATAGGCTGTCAAATCTTCAAGCTTCAAGTTCAGCCATCTGTACAAGTCTGGGTACATAATCTCTGTCCCACTGTCCTGGTCTACCAACACCCTTTTCACATCATATCCCCCTATCCCGAGGATGACCACCAAAGTATCATCGTGTGGCTGTATGGTTCCTACATTGTCCTCGTCCGAAAAACTCAATGCAGGTTGGATCTCCACTTTGGCCCTCTTTGGCTCGTAATTAGAGTCCTCGGCGTGTAGCCAAGCTACAGACACCACCCGGGAGGGGTGAGAACCAGTTCTTCCGGGAGCAGCAAAGATGACATTAATTGTGCCCAAAGGGGACCTCGAAAAAGTGTTCCCTTGAGCCCTTGACCTAGCTTGGTCTCTTTGCCCACCGGGCCGATGCAAAAACTGCTATAATCTCCCCTCTCTAACTAGTTGCTCCGGATGATTCCACAGAGTTCTACAGTTCTCGGTGGTATGCCCCGTTCTCGGTGGTACTGGCAATGAAGACTTTGACTGCGCCTCATGGGGTCTCCTCCTATCTTGTTTAGCCATTTGAAGTACGACTCATTCTTGATTTTCTCCAAGACTTAATGTACTAGCTCTCGGAACACCATGTTAACCACCTGAGGCGCCGTAGACCCAAATTGCCTAGTGAAATCCCTTCGGGGCCTGTTATTATTGTACCTGTCCGACCTGAAATCCCTCATGTCCTAAGGGATAACCTTAGCCTTTCCCTTCCCTTGCTGCTGGTCTTCCTCGACCCGTTTGTATTCATCAATGTGATCCATAAGCCGACGCACACTCCTTCCCGGCTTCTTGGTTAAGGATTTTCTCAAATCATGCTCGGCGGGTAGGCCGACCTTAAAAGTCCTTATAGCCACGTCGTCAAAGTCCCCATCGATCTCATTGAACATCTCTCAGTATCTATCCGAATACGTTTTCATGGTCTCCCCTTCTCGCATAGACATAGACAACAGGGAGTCCAAGGGTTGAGGAACCCTATTGCATGTAATAAAATGAGATCCAAACGCTTGGATGAGCTCTTTAAAGGAATCAATGGAACCTACACCTAGGCCATCAAACCACCTTATCACCATAGGCTCTAAGCTGGATGGAAATACCTTACACATCAAGGCCTCATTCTTGGAGTGCATAGTCATTCTTTGATTAAAGTGGCTTACATGCTCCACTGGTTTGTTTAATCATTGTACATGGTGAACGTGGGCTGAGTGAACCGCCGAAGAAGTCTCCTTCCCTCAATTCTGCGCATGAAAGGTTATCCGGAAATTTGGTTGAGCGCTCCGCTCATCGCATCATTTCCCAAGCCTTTAGAAGATGAAGTCCTATTTCTGTGCTCATAATGGTAGTTTTCATCATACGAGAAAGACTCACTAGAAGAAGTCCTTGATCTATGCCTATAACTACCATCCTCTTCATCATCAAAAGAGAAGTCAGAATTGGAGGGAGTTCGCCTTCACCATTCGTGGCGCAACTTCCTCTTCAAGTGATCAATCTCCAGTTGCATGGCTTTGGTATTTTTCTCGGGAGAAAGGTGACTCCTGCCTTGAGATTGGCTCTTACTAGTATGGGTGGTATGCATACTAACCTCCCGGTCCCTTCTGCGTTTAAGATTAACGAAATGATCTTGACGTTAGGACCCAATAGATTCCTCCGAATTCGGACCTGAACCTACTATAGTTGGACGTAAAAATCACTACCGCACTAGAATTTTCCACAGATGGCGCCAATTGTAAGGTCACAATTTGAGTCCCTAGCCCAAATGATGGATTAACCTAGGCCCAAAAAGTCCAATACAATGAATTTGTAGAGAGTGGGTTGGAGAACTGGTCTTTAATGAGTTGGACAACAAGTATAGTGGATTCAGATCATAAGAAAATGAAAATAGATTGGTTTAATCTAAAGAAAATTGTACTTGGCACAATCTGAGGAGATCGGTTCTTATATATTTCTCTCAAGCTTGATTACAAATTTCATTCTTGATTGCTACCATCTTTTTCCCTTTATTTTTCGATCCTCTTCTCTTAAAGGTCTCTTTTCTGTTTTATACTACCTTCTTTCCTTTTTTTTTCTCCACGTGTAGGGTAGATTACTGATCTTGATACTTGTCCCATCAAAGCTCCTTCCTGAAGTTTCTGGTAGTAACTATAAGGCTGAAAATTACTGTTTCGATATCACCTTCACATTAATGTGGCCAAAGAGTTAGTTGTAGAGCATTTAATGCAGTAGTAGCAACTTTCCCTTAGATATTTCTCTCCCATTTGTCCTACATGTTCACGAAGCATATCTTTATCAATAGAGTTTCCTGGAACATCCCCTTGGATGACAGAACACACTTTCTGACCTCCACCATGTTAGCCGAGGAAATACTCCTCCTCGACATACTTTCCCCATCCTTCACGAGTCACTGACTTGCTCGTGAAGTTCAAAGTCTTACATCTTCCTTACTATTGATCTGTCCTCGGACCACCGAGCCTCCTCGGCCAAGTCCAAGGCCCAATATATATTTTTGGGCCCCTTGTCCTTACAATTAGTTTGTAAAACTAATGTCGTAAAATTTGTAGTATCTTTAATTTTACTTTTTGAACTTTTCAAAAAACTCATTTTCTTGAATGTAAATTTCTTTTAATATGGAATCTCAATAATAATAAAAAATAAAAAGGTTTGTTGCTAAAGAATAATTATTATAAAGAATCTCTCTTGTGTTAAAAAGGATAAAAGAAAATTGTTGATGTCTTGAATAATTGCTAGAGAATAGTACTCTCATAGAAAGGATGCAATAAGTTCCAATTCTATGGATATATAAATAACTTTGTGTCACATTTGAAATAAGTTGGTTTAATTACAAATCTAACTCATCTTCTAACTACATTTATGTATGTTTCACTAGTCACTACCTTGATTGTTTCCTTTATTTCCTTTCTTCCTTCCGTGGTTTGAGTAATTCTACAGTACCCTTTTTTTCGGGTACGGTACACACTAGTTGGCAACCTATTATACCAAGTTACTAAAACATCATATTTGACGGTTTTATCCTCACATTGTGTAGTTTCAACATCACGTGTAACAATTCTTTTGTCACATTTGATGGTTCCCTTATTTTTTTTCTCATATTTGACGGTTTCATCCTCATATTGTGTAGTTCCAACATCACATGAGACAATACTCTTGTCACATTTGGTGGTTCCTTTATTTTTTTTTCCTCACATTTGACAATTTCATCCTCATATTGTACACTACCAACATCATAAGTGACTATACTTTTGTCACATTCGGTGGTTCATTTATTTTTTTTCTCACATTTGACAGTTTTATCCTCATATTATGTAGTTCTAATGTCACATATGACTATTCTTTTGTCACATTTGACAGTACCAACATCACATTTAACTGTACTTTTGTTACATTCGGTTGTTCCCTATTTTTTTCTCATATTTGTTAGTTTCATCCTCATATTATGCAATTCTAACATCACATGTGACTGTTGTTTTGTCACATTTTGTGGTTCTTTTTTTTTTTTTTTTCTCACATTTGATGATTTCATTGTCATATTAGACAATAACAATATCATATTTGACTATAGTTTTGTCACATTTGGTAGTACTCTATTTTTTTCACATTTGACAGTTCTATTGTCACATTGGGCAATACTAACATCACTTATGACATTACTTTTGTCACATTTGGTGGTATCATTATTTTTTTTTTTTTTTTACATTTGATAGTTCCATCGTCACATTGGGCAGTATCAATACCACATCTAACCATACTTTTGTCACATTCGGTTTTATTCTCATTTTTTTTTCTCACATTTGAAAATTTCATAATCACATTGGGCAGTACCATTATTTTATTTTATTTTTTTCACATTTGATAGTTTCATTGTCACATTGGGCAATACCTACATCACATGTGACCTTAGTTTTAACACATTCAATGGTTCCTGAATGTTTAAATAGTGTGTAAAACACCTTTTTCAAGCTTTGTTAAAATAAGCTATAACCAAACAAATTACCAACTAAAACTTATAATCAAACAATTCATGTGCGAAATATGAAAATAAGCTAAAACAGAATTGGTAAAACAATTTAAACCGAAATTAATAACAACCGCAAAAGTAATTAAAAGGCAAAGATTAAGGGAAGAGAGATGCAAACACAAAGACAACACAATGATGTGTTATCAAAGAGGAAACCAAAGTCCTCGGCGAAAAACCTCTCTTCCGCCCTCCAAGCAGTTAATAATCTACTAGAGAATAAAGTTGAGATACATGAATAGCAGAAGACCCTTCAAACCTAATCTACCCAGTGCACGTAAGCCCTCCAAGCTTCTTGCTCCAACAGGGTTACGCCGAACCTTGTCTTCTCTAACTTACCGGATCCCGCAATCACCCATTGCATCAACCAAAATGAATTGGTTCCTTCTGAACTACTTCCCAAGCACCAAAAAACTTTCTCACAGATATGGGTATGATGAGATAAGAATTTGGCTAATGTACTTCTCAAGGATATGTCAATGGAGAGGGTGAGAGTAGAGGAATTTGGAGAATCAAAGGATGAAGATTGTGGATGAGTCAATCTTGTTTTTCTCTAGGGTTTCTCTCTCAAAATTCTCTCTAGAAGCTCTCTACATTTCGTGGGTATGAGGGTATTTATAGTAGGGTGTATGAGGAATACGAAGAGTCAGTTACAACCAAACAGGGCATTCTGGCAACTCGAGCTCGAGACCGGAACAAGTAGCGAGTTTGAGTCGCGAGCTAATTGCCCAGCTAGACTTGAAGTTTTGTCTTGTAGTGCAACAGGTGGCATGACCCTTCAGCTCCTTGCGTGCTTCACACGTGTGCCACCTTTGGCAACTCGCCAATCGCGAGATCCAGTCGCGAGGCTCTTCTTGAGTGCACATTCTTGAGCTTTTCTTCACACTCTCTCACACACTACCCTTACATGATTCCCACCAAAATACAGGGTTTCTAAATGTTGAATTACAAGCAAATTTGGCACGGAATAAAGCCAACAAAATGATTGAATAAATTCAACCTTACAGTTCCAATATTTTTTTTCTCACATTTGACGGTTCCATTGTCACATTGGGCAACACAACATCACATGTGACCGTACTTTATCACATTCGATAGTTCCCTTATTTTTTTTCTCACATTTGATAGTTCCATTTTTACATCAGGCAAGACCAACATCACATATGATTGTACTTTTATTACATTTGATGGTTCCCTTTTTTTTCCCCCTTATATTTGTGATTACATCGTTACATTGGATAGTACTAACATCACATGTGACTGTACTTTTATCACATTCAATGGTTACCTTATTTTTTTTTCTCACATTTGACGGTTCTATTGTTACATTGGACAATATCAACATCACATGTGACCAAAATATCCCCAAAACTCTCAAAAATATTTGGGATACCCTTAAAACTTAAAAATGACCAAAATACACTTAAAACCTAAACAATGATCAAAATGACCCTAAAACCAAAAAAAGGGCTGAAATACTCTCTAAACCTAAAAAATGAACAAAATACCCTTAGAACCTAAAAAATGACCCCGAAACCTAAAAAAAAAAGGCTAAAATGACTTTGTAACCTAAAAAGTGACTGAAATACTCTTAAAACCTAAAAAATGATCGTAATACACCTGAAATCTAAAAAATGACTAAAATACCCATAGAACCTTAAAATGATCGAAATGACATTGAAACCTAAAAAATGTCGAAAATGAACTTGTAACCTAAAAAGTGACTGAAATACCCTTAGGACCTAAAAATAGGCCTGTAATGCACT
This sequence comes from Quercus dentata, assembly GCA_028216015.1. NCBI lineage: Eukaryota > Viridiplantae > Streptophyta > Magnoliopsida > Fagales > Fagaceae > Quercus > Quercus dentata. The sequence continues at coordinate 12,228,198 of CP116448.1, forward strand.
TAAAACCTAAAAAATGACCAAAATACCCTTAAAATCCTATAAAATTACCGAAAATAACCTTAGAACCAAAAAATGATCAAAATACCATTAGTACCTAAAAATGACTGAAATGACCCTAAAATCTAAAAAATGACCGAAATACCCCTGAAACCTAAAAAATGATTGAAACACCCTTATAACCTAAAAAATGACCGTGATGCCATTGAACCAAAAAATAACCAAAATGACCCTGAAACCTTTATTTGCAAGACCAAATGACAATAAAAATTTTATATAACCACTCTACTTGCTTTCCCCCCACCACTAAAAGTCTCAGTGGAACTTATAAAATTTTCTTTTGTTATTAAGTTGTTGTATTTTGTTGTATACTTATTGTAATTTAAAAGATGATAAGTTATCTATAAAAAAAAAAAAAAACTATCTAGTACACACACACACTTATTTTTTTAAGTTTTATTTTGAAATTCTCTTAAAAAAACTTAAGGTTGTGTTTCGATGGCAAAATTTGGATTTGGATTTGGATTTTAAATCAATAGATTTAAAATGCCTTGATTTGAAATCCATTGATTTTAAATTTCCTTGTTTGGGTCTTTTTATAAAACTCAAGATTTGAAATTCATTATTTGAAATTTCATTGTTTGGATACCTAAATTTGGATTTGGATTTAGAATTGGATTTAAGATCATAAAATATTTTTTCCAATTATTAATTTTCTTAAACCTCCTACATTTTAATTTTAGTAACATTTTTAATAAATACACATGGTAATGAAAAAGCCATTGATAACCCAATTGACAAGATGAAGACTAAAAATCTATCATCATAGACAACTAATAATTTGCTATTAGTTACAACTTGGACTTGCAAAATATGAATTTATCGTATAACTAAAAACAATTTTTATTGTTCCATCATAATCATTATCAATGGAGAGGACAATGATAATCGATCTAGATATTATGGACATTTGACCCCAAAATTTATAACCCACTTTCATGTACTACAAATAGGTCTCTTGTTGTAAAGTATCTAAATGAAGAAGCCGGACTACAAAGAAATCCATTATAAGTATCTTGACTACTACTTACTTTGTTACTTGCTCATTAGAAGAAGGAAAAAAATTCATTTACAACAGAAATCCACTACAATGTATTTCCTTCAAATCTATATTTGAATACCATCATGTCAATAATTGAAAATGAGACAATCAAAAGTAGCTTGCAATGGGTCTTCACATTTGGATCATTCATCCCTAAGTTTTCTACAGCAACTTCTAACTTGTAGGAATTTCTTATTGTCCATTTTACAACTCAAGTGGTAAATGAAATATCTGCATTTACATGGTATAACTATCAGCACTTAGAAAAAGGAGATGTTCATAAGAGCACATCTCTTTGCATAGAGCCTCAACTATTTATCTATATAACTGAAATGATTCAACAACTTTGGCTTATCTAGCTCAACCTGAAAATATCAGCAAGTTCCAAATCATATAAATAAGTTTAAAATAAATTCAAATAAATAATGGCATGCTAAAAAATAAGGATATGATGAACCTCTATGAGGTTTCTTATCATTTGAAAGTTGAGTAATAATGTACGTGACTATTGTTGCAATCGATATTGGACATCTTCTAAAATTAGGGGGAAAAAAAAAGATTCATTGATATAAACAATTGTCAACCAAAGAAAAATATCAACAAACTTGTTTTCAAAGCACATGAAAATCTCAGTCTCACTCACAAGTCACAACACCATATTATCTCACATTTGTAAGTTACTATAAATTGTAGTCTCCAAATTATACAATCATTTTCAAGTATTTGTGCAGCTTGCTTCATTTGAGTTGGAGTCAGTTACTCTAAAATCCAACACTGACATAATACTCCAAAAGCAGGGCTTAGTTTCATCTTATATAATTAAATATTAGATCAATATGCCTTGCATTAGATTTCTGGAGGGAAAATAACAAAAAAGGACCCCTTAAGCAAAATGCAGATGAGTGGGGTAAATGGAGAACCAATAGCAAGATCATAATTAAGGAAATACTTAAACCACAACTGAAGAATGAAGAATTAAAAGGAAGTGAAATTACTTGGAACTTACATAAGACCCATAAGGCATGTGCGATTTTGCCCCGATTAACAAACACTTCACTGTACATTTTGGTTGAGTGGTGCAATCTTTGGATCTTCCTAGATTAAAGAGAGAACAGCATTTAAGCTTCAAACATCCACAGGACCAAGAAAAATACATAATTCAAATGCTTCAATTGAAATGACAATAGATACCATGCTTAAATACCTGCAATAGCCCTTAGTAAAGTGGACTTTTCCCTGATCTAGCAGGGCCCATGATTACTGTCATAGTTTCAGGGAATGCATAACCATTCAAACTCTTCACAACTTTGTCAGAGTACTTCCTTTTACCCTTTATTGTGACAGTTAAGTCTTTCCAAACAATTGAAGCCCTTGTAATTTCCCTTGCTACAACTACACCCTCTGGTAGTGGTGGAGATGGCAAGGACCCACCGTTGAGCTTTGAGAGAGATGAGGAGGCTGGGGTGATCGTAATGTTAATAGTGTCACGGTCACCTCTTTCCTCCACCCTCACATCAACATCTGTATCCTCTCATTCTGGTGAATCCTCAAATGAGATGGGTTGTCTCAGTGAACCAGGTTTATGCAAATAGAAAAAGTTACTTGAGGGCACCCTACTTATTGGAGTACTAATGGAATCATGTCACTAAGAGCACATACACATGAGATTTTCCTAAATTATGAGTCTTTTGTAGAATATGGCTTGAATTAGGAGTTCGACTCCTTGTTGGATTTGGATAAGAAAGGAATTTTATTCCTTTTGGGTTATTGTTGTTTGAAGTTATCGGGCTCTATTAGAAGTCTTATCTACTACTTGATTTGGAATTCCTTTTGGAATAGGTGTGATTCTCCTTTTGTGTGTGGAAAAGAAGTCTAGTCCTTCTTGGTTTTGGATATACTAGTCAATTCAAGTCTCCTATATAAGCATAGTGCTGCTAAGGAAAATTAGAGAGAGAAAAGAGAAGAGAGTGGATGTGAGGAAAAGAGGCTCTCTCTTGTTTGGTTCTTTGATATTTGTGGGTTGCGATTTGGAATTTCGAGAGAGGTTTTGTTGCCGCTTGGTTTTGGTTCTACAGTTTGGTGATTTGCTCTCTCTTAGTGCGTTGCAACTTTTGGATTTGATTTGTGGCTCTCTCTTTGGTTTGTGCATAATTCTTATTTGGTATTTGGTATTCGTATTTCGTATTTGTGAACCTTTGGTTCTTTGGTTAAATTTGGTTCTTTGTTTTGAATTTGTGAGAGAGAGCTATTTGGGTGTATTTGAGATTTGGGTTTGTGAAAGTGCCTCTACCCCAATTTGTATTATCCCAAATTTGTTATAGTGAAATTTGTTCGTTGTCGCCCGTGAATGTAGACTATTGCCGAACCACGTAAATCTTGGTGTTTTGTGTCTATTTTCTTTTTGATTAATTTTGTTCGTTCCTATTGTTAGTTTGGAGATCTTTCTCAAGCCTAAAATATTTTCACAATCAATCTTGGTAATTTGAGCTTCCGCTATTTTACAACATCTTTAAGTGTCAAACAAATGTCCTCAACATGAATTTCTAGCCTTACATGAAAATTTTGCCTCACCATAGACAGTGGCAAATCCATGAATTTTTTTTTTTTTTTCCAGAATTGTCATTAAAAAACTTAAATTTAACAAAATTTAATAAAAATAAAACTTGCATATATCTATATCATAAAAAGAAACACGCAAATATATAAATTTTTAAAATTTTCTTTTACGAGTTTTCATATTTTGAAATTGTTGTATAATAGCTCCATTATCAATGCTATTGGCTACATCATCTTTGTCAATATACACAACCAAACAATCATTAAATTATTGATCTCCCATTCAATTACTAACACCTGACCAAAATAAGTAATCATCCTTTTTTATGATATGTTCAACTAATTTTTGTATTCATTAAATTAATTAGGATTAAGCAGAACAATCGTGCTCCACTAATTTCTTTTTTAAGGGAAATTATGGCCTAGAGGTTGACAAGAACCTCTTTGTAAATATACTCTTCTTATTTCTTCTCAATCATTAAGATGAAAAAATGAAACATGTTCCCATAGTTTAGGATAAGAAAGAAGATTATTTAAGTCAATACGAATTTTCTTAGAAAATGAATCTTGCAATACAAGTGATTTCATTATAAGAAATTTGTTCGTGGTGCTAGCAAAAGAATAAAGAGTAAACTATGAATGTCCACTTGGTGTGTAAAATAATAGTGAATGTTTAGACCCCCAATTTCAAAATAACCAACACAAGCTTATACACAAACAATGTATGTGCGGAATGATGAATATAAGCTATACCCAAATTGGTAAAACACTCTAAACTATAATTAATCACAAACACAGTAGAAATTAAAAGGAAAAGAGTAGGGAAGAGAGATGCAAACACAAAGATAACACCGAGACATGTTATTGAAGAGGAAACCGAAGAACTCGACGAAAAACCTCTCCGCCGCCCTCCAAGCGGTAAAATGATCCACTAGAAAATCAGTTGGGATACATGAATAGCAATAGATCCTCCAAGTCTAATCTACCTGATGCAGCTAAGCCCTTCAAGCTTCTTGCTCCAACAAGGTTAAGCCTAACCGTGTCTTCTCTAACTTTTCAAATCCCGCAATAAGCCCATTGCATCAACCAAATGAATTGGTCCTCTCTGAACTGTTCCCCAAGCACCAAATAACCTTCTCATTGATATGGGTATGGTGAGATAAGGATTTGGCTAAAGGTCCTCTTAAGGGTATATCAATGGAGATGGTGAAAGTAGAGGAATTTGAGAATCAAAGGTATAAGGTTGTGGATGAATCAATCTTGTTGTTCTCTAGGGTTTATCTCTCAAAATTCTCTCTAGAAGCTCTATACATTTTGTGGGTATAAGGGTATTTATAATAGGGTATGTGAGGGAATATGAAGTCATTTTTCTGCAAAACAGGGGGCTTTGGTGACTCACTCATGATCGGGGCAAGTCGTGAGTTCCAATCGCTAAATAACAAAATGGCTAGAACTTTTTGTCTTGTAGTGCTCTAGTTGCCGTGACCCTTCAACTTCCTACATGCTTCACATGTGTGGCATACAGTGAGTCATCGGTCGTGAGTCACTCTTGATTGCACACACATTTGAATTCTTCACACTCTCTCACACACAACTCTTACATGATTCCCACCTAAATACGGGGTATCTAATTGCTGAATTACAAGCAAATTTGGCACAGAATAAAGCCAACACATGGTTGAATAAATTCAACCTTACAAACTATAAGTTCATTAAATATATTCAACTTAGGTATTCAACTGTTACATTAATTATGTTTTACAAAGCATTTAGGTATTACTCTAGTGCATATGCGTGTGTAGAAAATTTATCAAATAAATTCAACAAATTCAACTAAAGACTAAAGCAAACACTAATAGACTAACTGTTTGAAAATGCATGTTTTTTAGAAAAAAAAAATGTAATGATTTTAAAATATGCCTTTTGAAAATACAATTTAAAAAATCAGAATTATACATTTGATTTGGGCTTTTGGACTAATTTGCATTTGTTTGGGCAATTTTTGAGAAGTGCTATATCCACAACATTTTCATAATACTTTTATAACAAGTCCTAAATGGTAAGTTGTTATAGATTCTAATTAGAGAGATCAAATTTTATTTTTAATGGGCTCAAATTTTCATTTAGGATGTTCAAGTTTTTTTTAGAGGGGTAAAGAATTTTTTCTAGGATGGTCAACAACAACACATATTAATTTAAAATTTATTTTTTTGAAGTATATATAAAAAAAAAAAAAAAAAAAAATTTCAAGTTAGGGTGGCCATGTGACCACCCCGATTGACAAGTATAGTCGCCCTTGACAATGGAAAATATTGCATAATGGATGAATGGTCAACAAGTCACCAATAAAAGAAGAGTCAAATTCTAGATGATTCTAACATTGATGAATAATCTCTATGCAATTACTTGAAAGATGGTTGTCAAATGAACCTAACAACATCTCATCTCTTGTGTGTGGTGAGCATTGATCCCTAGAGGTTTTGCTTAAAGCCTATATTATCACTAATTTAATCATGTCATTAAGAGCACATACACTTGATATTTTACTCCATTATAATCCTTAGATTCCAAACAAATGTACTCAACATGAATTTATGGTCTTAGATAAAAATTAATGGTCAACAAGTCATCCAACCAAAAAACAAAAGATGTCAATAAGTCAAATTCTTGATGATTTTGATATTGATGAAAAATCTCTACACGGTTAGGTTCCTACCATGGCACAAAGAGGAGCATGTGGAGGAAGACCTGTTACCATAGATGACGTGTATGAACGCAATGAGGTTGCATGCGATGCACAATTAGAGGCATTCTTTCAACGAACAAAAGAGTGGTTTGATGCACTTTCAAAGCAGCTCACAGCCTTAGCTATTGAAAACCGACCTCAAAACTGCCATCCAAATCCACGTTATGTGGAGGAGGAGTATTTTGATGTTGAGGAGGAGAACTACGATATCAAAAAGGAGGATGAATACATTGAAAGAGTCTGTGTAGTAAATTGGGATTCTCCACCAATTTATGATGACTATCTTGAAGATTATAGTCAAGGAGACAAGATTGAACTTGATGAAAATAAAGTCATATACATACAAGGTGAGCCCATAACTCACACCGTTGATGAGACTTTCAACATTAAAAAACAAGAGGTTATTGATTTTATTGATTACAATCATACATTGGTACAATTGGTTTGTTCAATAGTAGATGAGTTCTCTATTGATGAACGAAGTTTCAATCTACTAAAGTTTGAACTTGAACACATTAAACACTATGATTTCATTGGGGTTGATGAGCTCCTCAACAAATATTTTCCCGATAGTATATTTAATATTAATTTGGAAAGATTAATGGAAAACTTTATTGATCCCTTCTAGGAGGATTTTATTGAACAAGAATTGACACAGGCCAACAAGAGGCGTCAACGAGTGATTTTAAGTAATTTTTGCGGAGGAGGCAATATGAAGTTTATGGATGTGTGCATGGATTCTTTTTTAGTACTTGCTTCATATATCCCACTGCGGCAAAAGAGGTCAATAATAAAAATTCGTACATCAAGATTTATTATGAGTGAGAAAAGATTGATAAGTAGCATATTGATTCGTCTTGTCTTGCACAGAAGAATAGGATGGAGAGGATTATTCGGGGTTCCAATCGATCGTGGAAGATCGCCACAAAACTCGAGGACGAGTTTTCCCCAACCTCGAGAGAATGATGTAGATTGGTTAAGGAAGAATAAAATATTTTAATATTTTATGTTGTTTTTTCTTTCCTAGTGGAATCAGGATTTATTTGATTTTACAAGTTCAATTAAAATCCTTTTTCTAGTTGAATTAGGATTTTAATTGTTTTTCTTTTCTCAAGTAGAAGTAGGCTTATTATTTCATTTCTTAAAAGGAGTAGGAGAAATTCCATTCCTATAAATACTCTTTATAGAGGGGTTGATTATTGTTGTTATGCATTTATTAATAAAAGTTTGCTAGAGAGGTTTTCTCTATTATTTTGCCTACTAGCCTAGTGTTCTTGTAGAACTTAGGTTTCGTGGAAGAGTTGTAGTAATTGTGTGTTATAGATTTTGCTTCTACATGCCCATGCTGCATCAAATGTCCTCAACATGAATTTCTGACTTTACAAGAAAATTATGTTGCACAGTGGACAGTGGCGGCTTCAAAATTCTTTTTTTAGGATAGTCATTAAAAAACTTAAATTAAACAAAATTTAATAAAAATGAAACTTAAATATATCGACATCGCCAAAAAAAAAAAATAGAAATATATAAAGTTTTAAAATTTTTTTCTACAAGTTTTCATATTTTGAAATCGTTGTATGATAACTTCATTATCAATGCTATTAGCTACATTATCTTTATCAATGTACACAACCAAATAATTATTAAACTGTTGATCTCCCATTCAATTACTAATGCCTTACCAAAATAAGTAAAAATATCAACAACATGCATTATCCTTTTTTATGATATGTTCCAACTAATTTTTGTATTCTTTAAACTAATTAGGATTAAATCGACACAATACTCCACTAATTTCTTTTTTAAAGGAAATTATGGCCAAGAGGTTGACAAGAACCTCTTTATAAATATGCTCTTCTTATTTCATCTTGATCATTAAGATGAAACATTTTCCCATATTCTAGGATCTAAAAGAAAATTATTCAAGTCAATATGAATTTCCTTAGAAAATGAATCTTACAATATAAGTGATTTCCTTATAAGAAATTTGTTCATAGTGCTAGCAAAAGAGTAAAGAGTAAACTATAAGTTCATTCAATATATTCAACTTAGGCATTCAACTGTTACATTAATCATGTTCTACAAAGTATTCAAGTATTACTTTAGTGCATATGCGTGTGTAGAAAATGTATCAAATTAATTCAACAAATTCAACTAAAAACTAAAGCAAGCACTAACAGACTAAGTGACTAACTATTTGAAAATGTGTGTTTTTTAGGAAAAAATATAACTGTGGGCAAGAAAATTCCTGGCCCAGGCCCGCTCTATATCAAGGCCAAGGGCCACGATCCCGAGGAAACCTATTGTCAAGGATGAGTTTAATGCACGGATAAGATAAGTGAAAAGACCGCCAAGACCGTAGTAGAGAACTCGTGCTCGATGTGCCCCTATTCTTGACCAGGCTATTCAATCTTTACGTCTACTCCCAACCACTGGAGGGATGGGGTGATAGGACAAGTCCTCTTCCCCGAAGGTAAAGGCGACACGTGGACCCTAAAGAGAGGAAGGAATACGAGTATAAAAGGAAACGAAAGCCGGAAGGAGGAGGAGGGGGAAGAAGGGGAAGAACTTGACGCTCCTCGGACTAAGTCCGAGGAGTCCAATCCTCGAGGCTATGACACAGTAGGGCTTGGATGTTCAAACCGAACCCTATTCTACATGAACCCCCCTAAAATCGGGACCGGACCATCGCCCCGTGATCAAAGGCAAGCCTTTTAAGCTCATTCTCTACAAATCATATTGTGAGGGATCTTTTATGTACGAGCCCAACGTCATTCCTAGGCCATTAAATAATCGTGTCCCTACAATTGGCGCCATCTGTGGGAAGGCTTGCGCGTTGGCGCAGGTGGCCTTTGAGTCAACTCTCTAGCAAGCAGAGATTCGCGGGTTTTCCTCCATCTCCGACGACATGCAGATTCTGTTCCGACATAAACTTCTGCCAGGGGCTACGCCCTATAGTCCCAACGGCGCGGGCAACTCTAGGGGCTTTCGGCCTCAAGCCAACTCTCCCCGCCATGGTCAAGGGGCTGACCTTCGAAAAAGCAAATAAATACAAAAAAGTACACAAAGAAAAACCACAAGTTTTGGATAGAACCAAGGCCTTGCATGGTCCTCGGACTCAAGCCTATGGGGAAACCAAGTACTCAAAAGAAAAAAGCACAAGTTTTGGACAGAACCAAGGCCTTGCATGGTCCTCGGACTCAAGCCTATGGGGAAACCAAGTACTCAAAAGAAAAAGCACAAGTTTTGGACATGAACCAAGGCCTTGCATGGTTCTCGGACTCAAGCCTATGGGGAAACCAAGTACTCAAAAGAAAAAGCACAAGTTTTGGACAGAACCAAGGCCTTGCATGGTCCTCGGACTCAAGCCTATGGGGAAACCAAGTACTCAAAAGAAAAAGCACAAGTTTTGGACAGAACCAAGGCCTTGCATGGTCCTCGGACTCAAGCCTATGGGGAAACCAAGTACTCAAAAGAAAAACCACAAGTTTTGGACAGAACCAAGGCCTTGCATGGTCCTCGGACTCAAGCCTATGGGGAAACCAAGTACTCAAAAGAAAAAGCACAAGTTTTGGACAGAACCAAGGCCTTGCATGGTCCTCGGACTCAAGCCTATGGGGAAACCAAGTACTCAAAAGAAAAAGCACAAGTTTTGGACAGAACCAAGGCCTTGCATGGTCCTCGGACTCAAGCCTATGGGGAAACCAAGTACTCAAAAGAAAAAGCACAAGTTTTGGACAGAACCAAGGCCTTGCACGGTCTTCGGACTTAAGCCCGTGGGGAAACCAAGTACTCAAAAGAAAAAGCACAAGTTTTGGACAGAACCAAGGCCTAGCATGGTCCTCGGACTCAAGCCTATGGGGAAACCAAGTACTCAAAAGAAAAACCACAAGTTTTGGACAGAACCAAGGCCTTGCATGGTCCTCGGACTCAAGCCTATGGGGAAACCAAGTATTCAAAAGAAAAAGCACAAGTTTTGGACAGAACCAAGGCCTAGCATGGTCCTCGGACTCAAGCCTATGGGGAAACCAAGTACTCAAAAGAAAAAGCACAAGTTTTGGACAGAACCAAGGCCTTGCATGGTCCTCGGACTCAAGCCTATGGGGAAACCAAGTACTCAAAAGAAAAAGCACAAGTTTTGGACAGAACCAAGGCCTTGCATGGTCCTCGGACTCAAGCCTATGGGGAAACCAAGTACTCAAAAGAAAAAGCACAAGTTTTGGATGAGAACCAAGGCTTTGCATGGTCTCAAAAGAAAAAGCACAAGTTTTGAACAGAACAAAGGCCTTGCATGGTCCTCGGACTCAAGCCTATGGGGAAACCAAGTACTCAAAAGAAAAAGCACAAGTTTTGGACAGAACCAAGGCCTTGCATGGTCCTCGGACTCAAGCCTATGGGGAAACCAAGTACTCAAAAGAAAAAGCACAAGTTTTGGACAGAACCAAGGCCTTGCATGGTCCTCGGACTCAAGCCTATGGGGAAACCAAGTACTCAAAAGAAAAACCACAAGTTTTGGACAGAACCAAGGCCTTGCATGGTCCCCGGACTCAAGCCTATGGGGAAACCAAGTACTCAAAAGAAAAAGCACAAGTTTTGGACAGAACCAAGGCCTTGCATGGTCCTCGAACTCAAGCCTATGGGGAAACCAAGTACTCAAAAGAAAAAGCACAAGTTTTGGACAGAACCAAGGCCTTGCACGGTCCTCGGACTTAAGCCTATGGGGAAACCAAGTACTCAAAAGAAAAAGCACAAGTTTTGGACAGAACCAAGGCCTAGCATGGTCCTCGGACTCAAGCCTATGGGGAAACCAAGTACTCAAAAGAAAAAGCACAAGTTTTGGATGAGAACCAAGGCCTTGCATGGTCCTCGGACTCAAGCCTATGGGGAAACCAAGTATTCAAAAGAAAAAGCACAAGTTTTGACAGAACCAAGGCCTAGCATGGTCCTCGGACTCAAGCCTATGGGGAAACCAAGTACTCAAAAGAAAAAGCACAAGTTTTGGACAGAACCAAGGCCTTGCATGGTCCTCGGACTCAAGCCTATGGGGAAACCAAGTACTCAAAAGAAAAAGCACAAGTTTTTGACAGAACCAAGGCTTTGCATGGTCTCAAAAGAAAAAGCACAAGTTTTGAACAGAACAAAGGCCTTGCATGGTCCTCGGACTCAAGCCTATGGGGAAACCAAGTACTCAAAAGAAAAAGCACAAGTTTTGGACAGAACCAAGGCCTTGCATGGTCCTCGGACTCAAGCCTATGGGGAAACCAAGTACTCAAAAGAAAAAGCACAAGTTTTGGACAGAACCAAGGCCTAGCATGGTCCTCGGACTCAAGCCTATGGGGAAACCAAGTACTCAAAAGAAAAAGCACAAGTTTTGGACAGAACCAAGGCCTTGCATGGTCCTCGGACTCAAGCCTATGGGGAAACCAAGTACTCAAAAGAAAAAGCACAAGTTTTGGACAGAACCAAGGCCTTGCATGGTCCTCGGACTCAAGCCTATGGGGAAACCAAGTACTCAAAAGAAAAAGCACAAGTTTTGGAGAGAACTAAGGCTTTGCATGGTCCTCGGACTCAAGCCTATGGGGAAACCAAGTACTCAAAAGAAAAAGCACAAGTTTTGAACAGAACAAAGGCCTTGCATGGTCCTCGGACTCAAGCCTATGGGGAAACCAAGTACTCAAAAGAAAAACCACATTACATGGACCTTAGAATCTATCCAAGGAGAACTCTCCATTAACAATTGGGTTAATTCTTAAACCGCATGAATTCCCAAGTCTACTCTCGGATCCTCAGTACCAAAGGGATTGATGCAATATAGAGCAATATGTTACCAAAAACATGATCGGAGTCCCTCATCGCTTCGGTTACCCCCTCGGATGAGTTATTTAGAGTTTATCGTTCTCGGATGGTCTCCTCGCACTTATTACAGAATATTCATTTGTTATCTCGGTTAGTTTCCTAAGTTTAATTTACTATGAATTATCGTTATTATGCCTGGTAATGTCGGTAAATTAAAATTAGTTGGATTATGTTTGAAGGTTTCTCGCTTTAAGTTTCATTGAAGAAAAACACACATGGAGCACACCCATTCACAAAGTAGTGTTGCAAAAAATAAAAATATTCAAAACAAGTAAATAAATTTCCCTTTTATTAAAACAAAAAATAGTACAACAGTCTACAATGAAAAAGTGGAATCAAACTTATATTAAAGCTAACTACCTAATCGAAAAGAAAAATACAAGAGAATAAGATAAAGCCGAGGAGGTAGTACAGGAGGAGAGGTTGGTCTGCCGCTTCAAGACTTTGTTCAAGGAAAACCATTCCTCAAAGACTTTTACATGCCTATAACTCAGGCAAAGCAAAAGAACTCGGCGTGGGGCTGCACCATTGAAGAAAAGGTGCGAGAGAGAGCCCGACTTTCAGGCTAAGCGCAGTTTGAAGAAAAGGTGCGGGGAACCCAACTTGAGGCCTACACCGTTGAAGAGAAGGTCTTGGGAACCGGAAGTTGAGGAGCCTACACCAAAATTTACTGCGACAAAAGCGACGGACGGCGGCGATGGCGGAAAATCTTTCTTCTAACACACCAAAAATCTGGCGTGACCGTAACCTACTTGATTTTGACTAAAAGAGGGGAGGGTACCGTCCCCACCATGTCCAAGCGGGAAGACACCTTAAATCTGTGCCTCCCCGCCCGAGGCCACATCACTTTACGTCTTGGAAGGGTCCGGTGCCTCTGTGGCCGGTGAAGTTCCTCCACCTCCACCCAAGCGTCAAACATATGGCGCAAAGGGAAGATGACAGGAGGAGGAGGGAACTGGGTGTGGACAAAGGGTTATGATTTTGAAGAGAGTAGAACGGTTTATATGGCAGGAGAGCAACCACCTGTTCTACTTATATAAAAGGGTAAGGAGGTGTCATTTAATTTAATTTGAGCAGATTCCTAAGACGCTGCCGCAGAACAAGGCGGCTCTGGCTCAATTTCCCACACCATCCACAACCGTAGGATCTCAAGATCCTCGGGAAGGCGCGCCGATTGTTGAAACTTCAGAGTACTCGCGAACGAAGGGATGACTCTTGACTTGGCACGTCTCCCATGTGAATGTAAAAACACAAGTATGAGTGGAGTGCAGAACTTGAACAAGTCATGATGTGGGCCCAAAGTCACCAAAACCTTCCTCCCCAACTAAAAGTCGTCGCAGCCAGATTTTGAGGGCTTTTGTGGGCCAGAAAATTCCTGGCCCGGGCCTGCTCTATATCAAGGCCAAGGGCTTGATCTGAGGAAACCTATTGTCAATGATGAGTTTAATGCACGGATAAGATAAGTGAAAAGAGCGCCAAGACGTAGTAGAGAACTCGTGCTCGACATGTGCCCCTATTCTTGACTAGGCTATTCAACCTTTACGTCTACTCCCAACCACTAGAGGGATGGGGTGATAGGACAAGTCCTCTTCCCCGAAGGTAAAGCTGACACGTGGACCCTAAAGAGAGGAAGGAATACGAGTATAAAAGGAAACGAAAGCCGGAAGGAGGAGGAGGGGGAAGAAGGGGAAGAACTTGACGCTCCTCGAACTAAGTCCGAGGAGTCCAATCCCTCGGGCTACGATGCTTTAGGGCTTGGATGTTCAAACCGAACCCTTTTCTACATGAGCCCCTAAAATCAGGACCGGACCATCGCCCCGTGATCAAAGGCAAGCCTTTTAAGCCCATTCTCTACAAATCATATTGTGAGGGATCTTTTATGTACGAGCCCAACGTCATTCCTGGGCCATTAAATAATCGTGTCCCTACAATAACGATTTTAAAATATGCCTTTTGAAATCAAAATTTAAAAAATCACAATTAAACATTTGATTTGGGCTTTTGGGCTAATTTGTACATGTGTTTGGGCAATTTTTAGAAGTGTTATGTCCACAACATTTTCATAATACTTTCATAACAAACCCTAACTAGTAAGTTGTTATTGGTTCTAATTTGAACTTACCAATGAAATTATCTTTTTGTTCACTAGTATTAGCCAGTAACAATATGCCACTTAGGATGTATTTTGTGAAAATGTTGTGAACATAGCACTTCTCACAATTTTTTGGTTCAATCTTCATTGGACCAAAATTTTATTTTTAATGGCTCAAATTTTTATTTAGGGCATTCAAGATTTTTTTAGAGTGGTCAATTTTTTTTTTTTTAGGGTTGTCAACAACACATAATAATTTAAAATTTAATTTTTTAAAGGTGTATATAAAAAAATAAAATTCAAGTCAAGGTGGTCACCACCCCGATTAACAAGTAGAGCCGCCCCTAATAGTGGAAATATTGCATAATGGATCAATGGTCAACAATTCAAAAAAAGAGAGCCAGATTGTAGATGATTTTGACATTGATGAATAATCTCTACGCAGTTACTTGAAAGATGGATGTCAAATGAACCTAACGCAACATCTTATCATTTGTGTGTGGTGAGCATTGATCTCTGGGGGTTTTGCTTAAAGCCTATATTATCACTAATTTAATCATGTCATTAAGAGCACATACACAAGATATTTTACTCTATCATGAGCCGTAGATTCCAAACAAATGTACTCAACATGAATTTATGGTCTTAGATGAAAATTAATGGTCAATAAGTCACACAACCAAAAAACAAAAGATGTCAATAAGTCAAATTCTTGATGATTTTGATATTGATGAAAAATCTCTACGCGGTTATGTGAGAGTCGGTCGTCAAATGAACCTAACACCACATCTCATTTCTTGTGTGTGGCCAGCATTGATCTTTGAGGCTTTGGCTTAGAGCCAATATTATCACTAATTTAATCATGTCATTAAAGGCACATTCACATGATATTCTACTCAATCATGAGGCTTAAGTTCATGAATTTTTGGCCTTACATGAAATTATGTCACATGGTGGAAAATATTGTATAATGGATTAATGGTCAACAAGTCACCCAATTAAAAAACAAAAGATGTCAATAAGACAAATTCTTAATGATTTTGATATTGATGAAAAATCTCTACGTGGTTACATGAAAGATGATCGTCAAATGAACCTAACACTACATCTCTTCACTTGTGGGTGTTGAGCATTGATCTTTAGGGGTTTGGCTAAAAGCATATATTATCACTAATTTAATCATGTCATTAAGAGCACATACACATGACTTGAGATTGTACTCAATAATCTATATATATATATATATATATATATATATTTATATATATATAACCAAAGCCTTTAAAGCTCCCACAATTTTCCACGTCATCATTATTTTCTTTTTCTTTTTATTTTAGATTCTTTTTGTTTTAGATTCTTTTTATTTTAGATTTTATACCTTATATATTTATTATTTAAATAACAAAAATAATTCATACTAAAACGGTGAAACCCCCGACTCTATTTTATAACCCTAAACTCAAAACCACGAAGGGAGCCATTGTCTTTGCTCTGAAGATTGACACCAATGTGACTGAGGTTGAAGGAGATTTTGCGGTTGTTATCAATTTCCTTAACTCTGAAGGTTGCTGCCTGGCGGGTTGTGTTCATGTGATTAAAGACTCTAAGGTAAAAGTAAATTAAAGATATTAATTTAATCTCTTTTTGTAATAGGTGACAAAGTTTTGATTCAATAATATCACAGTCTTGATTCAATAAATCTTTGGTTTTCAATGCGTGATTTTCTCCACCGTTGCCAACCTTTGCTTTCCAATGTAATGATTTTGGTAGTGTTCCTCGAGGTAAGCTTTCTTTTTCTCTTTATTTTTTTGGAGGGCTCATCTTTATGAAGAACACTGATTGTGCAAGGGTTATAAAGGTATTATATGAAAAAATTAATATATGAAGAACTATTATTATTATATTTTTTGGATATTGTTGGAAGTTTTTCAAATCTTAATTTATGAAGTGTGAGTAATATCCGAAGCATAAGTTCAGCCATTGTTCTCCCTCAAAAAAAAAAAAAAAAAAATTCAGCAATTGTGCAAGTTAACTCTAATTGTTATATATATATATATCAAAGCTTAGTCTAACCGTTCCATCGGCTAGCTGCTGGATGATATCTAGATACGGACTCCTAACGGGGTTCGAACTGTATAGGATAATTCTCATTTTCCAAAGTCCATTGTCTTTGGGAATGTTATTTGAGACCATTTCAGGGTTTTGGGTACACAGAACAAAGTGGATCTAACATCCGAGGTTTGGATAAGAGTGGTTTCTCCTGGTTTTCTCTTATCGAAAGCTTGTATGGACATGTTGGTTCGCATGCACTTATAATACACCCTGTATATAAGAGCAAGCTGCTTGGTTCCATGTAACACAAGGTTTCCATGGGTCTTGAGGTTGAGAGTGAGGACCTTCAAAATGTGAGGGTCGTCTAGTGCAACTGTGAGGTTCGGGTGACAGTCGAAATGAACTGGACCATTACTCAAACCGGATTCTATGGTTCCTAGGAGACTGTCTCTAAATCGATAAGACGGGTGTCTCGTAGTGCCATAAGGATCGAGTTGTTCAAACCTTCTCTCGATCAATGGTTTTACTCCAACTTGGACAAGTCCTATGTGGAGGAATCTATGACCACTTTCCCGTGAGCTTTCATGGTCTGTAGGGGACAACAAATAACAGGTTTCAAATTCCTTGTTAATCTTTGTAAACTTGTTCTATAGTCCTAACATGGTAGTCCGTTCTGAAAGACTTTTTAAGGACCATGACGAAGACTTATAGACTGGGTTGTGGGAACTTTGGGTATGTTCCAATCTCCTAACTTCTCGATCTAGATCCGAAAGTCTGATACGACTACGAGTTGATTGTTCCATCTTCTTGTGGAATATCGGGAGGGTTTGTCTTGCTAGATCCGATGGAAGTGGAAGAGTCACTCCTTCTAAACATCCTATTTATCATTCGGATTATAAGCCTAAGAAATCAATTACAACCTAGACTACCTTTATCTTCCAATTTTCGGATCTATCCTTAGATCTCAAACAGGGAGTGTATGACTACCTTCCTATGATATGTTACCACTTATGGCTGTTTTCGGATGCCAATTGTGTGTATGTCATCATCGACCACCGCTTTCCCTTGCTACTAGTGTATACGAACCTTCTCTTCTCCAACCCTAACGCCTAACGCTCTCCTGGCTAACGGCTCAACGGGCATTACGGATACGACTCTGGTTCACACTAAGCTCGGGGTATAGATTTACCGGGCAGCACATGGACACAAATCAGGACTTCTACCTAGACTTATCGGGTAACATTTCTTCATAGAAACTGGTTTAGTACACATCTGTAACAAATTTTCTGGAAAGAAACAAAGGCAAGAAGAAAAAGATAACTGGGAAGCAAAGGATTAGCTTAAACAGATAAACACAAGATAATAAACAGTTTGAATGAACGGGAGGCTCACCTACCACCAAAAGAATAAACAAAGTATGAACAAACCGATATGAAGTAGTAGATGAAAAATGCAACATATGGGAGTGGAAGTGCTATCGGAAAATAGATGTAAAACAAAATAATGTTTGTTAGAGATAACATACTTCAAAGTAATGGATAACTATGGCGGTTGTACCGACCAACTTGATTATATTTCAAAATAAATACAATGTAACTTACAAACACTTACGATCGAGCTCAAAATGGCTCTGATACCAAAATGGGGTAAGCTACTACAAACAGAGGGGGAGCGTGTCGATCTGGGCAGACTCGGTGCGGAAGATGGGGAAGGTTACAAATGTAGTTCTGGTACAAGTGTAAACTAGGGGAGAGGAGAAGAGAGCCATTGCTATTACAAATGTAGTTCAGAGTACAATGTAAAAGAGAGCTCTGAGGTAGTTGGGAAAACTAAGCCCCGACTAAGCCTCTCAAGACCGAGGCCAAGGATGCCTTATATAGAAGGAGAGAGCCTTGGATGCGTTCGGGAAGCTGCTGGAAATCCGGAAGGTGAAATGCTTTTACCTTCAGGTGAATATCTTTTCAGCCGAAAGCACAGCGATTTCAATGATTCTCTTTGGGCATCAGTAGAGTGAGCGATTCATGGTCATTGTTTATGAAAAGTATCATGTCCCCTTGCTTTTTCGGAATAGTAACTCTGCATAGTGTTCTCGGATGTGCAGTTTTGTCTGTAGCTCTGCATGCGGTACTGCTCAATAGTAGCCGGTTCTTTGCAGAAGTGATTTCTGAATTTTGAAGCTGTTCTGGAGCGTCAGGAGTCTTGTATGGATCTTTAATCAGTATCATGACCAGAAGAATAACCATCATAAGGATCCCATGGAGGATCGTAATCATAGTTATGCTCGTGGTATATCGGCGAACTTATCACATACACCGCGAACAGGATAGGTTCATAGTCCGCTTGTCGCATTACTATCTGTCCGGGCTCAATGTAGTCGATCCTTTCGGTATGGAGGGATTGAGAATATGGCCTGGTGGTGAATATTGTAATTCTCCCAAAGATTTCCAACAAAGTGGTAATTCTGCCATAACTCATGGGTGACATCTATGATCTCGTTGTTGAAGTAACCACTCTAGCATCTTGCAAGAGTTTTAGGGTTTTCATCATGGAGATAAGAGTCTCCTTCATACCAAGGACCATTGTGGGTGTACCCATTGATGAGCACAAGATGGTGTGCGGGTTGGATATCCATCCAATTGCTTCGTCCCGTGTGGGGAGAGTACTCAAAGATCTCGATAGAGACAAATGGACTTTTGATTTTTGAAACAACTTTGTCTAATGATCTGTGGGAATTGGTTGATCTGATCATGGCTAGTAAGACCGACGAGACGAACGAATCCATATTCAAACATTCTTGAAAGCCGACTTGGATCTTCTTCAACGGACCAATCTTCATAATTGATTATTAGACCGGGGAAGGGATGTTTCTTCTCATAGATCCTTTGACTGCTTCCAAAGTATTTTTCCCAAGTGGATAGGATGAAGGCAGCATCTTTCGATTCATCGTATACCGGGAAATGGGTGATGACCATTATCTGTAAATGTTTGAACCATAGGTCACATGATTCGGACATAGCCTTGCTTCGGAATATACATTCTCGTATATATCGGAAGGCAAGTTGGCAATAGCACTTCTTAGCTGGGTCTGAGTCTTAAGACTTAACCGAGCATAATCGGTGCCCATGATAGTCATTTTATCCGTTGAATGGATATCCTCTTTGCCAAAGAGTTGACTAATGGTATTTCTTCCAATCTCAATTTCTGCTTCAATGTTAACTAGGTGCGAGTTCGATTTGCTTTGAGGGTTCTTTGAAAAAGATGATTGTTGCTTTGGGTATAGGCTCTTTGAAGGTTATCGAGGATAATTTTAATGGAGGGTGGAAGTCCTGTGTATACTCCATTTACAAATTGAAAATTCCTGGATAAAACTTCATGCAAAGTAATAGTCCTATAACCACCTGAAAATGTGACTTGAAGCGGAACATGTTCAAGAAGGGATGTTACTTCCCGGGTTTGGGCGAGGAAGCGCCTTCGTGCTTTTGAGAAGGAGAACCCTGAACTAGGGCTTTTCCTTTGTTCCTCCTTGAAGAAGCCATTTTCCCCTTACTAATGGGGCTAGTATGAAAAGTTATTTGCTTTTCTGCCATGTATTAACAAAATGGTTACTTTTGAAAACATGTTTGTTAAAATCATGCAATGTCATGGAGCAAATACTTTTATATGCAATGTGATGAGATGATAATTCAGGAGGTTCATGGAGGCTCGGGGAATTATCAAATATAATGGATGGTACAAATTGATCAAGGTTTCGTGCTTGATTTGAACCAAAAAAAGAAGTTTTGGCGTTGATAAGGTTAAGATTTTTAGAAACAGAAACTTTCTGGAGACTCTCAATCTCTCTAGGTTCAGGATTTCTAAGAAACTTAAACTTGACTGGTTGGCCAAAAGGGTGGGTAGTGATTCCTTCACTATCCGTGATGAATGGATATAATGAGACATATGAATGGGTTTCCTAAGATGACCCTATCTGTTATATTTTTGACAAGGACAAAGGTGGTTCTAAAACACGCATCGTCTTGACAAACTTGTGCATCCGGGATTTTGAATTCAATCTGCATTTTCCCTCCACTTGCAGAAGTTAACCGTTCTTGGGTTTTACGGAAGTATTTTGGGGGAATGATTCCTTCTTGAATGCAGTTGAGATCGGCGCCCGAATCCATTAGGGCAACTACCTCTAATTTAAAATCTGTGCCTATGACAATCCCGACTTTGGAATGCCATTTCTGGAAATTAATACTACTGATGGTTTGCGTGAACGATCCCTTGGATGGTTCGGGCTCCATATCCGTAGTAGGATTAACAGTTTCATCTTCTTCACCATCGAAGGGTTACGTAATGAGATTTTGTCCTCATTGCCTTGATGGGAGGAAAACTCTAGGTTTTTTACTCTCAAATCCATG